>CM031238.1:686120792-686768282 GCA_018340775.1 Taxus wallichiana var. yunnanensis | reverse complement strand
TACACAATGCAGCCATCTTTAACTTCCCATCCCTCTAGGGATACGAGATCACTTCTCACACTTAGAGGATAGTGCAAAATCACATATTTTCCGCTTGGTTTCTTTGACCATCCTGGTCATACCCTTTACTTTTAACCATCCCTTTAGATTTATTTCGTATATATTTTTAAGTCTAACTTTCAACCATCGGGTCCTATGGCTTGTACATACATCCAAGTGGATTCTATTGATTCCCTCCATCCTGAAGTGACTTTCTTGACTCGACGGGGTTAACGTGAGGTGGCATGCTAAAATTTTCCTTTATCTCATGACCATCATTGTGTCCCTACTAAATGTGTTTCCAGGAGTCACTTTGCCATACTTTTGTTTTTATTATTATCACATCAATAGTCACCCCCTCTTCACTTTGGGAATATTTCTAATCACTTTTTCACTTTTTCCATCTTCTTCTTCCTCTCTTTCCCCATCTATCTATTTTAAACTTGTAGATCTGATTCCTCCTTTATCATCACATCTAGTCCCTCAGTTTTGAGGGATCACCTAAACATCATCACTTCTAGTTTTATCTCCCTGACTTCCTTTAACACAAACCACTTGACAAAAAGGGGAAAATTTAGAAACCACTTTTTTGCTACATTTCTACTCATCCTAGGTTGATCCCCTTTATCCGCACATTCTTCCTCCACTTCCCTATTCAAATTTCTATTTTCCTTCTTAAAAACTTCCCTCTCAAACCTGCAGCAGCCCCTCTTAATTATGATTTTCCATCCCTAATCTAATTATCCATTTATCACCCCATCCTCACCTTAATATTATTATTCTACCTATTAATAACCTAGGATTCCTCCCCATTATTATTTATCACCCCATCCCTAAGATTCCTCACCTACCCTTATTCATTACCCATTTTTAACTCCCTAATATCTCCCACGCATCCATTTACCACCTAAACATCCCAATACTTCTCTTTCCCTTTGCATTCTAATCCCACTTTTTTAATCAAATATAACCTCCACCTACCTAATTTATATTTATAACCAATCACCAGGTCACTCGAGGCAAGTCTCGGTTGACCATGCCCCACACCTTCACCCCCTCCTCTCGTGCACAAGAAAATTGTTGTATTTTGAGCTATTCTATGAACTTGTTGTAGCCTTTTTTCTCATTTGACACATTTTGAAACTTGGTGCCCTCTCTAGAGATTTATATGTCAGCCATAGAATTTTAAAGACCTTGAGTTTTCTTGGAATCCTCCTTTCAAGTTTTCATTTTCCTTAACTGTGCGAGGTTTTGTGAGGTTAGCTTGGACCTCAAGCTGTCTCATCATCCCTTCGCGTGATGAATTGTCAAACCCCCCTTTTTCATCCTCTCGACTTATCAAATCCGAATACTTCGGTCATCGTCCAACTCATCCGTGTTAACTCTTCTTCATATCTACATCATCACCTTATTCTATTCCATACATTCCTCTTTATCTAGAGCATCCTATCTCGAGTCACCCACCTACTTATCAACCAATACGACATGGTTTTCTATTACTGATTTTAAATCGACCGGCATGATGGCACTACTATCAACCCTACTAATTCCTACATCATATCTAATTCAGTTTCATTATCTTTTGTTTTCATCACTATCTATCTTAAACATCAGATTTAGTTTCTGAAAATGTTCTACCTTTATTTCTACTCATCTTTCAATCATCTCTATGTTGGTCACCACTTCGATACCGTACTACAATCAATCTTGGGTCGTCGTCAACCTAAGAAGGTTTTGTTTCCTTTTATCAACATTTATCTTTTCAAATCTCTATCTCGATATCTAGTTCATGTTATATCTTGTTACTCGACTTCTTACATTAGTTATCATTTATCGGTGTTTATTATAAAATATGGGTTGACATCCATCCTAGGAAGTTTTCGCTTTCCTAGGTCTAAGATGATTATACTAAAATGTAAAATTATAGCTAATCTAAGCTTTATCATAGTAGTAATAGTAAATGAATGAGTAATGAAATACTGAAATAATACCCAAGTAATTAAGCGATAAAAATAATGAAACTCTAAGTGTAAAAGAGGGTTGGAAGAGTTTTATTTGATTCGAAGAAGTTGCTAGACTATTTTGAAATGGAGATCGGGTGAACATAAGTGGAAAACCCTCATAAAAAGCTTGAAAAATGTATATTTGAGTGATTTGGCTAGATTGGGGTGCCTAGAGAAGGATGGGGGTGCTCGGGGCACTCAGGGCACTCTATTCTAGTTTCTAGGTGCCTTGGTTTGCATAGATTCTCATAAACCTCCTTTGAGGTCTCGCAAGAGGTTTGCACTTATTCATCTTTGCTCACCTCAAGACCGCTGTAATATTGTCAAATTTGTTGTAAACATGCAATAAAAAAACACCTACAAAACCCTCAAATAGACATCAAATCCTAAAAAAGAAAGTTGTAAAATGAGGGTGGACTATTCTCGGCTACCACAAAGATGGACTTTATTTCTTGCGATCATTGCGCTACATCCTCGGACCAATGTAGTTCTCTCTGTGTGTCAGGAATTATGCCCTATGTTGCTCTTGTATGTTTCAGTATTTAGAAGTAGCAAGCAAATAGCTAGATGTATAATTTAAATAATGTGCATGAAAACAATAGACTCCCTCCTATGAAGTGTGATGTAGAAGAACCATCAATTGTCCTTGTGTAGATATACCTAGATGGATGTAAATGGAGCTATAGATGTCTTGATGGATGTAACCTTAGGTGGTGATAAGTAGTGTTTCATGTTTGGTCCTTTATTATGATCACATAAATTTATATTTATATGATTCCCTTGTTTGAATTTTTGTAATTAACCTTGAAAAGGCCGACTACCAAAAAAAGATAAGATGTTCAAATGGATAGAAAGGACCCAAAAAGTGTGACCAAAGTACTGAAAAGAGGGCAAGGGTACCCGAGAGGATGGTGCGTGCATAGCTTGGCATCTAGTGGGTGCTGATGTCCATAATGAAAAATGGCAAAAGGTAAAAAGACATACTAAGATAGTAATAGTGTAAAAGGTAAAGCATAAGCATCAAAGAAAAGAAAGGTTTCCGAAGACACGGGTTAATCATTACTTTTCATACTTAGGAATCATGTAAATAGTAGTATGTAATCATGGCTAGATAATTACCCCAAAGTGCACGATTTTTGTGTCTACATTGAGCTTGACATGCAACCCACCATCTTATTTACTAATATTTTTTGTGTTATCTTTTTCTTTGTTGTCAGCAAGTCGTCAAGCTTGTAGTGGAGAGGTTATTTTATGCACATACCTTCATCATTGTCATATCCATCTACATAGGAGGTATCCTTAAACCCCTCCCATAGTTTTGAGTTACGTGATTTCTTGTACCCCTTGCATTAACTTATAATAGGAGCGAGAAATGTCTTTGAATAACATCCATACAAAGTTTCAAATTAAAAAAAAACAAAGCTATAACTAGTTTTTAATGTTATTGTAAAATAAGTTCTTTAAAATGAAATGGCCTCATGTATTGAAGTGTAAAAAATATTCCATGAGGTTTTTTATGTGTCAATAAAAAATTTTACACAATAAATTTCCATCCTTTCATTCGGCATCACCTTGTTCACAATTGACCAAAAAAATTCATAATTATATCTAATTTGCCAAGAGATTCTATTATATTCATTAAAATTGTCTAAAATGACATTTAAATACATAAAGCCAACAAAATAAACATTTTTAGGAAAAATCGGATTAGTTTGGAAGGTAAATGATTGTAATAAACCCACGAAACATAGAAACTTGACCAAAACTAACTTGACTTTCCATTTTAAGGGAAAAAAGCCTAAAGCTGGTAAAGAAGTCCATTGAATTACCTATTAACCATTTTTGCCCACTAGGATAAAATGGACAACGAGAACTAACTTGAACTCGGCACCTGAGGATAGGAACCCACATGTGAACCTTGGATTATAGGAGAAAACTATGATTTCGAAGACATTTGGGAACATTACGAAGTGTCAAAAGCATAAGAGGATTTTTTTCCTCTTCTAGGTTTTGACCCTTAGAATCAAACATAAAAAATGAAAGTGTAGGCCCATTGGGCTCACGTATATGGCCCAAACAAGAAAAAAATGGGAAAAAGCTAGAAACATGGTAACATTTGTTTTACTCATCCTTCTAAGGTCCCCTCAACACTAAAAAATTTGAATAAAATTCAATCAAGGGGCTCGAGGGGAATTATGAGGGTCAAACCATGTTTCCCAGGTCAACGATGTTAAAACACTTCAGAGAACTTGATGGCGAGTTGGAGTGAAAAATTTGAAAGGGAAGGAATCGAAGTCTGAAATTTCGACTTCGAGAGGATCAAAGCATTTAGAATTTTGGAGGCGAGTTGGCGGATGAACAATGTAGGCACCTCACGAGCGTAAAAAATTCTAAAATTATTATAACAGAGGTCAATATCAACTCGATCAAGTGGTGAAATAGGGTAGATCTCGATAACCAAGCCAATCAATGTATTGAGGCTACGTGGATTTGGTTTGAGTGGTGAATCAATGTGGGAAGCAAGACATGGAACACAAGGAAGGTTCACCCGATCGCGTTGGAGCCATCGCTTGAAGTGCATCATGAGGTGATTTAAGAGGAAATCTAGGTGTTGGCATGTGCACGCGATAGAGGAGTGTCCCAAACTAATTTGTTTGACGATGGATGGTTGTGTGGAGATCATAGAGGCTCCCGAGGGGCTCGATGGGGCAAAAGATGTAGAGTTGGTCATGGAAAGTCTTACCAAGCCATGAGAGTTTGACATGAGGACATAGTGCATAGGTTTGGGGAGATGAAATGAAGGGTCGATGGTGAACATTTTAGCCCAACTAAACATAAAACAAAGGGATTAAAGTGGGTAAGGAGAAAGAAAGGGGTCACCATCACAAAATCAAAAGAGATTTTATGAATAATGGAGCTTGGCACTCTAACAAAGGAAATAATACGCGGCGGGTGTAGTGATCACCATAAGTAAGAAAAGGAATAACTTGATCCTCAAATTCACCAAGACATCTTGTGGCTGCTCCTTCGAGCTACTCACCATACACAAAATCCATTATACATATAAAAACCACCTTCACATAAACCGGTATATCATGAGCCTAAGACACCTATTTTCTACAAAATCACAGATCTGATAGAAAGGTGAGATAGAGAACACCCTAAAGGAGACAAGAATTTTTTTGTTTTGAGGTTCTAAAACCCCTAAAATTGTAGGGATCCCTTAAAAATTGAAATGGCTAAACTCGGGCCCATGATTTCCATTTATCGTAAAAGGTTGGAGTTGGAATCGTGGAGAGGCGAGTCTCTACTGACATGGCAACATCAAAATCAGAGGCCCCCGGAGGTTCTAGACCTCCAAAAATGCATGAACGCAGTGAACAATGCCACAGTTGGGTGGAAGGGAGTCATTAGTGAGAGTGGGCGTGGTTTCCTTCTCCAATAAGGAAAAGTACATAAGGGTATGGGCTTGGAAGAATTTCCCATCATTATTTCGGGCATCATGATGGATTTTACAAGTGGTTGGAAGAGATTTCAGATTTCCTCTCTCTCTTCTCCAAATTTTCTTCTATAAAATGTAAAGAGGGGTTACACAAAACAAAAGGAGTTAGTTATTTTCCTCCTCTACACCCTCTATTCTCCATTCCTCATTTGGGATCTTAAGGCCTTCACACAAAATTTGTAATGGTATTCTTGTCTTTCCCTACGTAATGCATTGTGTAAATTCATATGGAGCAATGAAATTGGTTTTTGTTAAATATTCTATCCTTTCATTCTATGATTGTTATTTTTTGTCTTTCATTGTTATCGGTTGTATGTGCAAACTTATGTTTCCATTGCGGGGTTTGATGTTGATGTGTTTGTTTAGAAATGGTGTAATGTGTACATCTTGGTACGTGGTGTATAACCTCTCTCTCCAAGTGTATTCTTCAGCACGTGTTTGCGGAGTTGGGGAAGTGGCTAACACTCTTTTCTTCATGTATCATTACTCATAGTGTAGGTTTTATTTTCCATGAATCTCTTTCCTATCTCCTTGGAAGATTTCGATTAGGTTTAGTCAGTAGTTTCCCTTGCATTAGGAGTAGTTTGTGGTAGGTAGGATTAGGATCAGGAACCGTCCTTCTCTAGAGAGATCTATCCCATTTCACAAGATCCCACACTTAGGATAGCTCAATGTTGTGTAATCACGTTGAATTCCCCATTCACAATCGTAAGTACATTTGAGGGTATTGTAATTTTTCATAAACAGTTTTTGTACGCTCGGTGAGACAAAATTAAAGTCGGGGTTTCAATTTTAACAATTTTTTCCATTATATATCTAAGTCACATTGAAGCCAAGTTAAAAATTAAGTATTTTCAGCGCTTCCCTCACACTTGGAGTTTAGAAGTTGCTGATTTTAGATTTGGAGGTTCTACATCAAGGTAAAGTTTTAAAATCAATTTTCAAGGGTTTAACATGTGAATAATGGGCTTAAAGTTTCACAAATGATAGATTAGGGGTTGAAGATCAAAAGGGTTTCCTTAGAAATCCAAAATTTTGATTTTATAATTTTAGTGAATTTTGCATTTCGCAATTTCAAATTTTGGGATTTTAGACTTTTTGGGTCCAAGGTGCATTTGGAATTTCAAGTTTTGGAATTTCAAACTTTTTGGAATTTTCCAAATTTTAGGATTTTAGAGGTTTTGGATTTTTTGGATTTTCATATTTCACACTTCCAGCGCTTCGGATTTGAGAGAACTCTCATTTTGGAATTTTGGATACTACTGTAATTTCAGGGTTTCAAATTTTTCTACTTGATTTCGTGGTGTGCAATCTTTTGGATTTCAGATATCCTTTTTAGTTTAACTAGCTCAACCCCACAACCTATTTTCAGACTTTCAAGGTGTGCATACAGGAATTCATTCTATTCCATCAAGTGTTTTGTGCTCTTGGTGGAATCACTTCCTTTGGAGGCATAGGAAAAGCACAATTAGTGACTCCATTTGGTCAAAAACCCATCTTCTCTAAGTTATAGATCATATCTTCTCCATCCATTTTTCCTTTCCATCTCTTTCACTTTCTTACATTCCATGAAGTCGCGCAATCATGGCTTCATTTGTGTCATGGGATTCACATATGAGGTATGACCATCTTAGTACAACCCACCTCCAAGCTTGTAAAATTCATTTTTGGTTCTTGCTATCAATAACCTCCAAGCCATTCTATGATGAGGATCAAGATGCATACTCATATGAATAGGAAGCGGGTTAGTTTAGTGATCCACCAAACTATGCATATTTTCAAGATTAGGGGTATGTGGGTTTTGGAGGGTGACCTACACCCAAAGATTTTGAGTTGTAGCTAAAAGTTCAAGCATTGGAAGCAAAGATGGTGCAGTCAAGGGATATATCTCAAATACAAGCATGTAAGATTGGTTTTAGGACCCCTTTTCCATGGGTGGGCCCTATTCTAGGCTCTTATAGCACTGGCAGCGAAGCTTGACATCATAGTTGAGATGTTTCCAAGAATCACGCAGTGGACATATGAGATAGAAGTTTTCTAGACAATCTCATTCAATCCTATCAACAGTACCCCTTGCATTTTCATCCCACAACCCTCTCTCCACTTCCCAATTTGGCATCATCTTAGTCATAGCCTTAGTTTCCAAGCTTCTCACATGTTTCCCCTAGCATGGAATCCACTTCTTGGTCTCCTAATCTTCCACTCACCTTGAATTTTCTGCCCTTTTTCGGTCCAAACCCAATTCCCCTCTATAAGAACAAGAAAATGAACCTCCTCTCCCACCACCAACAATGCAAAAACATATTGAGACCTAACCCACCCCTCCTCTTACATTCCCTTTTACTGCATTGGGAAGAGGCTCAACAAATCGATCAAAAAAGGCATGAAAAGGAGGAGCCTAATAAGGAAGAAATGATTCAATTTTTGAAGAGTTGGACTACTAAGCTTGGAATAGAAAAAATATCTTTACTAGTTAAGCCTCGAGAAGGAGGCTAAGGTTGGAGAGAAAGAACATGTGGTCAAAGATGAGGTTGTAGCACGAGAAGAAGAGAGAAAAAAACACTAGAAGAGGATCAACGGTGAGTGTGTTCAAAGTGTAGTATCCATGAGAGCATTCAATTTTCAGATATTGTAGATCCTTTGTTAGGCTGCAAAACCAGCAAAAGATGAGGGAGAGCACCTCCCTAATCCAAAAGAAGAGGATCTTCTTGTTATGGATGAAGATCATAAAAATTCATAAGACTTAGGCACAAGGCAAGGCTATGCGATAAGCTCCAAGCCCTCCTCCCACTTCATCCTTCCTAGAGAATTCTGATTTCGGGGATAAATTTGAACTCTCAAATTTTATGTTTGATGATGAAGAACCCCATGGTGAACAAATGACATACAGAAGATGTCGTAAAGGAGAACAAACCAATTTTAGAGATTCTACATGAGGAATAGATCATAAAGAACTTCTTTCTCTCTTGTGGTGATGAAAATACAAATTTCCATCTTCCTTCATTCTTAATTGAAGGTGGCTTGTCAGGAATCCATTACGGAGGAGATATTTGAAGATCGATAGTCATGCTGCATGACCCCAAGAGCAGAGAAAAAAGAGGATTTTGACCTTTCAAACTTCAATTTTTAAAAGGGAGGAATGTCATGGGGCATCCTTTCCATCGAGAAGAAAAAGAAGAACTCCCAAGCCCAAACAGAGAGAAACAAAGTTTAATCAATTGTAGTGAGCCGAAAATGGTCAAACCAAAAGCTACAAATAGTTTGGAAGAGATGCATGCCACTGTGAAGATTTTCTTGTTGCCACGAGATAGAGACATACAAGAGTAGCATATCTCTCATAAGAGTTCTCTTGATTTGGGACTAGAGGAATTGAATCTTCGAGGGTTTCACAATGGGAAAGAAAGAAGAAAGAAACAAGGGCACCATCCATTTCATAATTATTTCACTAAGGTGGCACATCAGTTGTCTATAGATGTGTAAAAGGAAGAAAATCAAATTCTGAGATAGTCACCTTTTCCGGGAAAGTCTTCATCAAGACTTTCTTATTCAATTGAAACTTCAGTAGTAGGCACATTTGGCGGACCAAACCATGCCATTTCAGATATCTAGCTTCGTCGGAGCTAGAGGGCCCGGAGTTACCACAACTGGTCATGATTTCTTTTAAGCACGAGGATGAACTTCAAAGTGCTGAGGATCAGCTAAAGTACCTCTAAGATTCCAATACAATTCATTACGAGGAGGTATTTGTCTTATTCTCGATTGATACCTTGATGAGGTGGGTGGAAAGTTTTTGGTATATCAATTATTCATTCATATACACAACCATGTCCGAGTGTCAAATTATCCCGAATGTGTTAAGCTATAAGAAAAGGGAGCTACTTCTCACGACCAATTAGCAAGATTTGTTTGAAATCTTCCAGTTCTGGTTAGTGTAGGGTAGGATTAGGTTTTCTTCTATAGAACTAGTGCTTTTACACACTTTGCATGCATCATTTGAGCATATGTGATTTATCATTTTGTACATATATTTTATTTGGTTTCTCCAACATAGTGCACTATGTTTTAGTGGACCTCCACGAAGGATATTACAACAAGAAAGAAGCTCATATTCACGAGGGAGCGATTGTTAAATTCTCAAGATAAAACAAATGCAGAGCAACTAAAATTAACAAGGGATAAGTTTTAATAGTTTCATCCCCTTTTCCTTCATATCAATCATATTGAGCTTCTGAAGCACCCTTGCAAAATCAGAATATCGGTCTCAATGGTGGTTGTTACATCACGGCCAGTGACATAACTCACAACAATGCAACAAGCCTAAGTTTCAAGTGCGTGGACTTTACTGAATCCATTAAAGCTCCAACCTTTAACAATGTTCCAAGAATCATTCGAGATGAAAGAAGAAATTCAGCATTTAATAGAGTTTCATCTTTGTGCACAAACTCGAAGAATGTCTTACTTAAAACTTCACAACATTATATGCATGTCAAGCAATCATGGGTTTCGTATGTTACATACTGCAACATCATAATTCAGACAACCTAGCTTCTTGAGAGAGAAAAGAAAAAAATTGCAAATCAAAACAATTCTCCACTAATGAGCATTTCAAGAATTTCTTATGAGAGTTGGAAGGTTGCAAGCATCGGATCGATTCAGGTTTAGTAGCACTAACTGTGCTCCCAGATAGAATTGAGGGTCGAGATCGGTTGTAGGTTATCACTTATGACTCCGCACTCAATGGATATAACAAGACTACTAGTATTGAGAACATCTAGTAGGAATATGTTCCGCAAGTCGCCAAATTGTTATCCATTTTCCCCAGGTAAAAATGGACAATGGGACCTAACACGACCTCAAGCACTAGGACAAGACCCCACGGAGTGAACTGGGCTTATAGGCAAAAACTATTCTTTGAAGGAATTCGGGAACATTTCAGAAGTTTTGAAAGAATAAGAGGTTTTCTTCTATTCTAGGTTTGGACCCTTAGGATCAACTTGATAAATGAAGGAGTACGGGCCCCATCGCCCACATCTAACCCAAACAAGTAAAAATGGGAAAAATAGGTAGTAGGCTAACATTTTTTTACTCAAACCTTCTAAGGTCCCCGACACTAAATCATTTGAAGAAAATTCAGTCGAAGGGCTCGAGGGGTGCAAGAAGGTCAAACCACGTTTCGGGGTCAACGTGCCAAAAATGCTTGAAGAACTTCGGTGACAAGTGGAGAGTGAAAAAGTCCAAAAGGAAGGACTCTGAAGTCCAAACTTCAGACTTTGGAGGATCAGAAATTCAGATTTTTGAGTGAGTCGGCGGATGAATAGTTTTGGCACCTCAGAAGCTCAAAATTCAAAAATTCCGATAACAAGAGATCTGAAATCAACTCGGTCAAGCGGTGAAATAGGGTAGATGAGCTCAATAACCGAGCCAATCAATGCAGTGAGGCTACGTGGAGTTGGTTCGAGTGGCGAGTCAATGTGGGAAGTAAGGCGTGGAATAAGAGGAAGGTTCATCCAATCAACGTGGGATCCATCGCTAGTGCATACAAGGTGATTTCAGAATAAAGCCAAGTGTTGTCCTATGCATGTGATAGAGGAGTGGCCCAAAGTGAGTCGTTCGATGATGGATGGTGGCATGGAGATCATAGAGGCCCTGAGGGGCTCGATGGAGCAAAATACTTAGAGTTGGTCGGGGAAAGGCTTGCCAAGCCATAAGAGTTTGACACGGGGACACGGTGCATAGGTTTTGGTAGATGAAATGAAGGGTCGGCGATGAAGGTTTTGGCCCGACCAAACACAAAGTAAAGGGATTCAAGTGGGTAAGGAGAAAGAAAGGGGTCATCATCACAAAATCAAAAGAGCTCATTTGAGAACAATGGAGCTCGATGCTCACGAAGAAAACAATGGGTGGGGTGTATTGATCGCCATAATAAAGTAAAAGGAAGAACTCGATCCTCAACTCGGCAAGCTACTCACCATGCACAAGAGCCGAGGATACATATAAAAACCTCCATCACATAAACCAGTATATCTTGAGCTTGAGACACCCGTTTTACGCAAAATTACGATCAATGGAAAGTTGAGATAGAGAAAATTCTAATGGAGACAAGAAAAGTGGGATTTTAAGAGGTTCTAAAATCCCAAAATTTATAGGGAGCCCCAAAATCCTAAAATGGCATAACTCGGGCCCAGGATGTTCGTTTCTCGTAAAAGGCCAGTCATTGGAATCATGGAGAGATGATCTACAACATGGCATCATCAAAATATGTATTTTGGAGGTTCTAGACATCTGAAAATGTAGGAACAGTGAACATTTCCCTGGGTAAGTGGGAGTCTTTAAGGAGAGTATGGGCAGGTTTCTTTCTCCAACAAAGAAAAGTACATAAGGGTATGGGCTTTGTAGACTTTCCCATCACTCTTTCAGGCATCATGATGGATTTTGCAAGTGGTTAGAAGAGATTTCAGATTTCCTCTCTCTCTCTCTCTCTCTCTCTCTCTCTCTCTCTCTCTCTCTCTCCTCTAAATTTTCTCTATAAAATGTAAGGGGGTTTCACAAATCAAAAGGAGTTAGTTATTTTCCTCCTCCACCCCTATTCTCCATTCCTTCAGCTAGGATGTTGTGAATTTCATGGGGCTTAAGGCCTTCACACAAAATTTGTAATGGCATTCTTGCCTTTCCCTCTAATGATACATTGTGTAAATTCATATGGAGCAATGAAACTATGTTTGTGTTAAATCTTCTAGCCTTTCATGGTTTGATTGTTCTTTCTTACCTTTCATTGCTATCAGGTGTTCAGGCAAACTTATGTTTCCATTGCAGGGTTTTGATGTTGATGTGTTTGTTTGGAAATGGTGTAATGTGTGCATCTTGGTCTGTGGTGTATAACCACCCTCTCCAAGTGTATTCTTCACTATTTTGCAGGTTGGGGAAGTGGCTAACACTCCTTTTCTTGGTGTATCACCACTCTTAGTGTAGGTTTTAATTTCCATGCATCTCTCTTGTCTCCTTGGAATCTTTAGATTAGGTTTAGTCAGTAGTTTCCCTTGCATTAGGAGTAGTTTGTGGCAGGTAGGATTAGGAGCAGGAACCAACCTTCTCCGGAGAGCTATCTCATTTCACAAGGTCCCACACTTAGGATATCTCCATGTTGTGCAATCACACCGAATGCCCCATTCACAATCGGGGCATTCGCCTAAGGTGTTGTGATTTTGCATAAACATTTTCTCGAGAAAAACAATTTTAGAGTCAAAATCCAAAACACCATAGTAAAAGTTGTTAGAAAATTAGTGCTTGAAAATGCTCAAATGTGAAAGAAAGTATTTGATAATAAAAAAAGTTAGGAGGTAATCGAAAAGGAAATGTGTAGGAAAGAATATGATGTAGCGAGGGTGTTTCTACTCTAGTAAAATATCAATGATCAAACTTGAGTAAAAAATGAGCAAGAAAATAGTATAAAAACATGGTCTTATATTGAGTAAGGTAGGAAATACCACATGAATGATCAATTTCATTGTTAGAAGAAGATTAGACCTACCCACCACGTTGATAAACAATAGTAAAACCTTACATGCTTTATCGAATGTCGTTTGACTCAATGGTGAAGATGTTTGGCTCTTAAAGAGCCCACCAGGGTTCAATTCTCATTGAAAGCGAAGGCAAGAGATACGTAATAAGGGATGAGGTGGGATCGTACCTTAGGTGAATTTGGCGAATGGAAACCCCTCGGTCCTTGACCAGCTTAGCCGAAGAAGACTGCATCCACCTCACCCGTGGTATATGGCGGTCTCATGACTTGCCGGGTTTCAAACAAAAAACCTTTCATGATTTGGGACTACCCCACCACATAATATTTAAGTCAAATAAGAATGCGAAAACCTTGAACAAGTGATGTAGAAAATATGTGAAGACGAGATCTAATAAATCCTTCAAAATACAACATTCCCTCTTTAAAAAAATGAAGAAATCATACACAAAAACTAACTTTGAGTATATATATGTGCTTAATTAATGGACAGTAAACAATATTTATTTGTACATACACTGGATTTAAAACCCTAAAAATTATTGCACATTTTTAGTAATCCGGATATGTAAGGTGTAATGGTGGGGTCTTCGTGTGGCACATTTCCATCCACTTATATAAATTCTTCCCAAACAAATATGTTAGAGTGTAATGAGGCTACGTGGCAAATTGGCTATATTTTTTTCCCGGGTCGAAAATGTTAAGCAGGGTAAATAAGGGTAAATCATGCATGCATGTTTTGAGACTAAATTCACTTGTTTACATGGAATACACTCTTGAATTTAACCCTTAAAAATTTGGGTATTCAAGAATGGCTCCTCTCCCATACATTACATTTGTATTAAAACATGTTTATAATTGAATAAGATTCACTCAAGTCAATTTATAATAAATTGACATATATATATTTCACTATTCATAGTTCTTATTTTGGAATTAGATTTTTGAAGATGATTTTTAATTAATAAAATAATTTTGTATTATTAATTCAACAACTTTATCATCGTGTAACATAAAAATAATAATGTTGTGAATTACATTATAAATATATTATAATATATATTTATATTGATTAATTTAATTTTGGCTACTCAAAAAATAATAATGTATTTTGTTCATATTATCATGATAAAATTTATGTTTAATCTTTCTTCATTTATGTTTGGAAATGTTGTTTCCTTTTTTTTAAAAACGTTTAGTAAGATATATTTTATATTATGATATCAAATAATATATAGAAATTAGTGATAATTTTATACCAAATTTTTATTAATTTTATCTTCTTCTTTTTAATTTTCAATTGTACTCTATTAGTCCTTATTTTATATTTAAAGTTTTGCAACGAATAATTTAAAAATTATACTTAATTTCTATAAATTATGGTTGTTAAATTGTGTAACTTCGATTTTATATTTACTCCTCTTTTTAATTTAAAGTTTTAAAACATATTTTAAAAAATAGTACTCTATAAATTTAAAAATAAGGTGTAACTAGCAATCACATGTGAACATCAAATGGTATATGTTATTTGATTTAGAGGGATAGTTATTACTTTTGTAGTTGATGATGATAAGGGATGTGATTGATTTTGTAAGTGTAGGAATATAGATGAAGTATTACATTTACAGGTTGTATCTCTACATTTCAAATTTGTTACAAATGCGTACATATACCTTTGCAAATCTCATATCATGAGTGGTAGCCTTTTGCGGACTATTTTATTTGAATTAAACATGAATACATGAAGACTTCCGTACATTTGTAGATTTTATATCATGAGTGGTAGCCTTTTGTGGCCTATTTTTTTGGCACTAAACATGAATACATTTGATACCGCTTTGGATACAATAAGTTTTAGTAAAGTAGTAGTGGAG
Organism: Taxus wallichiana var. yunnanensis; assembly: GCA_018340775.1. Classification (NCBI taxonomy): domain Eukaryota; kingdom Viridiplantae; phylum Streptophyta; class Pinopsida; order Cupressales; family Taxaceae; genus Taxus; species Taxus wallichiana. The sequence goes on along the minus strand of CM031238.1, from coordinate 686,753,348 downwards.
ATGCTTTATCAAAGTAGATTTGGTATTTACAACGGATTGTTTTGGTTGAGTGTTATTAGTCTTGACTCCTCCTTTATTCTAGCTCCAATGTTGATATGTGTGCCATTTTTTAGTACCTTTCGAATGAAAAAGGAAGGTAAATGCGTAGATTATCACTTCGGAAAAGGTTGGAGTCAACTATAAATATAAATGAAACAATCAAAAGCAAATAAAATGAAAGTACTCTACACTAATTGTTTACTTCATCACATGCGATAAACATAACAAATGAATAAATACTTCACTCAAGTATTGTAACCCACCTCGAAGTTCCTTTAGAGACAACACTCTCTTCTTTACCGCAGGAGAAAGACAATCAAAAATATCATATTGCCACCTAGCGAGGTGTCATGCTTATCCCATCATGAAAAAGTGAAAGAAGAAGTTTAAGAGTTTTCATAAACAAGAAAAAGTGAAATTAAATCCTTGTAATCTTCGCACATACTCTTGTATCAACCTTGATTAGTTTCCCAAAATATCCTATAACTAAGAAGAACTTTTAACATCCACAAGGCCAGTTGCACTTTTATTCGAGTATTAACAAAATTAAAAAAGCTGGATAAAAAATTCACTTGATCCCCAACTACTCTTGACTTCACAAAATTAATACAATAATGAACTACTATACCTTTTTTATTATCTCGATTCGATCCTCGACCAGTGCAAGTTCATCACAAGATTAATACCGAACCTACATCCTTTTTTGTTATATGATTCAATCCTCCGACAGGTGGCGATTCATTACAAAATTAATACTTGACCTACATTTATGTTTTTCCATGCCAACATGACACGGAATAATACAAACATGGCATTTAAAGAGAACACAAACCCAATAAGCATATTATTCTTGTCATTTATATGTAATTATATCTACAATTAAGTTTATCTTGGGCAAGTGGAAAAGGAACAAAATGCCCAAAATCCAATTTTGCCCCTCCAAAAAGAAATTTGAGCACATTTTTATCTTTTTTAAGAGTCTGAGACAGGTCATGGTATCTTTTTGGGAGACAAAATATGTTATCTCTTTTTACAAACAAGTAGAGCGAGGGAAATTGAAGGCAAGTTACTTCTTTGGATTTTTTTAGATTGGGTAGAGGCGTGAAAAGGGTGTTAGACCCATAGTCTACTGTACCATGATTCATGTTACTCGTGTCAAGCTAGGATGTTCCATTGAGCACAGTCTCTACTGCAAGTCATAGCTTCAAGAAAGGGACAACATTCAAATTCCTCTATTTTCTAGGTATCCCTCGAAAACACACACCCCCTGCAGTTTATAATATGATGATGAATGCATATATTCAAGTTGGGATGATACCATATGCCATTTAGTGTTTTAGGTTGATTAAAAGACAAAAACTTGTGATTGCCTTGCATTCTTGCAATGCCATAATTAGTATCTATCCCCCACGAGTCCTCTCTATCCCGGGGTATGCTTTTCACAACGAATGAGCTGATTTTCAAGTAAACAATGGCCAATTTTTCCTTTAACATCCCACCCACTAAATTTTTTTAAAAGTAGATTCCTCTACGAGTTTTCTAGAATGACAACATTCTAGCATTTTTCAGAGCCTAAAATGAATCAGATAATTTTATTTTATTTTTACTTTTCCTAAAGAAAATGGAGTAAACCTAATAGTAGTAGAGATCACCTAATTCTTAAAAACACTTGTCTTGAGCACGAGGTTATCGTGGTACAAATTTCCATGGTTTGCATAGGGATGCGGATAATGCGAATGATGACTTTAAACCTTTTATTTGCAATTATCAAAAATCTCCATGGCATTTCAACAAAAAAATTAAGGTTGATCAACAATGATTGCAATCAATGAAGTCACAGGTGACTCAGACATTTATTCAAACACTTTGTGTGCATGCTATAATCTAGTTTCCGCTCCAAGATTTACTGGCGTAAGCTTTGACTTCACACTTGTCATACGATTTTTGTAAGAGTCTCGAGGCTTTAATAACAAGCCAAATTGCAACGTACCTTTGAGTGGTTTAAGGTTTGAAATTGGCTCATCCATTGAGAAAAGTAGACCAGAGATAGATAGGACTCTTGGGGATGCATTTTTCTTTTTTGGGGGATACTTTTGTTTCATGTAGTTGTTCATAAGGTTTTTCTCACACTAAGAAATTTGATTTTCTTACCACCCGTGGTGCCAAAGTCTCTCTCTTCAGGCAATCTTACCTCTTCTAGGCCTATGTGATACGATGTGAATTACTAATTGTTTTGAAATATCAATTTCTTACACTTTCTGTATTTGCTATTGGGAATGAAGAATTTGGGGATTAGGAAAAACATTTACCTTTAGGGTGACTACTATTTTAATTAGAGTTTACAATTAAATTAATTAAAAAAATTAAATTGGATTTTAAATATAAACTTTAATATTTTTAAATTTTTATCAACTATATATGTTAATCGAATGTTAGCTTCCACACTTTTAGTGATGTAGTAAAGTTGATAAGTAAAAATAAATTATCCTCTTCATGCACAATTAATTTAATTTTGTTTATGACACTCAAAAGTTTAACAATTTGTCTGTTAAGAAATATGATTACAATAAGAAAATATTATATACAAATATTTGTTTATGGACATTATTTTAACACTAAAGGTTTAACAAAACATATGATTGCTATAAGAAAATATTATATACAAAAATTTAATTTTGCTTTTTACAATTTCAGACTCTTTTATGTTGTGAATGTTATTAAAATGAAGGAATTGTATATTTTGTAAATCTTTTAAAAGGATCAGTAAATATTTTTGATCAAATTGAAATATTATTCTATGTCAAATAAGTTGGAATCTGATGGTGTATATGATGGTGTGATTTAAGATGCTATCCAACAATCTACTAAAGATAAGGCTAGGATCATTACTCTAAACAAATTTAACAAAATAGACCTCGGATCCTTTGACAAAATGATAAAAATAAAATTAGGATTGGACAAATTTAAGACGAGGAAACCCCTCAATCCTTGACAGCAAAATTACTCAGATTTTCATTTAGATTTGACTCTACTTTGAATACTTCGTAATTATAAAACAAGGACGGTCCCTCCAAAAGTTTTCTCGAATTTTCGATCCTCAAAGTCGTGAAACGCTGACTGGAGTAAATTTTCTTGTCTTCTATGCCGTCCCTTCCACGGAATCTTTCCGCTTTAATATTTACTGCGGATGCTCTGGGGAAACAGTGACTCCATCTACATATTGCTGTCTAACACAGTACCGAGTCAATGATGGGTATGTAACCAGAGCATCTTATCTGTCAATTTAATTTAATGACATGATTTACAGGAAGAAAGTTGATGTGTCCGTCTGCTCGCGGTTGATATCAGCTGTTTTCCCGAATGGAAACTACGTCTCTTCTGTGGACCAGCTGTGTGTGCTCTCAATTTCTATTCCATGGATGACTTGTCCTTTTTACGTATCAAAGAGATATATTTTTAATAGTTTACGACAACTGATGGATCCTGCTCAAGTCAACACGAGCCCATGTTAAGTAGGGCATCTAATCTGTGAAATTAGAAAGATGATGTTGAAGTCTGCTATTGATTTTATGGACAGAAACTTCACATCATCTAAAAGAAGGTTTCTATTCACAAGCACTTTGAATGGAAGCTTTGCATTCACAAGCAATACAATGGAAACTTTCTATTTTGTATGAATGACTTAGCAGTCCCAAGGGTCGGAAGTGTAAATTTTAATATGATTATAATATATTGATAAGTGTAAGTTTCGTTTAACATCCAAAGTTTGTCTGTGATGGAGTCATGGCTGATTGGTAAAGCTTGGCATTTACTAAGAGGAGGTCTAAGGTTCAACCCCCATTTGCATGCCCACTCGTAAGAGGATTAATCCGATTGATGTTCTCGTTGTATAGCGATATTGCTGGAGTAGGCCGACCAATGTCCACTGAGTATGCGCAAGCTATAGAGAGGCAATATGAAACTTGAGCACCTGGTGGTCCCTATATGTATATTGATAAGTGGTTTACAATGGCAATCAAGGTCAAGGATGGTAATAAGGTGTTATAATTTTAATAATAAAATTTGACATCTATTTAATTTTATTTAAAATTTAAAGTTTTAAAAATGGAAAGAAGTCAATTAATAAATTACAATTAAGTTTTTTTGCCCAATATATTATTAATGTTTTAAGGGTATTTTTAAATCTAAGATTTTGGTTGATAAGCTAAAACTTACGAGGCTAGAGAATATTTTAGGGTCTTGTACCTTTGCGTCATTAGTTTCTCAATATATAGGTAATATTTTTTATGTTATTACATATTTATTGCGCTAATTCAATATGTCATTCCAGCTCTTGGGCAACATTGATAAAAAAATCCCTATATTAATGGCCATTTTCTCAACACATGCATTATTTGATGCGAGATCTCACTAGTGGGCCTCAGACAATCACGGAACCAAAGAAGGTAAAGAATTTTCTGGAAAAATTCTTTCTACAAAAGGTAAGTACCTCGAGACTAGAAATCCCTTTACTTGATGATGTTCTTGATTTGCTTGATTCGATAAAGATTGCTGACTAGTTTGATTCTATTACTCAAGTGTTGGTTTATGTTGCGCCCCCGCCCCCAAATCCTTCCCTCTTGCCTCCCTCGCCCGTGAGCATCGACCACCCCCAGTGTTGGTTTTTGTTGTCTCCCCACATGCCCATGCCCCACCCCAAAATCTTTGTTTAAATATTGGGTTGTGTTATCTCATTTAGTAATTCCACTAAAATTAAGATAACCATAGAATTTTGGAAAAAATCTCCTAAAATGCCCTTTTGAGGAGATTTTCAGGTTTTCGGGTTTCAACAACATGAAAACATATTTTCTACATGCTTCATGCAAATTGTTTCCCGAAACCGAAACAAGTCATTCTGTCAGGTTTTCAGAACTCACGAACATCGGAACATGATTTGCAAAAATCATGCTACATGTCGCTTGACTTCTGAAACCCGAAACCCGATATGTTCCTTTGTGTCGGGTTTTGAGACCTTGGAACATCCAAACATCTCATGCCTTATGTCGCTTGTTTCCCAAAACACGAAACCGAATTGATAGCTAATCCTTTATGTCAGGTTTTCAAGCACTCCAAGCATGATGACATGGCATTAATGCGAGTTATCGAGTAGTTAGCGCACGTGTCGGTGAAGTGTAATAAATGCGAGGACTTTATAAATAGTTTGATTTTACACGTCATTTTTACCTATTGTACTTTTGATGTGTGGATTTTTCGTACTTGTGCCTGCGACCTCCAAATCCGATTGAGCTTCTTGATCAATTTTGTGTTCAGTTTTCGATTATTTTTCGAGATTACTGAAGGTATTTTGCTTTTCTTGCTGATTTGAGGTCTTTTGGATTTGTATTTGAGATATTCTTTTGGTGTTCTCCTTCCTTTCCTATTTTTCCTCTAGGTTTAGGGTTTTAGATTGTTTTCTTCATTTTATGTTGTATTCAGTATGAAAGTTCTTGTTTGGAATTCACCCTAGGGTGTTTCTTTATTTTATCCCATGGAATATACCTTGTTAATTATTAAAAAAATATAAAATTCCTAACTGGTGAAATGGTGGGAATTTTGCATGTCCTGACACCTCAAAACCCAATTCCTTTGTTTGAGTTTTGCGGGGTGTTGACATCTTCTTGCTTCCGCCGTTTTCGGGCTTCATCGAGTTCTTAACAATCTCCAAGTTCGACCTTCTATCGGGTTTTCCAAGTGCCGGACATCTATCGACCTCAAGCATACACTTTGAAGTGTATCGAGCTTTTCAGTGTTCGACATCCTCCGATCTCCGCTTTGTGTCGTGTCTTGCGAAGTAATCAACATCTTAGACTTCCAGCGATATCCGGGTTTCTGATGTGTCCAACATCTACTAAGTTCGACACTTTACGTAGTCCGCCGAGTTTTGTGAAGTGTCTGACAAGACCTTATTTCCGACATACATTCTAGTGTGTCGGGTTTCATCAGGTGTTTTGCAAGTTCTAAATTTCGGATAGTGTGGCAGTGCGTGGGGTTACTCACAAGCTTCCAAGTCCGATTGTTCAAGCGGGGAGTTATCTAGGCATTCTTTCTTTAGGACTTCTCATGTCGGATCTGGATCATCGAGGATAAGTCGAGACGAGGTTAGGAAGATAAAATACAAGTACGGAAAATGGAATCCCCCTCCTACATAGATTGCAATTATGACATCCGAGATACGGAGCTTGGTAACATTGACATGGAAGACTTTTGGAATAGAACCAAGGATTCTTCTCAGAGTCCCTGGATGAAGTCAATAACCAACAGTGGCCTCCCTCTTGTAGTAGGATTCCCAATGTCTACTCAATGCCCCGAGTTCATTTTGGCTGTGCTTCCTATTATGACTCGATTCTCGCTCAGTGAAAAATCAAGCAGGAGAAGTCATAGTGAAGTTGGATGGGGGTTACTTTGATGACCTCTTAAGATTACCCAACTTTCAGGAATATGTTGATGTAGATCTTAAGTCAGCATAGAAATCTTGGGACAAAGATCAAGAAGACTGCATCAGGCATGTGAATAAAAGTTCTTGATCGAGGCGAGCTAGTTGTCTCTAGGTTTCCCAAGTTTTTCCCCAAGAGTGATTTCATCCTTGAAATCAGCGACATCATCACCCCTGAGTCGAGTATTTGGACTCCTTGAGTCAAGAGACTTTCAAGGTGGATGTATCAATTCATGGTCGTTATGAAGAAGAATGAACAAGGGATCGATTGTTGCGGTCTTATAAGTGATGAGATTGATTCCCAGGATGAAGGCAGTCTTGACTCTTGGTAAATTCTATATGTCGTCATATGTCACCTATGCGGCGGTGGCATAAGAAATTATCTAGGGTTGGATGCAAAAGGAGATAGGGTAACATAACACATATATTAGTACTTCCCTCGGTTGAAAATGAAGGGTTACGAGGATCGGTCGGAGAAGATTGAAGCGATGCTTTCTTTTATGAAAATATATGTAGGATGAATCGATCTAAGGAAAATAAGAGTCTCTGTGAAGCATGGGCGGAGAAGTATCAAAATAGGTTTGTATCTTCTTGTAGTTCAAGAATTTCACATACCTTCGGGTGGTCATGTACCTGGGTGATCCTTTTTGATATCCTAGATTCCCGAGGTGATAAGTTGATCCTAATGGAGTTGGTAAGACAATTGTTGGATTTCCACAAATTTCAACAAGCGAACACAAGGCTGCTAGTATCCTTCCTATTTCCATCGGAAGGTACACATGCTCGACAAAGCTTAAAGCTAAGAAACGTGGTGCACGAGCTTTAGGACAAGTTGAAGAAGCACATGAAGCACGAGATGGATTTGATTTCAAGGAGTCCTTAAATTGTATGGGACTTTATATCTGCGTGTGCTTGATATAGAAGATATTTGGGTTGATCTTGAGGATGAGGTTTTCATCGAATAAAGGATAATAACGAGTTAACAATACAAGAAATCTAGATGTTGGATTTATCGACATCCCGAGAGGGCACCACAGATAACGAGAGTGTCCTTGATGCCTCGTATGATGGGTTGAATGAAGACCGATATGTATTCTTAGCCATTGATTGGTCCATCAATTTGAGAAATCTTACGACATTGTAGAGGAGGAGAGCTGCTCAAATTCTTTCCGTCTTAAGGTGTGGCTCATTTCTTGCCCAATATATTATTAATGTTTTAAGTGTATTTTTAAATCTAAGATTTTGGTTGATAAGCTAAAACTTATAGGCTAGAGAATATTTTAGGGTCTTGTACCTTTGCATCATTAGTTTCTCCAATATATAGGTAATATTTTTTTATGTTATTACATATTTATTGCGCTAAGTCAACATGTCATTCCAACTCTTGGGAAACATTGGTAAAAAAACCCTATATTAATGGCCACTTTCTCAACACATGCGTTATTTGATGCGAGATCTCACTAGTGGGCCTCTCGGACAATCATGGAACGAAAGAAGGTAAAGGCGTTTTGGAAAAATTCTTCCACAAGGTAAGTACCTCGGACTAGAAATCCTTTTACTTGATGTTGTTCTTGATTTGCTTGATTCGATAAAGATTGCTGACTAATTTGATTCTATTACTCAAGTGTTGGTTTATGTTGCACCCCCACTCCTTCCCTACCGCCTCCCTCGCCTACTTGGCCCGACATCATCCACCCCCAAGTGTTGGATTTTTGTTGTCTCCCCACATGCCCATGCCTCACCCCGAATCTTGTTTAAATATTGGTTTGTGTTATCTCATTTTAGTGATTCCAGCTAAAATTAAGATAACCATAAATTTTTTGGAAAAATCTCCTAAAATGCCCTTTTGAGGAGATTTTCGAGGTTTCAACAACATGAAAACATATTTTCTACATGCTTCATGCAAATTGTTTCCCGAAACCAAACAAGTCAGTTTGTCAGGTTTTCGGAACTCACGAACATCGGAACATGATTTGCAAAAAGCATGCTACATGTCATTTGACTTACAAAACCTGAAACTTGATATGTTCCTTTGTGTTGGGTTTTCGGGACCTTGGAACATCCAAACATCTCATGCCTCATGTCACCTATTTCCCGAAACCTGAAACCCGAATTGATAGCTAATCCTTTGTGTTGGGTTTTGGGCACTCCAAGCATGATGACATGGCATTAATGCTGATTTTTTGGGTAGTTGGCACACATGTTAGGTGAAGTGTAATAAATGTGAGGAATTTATAAATAGTTTGATTTTACACGTCATTTTTACCTGTTGTACTTTTCGTTGCGTGGATTTTTCGTACTTGACTGCGACCTCAAACCCGATTGAGCTTCTTGATCGATTTCGTGTTCCGTTTTCAATTATTTTTCAAGATTACTGAAGGTATTTTTCTTTTCTTGCTGATTTGAGGTCTTTTGGATTTGTATTTGAGATATTCTTTTGGTGTTCTCCTTCCTTTCCTATTTTTCCTCTAGGTTTAGGGTTTTAGATTGTTTTCTTCATTTTATGTTGTATTCCATTGAAAGTTCTTGTTTGGAATTCACCCCTAGGGTGTTTCTTTATTTTATCCCATGGAATATACCCTGTTAATTATTGAAAAAATCTAAAATTCCTAACTGGTGAAATGGCGGGAATTTTGCATGTCCTGACACCTCAAAAACTTGATTCCTTTGTTTCAGGTTTTGCAGGGTGTTCAACATCTTCTTACTTCCGTCGTTTATCGGGCTTCATCGAGTGCTTAACAATCTCCAAGTTCCACCCTTCTATCGGGTTGTTCCAAGTTCTAGACATCTATCAACCTCTGACATACACTTTGCAGTGTATCGGGTTTTCCAGTGTTCGACATCCTCCGATCTCCGCTTTGTGTCAGGTCTTATGAAGTGATCAACATCTTCCGACTTCAGCCTAGTATACCGGGTTTTTACAAGGTGCGACATCTACTAAGTTCTGACACTCTCTGTAGTCTGTCAGGTTTTGTGAAGTGTCTGACAAGACCTTATTTCCGACATACATTCTAGTGTGTCGGGTTTCATCAGGTGCTTTGCAAGTTCTAAAGTTTGGATAGTGTAGTGGGGAGTCTGTGGGGTTGCTCAACAAGCTTCCAAGTCGATTGTTCAAAAAGGAGTTGTCTACAGGCATTCTTTTCGTTAGGACTTCTCATGTCGGATCTTGGATCATCCAAGGATAAGTCGACAGTCAGGAAGATGAAATACAAGTACTGGAAAATGGAATCCCCCTCCTACATAGATTGTAATTACGACATCCGAGATACGGAGCTTGGTAACATTGACATGGAAGACTTTTGGAATAGAACCAAGGATTCTTCTCAGAGTCCCTGGATGAAGTCAATAACCAATAGTGGCCTCCCTCTTGCAGTAAGATTCCCAATGTCTACTCAATGCCCCAAGTTCATTTTGGCCTATGCTTCCAATTATGACTCAGATTCTTGCTCAGTGAAAAATCAAGCAGGAGAAGTCATAGTGAAGTTGGACGGGGGTTACTTTGATTACCTCTTAAGATTACCCAACTTTAGGAATATGTCGATGTAGATCTTAAGTCAACAAAGAAATCCTGGGACAAAACCAAGAAAAGCTGCATCGGGCATGTGAATAAAAATTTCTTGATCAAGGCCAAGCCAACTATCTCTAGGTTTCCCAAGTTTGTCCCAGGAGTGATTTCATCCTTGAAATCAGCGACATCATCACCCTCTTGAGTCGAGTATTTGGACTCCACTGAGTCGAAGACTTCCAAGGTGGATGTATCGATTCATGGTCATTATGAAGAAGAATGAACAAGGGATCGATTGGATCGATCTTATAAGTGATGAGATTGATTCCCAGATGAAGACATTCTTGACTACTGGAAAATTCTATATGTCATCATATGTCACCTATGCAGCAGCGGCATGAGAAATTATCCAGGGTTGGATGCAAAAGGAGATAGGGTAACAGAACACATATATCAGTACTTCCCTCAGCTGACAATGAAGGGTTTTGAGGATCAATTTAGAAGAGTGAATGATGCTTTCTTTTATGAAAATATCTGCAGGATGAACCCTGATCTAAGGAAAAGAAGAGTCTCTGATGAAGCATGGGCCGAAGTATCAAAATGGGGTTGTATCTTCTTGCAGTTCAAGAAGTTCACATACCTTCGGGTGGTCATGTACCAGGTGATCCTTTCCGATTGCCCAGATTCCCAAGTGATAAGCTGATCCAAATGGAGTTGGTAAGACAATTGTTGGATTTCCACAAATTTCAACAAAGCAAACACAAGGCTATCGTATCCCTCCCTATTTCCATCGGAAGGTACATGTGCTCGAAAATGGTTAAAGCTAATAATGTGGTGCATGAGCTTCAGGACAAGTTGAAGAAGCACATGAAGCATAGAGATGGATTTGATTTCCGAGGAGTCCTTAAATCGTATGGGACTTTATATCTACATGTGCCCAACATAGAAGATATTTGGGTTGATCTTCGGGATGAGGTTGGCATCGAAGAAAGGACAATAGCGGAGTTGACAATTGAAGAAATCTAGATCTTTGGATTTATCGACATCCCAGAGGGAACCATGGATATGAGAGTGTCCTTGACACCTCTTATGATGGGTTAAATGAAGACCGATATGTATTCTAGCCATTGATTGGTCCATTTGAGAAATCTTCTATTCATGAGGAGAGTTGCTCAAATTCTTTCCTATACTTAAGGCGTGGCTCATTTCTTGGGAATGAGTTATAAAGAAGGATTTTTCAAAACTAGATACTTTTAAGTGGGACCCTCGAGGAAAAAAGGAAAGTATAAGAACCCTTCAAGAGGCCCATAAAGGTTAAGTTTTGAGAAAGGAGAAGATCAAGTAACTACACCGGTGGCCACTCTCCCATAAATAGTTGAGATTCTTGATTCACCTCCACTGACGAGAACAAGAGAAATTCTCCTTTAGGAGAAGAGATTGTTCAACCTTCCATTCCTCTTTTGGTTGACATTTCATGAAGGTAAGTCTTCCTTTTATCTCTCAAGCTCTAATTTTGAAATCCTTTCCTCCTCCCATTTAGCCTTCCTTGCCTCATATTTCTTCACCAAGTTCCTTAGCCATGGCTAGTTTCTTCTTTGGCCTCTCACCTCTCCTCACTGGACCCCAGTTAACCATGGACATGCCTCCTCTTTGCATCTTCATTCCATGAATCCATTACCATGGGACGCTACACTTGCGGTGGTCACCAATCCACAAGCTAACCTTCCTCCCCTGAAGATGTGACCGTAACACCTACTGATGGGAGAAACTTCTTCCAATACACCTCAATGGTTATTAGATCGGACTCGAGGAATAAGAAGGTGGTAGTTCCATTACTGGCCTTTGATTTGGTTCCCTCGAGGTCACTCCTACCAAGTCGGCCAAGAAACCCAAAATAGTTTCAAGGATTTAGGTGGATGCCTCAAGGCATAGATTTATAGAAATTGCTACTCTATGGTGATAAAACTAAGGATGATATAATGGTCACAGATTATCAAATCACAAGGGTGGCTATAGGGAAAGTAATGATGGAGGAGCACAGTAGGATGCAAGATGCCATTAATGTGTTGTCGGAAGCTAAAGGAAACTAAGGAAAATAGAGATAAGTTAAAAGAGAAAGTACAAGCGGTTGAAAGAAGTATTACTCAAGCTCTCAAAGCCTCTGAGTTAACACCATCATCCTCTACTCAAATCAGGTTTGATTTCTCATGGTACCCATGATCGAGAAGATTAATGAGAAGGGAGAATGATCGATGAATCGATCAAAGGCTGCTCTGCAAGAGAAAAGAAGTCATCGAGGACCTTTGTGGAAGTCTACAAATCCTTAGAGGATATAAAGAAGGATGAGAGAAAATGGATGATGAATTTTCGGTGAGAGTCGGGAACCTAGAGTTAACTTTTAAAGCTCTCAAATGCTGAAATAGGTTCCATCCCACATCTTGGTTGAAGAAGGCATCATTCCACATGGGGACAAACATTTTCAACTAACCAAAGCCATTATATTCAGAATAAAGATTCTCAATGAAGCTTGCTAAAAAATTGAGGGAATCAAGAGATCAATTGGTCAATGACACGAATGACATAGAAGAAGAGCTAGTTAAGATTTGTGCTAAGGTGTTGAGTGAAAGCATGGGTATTCTGCCTGTTGATGATCTTTACAAGCAGATCCAAGAATCAATTCAGCATGAACCAAATTATGGATTTGGCCTGGAAATCATAGACAAGTTTGTGAAAATTGAACATTCTTTGGAAACCCTAAGGAAACTCAACAAGAGACTGAAAAAGCTTCCTGGCAACGCTAGCGATACTCAGGAAACATGTGAAGTTCTGAGTGATCATTCCACTGTGCCTGATGAAAATGAGATGCAGGGTATAATCCAAAAGTTCCATGAATTTTGGGACAAGCAAGCTTTGTTGGAGGAAGAAAAAGATGATGAAATAGAATAAGCACAATGTTGGATGTCATTTCAATCCTGAAATTGACATGTCTTTTTCATTTTTGTTTCGTCACATAGGAAGCAAATTTTGACTTGGTCTCATGCGTGAGAGTCAAGCAAAGTAGGACTCTCATTAAAAAGACTATTTTCTAGGATTTATCCTATTTTCTCTCAACTCTTTTATTATAAATAAGGGACACTTATGCATTCGAAGGGTTGAGATTTTTGAATATTGAGATCTATTGTGAAGAAGAAATATTTTGTGTTTTCTTTTAATCATTTAAGGAATAGGAGCTAGTGCTATTTTGCAAACTTTGTGTTGTGAGATGTATCTTTCTTAAGATATTGTTCTTATGTTCATAATCTTAAGCTATTCTTTGTTTAGCATCTTGATTGTTCTAATCATTTCAAACATTACATTTGTTATCTAAAGCTCATATGATTATTTCATGCTCTGTGTTTACTCGAAAGAAAATATGTTCCTCTCATTTCCTTTCCATTGTGTTTCTTCCATAATAATAATTTCCTTTTAATCCATTTCCATTTGAAAAAAATAGCAATATCTTCACCTAGTGTGGATATGGATTTCAATATTCTATCCAACCCCATGATGGTTAGATTAGTGTGAATATTGTACATATTATTTTGTTGTGTTTTAGATTAGTAATAAATAGGCAGCCTCACCTGTCTTTGAGGAGGGATTTAATCCCATGTACTATGGTTGAACCTCATATTTTGGCGTGACAAAATATCCAACCAACGATTTTGGTGATTCCACTTTGGGAAATACGGATTGATAAGACTAAGCTTATCCTTTTTGGTGTCGGCGACTCCGTATTTTCCTTATTTTCAAGAAGATCCATTTTCGATTGGCGGCTAGGAAGATCTTCACTCGGTCAAGTCAAGCTAGGGATGGCGAGTCCATTCTTTGATGCGCTTGATAGCATAATTTCAAGCTTTCACCCAATAGTGTTGCATCTAGCTTGGAAAGAAGTTCTTCTCCCATCCGAAGGACTCAGATTCCTCAAGAAAAAGATTTTTTTGCAACTTTTTGTGTGTTATTCTTGTCGGTATTCATATCCTTATACGCACTTCATTTAGAAGAATGGCAGCACAACCTATGCCTTGGGGCTGACTATTGGTCCTCTTTCCCTTACTTCACCATTGCATGACCTACCTCATGGATCATGGAAGAATATTCCTAAGTTCAACGGCGATGGAAAATAGCATCCTAACAAACACATTGCCTCATTCTTTGTTGCATGCGGTGTTCTTGGGGTTGCTCACAAAGATGTCTCTATTCGACTCTTCATCAAAATTGCATGGCATAGCGGTGGAATGTTTTACCATCTCCCAAATGGATGCATTACCAATTGGGCTACCATGAGATCTGTATTTGAAGCAAGGTTCAAACTAGTTGAAGATTCTCATGCCTTGTTAGCATAGCTTACACACATGAAGAAGGAGTCTTACGAACCCATGTGGGACTTCATAGCCAAATTTAACAAGTTGATCCACAAGATTCCAAACCTAGGCTGTTCTACTCTTGAAAATCATAACTGCTTCTTCATCAATGCTCAACCTCCTAATGTGAGCTTCTTGTTGAGAAGATCTGTTATCCTTGATTTGGCCACCACTCAAGCTCTGACCACGAAATAGAAGATGATCTTATTATTTGGAAATATTATAAGAGAATCATCTAAGCCTAAAAATCGAGTTCTTCTTAGAAGTACTACTAATCGATGATTGAAGATTTCCAATGACTTGATCAATTTAGAGAAGCAAATGTCTCAACAAGCGACCAATAATCCTTATCGGGATATTCCTAGATGGAATTTCAACAATGCAACGGCACTCCCACAAGAGATAGGAATCGGTTAATCTTTGCTCCCACCAGTGGCCATTGAAGCTCCTCCCTATTAATGCACGATTAGTTGAAATAATTGAGGAGGATGAGGAACCAGAGAAGATCACGAATCTCATGAAGCCTTGAAGCTTCAAGATATGTTGATGAGTCTTTTGGATTCATTTGGTGACTCCGGCATTGGTTATTTAGAATAAGAGAAAGATGAAGATGAGTATGAGGGACAATCATTTGCGGTTTTCACTCGATCCCAATCTCGAGAACCCCATAAAGTTGGTTGAAAGCTCCGAGGAAAAAAATTAAGGAAGCTCCCATAGTTATGGCGAAAAGAGGATCTCCCATCTCGGCAAAGACAAACCGAAAAGGAGATAACGAGAAAGGTAAATTCACCTTCCGACTCTCTTTCTCCTTCTTTTAAGGCCAATACCTTAGCTCATACCAATTTAACGGGATCGAGCCCTCCATCATTCCTTCATATACCGCTTTCGACATCATTGATCACGTAAAGAAAACCAAAATCCAAATGTCAAAAGTCAGTACCTTGACCTGACCACAAGAAATTTGAGAAACTTGCCAAATTCATTAAAAGCAAGGTTGTTATTCCTTCATCTTCAAAGGTATTTTCCTATCCCCACTCAGCCTTTACCTCGAGTAATATGACCTTTTCCACTTCTTCAGGAAATATTGAACCATTTTATTTGTCTTTACTTATAAACGATTTCAAACCCAACAATTGCATAATTGATTCGGGAGCCTACGATAATGTTATTCCCATGAAAATTAGCTCATGCCCTAAGACTCACATTGACTAAATCTTATGGATGATGTTACTCCATGGAAACTAAACAAGTCCCCTTGATTGGCAAATCAAGGATGCACGATTACATTTGTTGCATTTCGAGAAAAGAGAGTAAAAATGACTATCCTAGTTCTTTGATATCATTTGCAACATGGGAGTATTTTGGGAAGAGGCTTTTGTAAAGATGTTGGAGGATAAATCAACATGGATTGGAAAGCTAAAATTCTAGTAAATGGAGTTCCTCATGTTCTTCACCACTGAAGCACAAGTAAAGTACACAGTTACTAAATCGGATGACCCTAAGGATCAAATTCTCTTTCAAGACATAGGCTTGGGTAATAATTTCCTAACATCTAAGGTGCCCTCTGTAGAAGTGAAGAAGAAGATCTAGCTGTTTGGACCCTTGAGTTTGTTTGAGAAAATGGAAGAAATGCAAAAAATAAGGTTGCAGGACTGTGTTAAGGCATTTTGGGTCTGAAGGGCTTGGGTCGTACTAAGGTTTGTTGTACCAAGCTTAGGGGCAAAAAAAATGAAGAAAATCAGCTAAGTCTTAGTCCAGGCGGTCTACGGGACAGTTGGGACGTCGACATGGGGCGTGGGGCCGAAAATCGAATCGGTGAAAAAGAGAAAAAAATTGCCTAAGTCTTTTGTTTTGCGCGGTTTGGGACAGTTGGGCCAAAAGTACGTGCGGGACGTAGATCGGCCAGTTTGGCGCAAGTCGGTCCATTTCGGGCGGTTCGGAGATATTTGTCCCAGATAGTTTGGGACATCCGGGCCAAAAGTACGTGGAGGACACGAACCGGCGATTCAGCTGAAATAGGGGAATTTTGTCTGGGACAGTTGGGCCAAAAGTACGCGTTGGACGTGAAAAGCCGAAAGAGCCGCCAACGAATGGAATCTCGCCACGTGTCTTCACCTCAAACAGGAACAAGGAAGCTCGAATCGGTAGAAGCGAGGAGATTTTCATTGGGACATCCGGGCCTCAAAAAGTGTGGGGCCGCGAAATGCTGAAAATCGAATCGAAGGCAAAAAGAAGAAAAGTCAATGTTTGACCCGTGAAACAATGACGGCCATAACTTTTGACTCGAGCTCGATTTTCACAAAATTGGACTTTTGGAGCGAGCACGACATCTCTCGCCACAAAAACTTGGATTTCTTATTTTTAATGAGGGTAGATATATTTAATTAAAAGAAACATATTCGGCTCAGTCGGTTAATGCTCATTCCGTCGAATGACAGAGAAAACCCTGCAGGACCCAAAATAGCTGCCGCTCGAGAAGGCCATAACTTTTGCATTTCTCAACGAAATCACACAAAATTGGTACCGTTGGAATTGTGGCTCCAAGCCCAACACACAGTAATCAATAAATTTGGATTTGATGAGATATTGATTGATATTTTTAGAAAACGTGGCTGGGTTCATAACAGTGTTTTATTTGGTGGTTGGGAGTGCAATTAAGAGGCATGGTCATCATTCTTTCTCTGTTGCAGCACCTGGGATAGTATGGGGAGCCTTTTGCAAGTAATATATAATCATTTTACTCCATTTAATGCCTCTTACAAGTGGTTGAAGGACAGATTTCGGGATTTCCATTTTCCCTTCTCTCTTCTCTTCTCATTTTTCTATAAATTGGAGTGTTGGGCTCATTGTAAAAGGGGGTAGTTTTGTAGCAAAGCTCTATCAAAATTGCTTTGTGAAGCCAATGTGTTATAGGCCCTTGTTGTGGACTCCTTGCATGGTGATCAGGCCCTTTTCTTGTAATAGATTGAACTGTGCATATCATGAAGCAATAAAATATAAGTTTGTGGATGTATCTTCCCCTGCTGTGTTTTCTTGCATTCTTCTTTCCCCTTTAACCTTGATTACAAGAATATTGTGTCTATTATTATGTTCTTGCAAGGATCCATTATCATTGTGTATGTTTGAAATATTGTTGTGAATGCGTTTTGCTAGATTATGGAGAACTGTCATCACCTCTTCTAGTGTGCACTTTGATTACTTCTGCATCTCACGCATTTGGAAACTACTCACACCCTCCTTTTACGGTGTATCACTTTGCTTTAGTGTAGGATTTCATTTTATGCATTCTCTCTCCATGGTCCCTTAGAAATTTAGATTAGAATAGTTAGTTTCCCCTGTATTAGAGTAGATTGTGGTAGGTAGTTTAGGAGCAAGAACCAGCTTTCTCTGGAGGTCTATCTCAAGTAGCAAGTCCCAAAACTTGGAGATAGTACCCATGTTATCCAATCACACCGTGAGTTCAAGTATATGCGCTTGTGGAAACATAAGGGTGCTGTGATTCGGTGATAACAGTTTTGGCATGCCCGGTGGGACCTTAGAGGTCTTCACTTTCATTACGACAAGATCGATGTGCACTTGTTGTAAGTTCCATCTTTGAAGGAGCTTTGAAATTGCACATCTGGTGACTCCAAAAGAGGCATAATCCATTGGTTTCAGATGAGTCAAGCCTGGAAAATTTATGAGAAGAATACAGACCAGAGTCAAGAACTAGGGAGGAAGGATTGTTTGTTTATCTACACCTATCTCTAGGTAGAGAAAGAAGGGGAAGAAGAGCTCAAAGATCTCCATCTCCACCTAATAGAACCTTGTCAACACCTCCACCTAGTAGGCCTTTCATTCAATCAACAAGAGTTCTTCGACCGATCAGGATGGCGCAACCACCGAATCCCTTTGTCAATTTCTTTGGCGGTGACCCACTTGCCTCTCGATGCACAAAATCAGTTCGATTGCAGCATTGAAGAACATTCCAGTACTTCACTTTGGAGAAAATCGGACCACTCTGGTGATCATGTTAAAGACATTGCTAACATTTGTGCGATCCATGAGATAAATGAAATGGATGTTTGTCAAATTGTTGGCATCTTCATTCAAAGGAAGGCATTGCGATGGTTTAGGAGTCTTGGAGCTGGTTCTATCACAAAGTGGAATCATTATGCATAGTTCTCCATGAGCGAGTTTGGAGAAAGGAGACAATTTGTCTCTTTTAGACAATTGACAACTATCGAGAGAGCTCCCAATGAGCGGTGGTGACTTCAACTTCAGATTTCAAAGGTCTTGGGAGAGGATTCCGGTGGCGGTGGGCCGATAGCATGTGAAGGTGCTTTTCTATATTATCTTAAGGCTTTGAATTTGATATTTCTATGTTAATTGATCTATGGGAGGCACTGACCTATCCTGTTGCTTATAGCATTGCCATTAGAGCTGAAAATTGTCTTATTCAAGCTAGAAAGCTGGCTCCTAGGCCTCCATGCCCTTATATCCAAACTTAGAAAATCCAAGCACTAGTCAAGCAACCACTTTGGCTCCTATTCCCACTCCTAGAAATCAAAGTTCAAATGAAAGCTTCTACTTCATCCTCTAGTGCTTCAAATGAACTCCAAGAAGTCATGAAACAATTGCAAAATTTAGGAAATGAGCTAGTTACTATCAAAAAGGCAGACAAGCTCAAAGTTTAGACCTTCGTATCGGCCTTAAGCGCGGATACCAGGCTGGCCCCCCATATCAGCAAAAAGGTCACCACTCAATCTGCAAATCAAAATCAAAGCCAAGTAAGGCCTCCACTTAATAGACCATTTCAGCCCTATAATCCCAATGTTACATCCACATCTAGAGCTTTAGTGCCGTGTCCAAAATAACATGGCTCAAGAATATGATTGGTGTTTCCCATGTAATGAACCACATAACCAATCAATGTGCTTTAATGGTGCATTAAATCAAGCCTCGATGGTGTAAACCATTGGTGGGTTGAGGTGTGAAGTCCGAGAAACGAAAGGATCAGCGATGCAAGAATCACCTCGAGAAAGGAACATCTCAAATGAAACTACTCTTGTCAATTGGCGGTGAGAAGATTTTGTGGTATGAATCAAATACCCTCTCAAAGTGTTGCAGCAACACAAGGTCGAAAAGGAGAAATTTGGGTGAAGAACATCCATTGGCCCAGTAATCCATGACCTTCTATCACTCCACAAGTTGTTGGCAAACAAAATTTAGTCCCAAACATGCGAGGAGCACCCAAACCAGCTCTAAACCAACTCGGATGCATTTTTGCGCTCATCGTAAGGAATGAATGAATGCAAGCTAGAGGACAGCGAGAGGATGCTTCATCCCCATTGAGTATCATTGATTAGATGAAGAAGACAAATGTAAACATATCGATGTGGGAATCACTATCCATCCCGAGGCCAAAGAGATTTGCTACAAGCTGCCATGAAAGGTGGACAACTTGAATCAGCAAGTCAAATGCAAGAGAAGGTACTCACAAATGCTGCCCATCTGAAGGGAATCATGGAGGACAAGCAAGGTAAAATGTTGAAGCCCCCTCCTTTTTATGTCTCATTAATCATTGGAAACCAATTGGTGCACAATTGCATGATTGATTTGAGGGCAAGTAGCTCAGTGATGCCCAAGCAAATAGCTGATCAACTAGGACTTCAATATGAAACCATATCAAAGGGGTAGTGCGGATTGGATGGGACAGCGTGATACAATGAACAGTTGGGGTGATTAGAAACTTGAGTCTTACCTTGCATGCATGTCCCAAATGTTGTTGTTTTACAAGATGTATCGGTTATAGACCTTCCACCACTCTTTGCCCTATGTTTGTCAAGAGATTTCACACTAAAATTGGAGGCTATCTTTTGGCGGATTGGTCACACATGTTGTTTAGAACAAGGTATGGAACTAAGGCCACAATCAGATCTGAACCTATTGCAAACTTTCACATTGAGCCTTACACTCCAAGCCAAATCAATACCAATTGTTTCAGCATTTGATCAAGAAGATTATCCAAGCACTGATGAAGCTGACACCAAGGTTGGAAGCATCCCAGATTTGACTCTTGATGAATGGGCAAGCAAGGTGCATGCTTTTGATCCTTATCAAGAAATAGAAGAATCTGAGCTAGGAGTTTATTGTTTACATGAAGAGAATCAACCTCTCCCCAGCATCACCAAGCCAGATCATAAGGATGAGAATGAAGTATGGAAATTGTTCTTTGATGGATCAAGGAGTAGACAAGGTGCGGGAGGAGGAGCTATGCTCATTTCACCGCAAGGTATAAAGTATTACTCAGCCTTCCGTTTTCAGTTTTCTTGCTCAAACAACACAGCTGAGTATGAAGCCTTAATTCACGGATTGCACTAGGCAAAGAAGAAAGGCATCAAGAATTTGCAAGTATTTGGTGATAGTGAGCTGATCGTAAACCAAGTCAGAGGAAAAATGCTGCCAAAAATGATCTGTTGAAGAACTACAAAAATCGGGTATGGGATCTTATTGAAGATTTTGAAGCTTTTAGCATCAATTCCATCCCAAGAAAAAGAATGAAGTAGTGGACAGACTGGCAGCAATTGGGGCTGCATTTGATATTGTAGAAAATATCAAAAGTGAAAAATCTTCAGCCTCATATCAAAGTGGTTGTGAGACCAGCTGTTCTGGATAACAACACAAGTTGGCAAGTCTTCGAGAATGATTAGCAGATTGTTAATTTCCTGCAAGAAGAAGTTGAGTTCTCGCATGAGGAATCAAGACAAGATGGAGCAGCAGTATGGTGACCAAGTGGTGCGGTGAGAACTAACAAATTACCAAAAGGCCTCATAACCTTGGAGTCGATCTTGACCCGAATGATCGAGTTAGGAAGGAAAGTGAACATTCAAGTAAAGGGTGAAGATTTAGAACCCATTTTAGTAGATGAAGGCAAGACATTGCAAATTGGCAAAGTAAGTACTCCACAAGAAAAATATGATTTTGTTTAGCTTTGTCAATATTTCCCAGATGTTTTCACTTGGAATTACAAAGATTTAAGAGGTTTCAACCCAAAGTTGGCACAACATACTATTGAGCTGGATCCGGAATCCAAGCTTGTCAGGTAAAAGCAAAGGCCAGTGAATCCCCATATTGAACCTCTCATGAGAAAAGAGTTAAGCAAGCTTATTGAGGCCAGTATCATCTTCCCCATCAAACACTCAAGTTGGGTTGCGAACTTGGTGCCAGTAAGAAAGAGAAATGGAGAAATAAGATTGTGTGTGGACTTTCGCGATCTAAATAAAGCATCACTCAAAGATCATTATCCGCTTCCATCAATGGAACAAATATTGCATGTCGTAGCTGGTTTAGAAAGGTTTTCATTGCTAGATGGATATTCAGGCTATAATCAGATAATGGTGAAGGAAGAAGATCAATTCAAGAAAGCCTTCACTACAAAATGGGGCACTTATGCATACAGGAAAATGCCATTTGGACTATCAAATGCTGGAGCAACATTTCAGTGAGCTATGGATATGGCGTTCAAAGGCTTAATCAACAATATAGTGTTGGTATACCTAGATGATATCACTGTCTTCTCAAAGAATGCAGTCAGACCATCTCTTTCACCTCAGACAAGTGTTTCAGAGGTGTAGAAGGTTCAGAGTGTCGTTGAATCCAAAGAAGTGTATATTCTTGGCACACGAGGGAAAATTGTTGGGCCACATTGTCTCTAGGGAAGGGCTAACAATTGATCCTGAAAGGGTTGAAGCCATCGAACACTCCATTGCCACACCACAAGAAATCTCTTCAAAGCTTCTTGGGAAGGATAAACTTTGTCCACAGATTTGTGCCTAATTTTGCCACTCTTGTGAAGCCTTTAACAATGATGTTGAAGAAGAGTCTGGCATTCAAATGGACAGAAGAAGGCAAAGAGAGTTTTGAAAACATCAAGCATGCGATATCACAAGCTCGACTCTTATCAACCCAAGACTTTTCAAAGGACTTCATGTTGTATGCGTTTGGAGGATCAGATACAATCTCAGCTATCTTGACACAGCTGAATAGAGAAGGTTCAAAACAGCCCATAGCATTCTTCAGTCAAACCTTGGAAGATTACGAAATAAAGTATTCTTTCATCGAAAAGCATGTCCTTGCCGTCATCAGGAGCTTGAAGAAGTTCAGACACTTGGTCTCAAACAATAAGATTCAAATCTTTGGTGTCTCATGCTTTGGTGTCGAGGACTTTCTCTAAACAAGGATTTAAATGAGAAGAGAGCAGGTTGGATCACTCGGGTGATGGAATATGATATTGAAATCAAAGTGACCAAGCTAGTTCATGGCAAAGGTTTGTGTGAGCAGCTCGCTTCCAAACAACCAGACGGCTCAAAAGGTGAAGAAGATGTTGTCCTACTACTAGAGAATGATCAAGAACAACCAATTGATGATGATGCACTCATTCCATGTTGGACTCAAGACTTGGTGCATTACCTCCAAACAGGCTTGTGCCCTCCAGAAGTGAGCAAGGCAAAGAGGAGATACTTTAGATTACAAGCTATCCCGTATGTACTCATTAATGGTATCTTGTTCAAGAAAGACATCCATGGTGTTCTATTAAGATGCATTGGAACAGGTCAAGTTGAGAAAATTTTACACGAGTTCCATGACGGGGAAGCAGGAGGCCACTTTGCTCCACAGTGGAGCCCTCAAAATCATGAAAGCTGGTTACTATTGGCCTCTGTGTTTGATGATTGCTACTCATGGGTCAAAAAAATGCAAGAAATGTGCATTCTTCACGGGGAAAGAAAGGTTAGCGGCCTTTGCCCCTTCATCAATTTGGTGAATCAGCCATTCATGCAATGGGGATTGGACTTCATTGGGGTTATCAATCCCAATTCGAGTCAAGGTCACAAGTGGATACTTACGGCAACAGACTATTTCACCAAGTGGACCGAAGCAGTGGCACTCAAGGAGGCAAATGAATCCAATATCTTAGATTTCTATGAAGGGATAGTCACGAGGTTTGGTGCCCCTGCCACTATCATATCGGACAATGCATTGGCATTCCTTGGCACAAAGATCACTGAATGGGCTGTCAAGAATTGTGTGTATCTCAGCACTTCATCGAATTATTACCCTCAGGGTAATGGCCAAGCCGAGTCTACGAACAAGAATCTACTAAGAATCATCAGAAGGACTCTTGATGAGAATCAGAGGACTTGGCACGCAAAGCTCAAATCAGCCCTATGGGCTGATAGGATCACACCCAAGAGGTCTACAGGAAGCTCTCCATACAAGCTTGTGTACGGGAAAGAAGCAGTTCTACCTATATCACTCGAGTTGCCAGCATTGGAACTCATGAAACGATTGGAACTAGCTGAGTTTGAACCCATGGAGGTTAGATATGCAGAATTAATGGAGCTCCAAGAAATTAGAGAGCATGCAGCTCAAGCAATAGAGAAGGATCAAGCCTTGATCAAGAAGACTTTTGATAGGAAAGCCAAGGCTAGAACCTTCCAAATTGGAGATCTAGTGTTGAAATGGGATGCAGATCGTGCAAAGCCGGAAAGCATTCCAAGTTTGATGCCATCTGGAGTGGCCCATACATGATCATTGAATGCAAAG
Source organism: Taxus wallichiana var. yunnanensis (assembly GCA_018340775.1). Lineage (NCBI taxonomy): Eukaryota > Viridiplantae > Streptophyta > Pinopsida > Cupressales > Taxaceae > Taxus > Taxus wallichiana. The sequence continues at coordinate 686,729,347 of CM031238.1, read as the reverse complement.
GTAGCAATGCCTTCCGACTAGCTAAGTTGGATGGTGAAGAATTGCAGATTCCGGTCAATGGGATCTATCTCAAACGTTGCTACTAGAAAGATAGCTTTTCACCCTTGTAAATATTAATTTAGAATTTCCATTCCTCTAAGTGCTTATGCACATTGTACTGCTATTATTAGAGTAGTTTTATTTCCCTAAGTGCTTGTGCACATGTCCTATTGCTTCTAGTATGTGCATGTTTGCAGTTCATCGAGCCTTCGGAAAAGAATTTGCAGCCACGGGAGAACCAGCTCAACAAATGTTTCAATAGCTCAAGGACACAAGTTTTCAAATTTCAGATCAGCTGAGAGGTTATCAAATAGACTCCATGCCCAATGGATTGCTATGAGCAGCTGGCCATTCTTCATCTGGCAGGTAGATAACCCCAGCTGAGTCACCAAAATTGTTATCCAAAATTCACCCCTAAGGTAATTTTGATAACATGCATCAAATTATTCAGTCCTGAGCAAGTAGATTGATTCGAGGCCCAAAATCATGTTTTTTGGGGTCCCCTCGACCTTTTTCTAACTCCCCCACCCAAGAAGAAATCCCAACAGGTTGAGAAAATGGAAGAAATGCAAAAAATAAGGTTGCAGGACTGTGTTAAGGCATTTGGGGTCGAAGGGTTTGGGTCGTACTGAGGTTCGTTGTACCAAGCTTGGGGCCGAAAAAATGAAGAAAATCGGCTAAGTCCTAGTCCAGGCGGTCTGCGGGATAGTTGGGACGTCGGGACACGTGGGACGTGAAAAGCGAATCGGCCGAAAGAGGGAAAAAAATTGCCAAAGTTTTGTTTTTCGTGGTGATTGGGACAGATGAGTACCCAAAAGTATGCGCTTGGGGGCTTGAATCGGCGATTTAGCTGAAAAGTCGGTCCATTTCGGGCGGTTCGGAGATATTTGTCCCAAAGTTTGGGACATCAGGCCAAAAATACGTGGAGGACCGAACCAGCCTGATTTGGCTGAAGCAGGGGACTTTCATCGGGACATTTGGGCCAAAAGTACGTGGGGACGCGAAAAAGCGAAAGAGCGCAACGAATGGAATCTCGCCACGTGTCTTCACCTCAAAGCGAGGAACAAGGAAGCCGAATCGGCTAAAGTAGGAGATTTTCATTTGGGACATCGGGGCCAAAAGTACATGCGGGGACGCGAGGGATGCGAAAAGCCGAAGCGGCGGCAGAGAAGAAAAGTCAACGTTTGACCGTGAACTTCAAAGCGGCCATAACTTTTGACTCGAGCTCGATTTTCACAAAATTGGACTTTACGGATGAAACACGACATCCTCTACTCCAAAAATTGGATTTCTTATTTTTAATGAGGGTAGATATATTTAAATAAAATAAACATATTCGGCTCCAGTCGGTTAATGCTCATTCCCGTCGAATGTGAAAAAACTACTGCAGGACCCAAAAAATAGCACTGCGCTCGAGAAGGCCATAACTTTTGCATTTCTCAACAAAATCACACAAAATTGGTACCATTGTTGGAATTGTGGCTCGAGACCAACACAAAAAATCAAGAAATTCAGATTTGATGAGATATTGATGAGATTTTTAGAAAACGTGGCTGGGTTCATAACAGTGTTTTATTTGGTAGTTGGGAGTGCAATTAAGAGGCATGGTCATCATTCTTTCTCTGTTGCAGCACATGGGACAGTATGGGGAGCCTTTTGCAAGTAATATATAATCATTTTACTCCATTTAATGCCTCTTACAAGTGGTTGAAGGACATATTTCAGGATTTACATTTTCCCTTCTCTTTCTCTTCTCATTTTTCTATAAATTGGAGTGTTGGGCTCATTGTAAAGGGGGTAGTTTTTGTAGCAAAGCTCTGTCAAAATTGCTTTGTGAAGCCAATGTGTTGCTGAGGCCCTTGTAGTGGACTCCTTGCATGGTGATCCAGGCCCTTTTCTTGTAATAGATTGAACTGTGCATATCATGAAGCAATAAAATACAAGTTTGTGGATGTATCTTCCCCTGCTGTGTTTTCTTGCATTCTTCTTGCCCCTCCAATCTTAGTTATAAGAATATTGTGTCTATTATTATGTTCTTGCAGGGATCCATTATCATTGTGTATGTTTGAAATATTGTTGTGAATGCATTTTGCTAGATTGTGGAGAACTGTCATCACCCCTTCTAATGTGCATTTTGCTTCTTTATCTCACGCATTGGGAGACTACTCTCACACCCTCCTTTTCTGGTGTATCACCGCTTTAGTGTAGGCTTTCATTTTATGCATTCTCTCTCCCTGGTCCCTTGGAAAGTTAGATTAGAATAGTTAGTTTCCCCTACATTAGAGTAGATTGTGGCGGGTAGTTTAGGAGTAAAAACCGGCTTTCTCTGGAGGTCTATCTCGAGTAGCAAGTCCCTGACTTCGGAGATAGTACCATGTTATCCAATCACACTTGTGAGTTCAAGTATATGTATACCATTGAGATTGTGTATCATCCAATTATTCTAGATAAGTCATCTCATTGGTAGGTGTTTAATGATGACCAATGATTATTGTCTTTTCTAGAGAAAGTTGATAATTTCATTGAGCTTTATTTTGAAGGATCGAATCAGCTTTCGTGAGTCAAAATCTGGAATTCATATCAAGAAATTTATGGTGAATTCATCCATCTTAAAGGCAATAAGATTCTAAGAAAGGACTAGTTTCTCTTAAAGGTCCTGCATTTGACAAGCATGCCCGATTCATTTAGGGTAAAAGGCAAGTGAAGGTGCTTCCTCGTCGAGTGGTAGATCAAGTTAACCTAGGTTACGTTGATCAATCATGCGGATGGTAAACATCGGTAAATGTTGTTCTCGGAGGAAAAAGAAATATTCTCTTCACTCTTTAAGAGATATATGGACGTCCTAGCATGGCCATATGCGGATCTAAAGTCTTTCAACCCCAAGGATGTGCAACATAGCATTCCTTTGAAGCACGAAGTTAAACCCCTACGGGTAGAAGCGAGAGACATTACAACCCAAAGATCTCAGGGACTATTCTTGCAGAAATTCAAAAAATGTTAGACGCAAGGATTATCTTTCTAATCCATCATTCCACCTGGGTTGTGAACATTTTCCCTGTGAGAAAGAAGAATGGTGAAATCCAAATTTGTGTTGACTTTCGAGAATCTCAACCAGTCTTCATTAAAGGAAAATTATCTATTGCCCATCATGGACTAGGTATTACAGACTGTCACTGGAGTAAAAATGTTATCCATGCTTGATGGATTTTTGGGGTATAATCAGGTTGAGGTAGCTACTTGAAAATTAGCATAAAATAGCGTTCACCACTCCATGGGGAACCTTTTCTTCTGAGAAGAATGCCTTTTGGTTTAATTAACACTAGAGCCATGTTTCAAAGGGCTATGGATTTAGCTTTGAGGAGATTTAATGGGCAAGGTCATAGTTGTGTATTTGGATGACTTGATGGTCTTCTCTAAAAAGTGAAGTGATCATTATGATCACTAGACAGTACACTCTTAAGGTGCGGGCATCATGGGATTTCATTAAATCCTAAAACGTCCATGTTTGGAGTGTGAAGGAAATTTGATGGGTCATATTTTTACTAGAGAAGGAACCAAGATCAACCCAGAGAGGGTGAAATCCATTCAAACCCTTACCCTACCCACAAGAAAATTAGGGTGCACTCCTTTTCGGGAAGGTTAATTTCCTTAGAAGATTTGTACCTGATTTTGTAGATAAAACCAAGGATATCCTTAGAATGATGAAGGATAAAACTCCATTTCAATGGAGCACTAAAGGAAGCTTGCATTTGAAGAAGTAAAATGGGAAATTACTCACACTTCTATTTTGGTATGACTAGACTTTAAGAAATATTTCATCATGTACTACGCTTTCCGCACATACTGAAGATCGGCCATCTGATGCATGAAAATGAAGAAATAATTGAAGCTCCCATTGCTTTCATGAGCTGCCCACTAAAGGAACATGAATTAAAGATGTCACATATTGAAAAGCATGTTTATGCGCAAAGTGGTGAGAGAGGTGAAACATTTCAGGTATTAGGTCTTGAGTTCCCACACTCTCATTCGATTCACGATACCACGGTTAAATCCATTTTGACCCAACAAGAGTTGGGTAGTCAATAGGGTAATTGGATAGGAAAATTCAGGAGTATGACTTGGACATCAAATCTACCAAGTTGGTGCGAGGCAAAGGCTGTGCCGATTAATCACAAAAACAATGCTTTGAGACAGAGTGCGAAGAAGCGAAGGTACTTCTTCAAAAGTTCCCAAAGTATTTTTCATAAGCACGACTAATGAATGGTAATGCATGAGATATCACTTTTTATTTTTTTACCTATGGCGAGTGTCCCCACATTTAAGCCATAAATAAAATAGAATAGTTAAACTCAGATCTATAAGATACATTTTGTGGGACAATGGTATATACAAGAAAGGTATCGATGGTGTATTCTGCGTTGTGTTGACAAGTCTCAGCAGATAAGGTTGCTAGAGTCCTTCCACAATCTAGCATGTGGAGGACATTTCTCTTCTTCCGTAATGGCTTACAAAATTTTATGGGCTAGTACTATTGGCCTACTCTCTTTCGAGATTCAGCTGAATGGGTGGCCAAGTGTGAAGCTTGTCAACATTTCGTTGGTTGTCCTAAGCTGGCAGCTCTTCCCTTAAAGCCTGTGGTGATTGAAGAACCTTTTCACCAATGGGGAATTGATTTCATTGGAGTATTGAACCCTGCCTCTAGTTCCGGTCATAATTATGTCCTCACCACCATAGACTATTTCACCAAGTGGGTGGAAGTTTCTCAATCAAACAAGCTACCTCCGAAGCTATTTGTAATTTTCTCAAAGAAAATATAATTGTTAGATTTGGTGTGCCTCACAAGATTGTTGCCGACAACGCCTCCAATTTCTCATCCCATGAGTTGACAGAATTTTGTTATGGATTTGGGATCACGTTGGCTCATTCATCCGATTACTACCCTCAAGGCAATGGTCAAGCTGAATCAAGCAACAAAAACCTGGTGACCATAATCAGAAAGTTGGTTGATGAGAATCAGAGGACATGGCACAAAGCATTGTATGATGCATTGTGGGCTGATCGGATTACTCCTAAACAAGCTATTGGAATGTCCCCATTCTAGGTGTTGTATGGAATTAACACTGAGATACCTATCTCTGTAGAATTTCTAGCCTTATAGTTGGCTAAAGCAATTGAGGATGAAACTTTTCAAAGTTCTATTGAGAAAAGGATAATGTACCTAGCCAAGCTAGAAGAAGAACGGAGCAAGGTGGTGGATCGCATATGCAGCATCAAATCAAAGTCAAAAGAATATTTGACAAGAAATCAAAGTAATGTAATTTCCAGTCAAATATCTAGTACTTCTCAGGACAAGAGAAGAGAATAGAAAGGGATGCATGGCAAGTTTGACTCCTTATGGAAAGGTCCTTTCAAAATACATCATTTGAATGGTGAAAATAGCTTCTGTCTATCATACCTAGATGGAGAGTTTCTCCTTCTACCTTTCAATGGCCAACATTTGAAGATGTTCCACAAAGTAACATAAGATGCTCTCTTGCATTGTATCATACTTTATTTTTGTTGTGTGTTTGCTTGCTTTCCTTGTTTGTTTTTGTTTTTCTTCTTCAACTCCGTAGCCCAATGGATAAATCTTTTAATATGAGTTCTCTTAATTTGATGTCACAAAGAAATTCCCCATGGGCGGTTGTTATCTCATTTTAGTGATTCCAGCTAAAATTAAGATAACCATAGAAATTTTTTGGAAAAATCTCCTAAAATGCCCTTTTGAGGAGATTTTCGGGTTTTCGGGTTTCAACAACATGAAAACATATTTTCTACATGCTTCATGCAAATTGTTTCCGAAACCCAAAACCCAAAACAAGTCAGTCTGTCGGGTTTTCGGAACTCACGAACATCGAAACATGATTTGTAAAAAGCATGCTACATGTCGCTTGACTTCCGAAACCCGAAACCCGATATGTTCCTTTGTGTTGATTTTTGGGACCTTGGAACATCCAAACATCTCATGCCTCATGTCACCTATTTCCTGAAACCTGAAACCTGAATTGATAGCTAATCCTTTGTGTCAGGTTTTTGGGCACTCCAAGCATGATGACATGGCATTAATGCCGAGTTGTCGGGTAGTTGGCACACATGTCAGGTGAAGTGTAATAAATGTGAGGACTTTATAAATAGTTTGATTTTACACGTCATTTTTACCTATTGTACTTTTGTTGCATGGATTTTTTGTACTTGTGCCTGCGACCTCCAAACCTGATTGAGCTTCTTGATCAATTTCGTGTTCCGTTTTCGATTATTTTTGAGATTACTAAAGGTATTTTTCTTTTCTTTCCGATTTGAGGTCTTTTGGATTTGTATTTGAGATATTCTTTTGGTGTTCTCCTTCCTTTCCTATTTTTCCTCTAGGTTTAGGGTTTTAGATTGTTTTCTTCATTTTATGTTGTATTCCAATGAAATTTCTTGTTTGGAATTCACCCCTAGGGTGTTTCTTTATTTTATCCCATGGAATATACCCTGTTAATTATTGAAAAAATATAAAATTCCTAACTGGTGAAATGGCAGGAATTTTGCATGTCCTGGCATCTCAAAACTTCGATTCCTTTGTTTCAAGTTTTGTAGGGTGTTCAAAATCTTCTTGCTTCTACCATTTGTCGGGCTTCATCAAGTGCTTAACAATCTCCAAGTTCCACCCTTCTATTGGGTTGTTCCAAGTGTCGGACATCTATCAACCTCCAACATACACTTTGTAGTGTATTGGGTTTTTCTAAGTGTTTGACATCCTTCGATCTCCACTTTGTGTTGGGTCTTGCAAAGTGATCAACATCTTCTCGACTTCTGCTAGTATACGGGTTTTACAAGGTGTCCGACATCTACTAAGTTCTAACACTCTCTACAATCTATCGGGTTTTGTGAAGTGTCAACAAGACCTTATTTCCAACATACATTCTAGTGTGTCGGGTTTCATCAGGTGCTTTGCAAGTTCTAAAGTCCGGATAGTGTGGCGGGTCTGTGGGGTTGCTCAAAGCAAGCTTCCAAGTCTGATTGTTCAAATAGGAGTTGTCTAGGCATTATTTCTTTAGGACTTCTCATGTCGGATACTAGATCATCTAAGGATAAGTCGAAATGTCGGGGAAGATGAAATACAAGTATCGAAAATGGAATCCCCCTCTACATAGATTGCAATTATGACATCTGAGATACAGAAGCTTGGTAACATTGACATGGAAGACTTTTGGAACAGAACCAAAGATTCTTCTTAGAGTCCTCAATGAAGTCAATAAAAACAATGGCCTCCCTCTTGCAATAGGATTCCCAATGTTTTCTCAATGCCCCGAGTTCATTTTGGCATGTGCTTCTAATTATGACTTAGATTCTCGCTCAGTGAAAAATCAAGTAGGAGAAGTCATAGTGAAGTTGGACGGGGTTACTTTGATGACCTCTTAAGATTACCCAACTTTCAGGAATATGTCGATGTAGATCTCAAGTCAACACAAAAATCCTACGACATAAAGATCAAGAAGGCGCATCGGGCATGTGAATAAAAATTTCTTGATCAAGGCCAAGCCAGCTATCTCTAGGTTTCCCAAGTTTGTCCCCAGGAGTGATTTCATCCTTGAAATCAACGACATCATCACCTGTTGAGTCGAGTATTTGGACTCCCTAAGTCAAGAGACTTCCAAGGGTGGATGTATCAATTCATGGTCATTATGAAGAAGAACGAACAAGGGATCGATTGGAGTAGTCTTATAAGTGATGAGATTGATTCCCATATGAAGATAGTCTTGACTACTAGCAAATTCTATATGTCATCATATGTCACCTATGATGTAGCGGAATGAGAAATTATCCAGGGTTGGATGCAAAAGGAGATAGGGTAACAGAACACATATATCATTACTTCCCTCAGCTAACAATGAAGGGTTCCGAGGATCAATTCAGAAGAGTGAATGATGCTTTCTTTTATGAAAATATCTATAGGATGAACCCTGATCTAAGGAAAAGAAGAGTCTCTGACGAAGCATGGGCGAAGTATCAAAATGGGGTTGTATCTTCTTGCAGTTCAAGAAGTTCACATACCTTTAGGTGGTCATGTACCCAGGCGATCCTTTCCGATCGCCCAAATTCCCAGGTGATAAGCTGATCCTAATGGAGTTGGTAAGACAATTGTTGGATTTCCACAAATTCCAACAAAGCAAACACAAGGTTGTCGTATCCTTCCTATTTCCATCGAAAGGTACATGTGCTTGATGATGGTTAAAGCTAAGAATGTGGTGCATGAGCTTGAGGATAGGTTAAAGAAGCACATGAAGCGAGAGAGATGGATTGTATTTCGAGGATTCCTTAAATTGTATGGGACTTTATATCTACATGTTCCCAACATAGAAGATATTTGGGTTGATCTTCGGGATGAGGTTGTCATCCAGAAGAAAGGACAATAGCAAGTTGACAATACAAAAATCTAGATGCTGGTTTTATCGACATCTGAGGGCACCATGGATAATGAGAGTGTCTTGATGCCTCGTATGATGATTTAAATGAAGACCGATATGTATTTCTAGCCATTGATTGGTCCATCACCCGGGAAAGCTTCATTACAGGGAGAGTTGCTCAAATTCTTGCTCGTACTAAGGCATGGCTCATTTCTTAGGGAATGAGTTATTAAGAAGGGAGTTTTTCAAAACTATATACTTTGGAAGTGGGACCCTCTAAGGGAAAAAGGAAAAGGATAAGAACCCTTCCAAGAGGCCCATAAAGGTAAAGTTTGTCATAAAGGGAGAAGATCAAGTAACTACACCGGTGTTCACTCTCCCACCAATAGTTGAGATTCCTTATTCACCTCCACAACCAAAACAAGGAAATTCTCCTTCAAGAGAAGAGATTTTTCAACCTTCCATTCCACCTTTTGTTCATAGTTCATTAGAGTTAAGTCTTCCTCTTATCTCTCAAGCTCTAATTTTGGAATCCTTGCCTCCTCCCATTTAGCCTTCCTTGCCTCATATTTCTTCACCAAGTTCCTCAGCCATGGCTAGTATCTTCTCTAGCCTCTCACCTCTCCCCACTAGACCCCAATTAACCATGGACATGCCTCCTCCTTCTGCACCTTCATTCCTTGAATCCATTACCATGGACGCTACACTTGCAAAGTGGTCACAACTCCACAAGCTTACCTTCCTCCACTGAAGATGTGGTGTAACACCTACAAAACTTCTTCCAATACACCTCAATGGTTAGTATATCAGACTCAGGAAGAGGAAGGTGGTAGTTCCATTACCAACCTTTGATTTCAGTTCCCTCAAGGTCACTCCTACCAAGTCGGCCAAGAAACCCAAAACAGTTTCAAGGATTTTAGTGGATGCCTCAAGGCATAAATTTGAGAAATTGCTACTCCTATGGTGATAAAACTAAGGATGATATAATGGTCACAGATTATCAAATCACAAGGGTGGCTCTAGGGAAAGTAACAATGGAGGGAGCACAACAAGATGCACAAGATGCCATGAATGTGTTGTGCCAGAAGCTAAAGGAAACTAAGGAAAATAGAGATGAGTTAAAAGAGAAATTATAGAAACTGAAAGAAGTACTACTCAAGCTCTCAAAGCCTCTGAGTCAACACCATCATCCTCTACTCCTATCAGGTTTGATTTCTCATCGGTACCCATGATTGAGAAGATTAATGAGAAGGGGAGAACGATCGATGAATGGATCCAAAGGCTGCTCCTACAAGGAAAAGAAGTCATCAAGGACACCATGGAAGTCTACAAATCCTTAGAGGATATAAAGAAGGATGGAGAGAAAATGGATGATGAATTTTTAGTAGAGGTCGGGAACCTAGAGTTAACTTTTGAAGCTCTCCAAACATTGAAATAGGTTCCATCCCACATCTTGGTCGAAGAAGGCATCATTCCACATGGGGAGAAACATTTTCAACTAACCAAAGCCATTAGATTTAGAATAAATATTCTCAATGAAGCTTGCAAAAAATTGAGGGAATCAAGAGATCAATTTTTCGATGGTACAAATGACATAGAAGAAGAGCTAGTCAAGATCTGATCTAAGGTGTTGAGTGGAAGCTTGGGTAAACTTCTTGTTGATGATCTTTACAAGCAGATCCAAGAATCAATTAAGCATGAACCAACTTATGGATTCAGCCTAGAAATCATTGACAAATTTTTGAAAATTGAACATTTTTGGAAACCCGAGGAAACTCAACAAGAGACTAAAACGCTTCCTAACAATGTTAGCAATACTCGGGAAACATGTGAAGTTATGAGTGATCATTCCACTATGCTGATGAAAATGAGATTTAGGGTATAATCCAAAAGTTCTAAAAATTTCGGGGCAAGTAGGCTTTTTGGAGGAAGACAAAGATGATGAAACAGAATAGGCACAATGTTGCATGTCATTTCAATCCTGAAATCGACATGTCTTTTTCATTTTTGTTTCATCACATAAGAAGCAAATTTTGACTTGGTCTCCTGCGTGAGAGTCAAGAAAAGTAGGACTCTCATTAAAAATACTATTTTCTAGGATTTATCCTTTTTTTCTCTCAACTCCTTTTATTATAAATAAGGGATGCTTATGCATTCAAAAGGGTTGATATTTTTGGAATATTAAGATCTATTTTCTAGTATATCATGTTGCTTGGCCAACCTTGGATCCGTGTCATGGGTTGTGTTCCTTCAACTTTACATCATTATGTCAAACTTGAACATGAAGGACATAACTATACCATCCCAGTGACTCTTCACCATTTAAAACTTGCTACATGATATACCGACCTAATGATGTCCTCATACCAGTTAAGGAATCTACCACTTCCACCACTTTTCCTTCACTGTAGCCTTTTCCCACGGATGTTGTTCTACCTCACCTACGCCTACCTCTTATATTCCCCTTTGCTCTTGCGAGCCTCTGCGCAAAAGACCCATATAGTTGATCCTTCTTCTTCCCAATCACATATCAATTCATCTATTTTGGATACACACATATCCACTACTGATCCCTTAGAAGGTGTTTTTCAATGCCTCACTCGAGGGAATACCACTTGTACAACATAAACACATTCCTTACTCCACAAGAGTATGGTAACCTACGACAACATCCTCATTATGACCATCACATAGGCGAGGTCTTCCCTTATGGTCCTCCCCACCTTCACACCAACTTAACATATGGGGGACTTGACACTTCCACCTATTCACCCGAGCCCCCTTCCCAAACACAACCATTTTCATCGACCTCCAATCTCTCACCAACTACCACTTTGCCCACACTTTCCTTCACTGTTGTGCATGGAAAGGCTTTGGCTTTGGGTTCTACAAACAGGGCCGTCATATTGTCATCCCGTGTACCACACATAAACACAAAAACTACATTGGTATTTACTTTCCCAAACCATCTTGCAAGAAGGCCCTTATTGACCTCATCGACGATGAAAAACCTTCTCCACCCCGTTCACCAATGTCACCACCTTCACTGTTGAGTCTATAGATCCCAAATCTATTCCTCCTAACTTTTTTTTTCATGAACACCATTTCCCTAGGACCTCTGACTTATCAATGCGATGGTGAGGTTCCCTCTTCTCTTCCCTTCATGTATCCTGACATGATCGATGATGATACACCATCCATTAACGTCATTCAATGTTAGGATGATGAGTCTATTCTCACCTACCTTGGTGTGGAAGATTCTTATATTCATCATTTTTACCTTTTGAGACACAAACCATGTTAAATGAGTTGACCATTGAAATCAATATTAACACTTAGGATGACCCACACATTCTAAAGATTGGTCAATCTTTAGATGCTACTAAACAGGAAGCTTTCACTTCTTTCCTCCGAGATTATAGAAACACATTTTCTTGGTCCTATGCTGATATGTCAGTATTGACCCAAACATTATGGTCCATAATATCGTAACTATTCCTGAAGCCAAACCCATAAAACAGAAGTTGTGAAAAATGCATCCTCGCATTGCCCTTCTTGTCAAAGAAGAAATTCAGCGCCTTCTCTCGGTTTCCTTCATCTTACCCATTGATTATCCCCAATGGATCTCTAACATCATTCCTATTACAAAATCAATAGGGGACTTTGTATTTGCACGTATTTTCACAACCTAAACTTAGCTTGCCCCAAAGACAACTTTCCTCTACCTAGTATTGACCAATTAGTTGATCTTACCACTGGTCATGAGATGTTATCAGTCATGGATGGTTTCTCGGGTTATAACCAAATATAACTTGGAAATTAAATCAAAGCCAACAAACCTTAACTCAACCATGCCTAATGACCTAAACTCAACCATGCCTACATGACCTAGACTCCACCATGCCTACATGACCTAGACTCCACCATGCCTAATTGACCAAGACTCCACCATGCCTAATTGACCTAGACTCCATCATGCCTAACTGACCTAGAATCCATCATGCCTACATGACCTCAACTCCACCATGCCTAATTCACCTAGTTTCCATCCATACACAAATAAAAATGGAAATTAAAACACAAGTACATCATCCATACCATAAATCTCATCATCTATAACAATGAAATTTTGTATATCAATACAAATATACACCGATACAAATACATACAAGTATCTCCAAATGCTCAGATACATCCTCACCATCTTTGGCATGCAAGCCGATATAGGATCAAAATCTCAAAACTCTTAGATACATCTTCACCATCTTCGGCACGTAGGCCAGTATAAGATAAAAATCTCAAAACTCTCATGTACATCCTCACTATCATCGACACGCATGCCAGTATATATCAAAACAAGACGACTAAAAAATCATATCTGGTGACTAGTCGTCACTCCATCTGATATCCATGCCTGTCTCATCTATCTCCTCCTCCTCACCTCCATCCCGCAACTGCCAGCATCTCTCCACCTAGCATGGGTCCCGGTCTCATCTGCGCTTAGCACTGTAGTGGGTCTAGTCTCCATGAACTCATCACCTCACCCTGACCCTATCTCTGGGCTCGCCGACCCCATGTGCTCTCGAGAGCATGAGTACGGGATCTAGTCCTCTCACTCACTATCTGTTGTTCCATGTACTCAGCATAGGAGGGGACATTTATCCCTGCGGTTGTCAGATGGCCCTGGTAATATTGTGCCTCATTTAGGGCATCCTGAACCTCACCGTTGACATCATCTGAGGTGGTGCCATGGGTCTCATAGCAACCTATGAGCTCTGTCATGTTGGGGATAGCCTCATACCTTGTACATGTGTTTCTTTTCCTCCTCCCTATACCTAGGAACCCTATCTTATCATCACTACTTGTGGTGTGGGACCCTATACTTGAGAGCTTGTGGTGGTGCTTGCACTATAACTTAGGCCTATAGGGCCACAACCTAAGCTTGTGTAGTGGCCAACTAGCCCTACAAACCTACTACATGCACCTGTAAGGTAGAAACCTATCCCCATCTCCATCTCCACCCTATGCGGGTGCTTGTCCCTATGTAACCTAGGCCTATAGTGCTAACACTTAAGCCTGTAAAATGGCAACCTATGCCTCTAACCCTATGAGCTGCCCCTATAAAAATTTAATCTATGTCTATAAGGCTACCATCTAACTCTGCTAGGTATCCCTCTACACTATGATGGTGACTAAGTCTAGTTACCACAGCCTCGGGGTGCCACTTGTATTTGGGTTTCCCACCACTTTGCTTATATCTATTAGTGACCCCAACATCATCAATACGCCTATCTACCACTACTCCTCCTATCCTATCTGTCGGCACATGCGGTCGGTGGTAGAGACATAGGTCTCTCTACATCATCTCTCCTATATTGAGGGAAGGGTGGTGGCACGTCTTGTGGTAACCCAAACTACCATCTAACCCTATCTATGGGTATCATCTCATGCTCATCGACATGGTGCCCTGTATCCACCTGAGCAATTGTAACCCCTCTAACTCCTCCACCATGTCTTGGTATGAGGGATAGCCAACATAGGGCCTCTAAATAATATCCACACCTGAAAATCCCTCCAGCACCCGCCTATAATAGGAAACATCATGCGTGGCCCTAACCACCTTGTGCTCCCCACCAACTGGTACCCAAATCTATATAGTGACTCGACCAAGCCACCCCCAAACCAATCAAGTTGGGGAAAACCAACTGGACGCACACATATGATGTGCTCATATTCCCAACAATGCAAAATAAAAGTGCAACACAAACTAAACCTCCGCAACCTCCCATAGGCCCATAGCTCCCTATACAATTACACCAGGAATGTTGGTGCCCATGTAAAACAAATCCACTCCTCCACCATGTCTTGGAGCACTCCCATCAATGCTCATGGGAATCTACCACCCTCGACATCTGGTAGGGTGAAATAACATACCACCTCCATCATCAAAACAACCAACCTTGTCTCCTGAGGATGGGTTGCATACATCTCTCCATAGTTGAGGCTCGCACTATGGTACCTCAACTCACCCATCGCCTCCCCAAACACAGCCACTATAGGCTCCATAGAGGCCTCTGAATAAATAGAATACACTCACTTTCCCACAATTAGTAGCCGTAGGATCCTATATACATCCTCTAGGGTGACAATAATCTCACCCGTTGGTAAATGAAAAGTGTTGGTCGTTAAATCCCATCTATCGATGAGTGCAACAATCAAACTAGGATCTCACGCTACACACCTATAGCGTCGGATCCCAATCAATCCAACTTCATCATGTGCTCCCACTCCTCTTCATCACACTCATATGCATATCTACCAATAACGGTGGTACACTATCTCGCATACGTAGTTTTTCCCTATCCTGCATCTAACCAAAAATAGTATTGTTAAGACCTCACTCCCTCCAATTACATCTTAACCCCATTTACCTAATTCACATATTGACCTCCTACCCTTTTAAACTCATGACTCATTACCTTAACATTATTTCACCTAACCCATCTAGCCAATGACCACATGTTACCCTTACCCCTCTACAACCAACATTACTTTCCCCTTTTTGACCTTTTTTTTTCCTTTTGCAACATAACCCTTCTTACCCCAATCCCTCTTTCACCCTAACCGGTGTCGGTCTCCTAGACCATCACCGGTTCTCCTTGATTGACATTGGTTCAATTAAGCGGTGTCGGTCAACCTAGTCTTGACCGATGTTGGCTTTATCTAAGCGACGCGTCGGCCAAAACTTTACTTGACATTGATCTCTGTTGTAACCCCCAAACCGAAACCCCCTCTTCTATTTCTAAAAAATTGACAAAAAACCACCCTACAATCCTAATTAATCCCTTACACCTACCCCAATACACCCCAATTTACATTATATTCCTTTATTCTCCCATTTATCCTACATTTTCCCTTCCCCACATTGATTTTATCCACCTTTCAACCATATTTCAAAATGAAAACCCTACCCAAATTTCTTCATTTTATAACATAATTGGATCAAATGACAAGTAAGGCAAATGCCCCTCATCTCTTGTCATCTCCTCGGTGGCATGTATGGCCCTGCGCTAGTGGTCCACCTAACCCCTCTCTCGCCTCTACCATACCAAAATCTACCTTGAACCTCTCCACCAATCACACGTCTCCAACTACACTAGTGGACCCATCTACCTAGCTCCTCTCAACACTTTGTCACCTCCACCTCAGCTTGGTACAACAACTTGTCTTTTTCCCCGAAAAATGCACAAATCACTCAGCTCTACCATTTTCTCAAAGTCAACAACAACAATGATTCCGTAAAATACGGAATTTTAACTTTATAACCCTAACCCACCATGACCAACGTCAGGTCATACAAAACCGACATCAGTCATTTTCCAATACCATTTCCTCCACATTTTGCCTATTTTGACCTAACCTCATTACTGCCACATACCTTTTTGCTAGTACCAACACCCATTGTACCCTACCCACAAGCCTAAACTACCCCTACAATTCCTTAATTGTGTTTAAGGATTTGTTATTTTACCTATACCTTGGCCTTACCCATGCCACGACCTATTTACCTAGACCTAACCTACTTTTTGTGACCATTGAACTTGTGTACTCACTATACCTTGTGATGTCGTTACCTATGTTGTTTTAGCCTAATAACCATACCTTGCTTATTTTCGTGTCATTTATCTCAACCAAACCCGTGGTGTACTTTGGATCATACCTAAATGTTCCTGCACCTAACCTACGTTGTGTTTCCAAACCATATCCTATACCATGGATACCTGGATCACTTCAAACTTGTTTGGATAAACCTATCAACTTTGGATGATGTAGAGTTTGCAAGCTCTTCAACCTCGTACATAATGTTGTTATAGTCTATACGTGTGTGCGCATTTGATTGCCATTACCCATTACCCAATTTGACCTGGCCCATTACCTATTACCTAATTTGACCATTACCCATTACCCAATTTGACCTTGACCTATTACTTATTACCCGAGTTTGACCATTACCCTTTCCCAAAGTACCCATACTCTTCCCCACCTACCTTAACTTACACCAACTACACATTTATCAAACCATTCACGACTCGTATAACACCTCATCAGTTCCTGGTTTGAGGGGGATCACCTTCACCCACACTTGGGGCAACCCTGGTCTCACCCACACATGGGGAAATCACTTCCTATTTTTGTCAGCATCACTTACAAATACAAGATACATGAAAAAAGGGGCAAAATGTAGACACCAAAATTAGGTCATACCACCCTTATAACATCATTAATTAAATTAACCATACCTTACATATTCATATCCCATAGTGCACATGATTAATTGAATTAATTAATTTAATTAACATCCTCACTTGAACACCTCACACAGCCAACTCACCAAGCCACCTCACCCCATGACCCACTCAAACCCCATTAATGGCCGAAGACCAAGTCTAAGCCCATCATAACCAACTAGGACTTAGTCTAAACCTAGACTTAACTCCTATTAAAAAAACTAAGAGGAATCTTACTCATTCTCCCATGGTCTATCACTCAAGACTAACAAATATTGAAGACCACGCCAAAAATAGCAACAATCAGGATTTTTTTGGCCAACCTAGATATTCCCACCTTAACCAACGCTGGTTATACCTCAACCGACGTCTGTCACCTAAGCTCACATCATCAATTAGATTAAATAGATTTATAAAAGTCTTTTCCTAGGTTGGTGATTCAATTCGGGATCTCATACGAACGAGAGACTTGGAGCACTCATATTTTCTGAAGCACTCAAGAAAAGGAAAACACACGGGAACACTACCAACAACCATTGGCATCCATCACCTTCTTCACAATCATGGATTCACATAGAGACTCAAACTTCCACGGCATGTACATAACGTCCCTTCTCTCTGGATCTCTATCATCATTGTTTTCATCACTTACACTCTCCGGATCTACTCTTCAGTAAGTATCTAATACCTCTTCATTTATCTCTATTTTCTTTCAGTAGGATTTATTATTCATCTCAGTAATTTATCCTTTTGTACACCCATACACCTCCCTTCCTCCCACCAACATATCACCCTACCATACCTAGACCTTCCACCTGTCTTCCCCTTATCCTAATCATCTCTGAACCTTTTAGACCATTCCATGACCTCACCCCCACCATTTCCAGCCTCTGTGCAATCACAGAGAGTCTAAAGACCATTTCTAAGAAGCTTTTATTAACTTCCCCTACCAACTCGATTAGCCAACTAACATCATCATCCCTGTAAAGCGCATCGGTCACACACCCAACGTCGGTTCATTATGTGCAGCAACATACCTCAGACCAGCGAGCTCATACCCATTCCCTAACAACCCAGAATCATTCCTAATCTTTACCAGACCTTACCCAGAGCCTGTACTAGACCTATAACCCAATATCAGCCCATCACCTGACCCATTTTGACCTCAATCACCTTTTATCTAACCTTTCTTATTTTTTTATTGAGATACCTAAATCATTCAATTCCAATAAGATTGTTATTTCATGTTTACTTTGGATAACATTAATACTATTATTTAGAAATTGGATTGACAACTGTTTAGGGAAGCATCACACTTCCCGGATCTAGCTTCTACTAGGTAGTCCACTTGTTTTATTTAACTCTATCTGGTGGTATTGTTTTGCATTTTACAGGTAGTTCCTCCTAGCCAAAAGGGAGTATTCACAATCAGCATTGGATCAGGAAATCAGAATGCTGCGCACAACCTTCAACTGACATCACAAATAGGTATTCCTCCTTGGCCTATCACCCTCTATCTATTTCATTAATTTATCAAGAATCTAGTGAAACAATTTCATCCAATTTTCTTTCTAAGTAAAATGTGCCAACAAACTTATTAATAGCTATAACAATAAAACAACATCAACTACTTACACTAATTCTAAAATATTATAATCCATATTCTTTACCCAGCTTCAAACAAATCCCCTTAAATTATTTTACACAACTCTACATTCAGCAAGACATTTGTCAAAGTTTACAAATAAGAAAACAATATTAAGATTTCATCACGTGTGAAGCTCTAAGTTGGATAATCACAATTTTCTCGACTACTTTCTATAAACGCCACAACCATACATTTTCGTTGAAAGACAAACATGTTCGAAATTCCTCCAATAAATTTATTCAACTTTCTAATCAAACCCAACTCAAGGATAGGTCATTCTTTAAGATTATTCATTATCTACAGTTCATACACGTAGGAAAGGAACAATCATATCATTTCATTAAACAAGTTTAGATCTAGAATACCCAAAAAATTTCCATAGAGAATTTTTCATAACCCACAGTAGCCAGTAGATTTTATAGAAAAATACCCATTTGATAACCCACAAATTTTTATAACTCTCTGCCATGCGATTTGACCAAAAAACCAACAAAAGAAACAAAGAATCATTCGATTTATTTGAATAAAGAGGCAAGTCAAATCAATAACAAGAAAAGAATACCCATCAAAATGTTTCACCAAAACAACTCAGCAGGCAAAGAGGAGAAAGAAAATCCATACAATTTCTTAGCACAAATACTAGTATGAATTCCCTCAAAACATTTTTATACAGCTAATTATTCAAACCCTCATAGAAGAAAACATTCTTAACATGTTAAACAAAAAGGATACTACCATACGTTTCCACAGAAGAACCCAAATTTGAAACCCACCAAGATTTACAACTGATTCACAATGTATTTCCTAGACAAACCATTCATAATGCAAAACCAAACAAGAAGATAACAATCTATTTATCAATCAAAAACCTAGAGAAGCAAGAAGATAAATCCCCTTTCCTGAAATGATTTGTGCCTTTGTTTTATTTTTCTTCCAGATGCTTATTGAACCCTATCGATTTTCCCTAAGTGTAAAAATTCTAGCTCTCCAATACAATCAACACCTCCACAACATTGCATTCCTCATAATAAATAGAGGTTATTCATAAAAATCGATTTCTACCCATACAGACAAATTTTTGGCAGATTGCCTCCATATTTGGAACTCAAGCTGAAGTCGAATGAATGCAACAACTCTAATCTCCAACTTTTCCCCCTCCTTTTCCTCCACACATCCCCAAAAACCCTCATTGCATTTACTTCTTCTACCCACAGTCTTCCAAGTGGACGGTGAGTGAAGTCTAATGCCTTCGTGGTGAGGGGATTCCCTTACTCAAAAATTGAATATTAATTAAATCATGCAATATGCCCCTTATGTGTGGTTGTCCAACTTTGTGGATAAATAATAATCATAAAAAATCTTAACTAAGAAAAATTATGGTATTCATTACCATGTTTAAAAATTGAATCCCATACAAAATAAAACCTTAAGCTTATCCATGTCAATATGGTGTTCAACACCAATTTTAATTTGAATTCAAATAACAATCAATTCCAACTAATATTTATCAACTCGATGGGTGTGGCCACATGGCCTCAATCTAATATATTATTTAAACAATATAATAACCATTAATGTTACCACACAAACTAACCAAGGATTTCAAACATTTTTCCTTACCATAAACACCAACTCATTAACCATTTACGTAATAGTAGTACCATTACCGTAGTGTGACACAAACCTTCCGAGCCGGTTAAAATGAAAATCAACGTGCAAGTTGACTTAGGAGTGACATCGCCCTTAGTCCATATGGGTGCCAACACAACATCAACGTTGTGCGGTGACCATATCAATTAAGGATGGTGTTTTCTATGGACGCCAACTAAAAATCTAAACAAGACATACGTAGTCTTTGCATTTAAATTTAAATTCAATTTAATAATAAGAGTGACTCTTAGTTATCTAAGTACTTAATCTTTAATTAAGTACTTAGATGACTAATTATCGTCATCCAAAAATAATACTTAATTATTCGAATAAACATACATTTTCCATTATTCATATTTATTTGAATAATTAAATGTCAAATAAAAAGGATTAATTAGCGAGGATGTTATAGATCTAATTGCATTGGGTGTTTTTCACATGTCTGAGGCATTTTTTACCTAGTTGAGGCATTTTTGGCTTATAAAGGGATTTTTGCTGATCTCGATGGGTGTTTTAGACCCCTGAGGAGTTGTGCAGCCCCATGGCACGTTTCAAACCTCTAGAGCAGCAACACGGCCCATACAGGGCATTTTCAAACCCCCGGAAAGAGTTTGGCACCCCAAAACTGCGTGCAGGCTCTTGAGGTGGGTGTGGATGACATAAACAGTCATTCGCTAGCCTGGAAAATCCTTCCAATGACCTTTCCTTTTTCCTACACACCTTAGTTTTCTCCCCATTGCATTTTCCTTGGATGACGGTGCTCAACAACAACAAACAACAACAAAACATTATGTTTTTAGGTTTCCTTAAACCTAAATCAACACAACGTATTCTCCTTCCTTAGTGGACCCCACGTCCAAGTGGAAAAATGGTGGTATTATCCAATTTGAAGTTTTATTATTCCAAAATTTAATCCTTTATCACTTTGGAATGCAAGTCAATTTGGTTTTATTGCTTTGAAGAAGAATCAAATGGTTTTTAAACGTGTATCTTCGTGTGACAAAGACGAAGGGTGAGGCACGAACTGGTGGAAGGCCAATTCCACCTCACAAATTAAACCACTACATTCTTCATTCTTTTCTGGTTCCAATGAGTATACGCACGACCCCTTTCCCCTCATTTCCGACATTTTTAAAATCAGTTTGCAAAATTTTAATTAAATAAGCCATTATTTAGAGAAAATTGAATTTGCTTATAACTTTTGATCAAGTAGCTCATATTTGAGCGGTGTTTTGGTCAAAAGTGCATATTTTTTCATTTTCTACATGGTGTATTCATTTATTTTTGTAAACACACTACTTTATAAAGTGCCACATGCAGGGGGTTCTTGCAAAACTCTATGGGGACTTGTAATTTTTGCACTAAGTTATAAAGTGCCATCTGGGATAATTTTGGGGTTTATATACATTATGGAGTTTCAGTTTCATCATTCTATTGTTATGCTCAAATTTAGGAACTTTATGTCTTAGAAGGCAAGCATTATCAATCATTACACTATGCATGATTTGTTGCCCTACCTCCATGGTCTTGTTCCTGAGCCTAATGAGCCTCTACAGAAGTATGAGTGGTTTAACCACAATGATGATTTTTATGGCCTTCTCATTCTTACTATTCTAGGGATACATTACATTTGTTCAAGCACACTAAGTGCCCTTTCACTTCTGGACCATTATCCGACAACTATATGGTGACCTTGTTTCACCATCTAAGAGTGACGCTTCCCTGGACCACTTTAGTGCCTCCATAGATTCTCCCCCTTCTCACATCCCTTTCATTGTTGAGTGTTCCTCTGCACCTATTTCTACTCATGAGTCCCATGTTGACCATTCACCACATGATATTGTTATCAAGCACACTCTCCATATTGTTTCCTCTCATGTGCTCCATTACATCTTAATTTCTCGATGTGACCACCTCTCATGCTCCATGCATCTTAGTTTCTCGGTTAACACTCCACATACACCTTTACCTTTGAGTGCAGTGTTGCTTCATCTTGGAATTCCAGTAGCTCTTCACGGTAGTATTCTCCTCCTACTTAGTGTTTTGATGTTTATACATTCTTTTCGGACATTGCTCTCATTGAGAAACCCCATTAGGACGAGTATCTTCCTGACCTGAGTTGTCTATTTGTAGATTCCACTTGTATTTCATTACAGTCCAATATGCTCCAATTGAGCCATCACACCATCTAGAGGACCCACACCATCTAGAGGACCCATTCATCGCTCTCGTTGGGAGTGTCCACCTTGGGACATTTGTCACTTAAATTATTTTAGAGATGTTTTATGATCCACCTCTTCTTGTGGATCCCTTTTTAGGGTTATTGGGCCCCCACCATCTTCTCTCTCAGACATGTATATTGTAGTGGCATTACCATTGTATTTTGTGCACACATTTTCCAAACCTATTCCACCTTTTAGTTGTAAACTAGATGTAGATATCAAAGTACTACATGATTTTTCTTCCTTTGTGGAGTGGGCTGACTTTCAGTGCTCCTTTTTGTCCTTCCCAAGGGTAGGAACATTTTTTAGTGCAGAGTGGATTCTCTTCAGTCTTTATGCAGAGGACCACATCATCAACACTCTTCTTAGGGGACCTTATTTTCTTCACTTCTTTCTCTCTCTACTCTGGGGATGATCATTGTACGTGGGTACCTCATCAGGCTGAGTTACAGAACCCACCACTTCTTCTTCTCCATTTTTCATGAGCAAGTTTTGTGTCTCTCTTTTGGGGTGATTTTTTTCACACTAGGTTTTCTCCTTTTCTCCACTTTATGAGATATTTTCATTGTACATGGGTACTTTATCAAGTCTTGTTTTCGGGACCCACCTTCCTTGTTCACTACCCACCTAAGTTATGTTTATGGGGGGTTTTTGTGTAGGATATTTATTTTTCTTATATTTTTTTATTTACTTGGAGCTTTCCTACACTCATGGGATATGATTGCTTAGTTATAGTAGTTGTGTTGAGCTATCTTACCTGTTAGGTTGAGTTAGCTTACCGGTTGTGTTCAGTTGGCTCACTAGTTGTGTGGAGTCAACTCTACTTCTAGTATTAGTTAATGAGAGTTATTCCCAAGTAATCTAGAAGGATACTGCACATTCACCACCTATATGTACTTGAATTGCATCAGTCTATCTTATGGAATATGGAGCATTGAGTTGATTTGGAACCATTTGTGCCTTGTGAGTTTTGATCATATTGCATTTTATTATTAGTTATTTTGATTTCTACAATTGCTCGTGCATTCGATTTTCATCGAGAGATCCAAAACTCTTTTAGGAATTTCGACTCTAAACACAAATGCCAACCGGGATGTCGGCGCCAGTGCACATGTCCCCTCTAGGCACCCGCATGACCTCTTTGTACAAGTTTCTCACAACTTCAGGTCTTTTCTAGTCGTTTGGGCATCTTTCTTTTTAATAGTCGGCATTTTAGTGGATAATTAAAAAAATTAAGCCAAGGGAATCATATAAATACAAATCTATGTGATCATAATAGGCAAAGCACTAAGCATCTACTATCTCCACCTAAGGTTGTATCAAAGGCATTACAAAAGAATTCAAGCATCCATATAACATCCACACAAGGGCAATGGAGTTCATTTTTCTACATACACTTCATAGGAGGAAGTTCAATTTTACATGCACACATCTATCTACATTTTCTACATCTACATATTTCTCACTATCAAGTGTGACTCGCATGAGAGACACCTAAGGAAATATTCTACACACACAGAGAACTACATGGAGTTTGAAATGTACTGCAGGCCCAGATCATAAGTTCACTCGGTCGGGTGACCGCTAAAGTCGATTATGACTCCCCATTTGCAACTTTTTCTTTTTAGAATTTGATGTGTTTTGGTGTTTTGCAAGTGCTTTTTTCTCATTTCATATTTCAAGTTAATAATAGCGAAGTGCAGCCACATATAAGTGTCTAAAGGTGACAAACAATGAACATCTTGTGACCCTATGAAATTGAGTTTCGCAGCTTCTAAGAAGTCACATGCACCGGGAACAAGTATCGCCACCCCAAGACCCCTAACCACCTGTATAGGCACCCTATTCCTAGCATTTTTGATACTCCTACATTCTCTGGGTTTTTATGATGTTATGACTCCCTACTTCATCATTTTTCTAGCTCGGCACAACTTTGGCACCACTGTAAATCAACTAATTATTTTATTCCCTTCATTTGCAACTAGGGTTTCAAATTTAAATTACTTATTTTCTTGGGTCAAATCTATACTTTGATTGTTTATATTATGTGTTGGTACATATTTAGGTTTTGATTTATTTATTTCAATATTTTCTTAATCATTTGGTGAACCCGACTCGTTTTGAACACTCTTAGGGTCCTCATACTTTTATTGCTTTTATTTTCCTAGGATATTCTCATCATGGATATTTCTATTCATGATTTCTTGCTATCTAATCCTGAGTGCCATGCTAAAATCATTAATATTTTGGCTACTACTCGTATCCTTTCCACTACTCATCTAGATGTTGTTTATCAAGCATTCATCGATGCATTTTCTCAACAGAATACTTTTCTATCTGCTTATATCCGAAAAAATCATGGTATACGACAATGAAAATATATATATATATATATATATATATATATATATATATATATATGAGTCTATGTTAATAACTAAGAAGTCAAGTGCACTTTAGTCAATACTAGATTTGAGCTCAATATTTTCCCTTTATCATTCATTCAGGCTATAGGCCTCCCGTATCTATTCTTAACCCAACATCTATTTATGTTCGAGCATATGATTCTACTACGCGTCCATGCTTAGGAGCTATCACCTAGCCACTCACAGTTAGGCCAAATACTATTCCAGTTCCATTTTTTTGCATTGATATCCCACTTCGTATAATTGCTTACTTAGTCGGCCATGGTTTCATTGTATGCAGGCAGTGTCTTCTACAGTTCACCAATGTGTTACATTCCTACATGAGGTATTTGAATATGAGGTTCCCATTAATAGCACACCATTCCAACATTGCAATCTAGATCCAACCACAACATTACCTATTCCAATTTCTGCTACTATTCATCTTGTTTTTGATCCGTAACCCACGCACTCTCCCAACAACTTACCTTTACTTGAAGGAATTGTTTGTACATTAGATGATGTTCCATCCGCTTCAATCCCCCTTCTACTAATGCTATGGTACTTTATCAAGGGCTTGTCCATGTATCAAATGTTATAACACCTTCATTTCCTCCTCCTTAGCCTACATCTGCGATGCATCCTTTCACATGCACTCTTTTCATAAACAATGCTTTCCAGTTGCACATTTCATCAGTTACCACTTTCTTTGACACTATTTTCACACTTGATGGCTTGACTCGGCTTGGGTTTTGGTGCAAGGGTCTTATGAATTTGACCTTAGTTGTGTGTAGGTCACCACTGCCTTAAGCATACATGGCTCTTCTTAAACACACCCTTGTTATGAAGATCTAACTCTATACGCTACTTGGGTTGATCATTGACTTCATAGGTATCATAATCATAAAGGACATATAGTTTACACAATTCACTATGTATACTTTTTAAAGCACCTTTAGAAGAAGAACATGAATCCATACCTTAACATGATATATCGAGTATTTGGTCTTCCTAATTTGACACGATCAATATCACACCTTGTGTATCTCCTCAAAAGAGCTACTCCACTTGCAACTATACTTATTCAATGGCCTCTAATTTTCTTTGTGATTTCAACATGAAATCACCACATCCCTTAATATCCCTCTGGCTTCACACTTGTTTACATCCCTAATTCCATCTATTGTACCTCCTCAAGCTTCACTCCACCCAACACACCTTATCTTAAAGCTTCAATCCCTCATGCATAGGCTTCATACTTCATAGCCTAGAGGCTCTCCATAGCCTATCATTCCAAAACCTCTTCTCCATACTTGTTATCATGCCAAATACGTCTTGGACCTCTTACTCCACTATTACTAAGATGACCAAATCCTTTGATTATTTCAACACTCAGTCAATCAACCCATATCTCAGAATTAACCCACCTAGGCAAATCACGACTAGTTACTACCATAGGCATAACAGTAGGGTTTTGGAGAATGCTACACACCTGAGACTTGTTTGATACCTCCAAGATGCTTCTAAACTTTTATTAGGCCTTCAATCCTCTTTACAAAGATGCATTCATTAGATCTTAGGGCTTGTATCCTTTCATAAGTATAGATAGAGTTGAATCTATGCATTGTATGAGGTTATCTTTGGGATAATAGATTATTCACACACCTTTTATAGTGCTCATGTATATATATGGAACTCAGGGTTGACTCCTTTGTACGGTAGTTAACTTTTCTAACTCTTCCCTAGGTTACTTAGGTCTAATTAGGCCTCTTCTCACTATGCAAGTGTAACAGTGATGCTTATGGTTCTAATCCCACCTGGTGAATGATAAAACTACTCTTCTAAAACTTCTTGCATCCTTCATGATGAATGTTAGAGCTTGATTCAATCATTTCCTTATGTATTCTCTTGAAGGTAAACACTCCCTTAAAATTTCATGAATACCACTAGGTAAACACTCCCTTAAAATTTCATGAAATTTGGATGGGTGCATTTGAAATGGCTTGATGCCCTAGTTAGGGCCCGAGAGGCAAAATCTCAGTCTACAGATAGTTGTAATGGGTTTCATGGACTACAAAAATTCAATAGGACTCCTCAGGTCCCTGTCCTCCTTTTCCATTATTCATAGTCCCTTGATACTTCTTCTAATCCTATTGTCCATATTCATGCTCACGGTCTGAGAAGAGCCTATACTATATGCATGGAAGAAACATGTAAAATCTTGCAAAATACCCTATGAAATCAATCCAACCTTTCAACATTTGTTTATTCATGCTCCATTATTCCTTACTTGCATCCATACTTCTCAAGGAATTACATACTTGATGCCAAAATCCAACTTTGGCATATGAAAACAAACCAACCCTATCTTTTCTCAACAACTCCCTAAGATAACTCAACTTCCTCCTAGCTTAAGAAAATACCTTAACAACCCTTAAACATGCTTACTAGACTGATTCCACATGGGAATAAGATCTCTAAGTTTTATTTTACTTATTTTTGGCCTTCATACAACAAATAGGCCTTATTTAGGATTTTACACACAATCATTGCCAAATTTGAATATTTAACTACAACATATTGGAGGGAAATAATTACATACACCCTAAGACCACCTAGACTCCAACCAAAACATGACCACCTTTATGAAAACCTACGATGCACTGTATCAAGTTCACACTTGATGATACCTCATTCACCACATCTATATCATGGACATGCTTGCATTCATTCGCTACTTATGCACGTATTTCATCTTGGTGCGTGTTGCACACACTCCATGTATTTCACCACTTACTCTTGGCCAATCTTGGCTTGACTATATTGGAAGCACTTTAGATCCTGATCATAATAACATCTCATTTCGCATTCCTTTCAATTATGTTTTCATTTTCAATGACTCATTTCTCGAGATATTCACAAAACCTCACTTGTTAGTATGCACATGGATGTCCATTACCACCTTTCATTGACGAGGAATATGCAATGGGCATGTATAATCTACGCCACAATGGTTTTCTCAATCAACCACATACGATTGCTTACCAAGTCTCAGATGCATCTCCATTCGGTTTTGACCATGACAATGATGACCTCTTAGATGACATTACTTGATCACTCTCATCATCATACACTTGGGGGAATCGTACTTATTCTTCCCCTTCTAGAATTCTTAGGTGTTACATACTCTACACTTTGCATCTAGTATCTTACACACATCTTGATACACTCTTGTATTGTCATTATGCGATGACGCACTCTTGTGTTGCGGTTCACACTTGACTATTGAGGGCTCACTACATTCATGAACCTCACATCATCCACATGACACATTTCACACTCAACGCATTCAAGACACATCTTTCTCATACATTCATCACGACACACTCACTCTGTTCCACTTACTCACTCTAAGGGTCTCTCTAAAATGAACCTCACCACATGCTCACTTACTCACTCACTCTATATCTTATATCGATCATATCTTTATAGCGCACTACTCAAACCATTTCTTGATGACGTACTCTTGTTCTATTGTTCATTCTCGATTCGCTTAAGGGGGCATGTATAAATGAACCTCATCTCATGCATACTCATTCACATTTGTTCAAGGGGCATGTGGATCCTTCTAGCCATTTGGGCATCTTTATTTTTACTAGTCGGCCTTTTAGTGGTTAATTATGAAATTTAACCAAGGGAATCATATAAATACAAATCTATATGATCATAATAAGGGACCAAACACTAAACATCTACTATCTCCACCTAAGGTTGCATCCAAAGGCATTACAAGAGCATTCAAACATCCATCTAGCATCCACACAAGGGAAAGGGACTGCATTTTTCTACATACACTTCATAGGAGGGGAAGTTCATTTTTCCATGCACACATCTATCTACATTTTCTACATCTAGCTATTGCTCGCTATCAAGTGCGACTCACATAAGAGCCACCTAAGGCACGATTCTCTACACACACACGCAAAACTACATGGAGTTTGAAATGTAGTGCAATGCCCGGATCGTAAATTCACTCAGTTAGGGGCTGGTCGGGTCAGTTTGACTCCCCATTTGCATATTTTTCTTTTTAGGATTTGATGTGTTTTGGGGTTTTGCAAACACTTCTTTCTTATTGCATATTTTAGGTGAATAACAACAAAGTGTAGCGACATACAAGTGACTAAAGCAGATAAACAACAAACATCTTGCAACCCTACAAAACTAAGTTTTACAGGTTCTAAGAAGTCATAGGTTTCCGGAACAGGCCTCTGGCGCCCCAGACGCCCTTAACCTTGCATAGGCACCCTGGTCTTGGCATTTCCGACACTTCTGCATTTTTGTGGGTTTGTTTGTGATGCTTTGAGTCCTTGCTTCATTAGTTTTTGGCTCGCCACGGCTTCGGCACCACTACAAATCAGCTAAGTATTTTATTCCCTTCATTTGCAACTAGGGTTTTAAATTTAAATTTCTTATTTGCTTGGGTAAAATCTATACTTTAATTGTTTATATTCTGTGTTGATATATATTTAGGTTTAGCATTTATTTATTTCAATATTTGTTTAATCGAAAGATAAATTAGAGGAGATTCACGCTTACCTCAACAACATTTTTGGAGCATCTAATTCCTAAGTGGAAGTAGACGGGAGTCTTCCTTTTCTTGATGTTCTTTTATCAAAGAAATCAAATGGGTTTCTTTCTGTCGAGTCTAAAAAAATATAGGTTTGTAGTGATCTTTATTTGCACACTTCCTCTCACCACCACCCGATTAAGAAAGTAGGGATCCTAAAATTCTTAACTATTAGAGTTTTTAGGATATATTTGATGAAGATAATTTGGAACATGGGATTCAACATTTGTTTAAGGTGTTCAAATCAAATGAGTACAATAATAGATAAATTTCTATAAATGTTAAACAAACTAGGAGAAGTCAAATCATTCAATAAGGTTGTGATGATTCAAAGGGGCAAGAATATGTAGCTATCCTTCCATACGTTGAAGGGTTTTTGTAAAACATTTCAAGAATTTTGAAGAAAAAAAATGTCAAGTGTTGTTTGCTTCCCCATAAGATGTTGAGAAAAGTTATGAGGGAGTCTTAGGATCGATTGAAGTTGACTCTTAAAAGTGGCGTCTATAAGATTGATTGCTCTTGTGGTCTATCATACATTTGTGAGAATGGAGGAGCTCCATTGGCACTAGGGTCAAAGAGCATGACACAAATATAAAGCATGGACATGTCTTAAAATCGATTTTAGTTGAACACTCTTCAACAATGAAGCATCATATTTTCCTAATGAAATGAAGGTTCTAGTCATTGAAGATCGTTATCTTAAGAGACATCTACGAGAAGTGGTAGAAATTGGTGAGCATCCCCACAACTTGAACATGAGTGATGTTTTAGGGTTAAACCACTCTTGGAGGCCAATTATCTTCTCACTTAAACAACCTACCACTTGAGAATCTTTTCATTTTATGAATTCATTCTAAGTAAATACAAATACAAATATTTAAATAATAATAAATAGAATATAATAGTATTAATTTTTGGTCCTCGCACACATTTTTCATACCCTAATAATGAATCATGAAATGTGATCCAAAACATTGATTCTTTAAAAATTCTTACAAAATTTTATTGAGAAAACTTGATGTTAACATATCATCAACAATGAAAAACTCACGACTTTAATGGATTTGACTTTATCATAAAGAGATATCCATCCCATCAAAATTATTTGTAATTTGTATAGTCAAACTACAATAGTTGTACATTGACTTAATGTCTTTGCAACTCTCTCATAAATCTATATTAAACAATTTCAATTGTATTGGGGCTTCATATTTATAATGGCTTAAAGAATATACAGGGTGTTATCAATATATTCCCAATCTGAACCATTGATTTGGTTCAATTATTTATCCTTGCCACCTCTCCCTAATAGTTTTTTTCACCTCTAAACAATAATATTTAGTTTTCAAAGCATTATGCAATGATTTATGGGTTACTTGAACACCTAATCTGGTCAATTAAATAAGATAAGAATGAATTATTGATGGGAAAAAAAAATCAGAAGGAAGCAAACGATGTCGCTTTGGTGACCAGCTGGAGGCAGACCTGCACCCCGTAACAACATCATGCATCCCACGTGGAGTAGGTTTATGTATTTAGATAAATTTTAATTTATAATGTCTGAGGTCAAACAAATTGAAAGAAATTTGTGTGGAGCCTTTAATAATTAGATGAAAATGTTGATCCCTATTTATTATTTAGGAGAGTACACAAATTGATCGTTTTGTCCACACTAGAAGGGATTGGGGGACCATTCGGTGGTCAACTTCCTCTTAGACGGTTACTTTTATTATTCCATGTCCTATGATGGCGGAACTTGTATTCGTATTCAGTATTAGTATTGTTTTTAAATACAAAGTTGGAATTTACTTTTAGTGGGTTAGGGTTTTAGGTAATTAAATATAATTTTGAAATGTTTTTGACAAATATTTTATCTTAGGTTAAGTTTGTTGCTTTCACGAACTATATACATATATTTGTGGGATTTTTTAATGGGATTTTTAGACATTTATTAAATGACCTCTATGAATAGTTGAATTAGAATTATATTTACCATTTTTATGTATTAACAAATGGTTATGGTGTTAGATTTTAAAGTGGGTCCTTTGTCTCATTATTATTATCAAAAATACAAAGGAAAAATATCATAAAAGTAATGATAATTCATGGAGGTTATTTGGTTAATGACTAAAAATCCAAGTATAATTCCATATCTAAATATCTTTATTAATTTATTGAACATATCATATATTAATCAATTATATAAAAACAAAGATGATTATAATAAAGTGGCGATTGTTTAATATTCATTGGGCCCAATCTCCATGTTGGTAAATACACAATCCAAAAAACAAAATATATGTTGTGAGAAATAGTTGCATATTGACAATATCTAGATAATGAATCAAAATACAAACAATATGAAATCTAAGCACATGAAACAACAACAATAAAGGGAAGGTGACAAAGGAAACACCAATCATAAGGTTCTCCTAAAAGAGGATGTGGGACAACCCACCTAGCTCTAGCTTAAGTATTATCCTACAAATGTAGTGGCGTCATGATTCCTCATATATGTGGCTAGCATCACCACCGACGTCGATGAAAACCAACTAGAAGGCCCAATATTGAATTTTCCACAAGGCGTGGGATTTAATACCTCAAATGAGTAGGGGTAAAAAAATAATTGCATAAAAAGTGAAGAAAATCGGTGTGGCAAAAGTGGATTTGCCTACATTTGGCATCTAGAAGAGGAAATCCTAGCAACACTAAATCCAATGGAACTCTACTCGTGGTGAATTGAATGCTCCCTAATGGTTGCAGAAGCTTCGCAAGTGTTGGAACATAAGGTTTTCCCTCTTAGTTTGTGCCTAGATTTGAAGGCAATTTAGAGATATAACAACGTTTTCCATTAAGCGAAAATTGTTGTGAGATACAATTGTTATTGAAAAGAGAAATTTTCCTAACTTTCTAGAGTTGAAATAAAATAATAGCTCTCAAAATATTCCATAAATTTCTTATGTATGCTAACCACTAAGGGGTATTCCTAAACAAATCCAATTTCTAATTTATGTGTTATATGTGATAGGGTTCGAATAAGGTGTGGATCCATTGTTAGGCGTTTATTGATTGAGGACAAGTCAAAAAAACATGTTTGAATGTTTCAAGTTGGAGTCAAGCTACAAATTTGGGGTTAGGCACTCCAATGTGTGTAAGCAACTCTCTAAGAAAAAGATCCTTATAAACAAGACAACAAAGGAAATGGGAAATATTAGACTTGGCCTTAGAACCCCAACCTTGATTGAAGTGACTAAGACACATTTGAGGAGAAGATTTCAAGTTCAATAAGAAAGAGTGTTCGAGAGTTGGTAAGAAAGGACTCGTTAACTGTTAGATTAATCCGTGAGAGTAATTTTTGAAAGTGAAAAGCAACCGAAGGTTACAACTCAAGCTTATGAAGTATAACATCTAGCAAAATCTCTTGAAGTCTCAAAAGGGAAGGAAGTTCTAGGTTCAAGTATCTTGTATTTCTTATGATTGTCTTAAAATGCGGTCTAGTCTCTTGTCCACACAAGATCTCTAATGATAATGATACATTTCCTCATAATAGAAGGGCTTTAAATCTCGAAGTTTCATTCGAAGGGATGTAACTAACAAAGATGATGGGGAACCACCATAGATTATGGTCAAAAGATAAAGGACTTCTAAATTCATCACCAACCCATTTCAGAAACATTTTCCATAATTGAAAGTTTTCTATTTTTTTGGCCAAAAAGAATCCCTTAATCTTAGTTGGAGGAAAAGTGGCAAGGTAAGAAACAAAATGTTTTTCTATCAAGTTTTTCCATAAGGACCTCTTGCAGAGATATTATTGTTTACACCCTAACAATATAATGTGTCAATGCAATGTGTAAAACAATATATGTGGTGTAAGGGTTTCAGAACAAGAGGTTATTCTAAATTAATTAATTTACAATTAACAATGTATAACCTAAATGACAACTCTAAACAATTTCGATCCCCTTATCGAAAATAGCTCCAACCAATTTCAAGTTCCATGTTTGAATGACAACTACTATCATAAATACCCACAATAGTAATGATTCCATTTATGTTATTTATGATTGGAATGAAGAATGATGGTACATATGACAAGGATTGTCGATCTTAACGTCAACATGCAGTGTTTCTCATATGTCTTTCACATAAGACGTGCCCCCTTTTCTCCATCAAGTGGTTCACACAAATGACATGTAGTCCATATGTGACTTACGAAGAAAGAAGATGATCATAGATGGTAGAGGAGGGATTTGAGTTGTTGTGGAATTTCAATTAGGTTGATCATCATCCTTAGCTTCTTTGGTTGTATACCCTTCAAATCCACTCATGTTGTGTGAATTCATGTCACACATGATAGACTTCATTTAAAATACGGTCAAGGTACAAATTTTCAAGCCTTTCAACAATAAAATGTTCATTGTCTATTTTCTAATGCCTTGAAAAGTTGTTGCTTGTTTCTTCAACTGATTCATTGAAATTATGTGGGGTTGGAAATGAGTCACATAACTTATTATGTTCTCACATAACCCAAGACCCACTTCATCACTCCTCTTCATCTTGCATTGTTTCACCATCACTCCTTCCACTATAACTTATTCAATGCCTCCATTCCATGGACCCCACATTGCTTTCCCTTGTTGGCTTTTATCTACGAGTGGATATTCCCATCATAAAATGATGTCTTTTGGTAACACGTCTATGATTCTTGTTCTTAACATGGGCCAATGTCTCCTCCAAATGATATACATTTGTGTGGGACGACCCTTTGGAGAAGATTTTAAGCATTTGTTGCTTTGCGAAAAAATCTTCTTCCAACAAGGTTTGGACCCAATGTGACAATCCACAAAGCTCGAGGTCTAACATTACACACAACTATAGATATTAGATGTGTTAAATGATAAGGCCTTGATTTCATATTTCTTCCCAAAGTCTTCTCCTTGATGACTTGCATATTTTGCTACATTTCTCCTTCCAATGCGGTGAAAGATGGCTGGGTCCATATGTCAAATTCATAATAATAGAAAAGACACATAGGCCCCAACATTTCTCGCCAACAGGACATTTGCAACTCTCACCCGCTCATACATAACTCTCCAAGCTCTTCAAGTTTCTTTTCCACATCTTGTTCCACTTCCCAACTTTCATTGCCACCGTTATCAACGTCTCCATTGTAACACATTCGTACAATTGCTAGTATAAATACAATGTAAGAGTGCTATATAATCCATTTGTATGGGTTGGATGTTCGCGATGTCCCTTCAGCGCACTAGAGTTAAACCCGATGATAGATTTGTGAAATTGTGACCCGCTAATACCTATATATGTCTTATAAGTAGGTCAGAATGCGCATGCTAATTGTGACTCATACCAAACTCGTTGGCTTCACCGGAGAAAGATGTGACACGTGGACCCGTCAACCTCTCCTACGTGTGTGGCACCCAATTTCTTCTTTTCGACGCCGCCAGTTCGACGCGTTTTTTCATTTAAAAACGTGTCACCCTCCGTCTTTTTTTTTAACCACAGGAGGTCAGTCGAAATATTTACTACTGATACCGCTGGAATGACCCCATTCACACGCAAAGGTTTTTCCTATTCAAACTTTGAAAGGTTTACAGGAAAATCCACAGATATTTAAGAGGCAGGAAGCTGTGAAAGATTGCTCGCTCATCTCGAACATGGCTGCGGCTTATGTGTTCTACTTACTCTTCTTCTCCGCAATAATAACATTTCCCGTCACCCCATCTGCAAGTTATCAACCACTACGAGCCAATTCCTCTACTGTTTTTTTGAATGTAAGTCGTGCTCTGCTTCGTCATGGAAACATAACATCTGCTCGTAATTTCTCTTATTTGACATTGCCTCTCTTCTCCATATCTACAACAAATTCTTCTTCCTTCTTAATCAATGCTCTCGCTAAACAACCATCCAACACCACGTCCTCCTCCAACACCACGTCCTTCTCTGAAGCAGGCCCTGCTAGCAAAGCTTCATTCAGCTACGACGACGTTACTCTAATGGCGGAAGTGATGGTGGGAAGTCCTCCCCAGAAGCAAAAGATGGTTCTCGATACTGGCAGCGAGCTCTCCTGGCTCAACTGCAAAACCGGTAGGAATGTCCCACCTTCTTCTTTCAATCCGAGTCTGTCTTCCTCCTACAAATCCACACCCTGCAACTCGCTCGTCTGCACGGCCAAAACAAAGGACTTCGCAATCCCCACGAGCTGCGACGGCGGCCGCCTTTGCCACTTCACATACGCCTACGCAGACGGCACCGACGTCGAAGGAAACCTGGGAACAGATTTCTTCAATCTCCCCGCTCTCAAAATTCTGGGCTTCGTCTTCGGCTGTTCCTCCTCCCCGCCGCTGGCGGACACCCCGGGTCTCATGGGGCTCAACCGCGGGTCGCTCTCCTTGATTTCTCAGCTCAGCACTACCCACAAATTTTCTTACTGCATCACCGACCGCGTAGTATCACCCGGCTCCGCAGGCGTGCTGTTATTCGGCGACTCGCCCTTCGCCAAATACTTACACTACACGCCCCTGCTCACCATTTCCATTCCGCTGCCATACTTCAACAGGGCCGCCTACAGCGTGAGATTAGAGGGCATCAAGGTGGGAAACAAGCTGCTTCCCATCCCCAAATCCGTGTTTCTGCCCGACCACACGGGCGCCGGGCAGACCATGATCGACTCCGGCACGCAGTTCACTCTGCTCCTCGGAGAGGCGTACACGGCGCTGAAGGAGGAATTCGTGCAGCAGAACCGAGTGCGGATGTCTCCCATGAGGGGAAACGCGGTGTTCGAAGGAGCTCTGGATGTGTGCTACGACCTTCCGGCGAATGCGGCGCAGTTCCCGCAAGTGAGCCCCGTGACTCTACTCTTTAATTCTGCTCAGCTCACGCTCGACAGCCACCAGTTGCTCTACCGACTGCCCGCAGCAATCGGGCGAGCTTCCAACAGTCGGGCAATTTACTGCCTCACGTTTGGCAATTCGGATTTGGTGCCCGTTGAGGCAAACATTATCGGAAATCATCACCAGCAGAATTTATGGATAGAATACGATCTTCAGAACTCTCGCATAGGATTTGCAAGGGCTCGCTGCAACGCCAACTGATCTAAGTTTTAACGTCGACACCCCAAATATGTTCAGAGACGGTGCCCGAGACCATCTAGACCAGATTCAACGGCGCACCAATAATTCAAACACGCGGGAGTAAATCTGAACTGTTGAGCGGGTTCAGTTTTTCACCTGCTGAACTCTTTTACACTATGTTATTTATTTTATCGAGTTAATTTTTTTAAAACTTATGATTATGTAACATAATCAACTAAAAGAGGCATCCGGTTGCTGTGTAATCTTGTAAGTGTTTTATAAGATTAAAACGTCAGGTTTTCTTCACGGTTATGTAATTTTTTTAGTATTTTATAAGATTATTAAATCGGGTTCTCTGTGAAGGTGGTCCAGATTTTTGGTGGATAAAATCATTGAGACGGATAACCATTAAGATATGAATGCATTCATTATTTCATATTCTTGTGGAGTTCAGAACTAATGATTTTGCGGGCTTTTATTATTCATTTAGAAGGTGGAGCCTGAAGGGCACACGGAATATATCTTCTTCGTGTCAAAACACGTGTAAATCAAATTTATTGTATAGATCCCATCTTCCATATATATATATATATAAAACATACTCCTAATCTCAAAGTAAGTTAGGAAAATCCAATTCCATCGACCAATTTAATTATGTTCAAGTTCTTATAAAGTTTGGGAAGACCTAATTTTATTGGTCAATTAATCGTGGGGTGAGCCTCCCTATTTCTTAGGGTAAATTAAGAAGATTTGATTGTAGTGACCGATTTAATAGACGATTGGACACGAGCCTTAGACAACCTTATTTGTTACCCCCTTCCACTCTACTCGACCTTGGTTTCATGTGGGTACCTAAATTATAAATTGTTTACTTGAACATTAATTTAGTCTATCTCATAAGATTATGAGATAAATTAGCATTAAAATCCTTACCATAATTTATAATATATATATTTTAAATTATTTTAATATATCTACAATGTGGATAAGGTTGGTGGGAGGAGTTTAAAATCTCAAAATAAATTAGTAACTTTGTTGATGTCTATTTGATGATTGTAGGGTTTTTTAATTTTTGGAGAAGCAATCAAAATCTCACGATATCTTGGATATATGGTGTAGTTTGGAGCCTTTTTTTTCTCTTGTGTTTTTTTTTTCGAGATCCCAATATAATAGTCTAGCTAGATTAACACCATCCATCATTGATTAAAGGTAAATTTATAGATATTAAAGTTATTGAGTTGTTCGTCAATATGGACGCCTTCAATGAACAAAACTAAAACAAAGGAGAGGTACCCGTAGTTACACCTAAGTTTATGGGTCACACAACTATGTATTGCCACATAAGAATGTAAGAATTAATTTATTTGGAAGTTTGACATTTTTAATTTATATTTTTTGCTTGGGATGTTGAAATGGAGGGAAAGTTACAATTTAAATTAATTTAAAATAAGATTCTCGAAATGCATGTAAACTATTTATTGTCCAATAGTTGAAAATGTTGTACATTGGTGCACTAATTGATAAATAGATGACATTTCTTGATGTCATTGGTTGTGAGATGAAAGTCAAGCAATAGTAAATAGTACTATAACAATATTTGAGAGTATAAAATCACTTACTAGACATTTCTTAGACAAAATACATGACAACTATTAGTTTTCATTTAACTACTCACTTTCTTCCCTTACATATCTCCAAATTGATACATATTGATGTATTTCATACACACACATGTGCGTGCACACATACATTTGTTATGCTTATATGTGTAACCTACAAATGATAGTCTAAACATGATGGTGGAGTGACATGTAAACAAAAATGGTTACCCTTACATTTGAATTTTATTTAACTATCATATGACAATTTTTATTTTAGATAGAAAAAATGATTGAATAATTTTTGACATAATATAAATTTTTGACTGTTGTTTTAATTCCAAAACAAAAATGGTCAATCATCACTCATTAAAACATTTTTAAAGATTACATGATGAATTCATTAATGTCTAACCCTTTACTAAACTATATAATATATATATATATATCTAGTTTCATTTATAATTGTTTTTGTACAATAATATCTATTAGTTTTTGTGGTTGGTTTATTCAGCCTTGGCAATCATTTTAGATAGTTTAATTCGTGAGTTCAATGGTTAATTAGTACCACTCACCTTATATTAAAACTTCATTCTTAACATTGAGTGCTCTTTGGTTGATCAATACTATTTACCTTGTATTAAAACTTCACTTTTCGAAACTCCACATCATTAAGCATTTATCAGACCATATCACCCAATATATTTATTTAACAATAAGTATCTATTCAAAAAGACATAAATAACTAACTAAAACATAAGTACATGATATGGGTTTCTAAAAGTTGGGACCAGTTTTCATTTATATTTTGTATAAGATACAAATGATTAAGATGAATGTACCCAATTTAGACATAGGTGTGTTAGGGGTAGGTAAGCAATTATACTGCAAAATGTTCCGTGTGTTTTCAAATGTCAGTGCAAGTGGCACATTTTTGTTTTGATAGTTGTGTCAGTGTTGGGCAGGTAAAGAGAGGCATGCAATCCGTGAATATACTAATAATAAGACGAATTTGAAGTCTAAAATTGATATATGGACAGAAACATCATGCCCAGAACTGGAATAGAAACTACGTCGCTTTTGGCGACCAGCTGGAGGCATGTCTCTTATCACGATCAAAATATGATGTTTTTTCTATATAAATGAGTTGTCCTCCTTTTTCCTTTCCCTTTCCGCCATTTCACAAAATGTTGGGTTTATGTTAATTTCATTCTGCCTCATATTTCTAATGCATTTTCAATGGTTATCATGACATTCATGTCGGTATGAGATGCTCGACAACGAGGCAGAGGTGACTCCAAATTTCCAATTGCTTCTAGTTATTAATTGTTTAGGGTCCACGCGCTCATCATTTTGTCACCACTATGGGTGTTTTACTAAGCATTTTCGTATTAAGATTGAACACGGTTCTACACAATTAGGGAGATGACCTTACAAGTGTTCATTTTAAATTTACGGGTGCATAGATGTATGGTGAACGATCATGTCACATCACCATTTCATTTTAGATATTTATTTCGAGGAAAAATTGGGTTTGAATTGATTTACTACAAAGATTATTGGTGTAACATATTTGAAA
The DNA here is from genome assembly GCA_018340775.1 of Taxus wallichiana var. yunnanensis. Taxonomy (NCBI): domain Eukaryota; kingdom Viridiplantae; phylum Streptophyta; class Pinopsida; order Cupressales; family Taxaceae; genus Taxus; species Taxus wallichiana. The sequence continues at coordinate 686,689,771 of CM031238.1, read as the reverse complement.
AGTATATTGATAACCGAGTGCCCTATGTGCCACATTGTGGTTGACTCTTGAAAACTATCATCAAATAAAAAATGAACAACTATTAGAACTTTTTTTCAACAAGTTTTAGAGATATCAAATGTACATGCTTTAGTACATGCACAATTACACCCTGGCCATTTCCCCTAGTAGAGTTATAAACAAATTATTTGTTTAACTTTTGTGCTATGGATGGAAAGTGAAAGTGTTCAACTAGGGTTTAATGTCCGTTGTCATTGTTTTTAGTTGCTAATGAATTTTCATTGGCCCAAGCTTCAATGTTTTGCTTTCAGCTCATCAGGGATAATTTTAGTAGCGAATATTCGTAATATGGCAAAAATTTCATTTTAGGAAAATTTGAAAAGGCTATTTTTTCGGAGTGGGTTGGTGTCTGTTCCCCTAAAATATACAATATATATATTTTTTGGGGTCGGCTTCGCCTTCATTTGAAAACATCTCCTATAAAAACCTAGGTGATTCACCGGGTAGTATACCACAAGTAGCTTACCAAATTACCAATACCGTGAAGTTTGAACTCACATACTCTTAAGCACCAGAGATTGTTGTTAGCCTATTAGGGTTAGTTGTTGATGCGTGACAGGGATATAGTTGACGTGTGACAAAGAGGTATTGCAGACGCGTGACAAGGAGATATTGCAGATGCACGACAAAGGGGTAAGCAGTTGATGCGTGAGAGGAATATATAGTCGACGCGGCGAGAGAGAGTTGACGCGTGTCAGGGCATAAGCAGTTGACGCATGACATGGATAGAGTTGACGCACGACAGAGACAGTTGATGCCTTGGTGACGCGGGACAGTTTCAGTTGATGCCCTGTTGACGCGCGATAGGGATTATTGACTCGCTTTTGACACGCGACAAAGGGTTAGTTGTTGATGCGCAACAGGGAGTCGCTGCAGGTTAGTTGTTTAGAATAATGGCAGGTGATAGTCCTAAGAATGCGGAGACCCTAAAAGTAACTAAGAAATCTTAGAAATCGTTGTTCAAGTATTTTGGAAACTCTATGGATATAGATATTGAAAATACCAACAACCATAAAGATGCCACCAAAAAGAATCAGAATACTGACTGTGTGGAAGGTATTATTGAGGTGGACATGCATTTTGCACAGTATCAAACAAATGACACCTACGATAATATGTCAGATCTTAAAGATATTCTTCATGTTGGGGTGCAACCAGAAGTGCATCAAGATATCACACATACAAATACTCAACAAAATGGAACACAAAAATCAAATTCAAATTCTGGTTCACGAAAGAGGAAACCAGGTGATTGTGATATTGCTCAAAATTCTACTCAAAAAAGTAAAACATTGAAAACGAACAAGAATATGTGGACCATTGGCAGTTATACAAGTTTGATTGGGCGGCTAAATTTCCATTTATCGAACTGTGCATAATCATCTAATTCAAGAGATCCCATCGAATGTACATGTATAATATGTATGTGGAAATTGGGAAAGCAAAAAAAATGCAAATGAAGTTGGACACTATAGAAAAACATTGTGGAAAACAATATTTGACTGTAACGGGGGCGGATGGCTAGAAAATCAAAACACACAGGTGGAAAATTGAAAAAGAATGCATGCATGTTAGATACGCAGTGGAATATGAGGTAGAGCAGAAAAAACATAGACATCTCTTGGAAAAGGGAGGAACGATCACATTGCATATTGGTAAGATGAATCAAACAAATCTACATGCAAAACTCATACAATTCTCTACTCTATTTCACATACTAAAAAAAGGAAGACCAATTTGGATTTCCTCGATTTCAAAGTTTTGTATCAATATAATGGATTCTTTGAATGTACCTCGGTCTCATTGGTTTGAAAGTAGTGGATGGGAAATGGCAAAATGCCTTTCAATGATAAAGAAAGAAGATTTGAAAGAGAATGTAAAAAAATCAAAGTTTATCTTTCTTTCAATTGATGAAGTGACAACAATCGATAACACTGCATGGGTATGTATCCACATCTATACTTTAGAAAATCATATAAGGACACCTCATCTGTTGGGTGTTATGAAAATGGTTGAAAAATGTAATGCCGAAAACCTACATAAAATAGTCATTTCTCATTTGAAAGATATTGCTGGAATGATTGATTATGAAATTGCTATGAAGTTGGTATGCGTTGGAGCAGATGGTGCATCTGTCATGCAGGGTCACCAAACAGGGCTGTGTGTTAGATTACAAACAACAGTGGCCCCATATATGTTACCAATTCACTGTATGGCTCATAGAATGAATTTAGCGTATAAAATGGTAAGCAACCACAAAAATGTTGCTAAATTAGAAGACCTTATAAGAGAACTTCATGCCTATATGGCAAGTAGCCCAAAGTGATTTCTTGAGTTCCAGAAATTTGCAATTGGAATTACAGATGGAAAAAAACTTTTGAAAGATGTTGAGACTAGATGGATCTCTTTGTATGAACATGCATGCAGAGTTCTTGAGGAGTATCCTTCATTGGTTGGTTTCATGCACAAATACCGCCATGAAGTTGATAGGGTGAGAGACTTGTTGTTCCATTTAACCGATTTGGAGACATTGCTTACATTGGTTGGTATTCTTCCAATGTTGCAGCAGATCAATACACTGATGAAGCATGCATAGGGAAGATTAATCTATATTGTGGATTTTATACGGATGAGAAAAATGGTATGTCAAAGTCTTGATATCTTGTACTATTCCCAAGATAGTTTTGATACACCTATTTTTGAGAATTGGAAAGCTTCATTAGATCTTAAAAATCCCAGTAACTATTTGAGATTTAATATCCATGATCACCTCTGCATCACTATTAATAGGAGGGACATACCAATGCACATATTACAAAAACGTCAAGATATTACAGGATCGGAACGAGAAGATGTTCATGTGACACATAATCTCTTTGAGTCTGTTATAGTTGAAATAAGAATAAAGCTTAAATTTTTTTCAGAATCCTTATCATCAGAAATTAGAGAACGTTTCTCCAAAGATAAAATTCTTGAAGCCATGGGTGTGATGAATCCTAATTTTTGGAATATTGAAGGTGGTCATGCTGACTTTGTAAGAAAGCATTTCCATAAATCCATGGGTACAATAATGGAACATTTCGCAAAGACTTTGAGTTCAAGGGTATGGAAATCAAAGGTATACTGAATGCTGATTTATTAAAATTTCAATCAACAAATTTTGCAACAACAATGAGGAAATTTAGACGAACCTTCGAAAGTGGTGTTATTACAAGGTGTGGCGAGGAATCTATCAAAGTTCTATCTTACAAGAAGATATCAGTGAATATTTCAGATTATATAAGTTATGTCAAACAATGATTTTGGGGTCTGTGGATGATGAAAGGGTTTTTAGTGCACTATCATTGATAAAATCAAAACTGAGAAACAAGTTGGATAAAAATATGGAAAGTTACATGAGGTGTTATGTTTCTGCGGTCTCATGGAAACCTTTCCTTTCAATGTAGAGCAATTGCGCATTGGAATTCCCTTTGTGAAAGAAGAGGTGTGAATAATACGACCCACAAGTACAATCTGTTCCCAATGTTGAGAGTGGAATTGGCGCATCGTCACACTCTACGAAGAGAACATCAAGTTTGAAAAAGCTATTGATAATGGATTCTTTCAACTTTAAATAGGTATCTTCTTCACCTTAATCTTATTGTTGTCACTTTAAATTTTTTCAGCTCTTGTTATCATTAAAGATGTTACAGTCTATATATTTACATTTATTTAAATACAATTTTTTTTTTGAAAACATGGGTTGACATCCATCCGAGGAAGCTGGTACTTCTCGGGATTGACAATGTCAGGAAACTCACCCATCTATCTACTAATCCATTTCTTGTGTTGAGTTTTCTTAAAACAAAGATCTAGCACATTACCAGTGATGATTTCACAACAATCTAAAACACTAGAGGTAAGTTAAACCCTATCATATCATCTTTCTTGATTTCTTACAATTATGTTTAATTTATTTTTTATATTTGCAAAATGCTTTGATATATTTTTTAAACTTTGTGGGATAAAATGACACAATTGAATTTTACAGAGGAAGATATTTCCATACTATACAATTCATAATCCACGATCCATTATACAATTCGTCATCCACGATCGTGCTAGAAGCTAAATCTACGTCCACATAAAATTCATCATCATCCATATATATCATATCATTATCATAATCCTGACACTACAATTATTATTAAAACAATTATTTATCTATTTTAAATTTAAAGAAATGTCTCTATCCTAACACATTCCATTTTTTAAAAACAATTATCCATTATCATCATTCATCATCATCTATATCCATTCTAATGTTATCATGATCATATCATTACAAGTATAGAGAAGAAGAATTATCTTAAAACAAGTTTAAATGTCTAGAGAAGAAGAATTATCATGCTTGAAGCTAAATCTACGTCCACATACAATTCATGATAATCCAAGTAAACAAGAAACATACGTCATCATGATTCATCCCTATCTAATGCAATCACCATTAAGAGTAAACCAAAAAGCATAAACTCCATATACAATCTAAAAATTCTATACATAATATATAGGAAGTTAAAAAATTAAAGATTATATAGTATTTCAAATTTTAAAAGGCTATCAAATCCAGATAATAAAATTCAAATACCATGACCACAACATTCAATGTTTCAAATTTTCAAATATAGACTCAATATTTCAAGTTTCCACACTCAATAATAAAAATTTTCAACCCTCTTTTTCTGTATCCAATTCAATTCCTGTGCTCCTTTCCCCAATGGTTTCTTCACTGTGGCTTTACTCCTTTCCCCAATGGCAGAAATAACCCTGAACTTATGAGATCATCCGCAACACTATCCAGATTTTTTAAAATTCTTTCTTCTTGCTTTGTCACATCTCCATGGGACAACAAATTTGGATCAGCTGCTGCCTTAGCTTTGAATAATATTTCAGGGTCGAAGCCGTGCTCTTTAATTATCCACTTCAGTGTATTGTTTTGTTTGTTAACCAAAACAATATTTTCCTTCAAATTCTTTGCTGCAAATAAACTATTCTTCATTGTTTCCAAGTGAACTTGGAAAACCTTTGCTTGACTCTTCAAATTTTCATATTTCAACTACACAAAAAAATTAATGTCAATTCAACATATTACTAAAATAAGAAAATTTCAAATTAACAAAAAATATTGTTTGAAAGTGATAATACTTACGACCGCTCTATCTCTCTCGGCATTTGTAACTGCTACAGATCCTTGTCCTTAGACCATTTGTTAAAATATGTCCAGGCCTCAAGACTAATATTTTCCAATTTGTTTAATTCTTATCCAAAATGTTGTCTTTATAGTTGTTGTTATACGTGTGACACTCCCACTTCTTACTCCGGGTAAGTAAGGAATCCACTCTCCACTATCTTACTCGGGTAAGTAAGGAATCCATCTTCGCGAGTTGATTTTGGGTGACAATCATATAAACTATCCCTTGCTAAATTTTCAAAATGTAATTCAATATGGTAAAGTATGTTGAAATTGAAGTATACATGTTGGCCTTGAATCATCTCACGGGTATTGAAAAAACTAGTTGGGTCATTGCTATCAATGCCCAAATAATATTCATCTAAATTTATATTATTCAAAACCGATATGCCCGTTGCATTGGGCAAGCCACCAAGTGAGAGGGTTGGAATTCGAAAGGAGGAGGCAATGTTTAGTGTCCCGCTAGGGGCCGGAGTAATTGGCATGCGTTTACCAATGTTCTTTTTCCTTGTTCCTCTGGTTGGCATTTTAAATATTATTGGTTGAGGGGGTCGGTGTCGTTGTTTGAATAGAAGGACTGCAATGTGCTGAAAAGTTCAAGAAAAAACATGAAAAACTAGAAAACAATCCAAAAACTACGAAATTAAACGAAGTAGTATTCAAAAGTTGTACCTTGTTGTCGAGGGGTAGTTTGTCGCGGTGCTAAGGGTGGTTGTGTAGGAGTAGTAATTGGTGGTTTTTGAGAAGATATGAATGCATGCGACTATACTGAGTGAGTTGGGGAAGATGGTTGAGTTTCTGAAACACGCGTATGGTCCAAAGTCCCTACAATGTCATCAACATTGAATTGTATGTCAATTCAATTGGTTAAAATTTAAATTGGAAAATAAAAATACAAATTTGGAATTTGTAAATAATATATGAGAAGGTATTACTTCTCTAGTGTTTAATGAGTTCAAATTGTTGAGGGTTTGGAGAGGAGTGAGCTTCCATTTCAGATTAGGAATCTTCAAGCCTCAGCGTGTTGTTGGCCTCTTCCTCTTGATAACGCCTTTTTTGGGGAAGGGCTTCAATAAATCTTCTCTGCAAACCGTAAATTGTTAATAATTGTGTAGTGTAATGTCGAAATACAAACTTAATAGTTTATACATGTTGTTCTTCAAATGGAATTGAAAACTTCATCAACTCCTCGTCAGTGCAAGTAGGAATTGGTTTGTCTTTTAAATTTAAAAGAGCCTCATAATAAAGGCCAAGGAGATAGTTTGTGGAATAAATGACAGGTTTTTCTGAAAGCTTTGCATTTGTTATGTCAGTTCTATTTTTTTATAGATAGGTGCACCAATCAAATTTTTTTTTGAGATAGTGGAAACTATGTATGCAATGGCCCAGTTTGGTATATCTGTTTGCCAACCCTGCAAAACTATTCTGGATTGAAAAAAGGAAATCATTGCAGCAAGAAAGTGGTGTGCAATTGCTTGCATATCCACACCATGCCTGGATTTATTGACATGAGCTGCAAATGCCAAAAAACAATGGGAATTAATATAACATTAAATTGTATCACAATCAAAAATAGAATAAAAAATGATGAATGAAAACGAATTATACTTACAATCAACATGGAAACCGAACGTTGATTCGAGATATTTCTTGTCGTCTTCCACGAGTGTTTCCTTCATTGTAACAAAGGGTAAATTTCTGAATGGAAGGCCCGTAAACCGATGGATGTCAATTGCGTCGATACCAAATTGAAACAATCGACCATCGTTTAGAGTAACATAAAAAGGCCATCCTTTGTATTGTAGGACGAGAGAAGGTAGTTCAAAATATTTGGGTCTATTTCGAAATGGGGCATCTCAATGAGCCCACTAAACTCACACGCATCGATCAAATCTTTATATTCGAAAGACATATTTAAAACAATATGAATGTGGGGCACAAAGGATTCCTAGAGATGATCTTGCCTATGGATAGGACTAGATTTTCTTCTTGATTTTTATCCTGAGCTTGCAGTTGGGAAGCACTTGAAGTCACCATTGTAGTTGTGCTTGCGGACAATGATGGATTCCTATATACAAAAAAATCGAGAGCCAGAAAGTGTAAATGAGAAAATGACTGACGGGAGGGTATTTATAGGCCAAATCAAGTGGCAAAAAGACCCATTGACGTGCATCAATGGCCCCTTATTGACGCGCATCAATGGTTCTTGTTGACACTCGTCAATAAGGGTTATTAACGTGCGTCAACAAGGGGCATTGACGCACGTCAACAGGGGTCATTGACGCCTTGCGTCAATAGGGTCAACAAGGGACATTGACATGCGTCAACAAGGGTCATTGGCGCGCATCAATAGGGGTCATTGACATGCGTCAACAAGTTGTGTTGACGCGTTAATGGTACTTGTTGACGCGCATCAACGGACCTTATTGACATGTCGATGGCCCGTTGACACGTGTCAACAAGGGCCATTGATGTTGTGTTGATGTGCGTTAATGGTTCTTGTTGATGCACGTCAATGGTGCATCAAGACTAAACTCGTAGTTTCTCCGCACTCAAAAAACTGGTGAAAATTCAGTTACGGAATATCAAATTCACCTTTCACTGAAACTGGTTCCAAGGATATTCACTAGGTATTTTCCACCTACAATTTTCTAGAGGTGTCTTAAAATGAACCCCGCACTCATTCACGGTTTAAAGTTTCACCCACTTCTTTCAAGTTTAAGTAAATTTCATTTACGACATTCAACAATAACGATTATGTAAAATCAAAAGAAGCTAATGGCACTACCCTACCATCAATCTCTTCTTGATCGCATAATAATGTGTCTCCATACACCTAAATTTTTATACTTTCTATTTTCATACCTATTACTACAACTCTCTCTTTTTTAGGTTAGAGGTCGTTCTTTGCATCTATCTCTGCAATGGGTGCCTTAAGGGGCTCGTTTCGGGATAGGGGTATGGTTATTCACATAACCATTGGGTTAGGGATCATACATGGAGAGAGAGCATCTTTCAGTCCCATTTATGTATTTCTTTTCCTCATATTCCTCTTATTTTGCCTCTTATCTTCTTGTTTTCCTCCTCATTTTGCCGACATCTTACTTGTTCATGACCCGATTTCTTTCATTTTGTTTCATTCTTTCTTCTCATGTCTCTTTGCTTTCATCCCTTTGCCTTTTCCTTCCTTGCTAACGCCATCACCCATAGGTGATTATGTTGGTGAAAATCCAAATACTTGCGACTCCTTCACCCATGGGTGATGGCATCAATATAAGTACCCCAACTCTCATTTGCACATTAGGACATCCCATATTTTCATAAAGGAACTCACCATTAGCTCTTCTCTCTTGTGCCAATTTGCATATACTTTATTAGCTTTTGGATTTCTTACATCTTGACTCTTTGCTTGGATTGGTTTGCTTGCACTTTTGGGTCAACTACAAGTGAGTTAGGATTAGATCATTTCCCCTTGTCCACCTGAATTTTTTTCTCTCTTGTTGTATGGTCCTTTAGGAGATAGATGCATTAGTGATCGCTCCCCAACATGTTAGTTCTCTAACTCACTTTTCCATTTTGTGTAGAGTAGTTATGTACTCACAAAATCACTCACTTACTATTCAAATTATATCTCCAAGTATGTTATTCTATATATAGATCTTGTGTAATAAAAGTATTCACTAATGACCCATCCCCTAGTCCTGTCATCAGTTAGTCGGTCATCATCATCATTTATCTTGCACAGATGTTAGTTGTTTACATAGTTATGGTCATCTCTTAAGGGAGTCTTAAGTGTTGTTATTTAGTCATTTGTTGTCTCTAGTCTTTGACTAGGGTGCCTAGTAGTACTGGGGCGCCCATTGGCACCTCGGTCCTTATTTTAGGCTCCCGGTCCCGAAAACACTTACATTTAATTTATTTGTTTGAGGTCATTCTTTGTAATTTTTCCTCTCATTCCCTTAGGTGCTAGTCGGCATGTCGGGTCATTAGTGTCGAAATTTGAACAAGATATCCCTATATAAACATAACATACTCACTATTTTATGGGCGGACTATCTACCATTAAGGGCTAGCTATCTACTAAGGCAAGGGACTACATTTGGGCATCATTGCATCACACACAATGCATATGAAGGGTTGTATTCATTCTATTTCATCCACCATTTTCATTTTACATCTAGCTATTGCCCCTTATCTCCGTGTCATTGGCACTAGGGAACATTAGGTATATAATTGCACACATAATCATGAACACTACATTGAGTTTGGAATGTTGTGCAATGCTTATTCATAAGTCCACCATTGTGATAGCTAAGGTCATCTGCCCCTTCATATGCATTTTCATTTTTAATATTTTGATTTTTATATGGGGTTTCTGGTAGATCTTCATCACAAGTTCACAATGAAATCAATGAAAGTACTACGAGAACCACATGACAAGGGTAAAGACATTACGAAGACCTAGCGACATTGTTAGATTTAGATCCTGAGATTTTTTGTAGACCAGAGCACCCACACAACAGACCGGGAACCCATCGGCATCCTAGTCGGCTTCTAAGCACCCCAATCTAGTCGGATCTTCACCTGCTATAATTTTTTGGGTTACCTGCACATACACGCTTTCTCGTTCGCTCATCATCTTATTAAATCTTGACACACAATGAGGTAAGATATCTAAAGTTAGTACCTTATCCCTCTTATTTCATTTAAATATACAAATAAAATATTTAGCATTAGTATTTCAGTTTATATCATTTATAACATTTATATTCCTATTTAGATTAACTTAGAATATAGATATAGATTATTTCATATTTTTGTTAATAATTTTGGTAAACTTGTACTTTATAATATTTTTCTCTAGATCTTTCACCCATCATGTATCATTTTAGTGTCAACCCTATATATGACAAGGCTGCCATTGTTGAGCTCACGAATCTCTATGGTAATCCTATTCCTACCTTGACTCATACACAAAAAGAAATCTTAGCTGGTCAACAATATGTGCCTACTCACTTTGAAGAATCTCCCATCAGCATTAAGATTATTGAGGATCCTATAGACTTTACTCATTGTACACCATGTTATACAACTACTAGTGATCCTCCTTTTGATCTCTCTAAATAAATTTTAGATGATTCTCTTGTTGATTACTTTCTTGGTATTGATCATAATTCACATATGCATACTGATTATTCTCCTACTCAACATTCTACTATAGTCCCATTTCACGACTCTCCTACATCTGATATTATTTCTCATCATTCATCACATACTAGCTCTCATTCACTTTTGCATTATGTTGATGATCCTATTGATAATTTCCTTAGTGATATTATCATTTCGAGTCTTTATCTGATCATGATGAGGTAGTTGATAGTCATGATTCTCCTTCTTTTCATACTACCAAGTGTGAATCACCTATTCCATCACTACCTTCACATGAGGTTGCATCTAGTACTATGCATGAGTCACCTCCATCTATCACTTCTTCATCTCCTACCGTTTCATCCCCCTATTCCATCATCTACACCTATTAGGTCATCTTCTCCTATAGAGGTATCTCCATCAATCACCTCACCTATTAGGGATGTTTCGATGCTAGTCCTATCGTCACTATAGATATTCCACATACATCATCTCCTATAGCTCCTTTGGCACCTACTCCTAGTATGCCCTTAGCATCGAGCCTCCTCTATCATCTCTTAATATTATTATGATCACACACAATGAAAATTTATGACCTCTTAATACATTATTGCCATATTCCACATTCCTTCACAAGATATCATCTCTCTCATGCATGCGGTAGGTTAACTACAATCTCAGGTTCAGTCTCGTACTCTAGAAAGTAGGGCTTACTATGCTTCTATTGACAACAATTCATTACATGGTAACCTTGTCCCTAAGAAGATTCATAATTTGACATTTCTTAAGGAATTTCTCATGGCTAAATTCAATTTCTTTCAAGGTATCTTGGTGATCCACATGCATATCTCTTACATTCTTTGCATGGCTATGAATCCTTATTCTAATGATAGATTATTACTTAAGGCCTTTAGACATAGTCTCAATAACGAGGCATTCGAGTGGCACACTCATCTCCCATTTGGGTTTATTAGTACCTACTATGACATGGAAGACACTTTCCTTTGTCATTTCATCCTCAATAATTGCCTTAAGGTTACTTATGACCACATTCCTAATTTACATAGGGCTCATCCGAATCAATCAAGGGTTATATATTATGATTTAATGATTGTATCCATCAATTAGTTTTCCAACCTATAAACCTTGAGAATAAATTCATTTTTGTCATGGCTTAGTTCCGCACTTAAAAATGATTACAACATGATACATATGAGTCGCTTATTATTCTATGATACAAAGTCCTTGATCCGAGAAAGATCTTCTTTTGCACATGTTGTCAATCCTCCACATACATCTACTTCTATCATATCATATGGTACTCCTTGGCTAAATTGGTTGAATATCATACACATTCTCTACCTTTTCCTCATAATCAAGGAAAACCCACTCAACTCACTCCACCACCACATCGTATCTCTTCTCCTCCTCCACGATAGGATTCTCCTCCTTCTACACCACCTATATTGTGTGAGACATTACATTTTTCTCATCACACTAGACCACATGATGTTTTACGTGCCCTACTTGATATGCGCCTTATCCTCTTATCTTCCAACAAACATCATCCACAACATCATTTACACCATTAGTGTGACCAACCTTATTATAATTATCATCACATAAATGGCCATAGGGACACTGATTGTCTTGCCCTTCATGCCAAATTACAAAAATTAGAGGAAAATGGCATCATCTCCTTTGGATATCACTTACGTGAGTGGTCTAATTCTCATCTACATCAACATCCAATATATACTAGGGTTGGGTCCTCTTCTCTAATAATTTCTCAGTTAATAGTCATTCATCAACATCAATATATCACTCATGCACACTCTCCACCGCTTTCATCCATTGGTCCATAATCACATTCGCTACATCCATCACATTCATTGCATTCATGTTATCCACCACATCATGTTGCTACTTCACATTGGCTTCCACAACTCTCTGCATATCCCACTGCATCTCCATATGAAATTTAGTTTGGCACATATTCACACACCGATTCTATGTCACATGCATCCACCACTTCATGTTGTCTTGGTCTTTGGTAGGTGATTTTTATCACCCCACCCCGATGATGAACCTGTGTTTTTACAATTCTTACATGAATATTGAGGGTTTTTCTCTAAGAACCTTTCATCATGTGCTTCATCGTTTCATCTAGCACACTCAATCATTTCCCGATGATGCACTCTTGCTTACGCGGCTCATCCTTGACTACTGAGGGGTCTTAACAAATTGAGCCTATTTGTCTACGTGATGGGGGTAACCATTAATATCCCCCTCTAGTTTCATCATACTAACATCTCACAATTACACCACATTACTATTCATTACAAAAAGTTATTTTTTGCAATTATGCATTTTACATCTATCTTACTATAGAAATCACACTAATTGCACGGTATGCATTACATTCCACTTAACTCATCCACCATATTACGTTTTTTATTTATCATCATTCTATTACATATTTTAGTTACCATCAATTAAACACTACTAATATATAATTCCTCACATACAATATAACAATAAACATCAACAACTAGGCAGAGGGGACTCTAATGCATTTTCATTCTCGCATCATATTTCTATTGCATTTTCAATGGTATTCATGAAGTTCATGTTGGTATGAGATGCTCGACAATGAGGAAAAGGTGAATCCAATTTCCGAATTCTTCTAGTTAATGTTTAGGGTCTACGTACTAATCATTTTGTCACCACTATGGGAGATGGTGGGTGTTTTACTTAGCATTTTCATATCAAGATTGAACATGGTTCTACAAAATTAGGAGATGACCTTAATTTTATGGGTGCATAGATGCGTATGTAATCTGTCTTGTAAATGCAAATAAATAAATAAATCATGTATTATATGAGTGTGTCACATCTCCATTTTCATTTTACGTAATTATTTGGATGAAAAATTAGGTTTTGAATTTATTTAGTATAAAGATTATTGGAAAAAACATTTGAAAAGTATATCGATAATCGAGTGCTTTATGTGCCACATTGTGGTTGGCTCTTGAAAACTATCATTAAATAAAAAATAACTATTAGAATTTTTTTCAACAATTTTTAGAGAAATCAAATGTACGTGTTTTAGTACATGGACAATTACACCCTGGCCCTTTCCACTAGTAGAGTTATTAACAAATTATTTGTTTAAATTTCGTGTTATGGATGGAAAGTGAAAGTGCTCAACTAGGGTTTAATGTCCTTCATCATTGTTTTTTTAATTGTTAATGAATTTTCATTGGCCCGAGCTTCAAATATTTTCTTTCGGCTCATTCAAAGTTTAAAGTTTCACCCACTTCATTCAAGTTTAAGTAAAGTTCATTTACGACATTCAATAGTAACGATTATGTAAAATCAAAAGATGTAACATTCCTATTTTAAGACTTTAGAAACAAGGGATTTTTTTTTTGCATAATGTTCTCTGTTCTAAATTAACATTATTTAGAACACATATTCTAAAGCCAATCTATCTCATGAGAAAACCATATGCACTTTGTAAATGAATCGGTGGAACATTGATCTCTCATTTCATGACGAGTGGTATCATACCAATCTCTCATGTTAACTTTATAATGTGTGTACTACATATACTTTGTTCCTTTAACCTTTTAGGGGTATCAAGTGTTCGTTTAAAAGGCATATCTCGAATATCTTTACCAATATTCATCTCGAAATCCCGCTTCTTAAACTAGGTGACATAGGACAACGCAACCAACAACTTGCGATACTTTGGCCAAATATTTTAAACACATTGATCATGTTTACATTCCTAGATGACATACTCATCAAACAGAATAAGCCCTTCACCACACTTGATCTGTTATCTAGAATGGTCTCTACTGACTTCTGTCAGTCCACTCGATTCAAAGTTTAACCCTAGACAAGGTTAACAACCTTCTCTAGTGTGGAGGACTACTCGCGGTGACTAAGGGTACATAGACATACTCAATCAAATTCCATCGATTGGGTGTGTCTAGTTATCCTAAGTCAATGTGAGTTGACCTTGACACTATATCAAGCCCCTATCTCCACCTAGGGAAGAATTGTGATCCAGTCATAACTTATGTTAGTCTAGTTGAACAATCTCTGAGGGTATTGCGACATGTCAACTGCAACATAGTATCCTCGTAAAGACTCATGTCTTCATGAAGGTACTACGTTACAGTTGGCATGTGTCAACATCCAACTGAGTTTCCTCATCTGGACGAACATACCTTAGATTGAAAGTTAATATCTTATTAATCACTTCATTACGGATTAATTACATCAACCCTTCTATTTCAACTAGGTTATTTAACCCTTAGGGTTCCAAGTAAAAACTGTAACATATGTAGGTATGCAGATAAAATATGCTTCCTAACCGATTTACATGTTATTTTTAGATACTATTAACATCCTGAATCATGTTTTACATAATATACATAGCATGGATGAAAGTGTTACTTATTTACTCGCTTATTAAAGACCTAATTTAAATAAGATCCGAGCAAGTCCTTTTCATTTTAGGTTTCATTTAAATGAAGTCTAATCCTTTTTCTTTTATTTTCCGACATCCCTAATTTTGGTTAAGGAAGTCTATATAAAGAAGAAAAATTTCAACTATGTACATACAATAATCAAGATTTTTTTCCAAAAGGTCTTAAGTTATGTCTATGATTCATTTTATGGATGTTATCTTTCCTTTCCCTATTAAGGGTATTGTCCATTTATAATCCAATTGTACATCATAAATTATAATAGAATTTTAATTCACATACAGTCATTTGATTTAAATATAGTCCTATGAGATGGTTGAATATCTACACTAGAATATCAACTTTATAAGTCGCATATCTACTAGATAAAATAATACAACTAACACCACAAATCCTTATCTAAACCATTCCATATTATTTAAGTATGCTACCTTCTTTAATTATATTAATACTTATCATTTTTCTCAATTCATGCCAAAAATTTATTACTTCAAGTACAAAAAAATTCACACATCTTTTATTCATCAAGGAGGAGTTATACATTCACAAGTCCAAACATTTCAGATATTACAAAATGTCAAACAACAACACTTAATCAATTCTTATACCACTTTATTTTCCATCAAGTTCATTTAAGTAATGAATCCATATTTCATCATAAAAAGATTCAATCTCTTTAATAAAACAAATGTAATTTTATAAGTGTCTTTCTCCTTTCAAATTTTACAAAGTCCATATGTAAAATTTCTAGCACATGTTAGTTCATCAAACTGAGCATGATAAGAACTAAATTATTAAAACTATGTGCTTTTAGCTAACCGTTTCATAAAAAGAACTCTGATGTTATGAAATAGTTCGGGAAAAAAATCAGAAGGACTCAAGCAGAAAGAGTACAATCTAGATAATAGAGAGAGAGAGATATATATTTCAAATCAAAACAAAGGTAGCTCATTCAATCTATCAACCTTAACTTTTCATCATAAAATCCATTTATCATAAAGAATTTAAGAAACAAGGTTAACAAGTACTATCCTTTTATTTAAACCTTATCATTACTTTCATGTAATCCATTTAAGTTTCATCACTTAGCTAAACGTATTTAATCAGAATGGGATAAAATATCTAAAACTAACAAACATAACTCAACAGTTTAAGCACTAGTAACCTTTTCCTTCCATCTAACCATCTCGTTATCACAAATTCATCCTAAGGTCAAAGATGTCATCCATAATAAAAATATCATAAGATTAAGTAAGGATAACCAAATCATCATTATTAACTAAGGAAACCCGATTGAAGCATCCTAATGTTCAGGCTCAAAATTAGAAACCAATTCAAGTTAGAAGTTCAAAACAACCTTTATCATACCTCATCTAAAGTGTAAGGTTTATTTTAACAAGAAAACAAGATAACAATCAAATCCCAACAAGATACACCATTGATACATTACCTAAAAGAGAAGATTGGTTAAAATCAGAACTTGCACAAACTCAAAACCCCTTCCAAGCATTTCAAAAACTTCTACTCTGCTGCCCTAAGAACATTACCACACTCAGTTTTACCACTTGGTCAAGAAGTGACATATCCATAACAGATCAAGGAGGGTATAAACTTCACCTATTAGACAATATCCTACAAGAAATATTGAAGAGTGTATGAGGGAGATTGCAGTCTCCTCATCAATCCTAACTCTTAAGAATAAGAGTAACATTTATAACCAAGAAAACTGAAATGACAAAGGTCATATCACATATGACCCATGTTAAAATCCCACTAGAGATTTACCTAGGTCTCAATAGGATGAGTACAACAAAACCAAAATAATGGACAAAAATCCATTTCCCCATTTCCTTTGGTCATGAGAAAAGACAAGCTCAAACAATACGATTACATTTAAGGATAAAATAATCGATTCACTTCCAAACAGTCTAGTGAAGGGAGGAAGGTGAACAATAAATTGTAGGTCAAACCAGAACAATCCATCAATAATTTTAATCATTTTAAAGAATACAAATGACATACACACATTCTTCAAAAGAGATTCATATAGAAATGATAAAAACAAAAACTCGAGATCCAAGAGTTTTGTTGCTCAAAGATAGAAATTTGAGTGGTTCTAAGAGAACTAGAGAAGTGATCTATAATACAAATATACCTTAATGAGATATGGAACAATCACCTTCACAAAATATCTTTAACAAAAATTGATACCTAGAAAGGGATTTAATACAGAAAACATGAAGTGGGTTTTCCATAATCATCTTACCATTTCAAAGTAATTTTAAAATGAAAACAACGCATTCAATGGAAATTTTTCCTTTAGATCTATTCTTCTACAACTTATATCTCTAAACAATGATGTATCGTCAACTCAAGGGTTCCCTTCAAATCCCCAAAAACAACATCAGAGGGAAAAGACATGCAAGTCGAAATAGCCATTCAAATGTTCAACATGCATCTCCTATAATACATTTATCCTCCAACAAGAACAACATTGGTCTAAAAGTCTGAACAGGAAGGAAATACACGCAATCTCTAGAACACAAAATCTTCAACAAAAAAAGATAACAATGCCACTAAAGAACAAAAATATCTTAAGCAACAATCATGATATCCCAACAAAGTTCTTTATCTACAGTTTTCCAATGGAATTATACAAAATATTATGAACCAGGTCCTTAGACTCCAGCAGACCAAGTTACCTACAAGGTTAAAGCAATTTTTAACTATGATCACCGAACAGACCTCAGCTCTGTTTCAAGCCTCTGCAGGAAGATTAAAGAAAAACTAGCTACTCATAAGTATGAAACCCACAACCCAGAATACACTTTCCGGGTTTAAAACAAAATGACAATGCATTCTAACAAGAACAACACAATATCAAGAAGCAAAAGAAATCTAATAAAAATAAAAAAACCAGATTATTCCTTACGAGTAGAGTTGTTTTTATAAACATTTAAGTAAAATATTAAAACTTAATGGATAGGGCCTATCATGCCTGATAGCGCTTCACCTTACGTGTTTCACGGAAAATATCCGATAGAGTTTCAATTCTTCCTTTGAAAC
Source organism: Taxus wallichiana var. yunnanensis (assembly GCA_018340775.1). Lineage (NCBI taxonomy): Eukaryota > Viridiplantae > Streptophyta > Pinopsida > Cupressales > Taxaceae > Taxus > Taxus wallichiana. The sequence goes on along the minus strand of CM031238.1, from coordinate 686,671,768 downwards.
ACCAACAATCCTCTAAACTTCCTCCTTTTATTCCTTATATCTTCTTAGTGAAAAATTCCTCATCAAACACCATGCGAGGCGGGAGGGTTCATGCAAATATTACCTTCATACAAGAATCGAACTAGAGGTTTGTGTTATCTCAATTTTTCCCTAGAAAAATTGATCAAACATGACCCCGTGCAGGAAGAAATCCAAGGGATGGTTCCATCACATGAGCCCACATTTCAAATCCAACAAATAGGTTGCAGGTGGGCTCTACAATGGAATAGCAGGGTTGGGGAAGAGAAAATAGTGTCAAAGAAAATAGAGGCTCAAAGGAGAAGAACAGAGAAAGGCTCAAAGTCTTTCAGGCTTTACAAATGATTCAGAGCGAGCCCAAAATTTGATAAGTATGGGAGAATCAGTGGAAGCCTCCATGTGTTCAAATGGTGCACCTTCAAGGGTCAAAGCAAAAGGGGATTCTCAGACGAGTGCAGAGCTTCCACGTGTCCCAGGCCCGAAAAAGGATAGAGCCATCCGTTGAAAAGTCCAAATAAGTGGAAAGAACCACGTGTCAGCTCGACGCAATTTCAAGATGGGAGCCCAAGGTAGAGACTCAAACTTGTGCTAACCCTCCACATGGCTAGGGGTCAACAAAGGTCAAATAGAAAGTGGGCCCAAATTGGTTAAGTATGAAAGTGTGAGAAAAAGGTGCCAAGTGTATCAATGGCACATATTCAAAGACACGAACTAAAGTGGAGACTCAAATGAGTGCAAGGATTCCACGTGTCAGCCCAACGCATCTTCAAAGATAAATCTAAAATTAGGTCCTTAGACAAGTACCAAGCCTCCACGTGTCCCTGGTCAGAGGTATGGCCTGCCAAACAAAAGACTTAGTAAAAAAACATAAAGGAGCAGAGCAAACCAACGGAAGGAGCCATGTGTCAGTGAAGTGTAACTTCAAAAGAAAAATTGAAAAGCGGTCTCCAAATGAGTGCCAACCCTCCACATGGCCATATTCCAAGTCAAAGTAGGATGGCGAGTCACCAAAGTTAATTTTAACTGTTGGCTTTGTTTCCAAAAGGCATAGAGTATAAAATTGAGCCGCGCCTCCGCCGAGGCCTAAGGAGCCACGTGTCAGGCCTATATTGAATGTGGGTCGATGGGCCTTGGATTGATTTTTTGCCCAAATGGAAAATGCGGACTAGTGGACCTGAAGATGGTTTTTTGGAAAAAAGTAAATTTTGGGCCCGCAAACCCATTTTGCTAACTGGTTTTCACCATTTTTGTATGGACCTGACCCAAACATTCAAATGGACATATCTTTCGACCCAGTTCCCAAAATTCAACAAATTTGGTACCATTGGAAAGGTCTCGACCTCATTTACACCATGGAAACCTGAAACTTTGATTTTTGAGGTTAGGTGGGTGAAAAATGGGAAAATGTCTTCGTGCCATTAATATGTGATCTAATTGCTCCAACAAAAAGATCAAATTGGATTTGATCCGCCATTATTTTTTCTTCAAAGTACCAAGTAGACATGGAGTGGCAGAATCAAAAAATTGTGGGCGGATTTGTAAGGACATTAATGGCCGTAATGAGTTCCAAATCAAGTTTCCCACCTCTTTTCTTCTTCTCTCTTCGTTGCATCTATAAAAGAAGGATCTGGGCTCTTTGTAAAGGGTTGGACATTTTGTTTTGCTTTCTCCCTTCTTCTCTTATCTATAAGAAAATTTGTGGAGTTTCCAAACCTCCCATTCAAGTTGTAATGCAAGATTTTTCCTCTTGGCCACTGTAATGCATTGTATTGATTTTTGGAGCAATAATATATGTCTATGGATGATTCTCGACCCTCTCATGTGTTTATTGTTCCCTTTTGATCTCTCATTGCAGTTTGGTTATCTGTGCATGGCGTTTGCATTGCATTTTTATGGTCTGTGTTAGCTTGCAAAACGAGTGTTTAACATTCCTTTGGTGCATCACCTTATTAGCTTAGGTTTATTTTTGTATCTTCTCAACCTTGTCTCCTTGGTAAGATAGAGTAGGTTTAGAGTAGATCCTCTGTAATTTATTTGTGTGCACCTGAACAGAGGAATAAGAATTGACCTTCATCCAGATAGATCTCTCAACTTGTAAGGTCACACACTTTGAGAGATGCTCCATGTTGTGCAATCACACTGAGAGTCCTAACTCATCTAGTTACAGGAACTTAGGGGTGCTATGATTCTATACTAATAGTTTTGGCATGCCCAGTGGGACCAAGATGTCTCCATCTTTATTAGCAAGATTGATGTGCACTTATAAGTTTTCAGATTTTAAGAAGCTCTAAAAATTACACATCTAGCGACTCCAAAGGATCAGAATCCAATAGTTCAAGCATTCTAAGTTTTTCAAGTTCATGAGAAGGATACAAACAAGGTTAAGAACTAGAGAGGAGGGATTGTTTGACTACCTACACTTGTCCCAGACAGAGGGAGAAGGGAGACAAGATCCTAGAGGTCTCCATCTCCACCAAACAGAGCCTTGTCAAAACCCCCACCTAGTAGGTCATTCATTTAGTCAACAAGGGTTCTCAAGAAAATCATAATGGCACAACCACCTAACCCCTATGTCGACTTCATTGGCAGCATCCCACTCACTCTCAATGCAAAAAATCCAGTCCCGGTAGCAACATTAAAGAGCATTCCCCATTTCACTGGAGAGAACCATACTTCTCCTAGTGACCACACTCAAGACATTGTAAATGTCTGTGTAATTCATGAGATCATTGAGATGGACATTGCAGTCAAGTTGTTAGCTTCTTCACTCAAGGGTAAAGCTTCACGATGGTTCAGGAGTCTAATAATAGGCTCTATTCAAACTTGGGACCATATGTGTAGAGCTCTCCACAATCAATTTGGAGAGAAGGGAGATAATCTATCCTTGTTGGAGCATTTGAAAACCATCAAGAGGGCCCCTAATGAGCAATGACAAATTTCAACTTCAGATTCCAAAGGACATGGGACAAGATTCCATTGGTTGTAAGGCCCATAGATGAAGGTGCTTTCTTATACTTTCTTAGAGCTTTAAATTCTAATATTTCTTTAATGATTCAATCAATGGGAGGTACCACCTTACCTACATCCTATAACATTTCCATTAGAGCTGAAAATTGTCTAATTCAAGCTAGCAAACTTGCTCCTAGGCCACCCATGCCTCTATACCCAGAACTAGGAGATCCAAGCACTAGTCCAGACACCCACATTAGCTCCTATACCTACTCCTAGGAATCAGAGTTCAGCTGAGGCCTCCACCTCATCTTCTAACACTTCAAAAGAGCTTTAAGAAGTTATGAAATAGTTGCAGAACCTAGGGAATGAGCTAGTGACTATCAAAAGGTAGCAAGCTCAGAGTTCTAGGCCATATCAACCTCAAACTTAGTATCAAGGCTAGACCCCCATATCAGTAAAATAGATCACCAACTTAGGCTACAAATCAGAACCAAACCAAGGACAACCTCAAGCTACTAGGCATTTCTATTCATATGATCCAAACACAACTTCAACATCAAGGGCCTTGGTTTTAGCACAAAACAACATAGCACAAGAATATAATTGGGGTTTCCATGCAATCAGCCCCATAACCAATCAATGTGTTTTAATGGTGCACTAAACCAGTCCTTGATGGTATAGATCATTGGTGTGTCACAAGAGTCTAGTCAAGAGTAAAATCAGCAGCAAGAAACTCAACAAGAGGCATCTCCAAGTGAAACTATGCTTGTCAATTGGTAGGCTGAAGATTTTTGTGGTATGAATCAAGCCCCTTCTCAAAGTGTAGCTGCCAATACATGGTCCAAGAAGAGGAATATGGGAGAGGGACAATCACCAAACTCAGGTAATCCTCAACCCTCCATTACTCCACAAGGTATTGGCACTCAGAATGCAACTCCCAATATGTAGAGTCATCCCAAGCCACCTTCTAAACCCACTCAGGCACCGGTTGCAACAACCCATGTGCAAGAGAAAAATGTACCAGGAAAGGGGAAACAAAAGGATAGCTCATTTAACATCATTGAACAAATGAAGAAGAAAAATGTGAATATTTCAATGTGGGAGTCATTGGCCATTCCAAGATAGAGAGATCTATTATAGACTACTATGGCCAATTGGTCAAGCTCAAATCAGCCCCTAACCAGCAAGAGAAAGTGTTTACCAATGCGGTTCGGCCTAAGGGAAACCATGGAGGACAACAAGGTAAGAATCTGAAGCCCCCTCTGTTTTATGTTTCATTGATCATTGGAGACAAACTGGTACATAATTACATGATTGATTCGGGGGCAAGTAGCTCTGTAATGCCAAAATAAATAGTCGATCAGTTGGGACTTCAATACAAAGTCATCTCCAGGGGTGTAGTGCAATTGGATGGGAAAGTGGTAACGACAATTGGAGTCATCAAAGATTTAAGTCTCACACTGCACACCTGCCCCAATGTGAGTGTATTGCAAAATGTATCAATAATAGGCTTGCTTTGCCACACTTTGCATTGTGTTTGTCAAGAGAATTCACTACTAAGATTGGAGGCTATTTGTCTACTGATTGGTTGCACATGATGTTTAGAACAAGTTATGGAGCTAAGGCTATAATCAGATGTAAGCCCATTGCAGATTACCATATTAAGTCTTGTGTACCCAATCGATCAATGCCAATTGTTTGGCCTTTGAAAAGAGGATCTCCCAAGCACTTGTGAAGTGGATACCAAAGTGGGGTGTATCCAGACTTGACCATCGACGAGTGGGTGAAAAGAGGCATGATTTTGAACCCTATAAAGAGATGGAGGAATCGAGCTAGGATTCCACTATTTGCATGAGGAGAATCATCCACTTTCTGACATCATTAAGCCATACCACAAGGATGATAATGTGGTATGACAATTATTCTTTGATGGCTCAAGAAGTAGACAAGGAGCCGGAGGAGGAGCTATGATTTTTTCACCTCAAGGTATGAAATACTACTCAACTTTCCATTTCCAATTTTCTTGCTCAAACAACACAACAAAGTATGAAGCCTTGGTCCATGGATTGCATTGGGAAAGGAAAAGAGGGATAAGGAACTTGTAGGTGTTTGGTGACAATGAACTAGTTGCTAATCAAGTCGAGGAAAAAATGCTACCAAAAATGATTAGTGGAAGAGCTACAAGAACCAAGTATGGGACCTCATCAAGGATTTGAAGCATTCAACATCAATTCCATCCCGAGGAAGAAGAATGAAGCAACAAATAGATTGGCAGCAATTGGGGCAACATTTGATGTTGTAGAGAGTATCAAGAGTGATAAGTCTCAGCCCCATATCAAAGTGGTTGTGAGACCAGCTATCCCTGATAATAACACAAGTTGGTAAGTCTTCGAGAATGATCAACAAATTGTCAACTTTCTACAAGAAGAAGTTGATTTCTCCTCAAGAACCAAGACAAACTGGAGCAACAGTATGGTGATCAAGTGGTGCATTGAGGACCAACAAACTACCAAAGGGTATTGTCACTTTGGAATCAATCTTCAACCCAAATGATCAATTCCAAAAGGAGAAGGTGAATATTTAGGTAAAGGGTGAAGATTCAAAGCCCATTTTCATAGAAGAAGGAAAAACGTTGCAGATTGGCAAGGTAAGCACTCAATAAGAAAAATATGAGTTTATTCAACTTTGTCAAGAATTCCTAGATGTCTTTTCCTGGACTTACAAATATTTAAGAGGCTTCAACCCGAAGTTGGCACAACACACAATTGAGTTGGATCTAGGATCTAAGCCTTTCAGATAGAAGCAAAGGCTAGTGAACCCTCACATAGAGCCTCTCATGAGAAAAGAGTTGAACAAGATTATTGAGGCCAACATCATCTTCCCTATCAAGCACTCAAGTTGGGTTGTAAACTTGGTTCTGTGAGGAAAAGAAGTGGAGAGATTAGACTGTGTGTGGACTTTCCGTGATCTAAACAGAGCATCACTCAAAGATCACTATCCACTTCCATCAATGGAACAGATCTTACAGGTTGTACTTGGCTCTGAGATATTTTCATTGCTGGATGGATACTCAGGCTATAACCAAAAAATGGTGAAAGAGGAAGATCAATTTAAGACAACATTCACCACCAAATGAGGCACATATGCTTATAAAAAGATGCCATTTGGACTATCAAATGCCGGAGCAACATTTCAGTGAGCTATGCACATGGCATTCAAAGGTTTAATCAACAATATTGTCCTGGTGTATCTAGATGATATCACTGTTTTCTCAAAAAATGCTATAGACCATCTCTTCCACCTTAGGAAGGTATTTTTAGAGGTGTAGAAGGTTCGGAGTGTCCTTAAAACTAAACAAATGTGTATTCTTGGCACATGATGGTAAATTGTTGGGCCACATTGTCTCTAGAGAAGGGTTAACAATTGATCTTGAAAGAGTTGAAGCCATCCGGACACTTCCATTGCCGCCACAACACAAAAAAATCTCTCCAAAGCTTCTTGGGGGGGATAAACTTTAGTCACAGGTTTATAACTGATTTTTCCACTCTTGTGAAGCCTTTAAAAATTATGTTAAAGAAGAGTCTTGCATTTAAATGGAAAACAGAAGGCAAAGAGAGTTTTGAGGCCATCAAGCTCACAATATCACAAGCCCCAACTCTCATTAACCCATAATTATCAAAAGACTTCCCGATGTATTATTTTAGAGGGCAGACACCATCTTAGCCATCTTGGTATAGCCCCCAACAAGGAAGGGTCAGAACAACCCATAGCCTTCTTCAGTCAGAGCTTGGAGGACTATGAGGTAAAGTACTCTTTCATTGAAAAACATTTCCTTGTTTTTATTAGGAGCTTGAATAAGTTCAGACACTTGGTCTCAAACAATAAGATTCAACTGCTAGTATCTCATGCTGGTGTCAAGGATTTTCTCTTGAACAAGGACTTGAATGAGAAGAGAGCAGGTTGGATCACTCGGGTAATGGAATATGACATTAAGATCAAGGTGACCAAACTAGTTTATGGCAAGGGTCTGTGTGAGCAGCTCGCTTCCAAGCAACAAGTTGAGTTAGTGGATGAAGAAGAGGTTATCCTATTACTACAAAATGATCAAGAACAACTAGCTAATGATGCACCTATTCCATGTTAGACCCAAGCCTTGGTGCATTATCTCCAAATAGGTTTGTGCCCTCTAGAATGGGACAAAGAAAAAAGGAGATACTTTAGAATACAAGCCATCCCATATGTGCTTGTTTGTGGTGTCTTGTTTAAAAAGGATATCAATAGTGTTTTATTACGGTGCATTCAGACAGGCCAAATTGAGAAAGTATTGCATGAGTTCCATGATGGAGAAGTAGGAGGCCACATTTATTCTCGAATAAAAACTCTAAAGATCATGAAAGCTGGTTATTATTGGTGTACAATGTTTAAGGACTGCTACTCATGGATCAAGAAGTACAAGAAGTGTGTATTCTTCACAGGGAAAGAGAAGTTAGCAACCTTACCCCTTTGCCCAATTTTAGTGGATCAACCATTCATGCAATGGGGACTAGACTTCATTGGAGTGATCAACCCAAACTCAAGCCATGGCCATAAGTGGATACTTACAGCAACAAACTATTTCACCAAGTGGACCGAGGCGGTGGCACTAAAAAAGTAAATGAATCCAACATTTTATATTTCTATGAAGAAATAGGCACAAGGTTTGGAGTCCCTGCCACTATTATATCAGATAATGCATTGGCATTCCTGGGTATAAGGATCACTTGAATGGGCAGTCAAAAATGGTGCATACCTCATCACTTCATCAAACTATTACCCTCAAGGTAATGGCAAGCGAGAATCCACAAACAAGAACCTATTAATAATTATAAGAAGGACTCTTGATGAAAATTAGAGAACATGGATTACAAAGCTCAAATCAGCTTTATGGGCTGATAGGATCACATCCAAAAGATCCACAGTAGCTCCCCATACAAGCTTGTATATGGAAAAGAGGTAGTATTTGCCCATATAATTGGAGTTTCCTGCTTTAGAGCTCATGAAGAAGTTGGAATTGGCTGAGTTTGGACCTATGGAAATCAGGTATGCAGAGCTAATGGAAGTAGGAGAAACAAGAGAGCATACAATGCAGATCTTGGAAAAGGATCAAGAATTGATCAAGAAGAGTTTTGATAAGAAAGTAAGAACAAGGACCTTTCAAGAAGGGGACCTAGTTTTGAAATGGGATGCAGATCGGGAAAATCCATGCAAGAATTCCAAATTTGATGCCATTTGGAGTGGCCCTTACATGATCACAGGGTGTAAAAGAAACAATACCTTCCAACTAGCTAAATTGGATGGTGAAGAGTTGTATATCCTAGTTAATAGGATCCATCTCAAACATTGCTACTGAAAAGGAAGGTTCCACCCTTGTAAATATTAGCATAGATTTTTATTTCCCTAAGTGCATATGCACATTGTTTTGTTGTAGCGTAGGTTTTGTTTCCCTAAGTGTTGTGGCATAGGGTTTTTATTGCTCTAGGTTTGCGTTGTTATACAGTTTAACGTGCCTCTAGGTGAATGCGGGCCCTTCAACATTTTGCAATAGGGAGACCCATAGTTTCCATAACAGTTGCTCATTTTCTAATAGAAAAATACAGAGCAACTAAAATCGGGTCCCAAAAGGTCCATTTCAAAAGAACAAGACCAACACCAGGCCACCAACCATGACTTCGCACCCAATGGATACAATGAGATAACTGGTCTCTTCATCTAGCAGGCAGATGTCTTAGTGAGTCACCAAATTGTTATCTCAATTTTCCCCGGAAAAATTGATCAAACACAACCTTGTGTAGGAAGACATCCAAGGGACGGTTTTGTCACACGAGCCCATGTTTCAAATCTAACAAATAGGTTCTAGGAGGGCTCTACAATGGAGTAGCAGCAGGTCGGGGAAAAGCAAACAATGTCAAAGAAACTAGAGGCTCAAAGGAGAAGAATGAAGAAAGGCTCAAAAGTCTTTGGGATTTACAAATGATTTAGAGTGAGCCCAAAATTGGCTAAGTATGGGACAATCAGTGAAAACCTCCACATGTTCAAATGGTGTACCTTCAAGGGTTAAAGCAAAAGGTGATCCCCAGATGAGTGTGGAGCTTCCACGTGTCTGAGGCCTGAAAAAGGATAGAGCTGATTATTGAAAAGTCCAAACAAGCAAAAAGAATAATTTGTCATCTCGGTGCAATTTCAAGATGGGAGCCCAAGGCAGAGACTCAAAATTGCGCCATCCCTCCACATGGCCAGGGGTCAACATATTTCAAATAGAAAGCGGGCCAAAATTGGTTAAGTGTGAAAAGTGTTAGCAAAAGGCGCCAAGTGTCTCAATGACATATATTCAAAGGCATAACCCAAAGCATAGAATTAAAGGTGCGCATGAGGATTCCATGTGTTAGCTTAGCGCATCTTCAAAGATAAATCTAAAAGTGAGTCCTTAGACAAGTGCCAAGCCTACACGTGTCTCACTGGTCAAAGGTTTGGCCCCGCTAAACAAAGGACTTAGTCAAAAACATAAAGGAATAGAGAAAAGCTGCGGAAGGAGCCACGTGTCATCTTGACACAAATTCAAAAAAAATCCAAAAGTGGTCCCCAAACGAGTGCCAACCCTCCATGTGGCCATATTTAAGTCAAAGTGGGATGGCGGGTCGCTAGAGGTAATTTTAACTTTTGGCTTCATTTCCAAAAGGCATAGAGTATAAAATTGAGCCGCATCTCTGCGATGCCCAAGGAGCCATGTGTCAGGCCTATATTGAATGTGGGCCGATGGGCCTTGGAGTGATTTTTTTCCCAAATGGAAAATGTAGACCAATGGACCTGAAGATGGTTTTTTTGGTAAAAAGTGAATTTCGGGCCTACGGACCCATTCTACTAACTGGTTTTCACCATTTTTGTATGGACCGACCCAAACATTCAAATGGACATATATTTTGACCTAGTGCTCGAAATTCAACAAATTTGGCACCATTGGAAAGGTCTCGACCTCGTCTATGCCATGGAAACCTGAAACTTTAATTTTGGTGAGGTTAGGTGGGTGAAAAATGGGAAAATGTCTTTGTGCCATTAATATGTGATCGATTGCTCCAACAACCAGATCAAATTGGATTTGATCCACTTTGTTCTTCTTTCTTCAAAGCATCGAGTAGACATGGAGCGATGGACTCAATAGATTGTGGGTGGATTTGTAGGGACATTAATGGCTGGTAGCTGAGTTTCAAATCAAGTTTCCCACCTATTTTCTTCTTCTCTCTTCGTTGCATCTATAAAAGGAGTTTGGGCTCTTTGTAAAGGGTTGGACATTTTTATTTTGCACTCTCCCTTCTTCCCTTGTCTATAAGCAAATTTTTGGAGTTTCCAAACCTCCCATTCAAGTTGTAATGCAAGATTTTTCCTCTTGGCCACTGTAATGCATTATATCAATTTTTAGAGCAATAATATATGTTTGTGGATGATTCTTGACCCTCTCATGTGTTTATTTTTCCCTTCTGATCTCTCATTATAGTTTGGTTATCTGTGCATGGTGTTTGCATTGCATTTCTATGGTCTTTGTTATCTTGTAAAATGAGTGTTTAACATTCCTTTGGTGCATCACCTCATTAGCTTAGGTTTATTTTTTGTATCTTCTCAACCCTGTCTCCTTGGTAAGATAGAGTAGGTTTAGAGTAGATCCTCTACAATTTATTTGTGTGCACCTGAACAGAGGAATAGGAACCGGCCTTAATCCGGAGAGCTCTCTCAACTTGCAAGGTCCCACACTTTGAGAGATGCTCCATGTTGTGCAATCACACTGAGAGTCCCAACTCATCTAGTTGCAAGCACTCATGGGTGCTTTGTGATTCTACACTAGTTCATTTTTAAGAGCCAAAAAAACAAATGTAGAAATCAAGCTCGAAAAATGACTAGACAACAAAACTAAAAACCCCTCTATCTTCTTCCTAGGTAGTTTCCACCAAATTCAAAAATAGTAAATATGAAGTAGGAATGTCAGTCCTCTTGATCTTCCCACAACCTCCACCTCTAATTCTAGCAAAGAATAAATTCAAAATCACATGCATCCAAAACTTTGGCAAAGATGCCAACTTATTCCTCCAAGTTTCCCTATGCCCTTGCCAAATTTGGTAGTTAAAAAGAGATAAGGACCCATTAACTTCGCCATAAATTCCTAGGATTCACTGCCACCAACTTACCTCCTCCCCATGTCATTCCATAGGTCCCTTTAGGTTAGCCAAACATTAGGTTAGGTTTGACATTAGTTTAGGAACTAACATAGGTCCTTAGGTCTTAGTCCATAGTTTTAGTCTTAGGTCCCTTTTGTCATTAACATCCCATGTTAACAAAAGATCATAGTGACATAAGTTAGGTTTAACTTTTAGGATAGAGTCACTAATTTTTAGAACATAGTTATATTAGGTTCCATGTTCATAGTGAGTATTGCATTCCACTAACAAAATAAGAACCAGATTAATCATCAAAATTCAAATATGAAGCAAGGAGCCGTGGATTTCATTATGGACTTAGCACAATCAAAATTCATAGATCACAGATCCATCGACTTGATCGTTATGACCAAAAAGTCATGAATTAAAAGCATACCTTGGATCAATGAAATTGATCCAAGTATTTATGTTTTGTATCTCAATTTTGCAATCCCAAGAAGTGAATTATTTTGCACAAAAGGAATGGGTTACTTCATTTTAACTTAAGAAAAAACATGACAGAATGTACCTATTTCCATGAGATAAAATATTACCTACTTCAAACATGATTTCACAGTCATAAGAGTACATCATCTTAAGACAAAATCACCTATCAACATTTGAACCTTCCTTATCGAAGTCATCCTAGATACACGGTCATGCTAGAGGTGTTACAAAAGAAGATAATGGCACTTCCCTACCATCAATCTCTTCTTGATCATATACTAATGTGTCTATATACACCTAATTTTTATGCTTTCTATTTTCATAAAGCTGTTACTAACAATTCACTTTTTCAGGTTAGAGGTTGCTGATGCATCTATCTCTAGAATGGGTGCCTTAAGGGGCTTGTTCAGAAATGATATGGCTATTCACATTACCATTGGGTTAGCGATCATACATGGAGAGAGAGCATCTTTTTGGTCCCATTTATGTATTTATTTTACTCATATTCCTCTTGTTTTTCCTCTTATATTATTATTTTTCTCCTCATTCTTCCAACATCTTGGTTGTTCATGACCCCATTTCTTTCGTTTTGTTTCATTCTTTCTTCTCATGTATCTTTTATCACCTCCATATTCCTTTTCCTTCCTTTCCAACACCTTTAACCACAAGTGATTACATCGGTGCAAATCCAAATCCCGGTGACGCCTTTGCCCATGGGTGATGACGTTAGTTTAAGTACCCCAAATCTCATTTTCACATTAGGACATCACGTATTTTCATAGTGGAAATCACCATTAGCTCCACTCTCTTGCACTAACTTACGTCTTCTCGCTTAGCTTTTGGATTTCTTACATCACGACTCTTGGATGGGAGATTATTCTTACTTGGATTGGTTTGCTTGTAATTTTTTTCAACTATAGTGAGCTAGGATTGGATCATTTCCCCTTCTCCACCTGAAAATTGTTATCTCTTATTGTATGGTTATTTGGGAGATATATGCATCAACGATTATCCCCTAACAGTAAGTTCTATAACTCACTTTTTCATTTTTTTTAGAGTAGTTCCTACATTTGATACATGCTTTATGTTAGCTTAGTATTTTATGGACATGCTAGGTTAGAATATTGCATTTCATTTCTTCAGTTCATGTTACATGCTTTCCTTAGGTTAGCATAATATTTGCATGCTTCTTTTTTTATCATTACCCCCATTGTTTTGATACCTCCATAGGGTTCCTTCCTCTTCTTCAACCTAAGGCCTTGGAAACCTTAGTTTTTCCTAGTGTAAGGGTTACTTCCCTTAGGGTATGTGATCATAGCGGTCCTTGTACCCCCTTTAATTCTATCTGTTTGTGTGTCGTTCTTGGTGTGTCCCTCACTTGTTGCCTCGAATACCCTGGTTGAATGGATGATTAGAGTGCATGGTGCCTAGACACATTTTTCCTGTCATACATCCTTGGTGAACCCAACATGAATCCTATTTTGTCCCTTTTGATTGAGCATAGCTTGTTAAAATCACCAAATTTTTATTTTGTCTTTTTAGTTTTTAAAATGCCAAAAATACCCTTAAAATAAGTTCTCCTAGATGCCATCAGCCCATATGTTAATTCTATGTAAGGATGATCCCATTTGTTTCATTTCGTCTCATCCTAGATGCCGTCGACTCTTGTGTGAAACTGTGCATGGACGATTGCATGTAAATATTAGTTTTCAAGAGTTATATTTTCAATTTCCAACTTTTGTTGATGTCTATTCTCGAGGCTCTTCTTGGATCATTTTAATCCTATGAACTTATCCATGGGCTATTCATTCATGCCCGAATTCCCTCTTCATGTTCCGAGATGCTATAGTTCTCTTCTCGTAAGTGATAATATTTGTAACAGTCCTAATTCCACCCATTCTCACCTTGTCATCCCGATCACTCACCTAAGTGTAATGTGGTTGGCGAGAAAATAGATCCAAGGTACATCATCAAGAACCTTAATACCAATGCATATCTTACGCCTGATAAGGATGGGAGTCTTTGCAAGATATCAATGGAGATGACCATGCCCTGTCTTAACTACAAAGGGATTCTCAATAATCAGATACCTCTCTATGTAACTGATTAGGATGGGTCCCTAAGAATCCTACTAATGAATGTCATGAATGTGCATAGAGCATGATGAATATTGAGAATCATCTATAGAAAAGGCCAATCTTCTTCCATTGATCATAAAATATTGATAGTAATATTTTAGATCAACTAGCCTTGTCTCGAGTCTACTACCAAAACTAGCATGATTCATATGATAAATCAAATATTGAAAATATCTTCCCAAAATGTGGTATGTAATGTACTTAACTTTACACCTTTCCCTTTAGTGGATGTAAATGTGAATCCCATCCCCCTCCACCAATTCGAAATAAAATATTACAAATAGTAAAAATGAACGTCTTTCTCCTTATATTGTTGCCATGGATTTAGGGAAGACCATCCATACCATCTCTTACAATGGTTTTGGGGACCCAAACCTCTTCCATAAAACTTTTAGCAACCTCTATAAGGAATGGATCCAAATGAATACTTACGCTACAACTAAGCCTCTAAAGCAAAGGCCTTTGTGGAAGAATCTTTAGAATGGCATAATCACCTTCCTCTTAATTCAATAGTTGATCTAGAAGGTCTAGCTAAATCCTTGATTTCTAAATTTTAACAACAAGATCTACTTCAAAATACCCTAAAAAATCATAAATCTTAAGCAAGGTATGAATGAATTAGCTCATGAACTTAATAAAATATGGAAGGATTTATCTATATAAGTGAACCATAACCTTGATAATAAAATATTATCCAAAATATTTCTTAAGGCCCTTACGCCAAACCTCCAATATTAATTTAGGTCTTTCTCTCCTAACACGTTAGAGGAATCCCTCAAACAAGTCAAGAGATAAGAACACCCTATGCACGAGTTTGAGTGCACTTCTAGATCGTCACCCAAACTTAAAAACATAACACATGTAATTAGTTCCTCAAAATTACCAAGAGAAAAGGAAATGGTAAATTCTCGAGAATCCTCCGACTCTCTACCACATGCTCCTTTATCTCACATTGAGCTTCTTTAAACGATTCCTTCACCTCGAATCATTCCCCCTTCAAAGCAAGCTCTTCCCAATTTCGAAGGTGACTTGTTATGATAATGACACAAAACTATAAGCAACTCACTTTGTGATTGTAAGGATATCAAGAAATAAACACTTGAATTCTTCCTTCGCTCTTCGTTTGATCATTCTGCAACTATGCAAGAGTGTTATGAGAAATATAAATCTTTATAAAGATCCCATTCTAATCATCAAAGTCAACAACTCAAAACCCCATGAAAAATTTCGTGGGTCATTGTAGAGTCCTCATATGATAGGAGATTCCTAGAATCCCAATATGTCAAGGTTACTAAGACTAACTATATGTGTAAGCCATCCCATAAGGACCCAATTATCAAACCAAAGAAACTAGTTGATAACCCATCTTTGCTTGACACTTCCCAAGATCTGCCAATGGTGGAGCCTGCTCCCACAATTGAAAATCCACCCAAATTATCGACAATACTACTAATAAAACACCCCATTCCTCATTATTTAGATAAAATAGTTCCATCTAATGCAAAACCATCATCGGGATTGGATACATCTCTTACCGCGTAGTTTCGCAATATCATTATGGGAATTATTCCAAGTCGTCATGGAAATTTTTAGATGAATTAAACTCCCTCACATGAAATATCCCCTTCATGGAACTCATGCGTACGTCAAATTTACATTGAAGGTTCCTCCTCTAATAGTTGTAAATATTTGAGGATCCTTCTTGTGTAGCTCCCAAAGCTCCTTCCATGACTACAAACCTAGAATTCCATCACATAGAAACTATGGGGCAACCTCCGCAAGTTTCACGCTTTAATTCCTTAGCCTTAGAATTCATGGAAGATGAAATGATTATAGATGAAATATTATTTCATGTCGATGACCCACCACTACTCATTAGTGTCGTTATTCATGATGCTCAAGTGCGTAGAGTCCTTATGGACGAAGGGTATGGAATTAACCTCGCTTCTTACTCTCGTAATCAAAACCTCGATTATTTGTCGATAACCTCAAGCCTACTCATATAAATTGTTGAGGATTCGAAAAAACTAAGTGTAAACCCATATGATGCATCTGGTTTCCTATTAAAGTCAAAATTAAGATAGTTTGTACTAAGCTTATGGTCCTAGATCACCCTCTTTCCTATAACCTATTATTGGGGCACCCTTGGACACATCACATGTGCACGGTTGCACCGTCAAGGTACTAGTGTATCAAATTCATAAACAATAAACAAAACTTTATCCATGATTTTGATCCTAATATTTTGGATGTCCCAAGTACCACTCCCTAATGAACCTTTCCTCATACCTACTAATCCTAAGATTTAAGGCATTCCATAACCAAAATTATTTGATCTAAGGCCTAAGATTCAAATTACATTAGTAGAATTGGATGATGGTGAGCCTAATGAGATCCAAAATAGAGTCAACAATAATTTATTACTTGATGAAATTATACATTAGTTACTATCAATCCTCCTACCACGGGACCGGTACCTACCACAATATGAACCAGAAGAACTTGTTTATCATACCTCAACTTCCAATCACTTAGAATGTAACAAGTTAGGTATTGCAAAAATATTTTATGATCATCCTCCCCTCTCGCCCTAATATTTTAGCAAGATCAGTATTGTGGCCAAAGAGGAGGATCCTTAAGAGAAATAGTTTGTATTTTCCTTAGCTAATGACGAAGACTACATTGTTTCATTGAGTCCAAATACTTGAAAGTTTTATGCTACCAATGTTCTTTGGCCTATATGAAATTCATACAAGTCCAATATAATACCATTGATGCATCTTATGAACCTCTTATTTATGACACTAGTGATAGTGAGGACGAAGAGGAAATATGCCCCTACATGCCTCCCGCTAATCCCTCTCTTTTGGAAACCCCTTAAGTACTAGAGCAGCTCCATGATTATTTGTCCCGTCATCCTTCTAAAGAAACTTCAGATCCCACAATAACTCCACCACCCACACTAGTATTTGAGCCAACCTTAGAACTTGATGATGGTCCCTATGCTACTAGTATGGCCATTGAGGATCCTGCACCCAAAGAGGTCACCTTGGATGCTAGGGTGTTAGATGTCCGAAAAACTAGTTCTAGACAACATCGAGATGGAAAGCGGTACGTAGGCTTGGAAATTGATGTAGAATATCATGGTTCTCTTCCTATATTAGATAATGATGAAGCTATCCTAGAAATCTTATATGCATGAGAGGATAGGATTCCACAAAACCATCAAAAATTTAGAATTTCCCCAAAATCCTATGCACTTTGAAAACTGTGTTACTACTCTTATTTGAATTTTTCACTAAGAGAAACCCATTTAATGCTAAATATTTTTCGAGAGAGAGGGGACTTAACTAAATTATAAAGAGAACTTAATGGCTTGTAGACATTGCCAAGTGTCAAGTAGGTGCAACTTTAGAAGTCAAAGGGGAGGGGACAAAGTATCAAAATCCCATGGGACTGACACGTAGAGCCAACAAAGGAGTAGGACAGCGAGCCCACAAATGGTGCCAAGTGTCCACCAGTGATTTCCTAGGATCCTTAAAGAAACATAAAGTCTTAAGGATGCACAGGCCTTCCACATGGATCTTACAATAAATGGACTCCATCTTCAAAGTAGGCCATAAAGATGATAAGCCATCCACCACATATAAGTGATTTAGGGTCTTATCTGTAAGATTTAATGCTCGAAGAATTTTTCAAAAGATTAGAGGTAAAGGGTCATTTCATTACAAAATACACACCATTTGAATCAAGAGGCCAAGAACCAATGCATAAAGGGTCAAAATATCTGGTTATGTAATAAATAGCCGGATGAGTTTCTTCTCAAAAGGTGAGTCCATCTCAAGGGAGTCGGTTGTAGGATAATTAAGATGCATTAAATGGGCATGGCTCTCACTTTTCCAAAGGGGTCAAATCGTGAGAAATATTTGAGGAAATATGTTTTGTCACTTCATATCATTTATCATAATTAAGGGGCAGATGGGAAGGAGTTTGAAAGTTATTTCTTACCTCCTCCTCACCCTATAAATTGTAATCAAAGTTCAAAGGAGAGAGAGGATAATTTTAGTTAGGTGCCAGAGTCTTAATCTTTTCCTCTCTGTCGCCAAGCTTCTCTTTTGTTAGAAAAAGGAGATCTTGAAACTCTAGCCTTCTGCCTAGGCTTTGTAATGGCAATCTTGCCTCTTTCTAATGTAATACTGTGCACAACCATTGGAGTAATATATATGTTTTGTGGTGTTTCCAGTTCATCATTCGCATATCTTTATTATCTTTGATTGCCTTTATTTTCATTTAGAAATTGTGCATCTTTGGGTGTTGTTGCAATATTTGGTGTTGTGCTTAAGTAGTTTGAGATGATTGTGTATTCGGTTGGCTTCCTAGTGTATTCTTTTCGGCACATCACCTTAGTTTGTTTTATGTTTTTTCTTTCCAATTTTTCTAACCCCTATCTCACCCCACGAGAAGAGCCAACTTCTTTAAAACCTAGAGGTCTCCTTAGGATGCATGTCCCACCAACCTAAGGATTCCCATGACTCTGATGGCTCTATCTACCAAGGATGTCCATCAACAATTTTCTTGGCATGCTTGGTGAGACGAATCAGAGTGATATTTTATCATGGCATCAACTTAGTCGATTCTAGATAGTAATCAAGCTTCAATGAAGATAGTTGCGGAGTACATCTAACAACTCCATAGGGTCTGACCAAATCATTACAAAGGCTTGTAGAGCTCCCTCTCATCCATTTTCATTCATATGCCTTTCCACACCTTCCGTTTCTCTTCATCCAATGAATTCATGCTATCATGACTCCATTACCACCAAGGGATCCTCCCCTTGTTCATCTCCAAACCAAAATTTATACACTACCACCATCTTCAAGTAGCTATACCTCTCACACCAGCAAGTAATGGCTCTAAATCCAAAAGAAGAGGAGCATATGGTGAGAGGTGATATGAGCTTGGGAAGTTTGTGTCACCATATGAGTAGAAAAAAGGCTACAAAAGTTCCTCTGTTTTTCCTCCCCACAATAATCTCCCTGAAAATATCCTTATCAACGGGTTTCATTTTGTAAAATGAAGCCACATATGATGGAGAATTTGTAGATTCAAAACCATCACATCAAATCATAAATATTTGATAGAGGAGGAAGAAGATAAGATCGAGTGCTTATCATATTTGGGGGATGGCTCAATGAGGAAGGGCTTGTAAAAATAACAATCTTCACCACTTCATTGACTCCGCAACAAAGGAAACCTTCGCTCATAATAGCTCCCCTTGGACTAATCCTAGGACTCTAGAAGAAATAATTATTGAGAGATTTTTGCTTTCAATCGAAGAGCTTGGATTCACCAAATGGAGCTGCTAAAGAGGGAGAGCGGAAAGAAGATGAACAAGATGAAACCCTTCAAAGAGATCTCGCAAGGGAGCCTCGATCCAAAAGATACAATCCGAACAACAAACATAAGCGAGAAGGTAGGACCAAGCCCCGCCTTAGGCTATATCTCATCAAACAAGATGCCAACACTCGGTCATGTTCATTTTAGAACATGAGGATGATCTTCAAGACCCCAAGGGTCAGTTGCAACACCTCCAACCAAAAGATGAACAAAAGGAGGTGTTCATATTGTTTCGATATTATGGGTGGAAGAGTGAAGATTAATTTTTCACTCTTACTATAGGTCATGTCACTAGCAAAATCGATTGCATGGCCATGTTTAAGGAAGGGAAGATATTTTTCCTTTCTTGTTTCAGGTTTTTTTAACATGCATTAAGCCAGTTAGACTAGGAGTAGGAGTAGATTTTCTTTCAGTCAGAATAAGTTCTTAGGAATGCACTGCATATCTCATTTGAGACATGTATGTTTTGTCTTTTGTATAGTCCCACTCCTATATTACTCTAAAGGGGGTGTGCCAACTCTGATGAAGGCTCTAGCTCACCAAGGAATTCACCGTCAGCTGAAGACAGTTGTAGTTTTCACTTCAAACCAAATGCAGAGCAACTAAAATCAGCCAAGGGATTTCTTGGGTCATCTTCTCAATTTTCTACTCTCACAAAAGAAAGTTGCAGGGTTTGTTTTAAAAGAAGAAAAGCGTGAGAAAAAAATGATAGAAGACAAAGGAGGCCATGAACTCAGATTCATAGAGGCTTCAAAACACAAGTTCATAGCAGAAGATCATGGGTTCTTTTCATTTAGTAGGATAAATGGTCCCACAGTGAGTTGCCAGACTATTATTTAAATTTTTACGGCTAAGAGAAACCCATTTGAAGCTAAATCTTCACCGAGAGAGAGGGAATCAACCAAATTATAAATAGAACCAAACGGCTTATAGGCGTTGCCAAGTGTTAAGTAGATGCAACTTCAGAAGTCAAAGGGGGAAGTATCAAAATCCCACGGATGACACATAGAGCCAACAAAGGATCGGGACAACGAGCCCGTGGATGGAGCCAAGTTTCTACCCAATGCTTTAATAGGATCCCTAAAGAAAAGTAGAGTCTTATGGATGCACGAGCCTTCTACGTGGATCTTGTAACAAATGGACTCCATCTTCATAAAGCAGACTATAAAGATGATAAGCCATCCACCACGTATAAGTGATTTAGGGTCTTATCTGTAATATTTAATGCTCAAGAATTTTTCAAAAGATCGGAGGCGAAGGGTCATTTCATTACAAAATACGTGCCGTTTGAATCAAGAGGCCAGAACCAATGCATAAAGGGTCGAAATATCTAGTTATGTAATAAATAGCTGGAGGAGTTTCTTCTCAAAAGGTGAGTCCATCTCAAGGGAGTCGGTTGTAGGATAATTAAGATGCATTAAATGGGCATGGCTATCACTTTTCCAAAGGGGTAAAATCATGAGAAATATTTGAGGAAATATGTTTCTATCACTTCATATCATTTATCATAATTAAGGGGTAGATGGGAAGGAGTTTCAAAGTTCTTTCTTACCTCCTCCTCACCCTATAAATTGTAATCAAAGTTCAAAGGAGAGAGAGGATAGTTTTAGTTAGGTGTCAGGAGTCTTAATCTTTTCCTCTCTATCACCAAGCTTCTCTTTTTTTAGGAAAAGGAGATCTTGAAACTCCATCCTTCTCGCTGGGCTTTGTAACGACAATCTTGCCTCTTTCTAATGTAATACTATGCACAACCATTGGAGTAATATATATGTTTTGTGGTGTTTCCGGTTCATCATTCACATATCTTTATTGTCTCTGATCACCTTTATTTTCATTTAGAAATTGTGCATCTTTGGGTGTTGTTGCAATATTTGGTGTTGTGCTTAAGTAGTTTGAGACGATTGTGTATTTGGTTGGATTCCTGGTGTATTCTTTTTGGCGCATCACCTTAGTTTGTTTTATGTTTTTCTTTCCAATTTTTCGACCCTATCTCACCCCTCGATAAGATCTAGATTCTTTAAAACCCGGAGGTATCCTTAGGATGCACGACCCACCAACCTAAGGATTCCCATGACTCGACGGTTCTATCCGCTAAGGATGTCTCGTCAACAACTACTATTTATCCTTGTCAAGATGAAGTGGCCAAATTACCTGAGGCTCCTTATCATTTTCAATATGGAAATGCTATGTTAGTTGAATCTATTATTAGTGTTTAATTAGATGATGATACTTTACATGTAATCATGCTCAAGGATTGTTTTCACCATCTATGCGAGTGTCACATCAAAGTGTTACGAAAACAAAAATAAGTATTCACATGGGGATATGCCAAAATGCCTGAAATCGATCCCAAAATTGTATCCCATAATATTATCACCTATCCCGATGCCATTCTGTAAAAAGATAATAAAATTTCCTCTTAAGATCAATGACCTTTTCCATAAAGAAATCATAAAAATATTACATGCTAAATTCATCCACACTATGGAATATTTCGAATGGGTCTATAACATCATCCCAGTTAGGAAGAAGGATACTCTCACCATCTAAATTTACATCAATTTCAAAACCTTAACCTCACTTGTCCTAAAGAAAACTTTTCTTTATCCTCTATCAACACCATTGTCAATTCCATGACAGTGGTACAAAATGTTATTTCTTATGGAAAAATTCTTGAGGTGTAAAGAAATTCAAATTACCCATGAATATTAACATAAAACCAATGCCAAAATGGTATGAGGTACTTATTGCTATGTAAAAATGATAGAGAAAAATATTAACATACCATGACCCACATATTTCATGACCTCATACAAATTTATTTTGAAGTTTATTTGGATGATATACTCATAAAATATTGACACTGAGATGATCATGCTCATGACTTGGACATCACCCCAGGCGTCTCCATAAAATCAAGGTATGTCTCAATCCTAATAAATGCATATTTGCGATGACTTGAGGAATTTTTTAAAGATTTTTAGTATCCAAGTGTGGCATCGATGTGGATGTGGAAAATATTAAGGCTATCATAGATACGCCACTACCTACTTCTATAGTTGAAATTCAAAAATATCTCAAGTAAACTTGGGGTAATGTGATGATTTGTGCCTAAATTTACTTATCGCATACAAGCCATAAATAACCTATTCCAAAAGTTCACTAAGCTTGAGTGGACCAAGGAGTTTTAACAATATTTTAACAACATGAAACAATATTTGTCCTCATTTTCAAAATTACAACCTCTTTCTCTTGATCAAACTTTGCTACTTTACACCTCTTTGACTCCGTGTCTATTGGATAAATTTTATCTCGGGAAGATGAAAAAGGAAAGGAGCACGCTGTTTATTATGTTAGTCAAGCCCTATTAGATTACAAGATGTAATATACTTCCATCGAGTGGGCTTGCCTAGCCATTTACTATGTAACTACAAAACTACACCATTATATGCTTTATCAAACTACTTATGTCATTGTCTACACAAACCCTTTACGACATTTTTTCTCAAATGTCGTCCTTTTAATAGAATAAATTAGGAAATGGATGATGCTTCTTATGGAGTTTTACATTTGCATCATTACCTAATGAGCAAGTAAAAGGCCAAGTTATTGTAGACCAATTGGCTACTGCTCCCATCTCTTCATATCAACCCATTCATGATGCATTACCGACGCGGATATCCTCCTCATTGAGGGTATCTATATTTTTATCTATATTAAAGAATACTTATTTAGATTCATGGTTAGTCTTGAGGCACAATCCTACAAATCCAACAATGAAGCACCTCCCTAGACTAAAGCCAAACCAAACCCTAAGATCATTGAGGAATAAAATATCATTTATTTACACGAGGATACATGATTACTGTACTTTGATGGGGAAAATTCCTTCAAGGAGCTAGTACGGTCCATGTACTCTCCAATCATTCTAACTAAAATTTCCCTATCCTATCAATTAGAATTCAAGGTTACCAAAAATATGGATGAATATGAAGCTCTTATCCTCGACATGCAAGATGCCCTTGATAAGAATATTTCTTATCTCCATGCCATGGGTGATTCTTAATTAGTGTGTTGATAGGCTAGTGGTGCATATCAATGCTATAATGAAAATATTAAAGCTTACTAAGATCTCATTCAAGATATAAAGCCAAGTTTTACATAATTTACCATCAAATCAATCTCTCATGAGGAGAATTATTTGGATGAATCCTTGGCCACAACCTCCATATAGTTTCAGCCACATTTTGATTCTCACGAGACTACTCCTTGGTAAAAAAATTGCCAAAATCCTGCCACCTCATATCATGAGAGTGTCTTGGATGTTTTCCAAATTGAATTAGGAATCCTGAACAATAATCCTTGGTGTAATTTTTTTGTAAATTCATCTAACATCACACCTACCTAGATAGTACATACTCATGAGCATGATTGCACATACAAAAAAAGGCTCTTAAGTATGTGCTCAAAGATGATGTTCTATAATACTAAAAATTTGAACATACCCTACTTTGATGCATTAATGAAGATGAGGTTCCCTTGTCTTAGAAGAGGCACATGAGGGCACTTGCGATGGCCATTCAGCAGTCATGATACTACTCATAAATGATTATGTACGGGTTACTATTGGTCTACCTTAGAATCGACACTCATGAATTTACCAAGAAATGTAAACCCTACCAATTCCATGATGATTTAATTCATTCCCCTCTCTGGCCGAGTTGTAGTCCATTTACGATTTGTGGCCCTTCAATATATGGGTATTGGATTACATTGAAAATATTGCATGATATCAAAATGGCAATGTCTTCATCATTACTGCCACAAAATATTTCACCAAGTGGGTTGAAGCTATGCCCCTCACCAACATGTCTAGACTTACCAATTCTAAATTCTTCCTCAACCAAATCATTTTCCGCTTTGGGATTCCCACACCATCATATCTAAAAATGGTGGGACTTTCAAATGCAAAGAAATGAGGTAAAATTGTGCTAAGTTTTGAGATTAGGCATTGGTTCTCAACGCCCTACCATCCCTAATGTAATGGTCAAGTTGAATCTACTATTAAAATATTTAATAAGATCTTTCAAAATATGATGCATGAATCCCGTATAGAATGACATACCAATCTATATCATAGGCTATGGGAATATCATACCAATGTTCACACGACCGATGGGGAAATACCTTTCTCTCTTACATACGAAGCCTAAGTTGTCCTTCCACTCGAGGTGGAACTTTCTTCACTATGTATATTCCTCCGTGGAAAAATTATGGATGAAAAAATCCATGAGGTATGCCTTCATTAAGTTGAAATCCTTGAAGAACGACATCGATCATGCTTATACCCACATTCATTAACAAAAACACATGGGTATGTAACAATTTTTTTTTCATCCACATACTTTTGACATGGGAAACCTTGTTCTCAAACTTGGCTACACCCATGAAAAATAAGGAAAATATGTTAAAAAATAATAGGGTACTTACCTCATCAAAGATATCATTAAAATTAACACATATTGTCTTCAAATCAACGAAAGTCATATCTTCAAAGAACAAACAAATTCCCAATTTATTAAGAAGTTTCACGCTTGAAGGAGCTTGATAGTTCTAATACTTAGCTACCCTCTCTTTCTTCTCCTTCTCAAATTCACTACTTCATCAACCTTCCTTCCCTCAAATGAAAATCATAATCTTGGCATATTTGTCCTTGATATTTCCTAATGTTGGAATGTCACCATATTGATTCCACCTATTGTGGATTTGATCCGCCCTTACATCTCCTACCATTGGAATGTCACAGTCTTGTTCATTCTCGCTTGATTATTTACCTCACTTGGATTTATTCATAACATCTCTAACAAAATTATTAACTCTTTCCCCTAGCCTTTCCTCTAGCATCATCACAGCTCTTGTGCATCCTCATATAGGCTCATAATATTGCTTGGATATATTCACCTCTCTTATAACATATACCTCAAGTTTTTTTTTGTGTTTTTCAGCATTTTATTCTCCTTTAGGTTAATCATCCATGATATTTTTATATACACATTCGGGTTTTATGAAAATCTCTCTTTGTAGCTTCTATCATATATTTTTTTGTGCTTTTAGCGTTGCACCCACCGCTCTCTTCAACACTCTTTCAACCCTCATCTCCAAATTCCAAATCCACGACATCCATCCCATGGGCCCCTAGCTAGGTGATTTATGTCTTATTTTACTGATGATCCTTTAGTGTTTATTTTTAGTTTTTCTTCTCCATGGTTCTAGTAGCATGGATTGTGCCCATATGTAATAGGATGAATGACACTATCAGGTACGCATTGGTGGGTATATTTCATTTTATCTAGTCCTTTCTTTAATTCCAGCATGTACTTTTAGTTTCGATGTTATGTATCATTATTTCCATTGACTACCCCATGTTTTTCTATTACGAAATGTGGTAATCAATGGTTAGGGAATATGTATACACCTAAATTTTTATGCTTTCTATTTTCATACATGTTACTAACAATTCTCTTTTTAGATTAGAGGTCGTTGATGCATCTATATCTAGAATGGGTTCCTTAAGGGAATCCTTCAAGGATATGGGTATGGTTATTCACATAACCATTGGGTTAGGGATCATACATGGAGAGAGAGAAACTTTCAGTCCCATTTATGTATTTCTTTTGCTCATATTCCTCTTATTTTACCTCTTATATTCTTGTTTTCCTCCTCATTATTCCAACATATTTATGTTTCATGACCCCATTTATTTCATTTTTCTTCATTCTTACTTATCATATCTCTTTTCTCACCTTCCTTTACCTTTTCCTTCCTTGCCGATGTCATCACCTCGGGTGATTGTATAGTGAAAATCCAAATCCCCTATTGATGCCTTAACCTATGGGTGATGGTGTTGGTATAAGTAACCCAACTCTCATTTACACATTAGGATATCACATATTTTCATAAAGTTACTCACCATTAACTCTACTCTCTTACACCAACTTATATTTGTGTGCTTAGCTTTTGGATTTCTTACATCTTAACTCTTGACTTGGAGATTATTCTTTCTTGGATTGGTTTTCTTGCACTTTTGGGTCAACTATAGTGAGCTAGGACTGGATTATTTCCCCTTCTCCACCTGAAATCTATTCTCTCTTGGTGTATGGTCCTTTGAGAGATAGATGCATCAACGACCTCCCCCCAATAGGTAAGTGCTCTAACTCACTTTGTCATTTTGTGTAGAGTAGTTCCTACATTCGATACATGATTTATGTTAACTTAGTATTCTATGGACATGTTAGGTTACAATATTAATTTTAGTTCTTTAGTTCATGTTACATGCTTTCCTTAGGTTAACATAATCTTTGCATGATTCTTTTACTTATCATTTCTTCCCATAGTTTCGATACCTCCATAGGGTTCGTTCCTCTTCTTCAACCTAAGGCCTTGGAAACCTTAGTTTGTACTAGTGTAAGGGTTACTTCCCTTAGGGTATGTGATCATAGCAGTCCCTATACCCCCTTTAATTCTATCTATTTGTGTGTTGGTCTTGGTGTGTCCTTCACTCATTGCCTTGAATATCCTATTTGAATGGATGATAAGAGTGTATGACACCTAGACACATTTTTGTGTATCATACAATGTCATTCCCAAAATGAAAATTGATGTCATTCATAAAAGTTTCATATTATGATTGGATTATTTCAAGATTTAGTGTAAAGCACTATATGAAGATCATTAATTTGAACACTAAGAAATGTAGACCCATATGGAGTGCAAAGACACTTTCACCGAGCTGATGGAACAAAGAAACCAACAAAGTTAATGAACATGTGGATTAATTGACAATGGGGAACCAAATTAAAATTGAAAGCTTAGTCATAAAAAGGGATTCTCCCCACCCTTTAATCAAAGATCTATCTTTTCCCACCTACCATTGCATTATGAGTTGTCCATTCTAAAGCTACACAGTACATGTGCAAAAGTGACATAAAACATATTTAAATGCACATAGCTTGAAACATAGTGACAATTTAATCCAAAATAGAAAAGGGGAATTCATATTTAAATTCAGGATTAACGTTAGAAACTAGATGTATATTCAATTTATAAATTTAGAATTTAGATCAAAATATACATATATAGAAATTTGCAAGATCAATCGATTAAAACATACTAAATGTAGTAAAACATGAGAGTGCAAGTGAAATTATCTATTTAAATGATCTTTAAGTCGATATGGGTGTAGCATAATGATAAAAAAATTGTAAATTTCTTGTAAATGTTTCGTTTTTATTTTAAGAAGTGAAAATGGTATAGGGACCAAACCATTAAACATGAATTGAACCTTCTAATTCTATTTGGCACTTGTCCATAACCAAATGTTCCAACTAGGAAGATGGCAGTGATTTGTAACTATTTGTTCCCTTCCGAATGACTATAATATGTCTCATTATAAGATATTAGGTCTCACAAATGTGTGAAACCTTCTGAAATCAATTGAAAAGACCCAAAACCTTAACCATGGGTGAAAACCTTGCAAAATGGTTAGTATTTGGGTTGAAGTGCAATCCACACACTACCTACATTGACACTACTTTGAAGAGGCCTCAAACTCACGTAGTTATCCACCTAGAGATGTGATATCTACATGGATGTAACTATATTTGATAATTAGATCACTTGATAATGCTTATATTGGCTTGCTTAGTTATTTATTGACTTGGAATTAATGTTCATTGAAATGAGAAGCTTGATTCTAGAACCTTATTTGGATTACTTCAAACATGTGCAAGGGTTGCTCCTAATATGTACTATTGCTTTAGGTAAATTTAGGAAAATTTTGAGTGCCTTTTGAATAATAATTGCTAAAGGAGTAGTTGAAAGTGTTGATGAGTGAATGACTATGTTTGAATTACTTATATAGTGCTTCATATGGATAATTTAACATTAAGGATGACTCATGAGGAAAGAAATGACCCATAAAAGATATCAATTTGAGAAAATGATCGTTGGAGGTGTTGGGAAAAACCACCGCTTTGAACCAAACCTTTCAGATTTTAGTAAATGTTTGGCGAGTTGAGTATAGAAAGAATGTGTAGTGTTAGAAAGTTTTGTGTATGAAAATTATGATTGGTAGACTTCTTTGGCTTGATGTAATTTGTTTTGTGAGTGAATAAGAAATTCAACATGAAGAGTAAGACTTGTAATAGGAATAAGGATATAGAAATTAGCTTCAAAATAGGTGTATAATTTATGATTTAGGGACTAAACAAATATTGACATTATCAAATAATGATTTACCAAAATAACACTACACCATTTAGAGTGTTTAAAGACAAATTTGTTATCTAAGCATAGTCATTTTAGTGTTAGCCCATAGTTATGAAATTCCATCTTTAAAAAAAAAACCATATCTAAAATTGGAAATAGTGACACCATATGTCTCTTGGTCGTCATCAGTAACATCCCAAAATCAATCAAATATATTTGTTGAATTATTAAAATCATTAATACTTGTCAGTAATGAAGTGTTTTTGATGATTTATATATATATCAACATATATATGTTTGATGATGATTTATTGATTTTAATAATAAATAAATAAATGTACACACACATATAGTTATGTATATGCAAATACATACATACATACATACACGACATATGCATGTGTGTGTGTGTGTGTGTCTTGTAAGGGTGCGTGCGTGCGTGTGTTTTGTCTTTAATGGAATAGAAATAAGTCATTAAGATCACCTAAGCTATGTGTTATGGAGTTAAGTCTAGTTTGGATGTTAAGTGACAATGTGTATTGGAATGGTGTGAGGTGGATATTCGACCCACCATGCAAGATATGTGTTCTTTAAATTTTGTTAAACTTAATACTAAAATTAAGTTGCATGGTATTTGTAATAGATGTTATTGAGGTTTATGGTTTTAAACTGTTCATTTGAAAATCCATGAAGTGGCAAGAATTTAAGATTTTTGGTAGAAAATTATTGCAGAGTAGGATGTCTCTGGGAAGTGGTAACTTCCTTGAGAAGCTAAGGCATACTAAGTTAACACATTTTTTCATTTTCATTTGGTTTTTGGAGCTCTGTTTGAGGGTTGTGCATGGAGTTTTTGGGGAAATCTATTTTGAGTGATCATTGCATGCGATTTATTGTTGTTATACCCGATAAACATGGAATTTTTGTTATTTAAATATTTTTTGAAGTATTTAGTAGTGTTTTGGAAGCTTTTGAATTGGAAAATTAAAAACATTTTTAGAGGCAAGAAATACATGCATGGATTTTTCTACTCTTACTCTTTGTTGTCATTTTAAGGAAATAGATGAATACAAATGTGATTATTATTCGAATACGTTTTGAGTTTTTAATTCATATGTAAGATCTTGTAAGGTTACATATGTTTTGGCATGGGATAGTGATTGAATTTTGGGAAACTAAATATGTTTTGTTTGGATTAGTACGTGAGATTTGAATACGTTTTGGATATGGTCATTATGTGAAAAATGGAAAAGGAATACATATTGATTTTGGGTTGTTATGAAAAATATGGAAATAGTTGAATACATTTTTGGTTTTTGATTATTATATGAGAACTTCAGAATCGCACACATTTTTTATTTTTATGTGAAATATGGAAAGTGATTGTGTTTTGAGTTTTTGTTTGAAATATAGAAAATGAAAATGTGTTGGTTTTGGGTTTTATGTGTGATCTAAAAATGTTTTAGGTTTTGGGATTATTATGATCTAGAAAAATAATTAGAGTTAGTTACAAACTCCTTTTTGGAGTATTGTTGTTATCATTCCTTCTCTAAACTCATTTTTGGATTTAGATTTTATGATTTGGAAATGAAATAAGGAGTTAGTTTTAGAACTCCTTCTTTGAGCATTGTTGTTATTATTTAGTATTATAGTTCTTGTTAGACAATTGTTGTTATTATTTTGAATCTATTTGGTTGGGATTATTGTGTGAAATCTGGAAAAATATAATGGGAGATTGTAGGAAGTGAAAACAAACTGGTTAAGTTAAATAGCTCTTTCTTAGAGCATTGGTATTTTATTTAGTTTTATAGCTCTTCTTGGAGCATTGTTGTTATCATTTGATTATATCTCTCCTTTGAGCATTATTGTTATCATTTGGTTATGGCTCCTTCCTTGAGCATTATTGATTTCATTATTTTATTTTGATATGAGTAAACGGTGGAGGAAATACCCTATAGAGTGCATGGATTAAATGGGTTTTGTGTTTTGTTTAAAAATATATTTGATTTTAGGGAAACTGGTTTTATAATAAATGGATTCTTTCATGAAACCCTCTTCCTCATGGATGTAATAGAGTTAGTTCACTCGATTGTGTTGTGTTATTGCTATTATTATATATGTATAATAACCTAATTTTGAGCACGTTGTTTTAGAGT
Source organism: Taxus wallichiana var. yunnanensis (assembly GCA_018340775.1). Classification (NCBI taxonomy): domain Eukaryota; kingdom Viridiplantae; phylum Streptophyta; class Pinopsida; order Cupressales; family Taxaceae; genus Taxus; species Taxus wallichiana. The sequence continues at coordinate 686,641,174 of CM031238.1, read as the reverse complement.
AAGTAGGGTAAAAATCTTAGAAAGAGTATAAAGGTTTATGTCTGATTAGATTACATATATTCAATATATGTGAGATAGTTGATGATTATTTGGTTACTATTAATGGAATCTCTCTTTATATCTTCTTGGGACTAGACATTATGGTTATCTCCTATATGATTAAATGAATCCTTACACGTGATTGGATATGTTCATGGAAACAACATTAATACATCTGTGTGGATAACTTGAAAAGGGTCTCTAAAACAAAACTACTTCATTAGTTTCAGTTAATTTATGTTCTAGTTGGGCTATGAATGATTGTTGTAATCTTATGAAGTTTAAATTTTTTGAATATGAGTTGTTTTGTTGTTATTAACCATCTATATTATGAGCTTTCTAGTTGTCATAATAGAAGGAAGTTAGAAAATATTGTGAGTTATCACATTGTAGTCAATGTTTTGTGATGTTGTATATGATCCATTATTGCATAAAGGTCTAAGTTATAATAGGCTTTTGTATATAGTACAATGGACATAATGTTTTTAATATTTATGAAGTTTCATTATGATATGTTTATAAGGAAAATTTCATATTATAAAATATGGCGTTTTGCATTATATATAATTGATTAAGGATATACCTTATTCCATCTCTTATTCTATTATTTAATTATAATTTCATCATTGAATAAGAGTATGCAAACTCATGCTAGTTATTATGAATCGACCCATATCTATATCTCTCCTACAATTTTGCAGGAAATTTTGACAAACTTGAAGTAAATTTTTAAATTAGATTATGTGATTATTTTTAATGTATCGAGCTTAATTGGAAATAAATTTGAATGGATTTTTTGTAATCAATCTGTAAGCGATTAAAATATCATCGCATCTTAAAAAGGGCATTATGGTCCAATACATTATTCTTGGTGATTGATATAAATAATTATTAATGATAATTGGGATATTTGTCCCTTATTTGTAATATGGTCATATGAATTGTCTTACTTGAACTAAAAATGTAGATATTTTACTTATAATGTTGATTTATGAATGAAGTTGATAATTTCTTAATATATGTGATTATTACTAATTTCATTAATTCGATAGAATAATCAAAGCAAATCGAATATCAATATATATATATATATATATATATATATATATATATATATATTGTAGATCAAGAATTTCGTGCTTGTTACTCCGTCCAAGTTAATGCACCAAACTAAACACAAAAACCCCGAAAACCTCAATGAAATAGATGTGATGAAGATGTAGACGGATGAGGAAGTCGATGTAGATAAGACGGGCGCACACGAGCAATTCGCACAATAGATCCGAGTAACCTGCAAAACACCGGTGCTTGACAGAAAAAGATGGCGTTAGAAGATATATGGGTGGACTGCCCGAGAAGCGGGTCCGAGAAGCGATAAGCTTCCTTGGCGGATGTCACCCACGCTTTCAATAAAGAAAAGCAAAGATACATGATAAAAGATGTAAATAAAGACTAGATTCTCTCGATTCATAGTAATAAAATGTAACTACAGACGTTCGGGAACCGAAATAATGCTAGATTTGTGTTACTCGTGACCTTTACTCGCTCTCAGTAGGAAATCGGCGCCGATCGTGGTAGAATCGGCGGCGACTGATGTGATCGGCGGCGACTGGGACTGATCGGCGCGATCGGGACCGATCGACGCGATCGATAAGATCGTTGTCAATCAAGGCGCATCGACCAATCGTGGACCGTATGGCGATGAGATTCGGGGAGCGGAAGGTGAATGTTGTCTGTAGGATGTGCCGAAGATGGAGAGACGCTGGAACAGAGTCACCAGATGATAGATAATGGTGTATGGTGTTGATATGATACGGGCAGAGTAACGGTGCTCCTCTCAGGGATTGATTAGGACAGGATCTGCCCTAACTGAGACAATTGATGCTAAGAAGATCTCTCTTTCTCACTCTCTGTTCGTGCGTAAGTGCTTCCTTTCACTGCTCGCCTCTCTTTTCTCTTCGCTCTTTTCGATTTTTCCGCCTCAGTTCGGACTTGCTTTTATAATTTCTAGAAAATCGGCGCCGACCATATGGGTCGGCGCCGATCGCGGAAAAGACTCCCGAGGTGCCTTAATTGATTGATTCGAGAAAGAAAAGGCTTATCCGACTACGGGAAAATATCCCGCTTAGGGAAGATTAAGAATAGATGTGGTACATGGGTAAAATAAATTTGGGGTAGATAAGTGATTAAGATGCATGGGAAGAAGCGTAATTAAATATTTAATTATTTAATTACCCATGGGCAAGATATGATGAAATGAATTAAATTTAGAGATAGGTGATTAAATCACAGATTGGATAATATCCCAAGGGGATAGTTGGTGACGCAAACGTGCCCCAGGTTACCTAAGCACGTAAATGGGTAAGAGGGACACTAAATTGAGTAACCAATTTTAGGTGTCTACATTTTGCCCCTTTTTGTCAAGTAACTTGCGATAAGCAAGGTTATGAGACAAAAACAAAGGGATGGAAGAAGGGAAGAATTGTGGTGATGTGACTCCCCTCAAACTAGGGATGGGATGGATGATAAAACAGATGATCCCGAGTTTGAAAGAGGTAGATGAAAAATGCAGGATGCCCCAGTTGGATAGCTGGAGTAGAGCTGATCATTGAGGATGCATTAAAAATAAACAAAAGGGCAGCAACCTAAGGAACTCACATTGGTAGGGAAAACTAGCCGGTCTCCTCATGAGACGACGTTAGTGCCTACAGACCCGCGAGTGTAAGGAGAACTGCAAAATAGTCAGCATCGAAAGAGAGACACATTGGTAGGGACAACTAGACGGTCTATGAATCAGACGACGTTAGTGCCTACAGACCCGTTTAACTCTAAGCTGCCGAGAGAAAAGCGAGTGCTCCACGCAAAGGGAACAAACTCGAAATAGACAATGACATCTAAAAGATGTGCCAAAAGACAAGATTTAGCACACAACAATGATCAGATAGATGAGAAAGCCAAGTATCAACACTATGGCAAACAGACAAGAAAAATCGGCGGCGACCAAACGAATCGGCGACGACTAGTAAAAGCGGCGTCGACCCAAAAAATCGGCGCCGACCAATCCAGACGCATATAAATATGCGAACGGAAAACGTGAACGATTAATTTTCAACGTGACGATTGATTCCGACAGAGATAGATTTGAACGCAATGGAAGCCTTCCGGAGCGAGCGAACAGAGGACACGCAGGGTAAGTGACCATTCTGAACCCCTTCGTTATATATTATTATTTTTGTTTTTTTTTTTTTGTTTGATTTTTATTCGATGGATATGAGGCCGTGGTCTGCTTCACGTTCCAGCCAGAAGTCGGCGATTGGCATAATCGGCGTCGATCGGAAAGTTTGGATCGGGCACGATTGGTAATAATCGGCGCCGACTAAAATGAACGACGCCGATTTTATCAAATCGACGCCGACTGATGGAAGTTCATTGATTTGTATGATTTGGGAAGATGTGATTTATGAAAATAAGAGACTAATTATGCTTTTGATGTCGTGGATGCAGGCACGAGAGACCCTTCACATGAGGGATGCCATCCCGGAGCTATTAGAGACGATCCTGCCTGATGTGACAGATGCAGACTGGCAGCATTTAGAGCTGGCTGGGCTCGGGGGCTTTAGATATTATAGACGAGTGCCACGGGATGTGGAGCTTATGCGAGCATTGGTGCGACGGTGGGACAGCCACACGTGCACATTTTGGTTTAGGACGGGTGAGATGACTATCACCCATGAGGATGTAGGATCCTCCGATTACCGATCACGGGGGACCCGATTGAGATCACACCCCGAGAGCAGCAGCAGAGGGCCCTGTGCGGTTGTACAGAGACAGAGCAGATGATGCGGAGATAGTATAGAAAGTGAGGATAGGCATGTGATAGCCCTCGGAGTGCGGATAGCCCCGATTCGATGGCCATATCTTATTTTGCTCGCTGCACTCGGGAGGTGGGAGATTCCTAATCGCTGTCAGGTGCGTGTGCGACATCTTGCAAAGATAGATGCATTTTTGCTTTGCCACGATGCCCCGATAGCTCGATTTATTATGAGCTATGGATGTACACTCACCGGTCGAGGACGTGGATCGATGTCGCCTTTGTGCTCCATTGGGCGTATGTATGAGCACATAGCAGTGATTAGGCCATCCGGGCTTCCATGGATGCCAGCAGCAGTGGGGGGTGTGGATTATGGATTTCGGAGATGGCGGGATGACATGGCCGCAGGAGATACAGGCAGATCAGCCGAGTGGTACTCGAGCGCCAGACGCTTACACATCGCATCAAAGATTCTGGAGGCCATATCGGGCATTTTATGGGTTGGTCGAGATGCCCACTTGTAGCATTGAGACGGAGTCGGGTGGTCAGAGGTCGCAGACCAGATATGTGGGAGCGAGTCCCATTCATGCGGATACTGAGGCAGTTTGGTCTAGTACAGACAGTACCGGCCACATACACACCATATAGGCGGGATGGCAGAGAGACAGATCTGCCGATTTTGATCCCGGCAGTCCCACTGAGAGAGGCTCCACCCTCCATAGATAGTGATGATGACGCGGGGGTGGATGAGGGCTACGCAGCATGGTATGACACATAGCTTCCACGACATCTCCCGCCCTCGATAGATGCTCGGGAGGAGGACATAGCTGCTATACTGGACAGATTAGAGGGAGAGCATGCCACACCGATAGGTGACACATCACTGTAGCTCAGAGGAGATTAGGGCCTGGCAGGAGAGGGATTCCCTCGATCATGGAGAGAGACACCGCCGGCAGAGCGAGATACATGTGATCCAAAGAATGGGACCGCTATTTTCGGCATAGGGAGGCCCTCAGGGCCAAGTATGGGGAGACAGGTGCCACATCAGAGTCTGGCACACAGGGCACGACCCTAGGAGGGGCGCCACCAAGAATGGCCAAGAAGACCAAAGCAGCCCTCGACAGCACCGGCACCGTGAGCCTTAGCACGTACTACTCCTCCTCACGAGGTGAGATATTATGAGGATGCCCTAGCGCAGCATGCCCCGGATGTGCCTCGGTATGGGGCGAGGAGGAGAGCAGGGACGGCTACAGCGAGCGGAGCCTCAGGCGGAGGGAGCACTGGGAGAGATCGAGGTGGGCCGAGACCTCCAGCAGCAGGTGCATCGAGCTCGATCGGTGGCGGTCAGGAGAGACAGCCAGGTGGAGAGGAGGGTGGAGGAGATAGTGTCCTCCATGCTTCGGATTTTACTATATAGAGTTTTGATAGACTTTTGCATTTGTATAGTGATGTAGCCTCGATTGGAAGGCATTGTATAGATGGCTTGATGGAAAGCCACCCATTTTTGTATAAACACACATGTATATATATAGATTCATCATATGATTTGGCATACAATTGTACTTATACTTTTTGGTTTTGATATACATGGATAGATGGATATAGATAGATGTGATTGGATAGATATAGACTGATAGATGATAGAAATAGATGTGATTAGATAGATTGAAATGTGGATAGAATAGATGTGATTGGATAGATATAGATTGATAGATGATAGATGGATGTGATTAGATAGATTGATTTAATTTTGATAGATGATGGGAAGTATCTTGGATGGACATAGCTTTTAAATATTTTGATGGATAGATAGATAGATGCGTTTGATGTATAGATGGATGTAATTTTAATGAGAAATGAATAAAGATAGATGTTTTGATAGATAAGAGGAATGTTGATAGAAGATAGATTTTGATTGAATTAACATGTGAAATGTCAATTCAACAGGATGCAAGACAAAGAAATGGAGAATGCTTATTGTAAGAGCAAAAGATGAAAGCAGAAATAACCGTGACTTAGAAGAGAAGACACTCGGAAAAGAAGGGAAATGATAAGTCGGACTTCCAACCGACCATAGAGAAGATCCAGATAAGAAACCGAAAGACCAAGCATACAAGGCCCTATATAAGATTAAAATAAACCTGACACTAACTAGTCGCAAACCAGATCTAGGATAGAAATGGAAAGAAAAGAAAGTAAGTATCTTGTCGGAACCTACAAGGGACAGAATACATGTCCATGATAGGAAAATAGGATTCTCCATATGATCGACAAAAGGTCTAAAATCTCATTAAACTTCATGATTTGGGATGTAAAAGCAAACTGATCAATGTGGGAAGTTTGCTTGATATGGAAAGACTGATCGATGCGGGAAGTCTTTCAGTGATGCTAACAAGTGTATAAACTGACTGGAAGGCTGATTGATTACAAGAAGCCTTGAATATTTCTTTGAGAAACAACATTTCGCCCTTTCAGTATTTTGAAATTTGTATGATAGCCATCCTTCGAGGGTATGGTCTATTTGCTTTTTGATTCACTTGACAATGTATGGATAGCTGTCCTTCGAGGGATCAGTCTATCTTTTTGGATAGCATCTTTTTTTTTTTTTTTTTTTTTTTTTTTTGAAACTCTTTGGAAGAAGCTGAGTTTAGACCTAGATAGATCAGATGAAGGGGAGGAGAACATGGAAGAACATGTACTCATGCCCCGAGCAGATCCGATTAAGATAAGTACTTGGGACAGATGAAGTGGTGATTAAGGTATTCCTACCATGAGGAGGAACATATCCAAAAGAAACGTGCAATGAGTAGAGCCGCGATACTCATATTTAAGGTAAACGAGGCAATAGGCGGAGAACCACACAATTTCAAATCACCACGAAAGTAGATGATCAAGTTATTAGGATGATGGAAGATCTCGAGTGCGACTAGATTTGTGTAAGAGAGATTTTAACAATAGAAGGGCCGTAAATGCAAGGCATTAAGAGGTTCTGTTTCAGGGATACCATCCATGGAAGACAAACGATAAGCCCCAGACCCATATTTATGAGTGATAATGTAGGGACCCATCCAGTTGGGAGCAAACTTACCACGTTGACTCCTTTCGAGTGTAGTGACATTTTGATTTTCCTTAAGAACAAGGTCACCAATTTTGAAGTCACGGTGTTGCACATGCTTGTTGTAAGCACGCTTGACACGCTCGAGATAGACTTGATGATGCTCAAGAGCGTTGAGACGCCGCTCATCTAATAATTCAAGTTGAGCTAGACGATTTTGACGATAATCCTCATCAGAGACAAATTCTCTGAGAGAAACACGGAGAGATGGGATTTGGACCTCCAAAGGAAGGACGGCCTCAGACCCATAGACGAGAGAGAAGGGAGTAGCACCAGTAGGAGTACGAATGCTAGTCCGATAAGCCCAGAGAGCGAAAGGGATATGTAGATGCCAATCCCTACCAGCTCGACTAGTTACCTTTGCGAGGATATTACGCAAAGTTTTATTGGAAGCTTCGGCCTGACCATTAGCTTGAGGATAGTATGGAGAAGAAAAACTGAGCTTGATTTTGAAAGCATTGCAGAGATTTTGCAAATCGACGTTCTTGAAGGATTTACCATTATCTGTGATGAGCTTGTGTGGAACGCCAAAGCGACAAATGATGTGTTGATAGACAAAATCAACTATGGGTTTAGCCTTTGTTGAAGAAAGAGGGATAGCTTCTACCCACTTAGTAAAGTACTCAGTGGCAGTAATGATAGAATGATGACGCTGTGAAGAACGGGGATTGATGAGACCAATAAGATCAAGGCCCCATTGTGAAAAAGGCCACAAATCCGCCGCAGGTTGCAAAGCCTGACTAGGGACGTGCGTGAGATTGGAATGTTGCTGACACTTGACGCATTTCTTAGTGTATTCACAACAATCTTGATTAAGAGAAGGCCAATAATATCCCAAACGTAAGATGCGCTTAGCCACAGCTAAACCACTAAAATGTCCACCACAGATACCGTCATGGACCTCCTGAATAGCTTTAGATGATTCATGGGTTTTGAGGCATCGAAGCAAAATACCATCAAAGCCGCGTTTGTAAAGAATCCCGCCTAGGATAGAATAGCGACAGCGTTGGACAAAAGACCTTCTACCATTGGAAGTCGATCGGAGGAAGCACCGAATGAGATAGATAATCAACTATCTGTTGATACCACTCATCCTGAGTATGGGTTGTGACAGCATTGATCGAAGTTAGCTGTTGAAGATAAGATGGTTGATCTAATCGTTGCACAGCCACATAAAGACGCGAGTCTTCAGTAAAAGGCGGGATAAGGGATGCTAATGAGGCCATGGTATCCGCGAATCGATTTGCAGTACGAGGAATGGATTGGATGGTGAACTTATCGAAAGATTGGAGTTGGGCAAGAACAATGTCGCGATATTTTTGAAGGATATCATTCTTGCATTGATAGACACCCGTGACCTGATTAACGATGAGTTCAGAATCACCAAAGATGTCAATACGACGAGCGCCGAGATTAATGGCATTTTGAAGTCCTAAGACAAGAGCTTCGTACTCAGCCATATTATTGGTGCACTCAAAGTTCAATTTGTGTGCGACTGGGATAGGCGTACCCCAAGGAGGAATCATCACGAAACCCGCACCTCCCCCTTGCTGGCATTTGGATCCATCAAAGAAGAGCTTTACTTTAAATGGAGATAGACCAAAATCGATTTGTTGAATAAATTCATCGGGGAATTGAGCAAGGGGGTCTTGAGTGTCCGGAAGAGGAGCACTAGCTAGTTGATCTGCAATAACCTGACCCTTGATAGCCTTTTGCGGGATAAATTCGAGGTCAAATTCTGTCATGAGCATAAGCCAACGAGTGATGCGATCATTGTGATAAGGCTTTGCATGAATTGTCTTGAGGGGATTGACATTTGTGACGATGTAAGTTTTGTGATTAAGAAGATAATGACGAAGCTTAGAAGTTGCAAAGAAGAGAGCGCAACATAGTTTTTCAGCCCCGGAGTAACGTGTCTCATACTCATGGAGGGTGCGACTGATGTAATAGACAGCTTGTTCTTTACCACAAGTGTCCCGATGCGAAATCATGGCTCCCAGAGCATGGTCAGTCACAGAGATATAAAGATAGAAAGGCTCCCCCTCGCGTGGAGGTGTAAGCACGGGCGGAGAAAGAAGATAAGCTTTGAGATCATCAAAGGCCTTTTGGCAATGCTCATCCCATTTGAAATGAACATTCTTACGGAGAAGATGGTGAAAAGGTTGACAACGGTCCGACAATTGGGAGATAAAACGACGCACTGATTGAAGACGTCCTTGAGATCATGGAGTTGCTTTAAGTTAGACGGGGGAGGCATCTCAAGGATGGCTTTTATTTTTGCGGGGTCCACTTCAATACCCCTGATGGAAATGATAAACCCTAAAAGTTTACCAGTGAGGACGCCAAACACGCATTTAGATGGATTTAGACGAAGACAAAAGCGGATAAGCCTCTCAAAGAGAGGTGCAAGGATGAAAAGATGCTCCTGACGACGTTTGGATTTGCCGAGGAGATCGTCAACGTAATCCTCTACAGTTTTGTGTAAAAGATCATGGAAGATGTAGGTCATTGCTCGTTGATAAGTTGCTCCGGCGTTCTTAAGACCGAAGGGCATGACACGATAGCAAAAGGTCCCCCAAGGAGTTATGAAGGAAGTCTTATGCTGGTCTTCTGGTGCGATGAGGATTTGATTATATCCAGAGAAACCATCCATAAGAGAAAGCATTTCATGACCCGCAGTTAAATCTACGAGTTGGTCGATATTAGGAAGAGGAAAATCATCCTTTGGACAGGCCAGATTAAGATCCCGGAAGTCGGTACAAATTCGAATCTTAGTGAAATTATATGCTACATTGGACACCCATTGCGGATAATCGATGGGTTGGATGAAGTTAGCCGAGAGCAAGCGCTGTAATTCTTCTTTAACAAGAAGGGCTACTCTAGGGTGCATTTTACGTAATTTTTGCTTGACTGGTTTGATGTTGGGAAGGGTAACGATATTGTGGACTACAATATCGGGATCGAGTCCTGGCATATCCTCGTATGACCAAGCAAAGGCTTGACGATGTTTGGAAAGAAAAGTAGTAAAGTCCCCTAATTCTTGTGGATCAAGGGATTGGCCGACCTTAATGATGCGAGGGTCTTCAGGAGTCCCTATATTAAGGTCGATAGTGGCCTCGTTGAGAAGGGTAGACGTGTCAGAAGGAATGGTTTTGGGAAGATATGAATCCTCTGCCCCTAGATAGGTGAGGACAGAGTCGTCATCCGCACAGTGGATAGTGTTGATAGTAGGAGAGTCGTCTCCAACTATCTCAGGGAAGATTAATGGTATAGAAGCAGACCGATTGTTAGTCTCATAGACTAAAGGTCCCAAGGAAATGGTATTGATCAAAAAAAAAAGTTAGGTGGGATGGAAATGTCATCGTCCACATCAAGTGATGCTTCGGATTTGGTGGGGGAAGATGGTTCTTCAGTAGGAAGAGGCTCATCAAGAATAGTGACAGTGGCTTTTGAAATGGGTTTAAATCCCAAACCAAACTTTTGGTGTGGCATGAGAGTAGGAATGGATTTGAGGTCATGTATACCTTGTTCATATTTTCCAAGGCCAAAACCTTTCCACGCGCATCGATATAGATAAGTTTTTGCAAACGTGGGATTCTGTAGATAATCAAACCCTGTTAGGTAAGGTTTGGCTCTAGGAGGAGAATCCGGACAATAATGAGGTGTATCAAGACCACCGTAGATGAAATTGGTCTGTTGATTGGGCAAACCAATGGTAACGATGCGACCGAGACCTGATTGATATTCAGGTTGCTTGTCGGGTCTACCATACTCATTAGGTTTGAGATGGGCATCGAAAGAAAAGAGAGGAAGCTCTCCTAGTGAGAAACGCTGCAATGTCTCTTCCAGATTTCGCAAATCTGGTAGTTTGGTTGCAGGTATGGAAGAAGATGAAGCCCCATCTGGAGAAGATGCATTTTCTTTTAAAGGGGCAGACCTTGTGGTCATGTCGCATTGCGCAGAAGGAAAAGGATCTCCTGGATGGGTGTAGATTTTGCCCTCATATTGATATTTTAGGCATCGATGGAGGGTGGATGGGACACAATGCATTGCGCGAACCCAGGAGCGTCCAAGGATCATGTTATAGTGGAATTTTCCTTCGACAATATAGAAGAGTTCATGGAGCAGCTTTTTACCTACTCGGATGGGTAAGACCACAGTTCCTAGAGTGACTGCTAGCTGATCGTTAAATGATCGAAGGGCGAAAGGCGGAGGTGACACCACATTCTTAGGTAACTTAAGTTGTTCGAATGTGTGGGAAGAGATGACGTTGAGAGCAGCTCCACTATCGATCATAACACGTTTTAAGGCAGTGTTATTGACTTGGACTGTGATGAAGAGAGGAGCCTCCAAATCCTCTGAAGAAAGATGAGGAATTTCTGAATCCTCAAAAGAAATGGCGGTCGATGGACCATTCAATCCAACAACCCACTCGAAGGGCTGGGGCTCATCGGAATTTACTGCGATGCGACGCAGATTATCGATTAGAGCCTGGCGATGTTGTGGAGAGGATTGGATGAGGTCAAAAAGAGACATTTTGACCGGAGCTTGGGTGAGTTGCTTCATGACACTCTCCTCAACGGATACGGGAACTTGAGTCCGAGGTGCAGCACGAATGGAGACCTTGGGTCGTGGGGCTGATGAGGAAGGAGACACGCCTTCAGGGGCTGCAGAAATGACAACCCGTGGTCTAGATGTTGGAGATGAAGATGGGTTATGATAATGTTGGGTTCTAGTGGCGATATGGATTGTGTCAATTTGGGAAGGAGGGAGATCAAGTGGAGTGGAACCACTAGAGGTCTGAATGGATGGTTGAGGTTCGGATGAGGCTAGGGTAACAGGAGGTACTTGTTCCTCCTCCAACAAGAGGTCACTTTCTTCCAGAAGGTTCTTGACAACGGCTTGAAGAGCTTTACATCCTTGGTGTCATGACACGAGTACGGTGGTAACAAATCAGATCAGAGTTAAACCAGGTAGGTTTCACTCCTTTGGGGTTATAAGGCTTAATCGGAGGAAGGGTTATGGCTGAAGATTGGATAAGTTGATGAAGGATTTCGGTGTAGAATCCGGTAGACGAAGATGAGGATAGAGATAATGGAGATGGTTCTTTTACCTTAACCGACTGCCGGGGTAAAAGAACTTGCATGTTAGGTTTAACAGTTTTATTAGGGATCCTCTTATTTGTTTGGACATTCGGAGGAGCAGTCTTGGGTGCTTGGGATGGGAGTAAATGAGACATGATTGTCTTTGGTGGAGGAGGAGCCCCTAAAATAGACTTTGAAGGTGATGGAGATGTGATAAATTTTGTGGTCTTTGGAGACAAAGGGGGTTGTTTGGTTGAATTTACTGATGACTTAGATGATGTCGGTTTAGAAGAGGAAGAAGCCCCCAAAGTAGGTGAAATTGGAGGAAGATAGGGTGACTTGATTTTTGGTAACAAAGATGAGGATTTTGATAGAAGAAGTGGCATCTTTTTGGTAGGTAAGTCTACTTTTAGGGATGTTGATGAAGAAGAAGATGATGACTTTGATAGGTGTGTAGAAGAAGATGCCTTCTCAGCGGGCAAATCTAATCGTTTATGAGGCGTGGAGAGAGATTTTTGTGGAAGAACACCGAGAGTTTTGATGGTCCGAAATATGGGCTTCCCCTTTTCAGGGATGGTGACAACTTCAACGTCATAAGGTGATTGTAACCTTTTTGGAGGAAGCAAATGGGGAGATATTGATGGTATAATGTTAGATTTTGGTTGTCGCGGTTTAGGTTGAGGAATCGAGTGTGCAGGTGTTGGTGTTACTTCTTTTGATTTTTCCTGAATAGGTGAAGTAGTATTAGTGATGGAAGAAGTAAGTGATGAAGAAGTTCCTTGCGAAGGGACCACTTTTGGTGTAGTGATCATGGGTGGAACTACTATAGGAAAAGAGATAGGAAGAGTCAAAGTTGAGGACACTTTCGCCGAAGTCGGCACGATTATAGGGATGTTTATCAAGGGCATAGTTGTAGCCGGAATGGGAGCAACAAGTAGATGTGTCTGAAGTGGAAACTCGAAGGGATGTAATTGCCTCGAGCATTGAAAGGATGTCTGATGATGAGACAGATGAGGAAGACACTGTCTCGGGTATGGATGGGAGATCGGACAAAGGAGCGGAGAGAGATGACTCCGTGTTTAGCAATGTAGGAATATCCAAAGATGGGTTATCTGAGGATGGAGGAATTCCAGTGATTGGTGAAGTGGAAGAGGGTTCTGATTCGATTGCTGCGTTTGTAGATGATGTGGTTTCAGAAGCGGATTCTTCAGTAGAAATGAAGTTGATAGTGTGGGTGTTTGGTTTTTGAGATTCTGAAGAATTATGATTTGGGGCATGATTGGGGAAGGGTTGTTTGAAAACGTCCAGCGCTTGATTTGGGGGAGCATTTGGGTTATCCAGAATAAGCTCGCCTTTATCAATGAATTTTTGGACAAGATTTTTGAAAGTCTGACATCGTTCGATGTCATGACCCTTGGTTCTATGATAGTGGCAAAAATCGTTTTCTCTGTACCACAAAGGACGTTCTCGACTTTCATCAATATCTCTAATGGGTGGAAGTTCGATCATGCGAACTTCCAACATTTTTCCTAAGATGGAGGCATATGATTCCCCCAATGGAGCGAAGGATCGAGATGATGAAGCCCCTTTTCGAGCAGATGAAGGGTCTCTTCGTGGTGGTTGATTAGGAGTACTATCGGTTCTCGATGTTTTTAATACGATAGCATTGGTGGACCCTTGATTCTTATCTTTAGGAGGAAAAGAATTTGGTTTGGTGAACCGAGAGAAATCGGGTTTAGATTTGGAGCGAAGTTTTAGTTTTCCTTGTTCAATGGCACGAGATTCGAGTTTGCGTGCCATTGTGAAGGCTTCTTCGAAGGTGTGGAAAGTTTGGATTCTTAACGTGGAAGAAATGTGACTAGCGCAAGATCGGGTGAACAGCTCGATCTGTTGTGATTGAGGAAGAGAGAAGGACAATTGGTTGATTATCCCTCTCCAACGAGCGACAAAGTCTGCAATAGACTCATCGTCAAATTGGCGAATGTTGTAAAGATCTGTGATTGAGATCTTATGGGCAATATTTATTGAGAAGTTCTCAACAAACATTTGGGCCAATTGAGAGAAAGAAAATAATGAATGTTGAGGAATATTATTGTACCAGTCCAAAGCGGGACCCGCTAGAGACATAGGAAAGGTACGGAGCATGAGCTCCTGATCTTGGACAATGAGGTAGCAAGCATGTTTGAATGCTCGCAGATGTTGTTGGGGGTCTTCCCGACTATGAAATTTTGAGAATTTGGGAAGTTCCCATTGGGGAGGATAAGGCTTAAAAGCCACCGAAGGATGAATGGGTTCATTGCATACTTCTTCAAAGGAGTATGAAGGGCGGGCTCCTTTTGTGGAGGCTTCCAAGTCTGCAATTTTCTTGAAGAGAAATTGAACCACATCCGATTGGGGAGGAGGTACATTGGTTTGTCCTATATGAGAAGCAAGTAGTGGGTGTTGTTGAGGTGTCGATGGGGGATTCCATTTGTTGGATAGGATGATAAGAGGAATAACCAGGTGTTCTGGGTGACACCGGGTGGGGTATTTGCTGTGAGGCAGCTTGCGTATAGGCAGGCTGCGAGATAATAAGTGGTTGAGCAAATAAAGGTTGGGTGACGGATGGAGCCTGTGATTGGTGGACTCCTATGTTGGTTGATTGGATCGGGATAGATTGAGGAATATGAGTGTTGGTTGGATTGGTCATGTTGGGGAACAAGACCTGAAAGGGGCCTTCTATTGCTGAATTAGGTATCAAGGGTGCCGATACTAGAGGATGGGCGAATGTCACAGTAGCTGGAATATTGGAAGAAAGACCCCCTAGAGGACGAGAAGTAGGAGCCAACTGCCTATTCGGAGGGGGTTGGCTCATGAAGAGGTATTGACCTTGAGAAACGATAGAGGGCATAGACGAATTGACGGCAATGTGCGGATGTGCAGACGAATTTACTATAGCAAGGGCAGAAGACCTCTCAGAAATGGGTTGTGGAATAGTCGAGGTAGCTGCAGTGTTAGGGATAGGTAAGACTAATTGAGAATTAGTCGACATGGTAGGTGGAAGAGAAAAGGGAGGCATAGGGGCCTCACCCTTCTCCGTGGCTCGAGGCAAGAGAGATGGTGCAAACTGCTCTAAAGAGGCCTGGGATGATCCGCGAGGATAATTGTACACTTGTCGGATTGGTGGGTCTTGGTCAGATATTTGGATCGACTTGTGTACTAGATAGTCCATGAGGGCTACCGGATTGCGATCAAGGAGAGCCTGAAATTCAGGATCCCCGCGAGGAATAGACTCTGAGTCAGAAGATATTTCTGATGGACTAGGAGAAGCCGGACGTGATGGGATTGTTTTGGCTTGATGGAAAGGATTATACGACCATGAGGGGGAACCCACTAACAGTGGTCCCGAGGAAGATTGGAGGGGTGCCGAAACATCCACGCTGGTGGTGATTTCGGAGGAAGAAGGAACCTGTTGGGCCATTTTCCTAGATTGTGAACGGGTGATAGCCGTCATAAACAAGCAAGAAAGAAGATTGTCTTAACTAATGCACAAATAGTTCAAGCAGCGCAAGTGATTATCTCCTTTAAATTTTGATGCTTTTAAGAAATGAAAATGTTAGGGAAGGCTTTTTAGAACAGGAACTACTCAGATAGCCAAACTAGGGATGGTTTGGGTAATGTTTGGTGAGGAGTCCCGAAGGCACTTCAGTAAAAGACCGGTACGTGGCTTGATATAGGGGCCTACCCCCGCACTTCACACACCGCTGCGATAAGGGAGTCGGGTGCTTTGCCAATATATACCAAAATCTTTCGTGAATTTATAGCGTCCCGAGTACCGCTGTAGGCTCTTCCTCTTGGATATCACTTCCAAGTAGGCGAGGCCAGGGAAGGAGTTTTGTTTAGATGCTTTATACCTAGTGATTTTGGCTTTGTGTGCAAGGGTGAAAAATAAAAATCAAATAGTGTCACTACCGATTTTGATCAATTTTCCAACCTAATTAACACTAGATGACAAAGCATGCAAAGAATGAAAAAGAAAGGGTTCTTTTTAAGCACTTAAAACGAAATGTTTGATTTCGATGAAGACAATTCAAACAAGTTCTTTCCCAAATGCGATTAGGTTCTTTTTAAGCACCAAAACTGAAGTGTTTGGATGTGATAAACAACCAACAAAGAAAACCTAAAAAGGAGAAAACACCGAAAAGAGGAATACTGTAGTTTTAGCTCTCAAGGTGTGTGGACTTCAAAAGCGCGTTGTTGAGCTCTTTCCCGAACAATCCCACGAACAAGCAAAGTGCTCCGCAAGAAAGGATCAAGCAAACAACAAACAAGATCCGGAAAGATACATCCAGATAATGGCGAAACGAAAAATTTCTATTTTAAGAAAATAGAAAAATTTCAAGATAATGACTTCACCTAAAAGCAAGATTGAAATGATGAACAGAAATGTTCAAATAGGGTGATAGAAATCAGTGAAGAAAAGGAACAAAGTTCAAAACTAGAAAAGAGATGAACTTACCAATAAGGGACTTTGGTTCAGGTCCCACCGGGCGTGCCAGAATGTAGATCAAGAATTTCGTGCTTGTTACCTGTCCAAGTTAATGCACCAAACTAAACACAAAAACCCTGAAAAACCTCAATGAAATAGATACCTGATGAAGATGTAGACGGATGAGGAAGTCGATGTAGATAAGACGGGCGCACACGAGCAATTCGCACAATAGATCCGAGTAACCTGCAAAACACCGGTGCTTGACAGAAAAAGATGGCGTTAGAAGATATATGGGTGGACTGCCCGAGAAGCGGGTCCGAGAAGCGATAAGCTTCCTTGGCGGATGTCAGTCCACGTTTTCAATAAAGAAAAGCAGCATACATGATAAAAGATGTAAATAAAGACTAGATTCTCTGATTGCAGTAATAAAACAGAACCTGAACAGCAGACAGGAAGTACAGAAAACTGGGAACTGAGAAATAATGCTAGATTTGTGTTACCTGTGACCTTTTACCTGTCTGCAGGGAAATCGGCGTCGACTGTGTAGAATCGGCGGCGACTGATGTGATCGGCGGCGACTGGGACTGATCGCGGCGACTGGGACTGATCGACGTCGACTGGATAAGATCGTGTCAATCAAGGCGTGCATCACCAATGGGATCGCAGGCGATGAGATTCGGGGAGCGGAAGGTGAATGTTGTCTGTAGGATGTGCCGAAGATGGAGAGACGCTGGAACAGAGTCACCAGATGATAGATAATGGTGTATGGTGTTGATATGATACGGGCAGAGTAACGGTGCTCCTCTCAGGGATTGATTAGGACAGGATCTGCCCTAACTGAGACAATTGATGCTAAGAAGATCTCTCTTTCTCACTCTCTGTTCGTGCGTAAGTGCTTCCTTTCACTCGTTCGTCTCTTTTTCGGTCTCTTCGCTCTTTTCGGTTCGATTTTTCCGCGCTTAGAACTGAGTTCTGGACTTGCTTTTATAATCGGCGCCGCTCCTAGAAAATCGGCGCCGACCATATGGGTCGGCGCCGATCGCGGAGAAGACTCCGAGGTGCCTTAATTGATTGATTCGAGAAAGAAAAGGCTTATCCGACTACGGGAAAATATCCCGCTTAGAAGGAAGATTATGGGAATAGATGTGGTACATGGGTAAAATAAATTTGGGGTAGATAATGTGATAAGCACGTAAATGGGTAAGAGGGACACTAAATTGATATAGGTGTCTACATATATATATATATATATATATATAAAGGAAACATATAAAATGAAATAAATAGATGGTGGACAATTAAGTGGACATAAAAACCCAAAAATTACCTAAGCACGTAAAAAGAGGACACTAAATTGAGTAACCAATTTTAGGTGTCTACATATATATATATATATATATATATATATCTAAAGGAAACATATAAAATTATAAGCAATTAAGTGGACATAAAACCCAAAATTTGTACTACGGCGGTGAGTTTATAAATCGTTCGCAATTTTAAACTACGTTCACGTAACTATTTTTATAGGCTCGGTGATTTCTGAACCTAAAACCATGAGTGTGGTTTAAAAAATTGTGCGCGGTTTCAAAACCACGATCGCGGTCCTCTGAGACAAAAAATACAGACCCGCGACTCCTCATTTTCCCTCATTTTTCCTTTCCAACCACGATTTCTCCTACACCTTTAGCACTCGCATGCTTTGAATACCCCCTAAAATTACTCTTCGGACTTGTGGATCATGATAGTTTTAACCATGCCACCAAGACAAAGAGGTAAGCCCTCGATTTTGATCAATTTGTTTGCATTTTAGGTTTTTTTGTGATTTTCATGGGTTTTTCAATTTTTTGTTTATGTATACAATTTTTTTGTTTTTTCAATTGCTCGGAAAGCTCGTAATCCTACAAATCAAAATATTCCTCAAAACCCTCCAAACAATCCTCAAAACCCTCCAAACATTCCACAAAACCCTCCTCCAAACATAGATCCGCCTCCTGTGGCTCCTTCTGTCCCCACGGAACCAACAGGAACACAAGCTGATATCATTGGAAAAATATGACAAAATAAAATTTCCATTGAGAACCTTATTCAGAATATAAGACAAAATCATGCCACAAATCCATCCCGCATGACTTTAGCCAACACATTGCAAACATTGATTGGTGAAGTTGACTCGCAACCAACCAAATAGATAGATGGAATACCTTTAGAGGTGATTGTAGGTAGTGGTATGCAAATAAATTATCCCATGTAGCCGTAAAAAAGAAAAATTTTTTTGGAAAAGACCGCATTTGTGCATTATTTATTGACCCAAGAACCAATGCCCCCCGCAGTTACTTGCAAATGGTTCCCAATCCATTGGTGCCATGATGACCGAATCAAGAACAAATTTTTTTGGGACCGATGGTGGATGGTTTTTGATTATCCACCATGCAACAACAATGAGGTTCCCCTCTATTTTTTGAAGAAATTATAATGAGTTTGTGCTTAATGAGGTCCCAAATTATTTTGACTTTTCTGATTTTTATGGGCGAGGTGGTGGCTCTGCATAGAGTAGACCTGGTGCACACGTAGGTCAACCAAGGATCCCCATGCCCCAAAACCCCCACTGCCTTCAGTTATCCCTCCTACAGTGAAGGAGGTTGTGGAGATTGACACACTACATGCATTGAGGGAGCTCACTGACACTCTGACCCAACATAGTGAGTAGATTGCATCTGGTGATGTTGGTGGAGGCGCCAGTTCTAGCGCACCACACCACTTGTGGATCATGTGGTGCCATATGCATTGCGTGGGTGAGACATCATTTTTGGATCACATGATTTATTTTCTCTAGATGAGATGATGGTGGATGTTTTTGGAACTGGTGCAAAGGATCTTGGTCTTTCATAGGTAAATGTCAAATAAATATTTAATATATATATATAACAATAGTTTAATTCATGTTTGAGATTTTAATATATATGTATTTCATTGTACGTTATGTACATACATGTAAAAACTAATTTTTTATTTTATTTTAAATAGCAAAAGCCGGTGAAGGAAACATCCGGCGTCGACATGCTAGCTACTATAGCTGGGCATGTTACAAACGTAAGTTTCAAGTTGTACTTAAATTTCAAATTTCATTTGATTGTGCACTTTTATTATTATAATGTTTCACTTGTACATGTACATATTAATATATGTTTGTCTTTTATACGTGTAGGAGCCTCCTGCGGTCATCATCTACTCTGGGAACTGAGGCTATTGGCATGCCTCACGTGAATTTTACGTAGGTTAGTTTCTCTTTACACTTTGGTTCTAATTGTGGAAGTTCACGTGGATTATGCTTTGGCTCTATTATGTGGCAAGTCATGTAGATTAATATTGATTTGTACATGTTTTTGTATAGCTTATGACTGCCAGAGAGACTCCTCCATATATGCAAACTGTGGAGGCTGTTATAGATACTGCCATAGCATCTGCAGATCCACTAACTGAGGTACAATTTTTCAAATTTGTTAAATTTATTTAGGAATTATTTCTTATTACTTAAATCTACAATATCAAATTTTGTACATGAAATATTTAATTTGAAATTTAATTATTTGTATGTAGCTTACCTCTCATGAGTCTACTATTGTCCCTGCATGCGTCAATGAAAATTGATAGGGATCATGACATTGCAGTAAGATTTCACATGCATTTTAACTAAATTCTAAGTTTCTAAATTTTGAATGTATTTTAAAAATATGGGTGTTAAAAACTTGTTGTTTATGAATGTGCAAGTTAGGTTGCAGGCTTGCTTAGAGATGCCTAGGACCACACGGATGAAATCCGTAGTGGCATCTCCCTCCACTACATCCCCTCGGGTGTGGACATGCTACTTCTAGCAAGGAAAAGAGAGGGAAGATGTTTCATGATTAGATTCATAGGACGTGGATGTACATATATATATATATATATATGGGGCCACTGGTCCTAGTTCATGATTCTTCATAGGACATTGTATATAGCCTTATGCGGCCGCATGTGGTCTTATATGTATGACACACTTGGTTCGAGATGTACACATGTTATGAACTTATATTTTCAGAGATGTGCGTTCAACACACTTAGTTTGATACATTATATATCCATGTGTTGGTTTTCATAACGATATTACTTCTATGTTTGATTCAAATTCATTGCACATGATATCCTTCTATGTATGTATATTCTATGTATATTAATTCTATATGTATGTTTGATTTAAAATTAAAAAACTATGGTGCAACAATAAGAAGAAAATAAGCATATATCTCATGTACCATATTCTAGTGCAATAATAAGTTTTATGTATGTTATGACATGTACATGTCAAGGACTGAAATTTCACATGTTGTTGGAGTTGTCAGTAGATTTTAGGAAAATCTAGGTAGAGAACATTGTTCAAAGTGAAGTGGGAGTTTCACTACTTGTGAGGAAAAATAAATTATTGCATCACCTATAACAATATTGGTGATTCAATTTGTGGATATTTTGATTCATATTTTGTAAGTGATTTGGAAAAACAAAGATCGACTTCTAGTTATGCTATTACACTTGTAACTGGACCTATCAGTTGGATTTCAAAGCTTCAAAATATTACAATTTTTTCAACTACTGAGGTAGAATATGTAGCTGCCTATCATAGTTGTCAGGAGGTAATTTGGGTAAAAATTTTATTGGATGAGTTTTGAAGATATCAATAGAAGATGAAGGTATTGTGTGACAATCAAAGTGCTATTTAATTATCCAAGAATCTAGCTTATCACAATAAGACAAAGCATATTTTAGTTAAGTATAATTTGGTTATACATGTTATTGATGAAGGGATAATAACACTTGACAAGGTACACACCATAGAAAACTTTGTTGATATTCTCACAAAACTAGTACTATTATAGAAGCAAAAATGGTGTTTATCTTCTATTCATTTGCAGAAAATGCGATGAGTTGGTCATGTAATATATAAAGTGGATTGGTTATCAAGGTGGATATTATAAGATATGTGACAACAAAGTTAAATTTTAGATCCCTTTGTACGACAACATTTTTAGCTCACTTTCCAAAGTTGAAAAAGTTGTAATTGTTGAAACATAATTGTTGAAAATTGAAAAGGGCGGGTCATGGCATCAAAAGATTACACGTACACATCAGGTGGCAGGTGAAACTAGAGGAGACATGTTTTGGTACACAACAATGTCATTTCTTCTGAGGCTACCTTGTAGGGCGAGTTCCTTAAGAGCCCTGAGACCAAAAAATCATTCAACTTTGATGGGTGACTACGCGCACTTTGTGACACCTAGAGATGTCTCATCTGATCCTAAAAAAGCATAAGGACCTCTAAAATATCCTTTCTCAATTTTTTGCTTCTCCAATCGGTGCTTCGCTGCCTTTATTGTTTGCAAATGCACCAAAATAGTGTAGTTTTTGAGACAATGTAAGGTTTCATTCAAACAAGTATATTGTGTAAACGGTGGGTCGTGGCACCAAATTGACTGTGGACATGTTTGGGTGGTAAGGTGAATACTAGAGGAGGTGTCTTTTTGGTGTGCAACAAAAGTCATTGCTTCCGGGCTACCTGGTTCGGTGGAGTCCCTTAAGAGCCCCGAGACCAAAAAAATTGTTCAACTCGATGGGTGACTACGCACTGCACTCCATGGCACCTAGAGATGTCTCATCTAATCCTACACCTCTCATAGATGGACCTATACAATAGCCTATCTGCTTTTTTCCTTCTCCAAAATCGGTGCTCTTGTTGCCCTATTGTTTTGCAAAACACGCCGAATAGTGTAGTTTGAGACAAATGTAAGGTTCAAATGGTATATTTTGTAAACGGTGGGTCATGGCACCAAATTGACTAGGCAGACACATCTCGGTGGCTAGGTGAATGCTAGAGGGAGCATTTTTGGTGCGTGACAACGTCGTTTCTTAGGGCTACCTCATTTGAGCGAGTCCCTCAAGAGCCCCGAGACAAAAAATAATTCAACTTTGATGGGTGACTACGTACACTCCGTGGCACCTAGATATGTCTCATCTAATCCGATACCTCTATGTAGGGACCCTACAATATCCTATCTCGGTTTTTTCCTTCTCCAATCGGTGCTGCTTCGCCCTATTGTTTGTAAACGTGTCAAATAGTGTAGTTTGAGACAGTGTAAGGCTGTCAAATGGTATATTTTGTAAACGGTGGGTCATGGCACCAAAATGACTATGCAGAACATGTCCAAGTGGCTAAGTGAATGCTAGAGGAGGTGTCATTTTGGTGTGCACAAAATGTCGCGTTGCTTCCGGGCTACCTCGTTCGGGCATAGTCCCTCAAGAGCCCTGAGACCAAAAAAATTATTCAACTTTGATGGGTGACTACGTGCACTCCGTGGCACCTAGAGATGTCTCATCTAATCCTACACCTGGTGTAGGGACCTCTATAATAGCCTGTCTCGTTTTTTTTTTCCTTCTCAATCAATCGGTGCTCTCACTATCCTATTGTTTGCAAACGCATCAAAATAGTGTAGTTTGAGACAACATGTAAGGTCATCAAATAGTATATTTTGTAAATGGTGGGTCATGGCACTAAACCAAACTATGTACGAACATGTCTAGGTGGCCATGTGAATGCTAGAGGAGGTGTCATTTTGGTGCAACAATGTCATTGCTTCCGGGCTACCTTGTTTGGGCGGAGTCCCTCAAGAGCCCTGAGACCAAAAAATCGTTCAACTTTGATGGGTGACTACGCACTCCATGGCACCTAGAGATGTCTTGTATAATCCTACACCTCGGTGTAGGGACCCTATACAAATAGCCCGTCTCAGTTTTTTCCTTCTCCAATCGGTGCTCTCGCTGCCCTATTGTTTGCAAACGCATCGAATAGTGTAGTTTGAGACAGTGTAAGGCTGTCAAATGGTATATTTTGTAAACAATGGGTCATGGCACCAACCAATATGCACAAACATGTCTAAGTGGTGGCTAGTGAACACTAGAGGAGGTGTCATTTTTTTAGTGTGTGATAAATCGTTTTCTTTCGGGCTACCTTGTTTAGCGTAGTAGTCCCTCAAGAGCCCTGAGACCAAAAAATCATTCAACTTTGATGGGTGACTACGCGCACTCGTGGCACCTAGAGATGTCTCGTCTAATCCTACACCTCTGTGTAGGGACCCTCTACAATAGCCTGTCTCAGTTTTTTCCTTCTCCAATCGGTGCTCTGCTGCCTTATTGTTTGCAAACGTGCCGAATAGTGTAGTTTGAGACAGTGTAAGGTTGTCAAATGGTATATTTTGTAAACGGTGGGTCATGGCACTAAACCGACTATGAAGACATGTTTGGTGGCAAAGTGAATGCTAGAGGAGGCATCGTTTTGGTGCATGACAACATCGTTGCTTCCGGCTACCTTGTTCGGGCGGAGTCCCTCAAGAGCCCTGAGACCAAAAAAATTGTTCAACTTCGACGGGTGACTACCCGCACTCCATGGCACCTAGATATTTCTCATATGATCCTACACCTCAATGTAGGGACCCTCTATAATTTCATGTCTCAGTTTTTTCCTTCTCCAATCGGTGCTCTCACTGCCCTATTGTTTGCAAACGTGCCGAATAGTGTAGTTTGAGACAGTGTAAGGTTATCAAACGGTATATTTTGTAAATGGTGGGTCATGGCACTGAACCGAATATGTAGAAACATCTAGGTGGCTAGGTGAATGTTAGAGGAGGCATCATTTTGGTGTGCAACAACGTCATTTCTTCCAGGCTACCTGTTCGGGCTTAGTCCCTCAAGAGCCCTGAGACCAAAAAATCATTCAACTTCCACGGGTGACTACGCGCACTCCGTGGCACCTAGAGATGTCTCGTCAATCCTACACCTCAATGTAGGGACCCTCTACAATATCCTATCTCATTTTTTTCCTTCTCCAATCGGTGCTTTCGCTGCCCTATTGTTTGCAAACGCGTTGAATAGTGTAGTTTGAGATAGTGTAAGGCTGTCAAATGGTATATTTTGTAAACGGTGGGTCATGACACCAAACCAATTTATGTGGAACATGTCCGGGTGGCCAAGTGAACACTAGAGGAGGTGTCATTTTGGTGTGCCACAAATGTCGTTGCTTCTTTTGGGCTACCTGTTGGGTGAGTCCCTCAAGAGCCCTGAGACCAAAAATTATTCAACTTCGATGGGTGACTACGCGCACTCCGTGGCACCTAGAGATGTCTCATCGATCCTACACCTTGATGTAGGGACCCTCTACAATATCCTTATCTCAGTTTTTTTCCTTCTCAATCGGTGCTCTCGCTGCCCTATTGTTTGTAAATGTGCCGAATAGTGTAGTTTGAGACAGTGTAAGGCTGTCAAATGGTATATTTTGTAAACGGTGGGTCATGGCACCAAACCGACTACGTAGACACATCTGGGTGGCTAGGTAAATGCTAGAGGAGGCATCGTTTCGGGTGCATGACATTGTCATTTCTTCCTGGCTACCTTGTTCGGGTGTAGTCCTCAAGAGCCCTGAGACCAAAAAATCATTCAACTTCGATGGGTGACTACGCGCACTCCAGTGGCACCTAGAGATGTCTTGTCTAATCCTACACCTTGGCATAGGGACCCTATACAATAGCCTGTCTTAGTTTTTTCCTTCTCCAATCGGTGCTCTCGCTGCCCTATTGTTTGTAAACACACCGAATAGTGTAGTTTGAGATAGTGTAAGGCTGTCAAATGGTATATTTTGTAAACGGTGGGTCGTGGCACCAAACCAACTATGTGGACATGTCCAAGTGGCTAGGTGAATGCTAGAGGAGGAATCATTTTGGTGTGCAACAATGTTGCTTCCGGGCTACCTCGTTCAAGTGGAGTCCCTTAAGAGCCTTGAGACCAAAAAATCATTCAACTTTGACGGGTGACTACGTGCACTCTGTGGCACCTAGAGATGTCTCATTTGATCCTACACCTTAGCATAGGGACCCTATAACAATTTGTCTTGGTTTTTTCCTTCTCCAATGGTGCTCTCGCTGCCCTATTGTTTGCAAACGTGCCGAATAGTGTAGTTTGAGACAATGTAAGGCTGTCAAATGGTATATTTTGTAAACGGTGGGTCATGGCACCAAACCGACTATGTGGACACATTTGGGTGGCTAGGTGAACACTAGAGGAGGTTTCATTTTGGTGCATGACAATGTCATTTCTTTCGGGCTACCTCCTCGTTGGGCAGTAGTCCCTCAAGAGCCCTGAGACCAAAAAATCATTCAACTTCGACGGGTGACTACGCGCACTCCATGGCACCTAGAGACATCTCATCTAATCCTACACCTCGTGCATAGGGACCCTCTACAATATCCTGTCTCAGTTTTTTCCTTCTCCAATCGGTGTTCTCGTTGCCCTATTGTTTGCAAACGTGCCAAATAGTGTAGTTTGAGCTAGTGTAAGGCTATCAAATGGTATATTTTGTAAATGGTGGGTCATGGCACCAAAAAAACTACAGACACATGTCCGGGTGGCTAGGTGAATGCTAGAGGAGGGTCATTTTGGTGTGCCACAATGTCATTTCTTCCAGGGCTACCTCGTTTGGGGGAGTCCTCAAGAGCCTTGAGACCAAAAAAATGTTCAACTTTGATGGGTGACTACGCGCACTCCATGGCACCTAGAGATGTCTCGTCTAATCCTACACCTCGCATAGGGACCCTCTATAATAATAGCCTGTCTTGGCATTTTTTTTCCTTCTCATATCGGTGCTCTCGCTGTGCTATTATTTGCAAACATGCATAATAGTGTAGTTTGAGACAGTGTAAGGCTGTCAAACGGTATATTTTGCAAACAATGGGTCGTGGCACCGAACCGACTATGTGCACACACATAGGGATGGTCTTGTAAACACTTGGGGAGGCATCATTTTGGTTCTCTAAGCTCCATGTCCTTCTGGGCTACCTCCTCTAGAGCCAAGAACCCCCTCCATAGGTACATAAATCATTGTTAATTGTTTCTCTTTTCTTGTAAAACAATGAAAGCTTCTCTTAGCTTCAAGAATTTATAATTCTCTACTAACAATGCCAACCACGTGAAGGTGGAAGCTTTTTTGGCACCACTAACCTGCATATAAAAGTGTTAGTCAAAGAAATTTAAGTTTCAAATCAAAACCATACTAGATATATACAAAATACACAAATTTAATAAAATATATGAACTTAAATTTATCTAACTAACAAATTTATATATACCAAAGAAATTATATATACCAGACATGAGCATTGTAAATTCATTCCAATGAACCATCAGATCGGATCTACTCTGAATAAAGACAAGATTGCTTCATGATCTGACTCTCAAACCTTCCAAAGAATCTTGTTATTAGGCCTTCCTCGATATCTATACAAGTTGAATATTTGTCGCTAGAACTAGATGTGAATATAAGAGTATTTTCATGTGTGTCTCAAAGTCTTCAAACACCCAAACAGAGGAGTTTTTTAATGGATACCGCCAAAGCCAAGTTCCAAAGAACTACCACTGACCTGTAGGGTACTCAATATCTTTTCCATCTATAACAGGAGAAGTCAACTTCTTTCTTTCCTCGATGCAATGACATAAGAAATAGTTCTGTTCCTTCTTCATTGTCTTATGTCACAATAACTACAAACACATGTCCTAAAAAAAGGTTTCAACTCAAATTTAAATTGTACATATTAAAATTTCAATGGACATAACTCAATACAAAAATTGTAAATAACCATAAATACCTTGTCGCACCAAAATCAAAATTTCATCAAAGTCCTTGGATGTTGCAACTTCATCTATAGAAACAAGTCATAATGCTTATGGAGGTTGATAACTAGAAGTGGAGTTAGAGGCCTACAAATCCATCCATCGACCCATTCTTGTGAATCACACTCAACAGTGACAAATTTGATACAAGATGCATAAAAACATGTCAAATTTCTTGTCCATGTGGCCCACGAAGTAGCATCTGAGCTACAAAATGAGTGCATATCATTGGACCCAGTGAGTGTCATACAATCCTCGTAGTTAGAAATTTGTTGTTCCTCTATCAACCAAAAATATCTTGTGAACCATGGAAATTTCTTGAGAACCTTGGGCCATGTTGTCAATACACCATTCCACTATGCTCTTTTCATATTTCAATTTAGCACCATTTTGTACTTTAACTCTTCTTTGCAAGAGCTCTTTTCACACATGCCCCGCACCGTCATGATTTCCTTTTCCATGTCCAACCTTAGTGAAACTCCAAATATGTTTGACACCCATCTTGACGTGCATCCTGCTCATCCAATAAAACATTCATGCATTCTTAAACTGAGACGTGCAATTATCTGACCATATATAATGTTGTTTGAAGTGGATGTCCCTATCATAACAAGTTTCCATAAAATAACTGGAAACACCCTTGCAAAAATTTAATAGAATGAGTACGATCATCACTGATATAAAAGTGGTACTCTCTTAAATTTTTTGATCATTCTCTGTATTGTCAAGAGAATGTATAAATGCTATATGCACAAAAATGGCAACTTGTACTGAGTTGTAATATTGTGATTGAACCTCCATTTGTGGTTGCAATGTGTAATTCTCTGCAAAATTGACCACTGAAACAATAGTACCAATAGGAAATGTGTCTTTGCATATCTTGAACTATTCATCCAACCATCGAGCTCTGTGTGTATGCCTAGCATACTCATAAACAATTTCATCCTTAAATTTTCTCATAAATTGAAAAACATGCATATGTTCTGTAACTAGCTCACACCGTTTAGACTCTTTTCCATCTTTCAACTAGTATGCAATCTGATTTATATTTATCAAACTCAACTAAATTATTTTCTATTACACCTTCAATTTTCTCATGGATGCAACTTTCCAATTTAGGTAATCCGCCACATGTACCATAACTTCCATCTAAACAATCCTGACTATAAAAAAATTGTCCAACTTCTTTTCACAAAATATCATAAGAATGAAATCCCTAGAAGATATTGGTGGAACTTGAACACCACATTCCGATAACATAGTTTCAGAATGCAAAATAGAACGAATACATAAAAATTTAGCATAATGCATAGCAAATTCAACATGTTTCCTACAACAACAAGTGGTGCGAGCGTGGTTGATTTTCACATAGAATGGTTTTAACATTTCAAAAAAATGTTGACTAATTTTAATTTTCAGATGCTCTTGTTCAAACTTATGAAAAATTGAGTTTGAGTCATATTTAAGAAATGCTTTGGATGTGGTTCACGATTAATAGAACCAACTCTCCATTTTACAACATCTCTTGTATTAGGTGAAACTCTAGTGTTATCATGCCAAAATTGAATAAAACTTCTCTTATAGCATTAGTATTATATTTGTCCTTACGCGGTGCTCTAGCAGAAAATGCCCAAAAATTGGTGTTATTGAGTGATTGAAGGATATTACGTCTTTCAATTGCTTTCATTAGAGTTTTTCGATTAACTTGCAACATTTGACTTGTTTGCGTAATCAAATGTTGTTTTTTTATTGATTCACTTACAACACTAGTAGCAAGTACACAACGCACAATATGACTATCCCTAGTGAGTCTCTCGACACCAACAAAGTGTGATATGCATCATAAAGGTTTTTAACAATTGTAGAGGTTTGACCACATATATTAGATGTTGTCAATCCTAAGGTGTTTAATGTAGGTCTCATTTTATTCAATTTCATCAAACTAACCAACAATTGACATCTTTGGGAATCATTTAAAATTTCAAAATGATTATCCCAAATTTCAGTGGCTTTTCTTTTGATTTGCCATTCAGAAAGTTTGTCACACATTGGTTTCAAAATGTTTTCATCAATTTCAATAAAATAATTAGGTTTCTTACGAAAATATTAGGAGGTGTTTTTGTCAAATTTTGTTTGTCTACAGTTTCAACCTGAATTTTTTTATTCACATTTTCATTATCTCCTTCAATTTCAACATTTGCTACATCATGAGTATTTAATTCTTCTTCAACATTGATAGTAAAAACATCTTCATCATGAGTATTTAATTCAAATTCAACATTGACAGTAGAAACATTACCTGGTTCCTCATTGCTTACAATAGTAGGGGTTGAAGATGAACCTCTTCTTGATTCACGAAGATTCGAATTCGCTCAGCAATTTGAAATTTGCTTGCCTCTAATTCGTTTGTGTTTTTTTACTTAATGACTTCCTTTTTTGACTTCGTTTCTTGTCTCCCATGATGTTTTACTTCCAGTGATAAGAAAAATGTGTAGAAAATGACATAATTTCATAGTAATTCATACGGTAAAGTCAAATAGTAAAAATCACATGGTAATTAGAACATTGGGATGCGTATAAATATGATTTATAAACCGCGATCACGCTTTATAAACCACGCTCGCGGTTTATAAAGTGCAATCACGGTTCTTGTTTAAAACCTGCGATCACGGTTTGTAAACCATGATCGTGGTCATATTTGTATCTTCAAATATGACCCTAAGGCTCGGAAATATTTGTTTTGCCCCAACCAAAGCTATGGAAGGTCATTATGAAGTGTAAAGGGTAAAAAAAATTCAAATTTACTCTTCCATGATTTGAACCATGCTAAAAATTGAAAACTTTTCACAAAAATGGTGCCATCGCGTAGGGGAAACTATTAGCTTCATAGAAATATTGATTTTAAAGTGAGGATGCAATGATGGGTAATCATTACGTGATTACTATGTTACCCATAGGAATCCTAAGATGGTACAAATGAAATTATATTTGTTTAGGGAAATGATCTAGTAACGTAATTCTCCCTCTTCTTAACTAATTTTCTTTTTTAAACAACAAGAAATCCAGATAACAATATTGAGATGATTGTGTGGTGATGGAAGTCAAGTTTTATAAGCTAATGTGCAGTCTCAAAACTAAGCTTGAAAATAAATGCTTGAAACTTTGGAAAAATTAATGTAATAGATGACTACATTTTTTGATCACCAATATCCTAAATAAGCTGTGTTAGATATTAGATGGAAGTTGCATGGAGTATTCCTAGTAGGAATCTAGGATATGCACATGGTTTTCATAACACGTAAAAGGTTTAACCAAGTATACAAATTATACACACTCAGTTAGAGTGACTTAAGGGAGATCATGGAGATCTAGATATGCCCTTACATTTGCACATGGATATTGTATGTTAATATATAGATTGTGAATAATTTAAATATGCTAGATTAGTTAGTAGTAAGCTAAATAATTAATGTTCAACATTGGTAGCATTAATTTTACATTAAGGGTATGTGTTTTAAAAAAAATTCCTTTAATTTGGATGATCATAACATGGGTGTTACAGCAACTATTTGGATTAATAATGGCTTATTTTTATAGTGTCACACTAACATTAGGCTATAGTCAAGGGCTAACATAAGGCTATAGTCAAACCAATGTTGTAGACTCTAGGTTGATGTTAGATTGATTATAGCTTGAGGTTAGTATGTCTTTAACAACCTGCCATTAGCCTAATTATATTGTGATGTTAATATTGACTACAACTTGTTGTTAATCCTAACTATATCCTTATGGTAATCCCGACTATATTCGATCTTGCTCCTATTTATAGCATGAGTTCAATCATGATTATAATATGATGTTTTTTTAATTATTGGTAAATTAGTTTTTTGAAAGGGACTATACCCTTGTACAAAAAAGCTCAACAGCCAGAAAGGGCAAGAGAAGAACAGAGAAAGGATCAAAATCCGGATACAGAGAGGAGATCAAATGGAGCCAAACTCCAAAATGCAAAATCGAAAGCAGAGAAAGCGGCCCAGCAGCCATAAAACAACAACTAAACAGTGAAAAAACAACAAATTAACAGCAATAGTCGAACAACAAAGTGATCAAAGCGCAAACTAACATCTCTGGACCAGGCTTATTAAAGATCCAGAAAGCATGTGAAGGGTAGCTGTTCCTTTGATTTTGCATAGGGTGAAGTGACTGGTTTGCAGCGGTGTACCTGTTTTCCAGCACATAATGCATGCAATAAATCCAACTAACCAGTACGGCTAGGATTTCTATCATGCTCCAAGATCTTTCCAAGCTTATCTGAGATGGCATCATGATAATTCCAAATGGTGAGATTTGTATGGGTGTTTGCAACTCCCTCGTTCGCCAATACATCGGCGGTTCTATTACCTTCTCTATAAGTATGCATGAAGTTGCATATGTTGAAGGTGCCACAGATACTTATGGATTCATGAATGAAACTTTTGACGGTCCAGCTGGGGGGGTGTTTATTATTGAGATTGTTAATAATATTAAGAGAGTCTCCTTCAATCAGAATTTTTTCAATATACAAATTCTTAGCAATCCTAATACCCCAGAGAGCTGAGAGAGCTTCAGCATAGTGATTAGTTTGGTAACCCATTTGCCCAGCATAAGCCACCACCATGTTACCATTGTGATCTCTGATAATGCCACCTCCACCAGCAGCTCCAGGGTTACCTTTTGAAGCTCCATCAAAGTTAAGTTTGTACCACCCAGGGGGGGTGGGATCCACTTAATTAAAGATCTGTCAATTTTGGTTCCTCTCTTCAAGAGGTTTTCAGGAATAATCTTCCATTTCTCCAAAATGGAAATTTCTTCTTTATTGAAGGAAATGCTCTTAGCAGGTTTGATGGTGACAACATTATCTTTAACATCTTTGATGAAACCTTTGAAAAGAATATCTGTAGAAGTTTTCTTATCTCTGAAAATAACCCCGTTTCTAGCTTTCCAGATGTTCCAAATCCCATGAGCGAAAATCAAGAGCCAAAATCTGCTAATTAAATTATTCTTGAAGGGGGAGTTCCATTGGGTCCAGGCCTCCAAAATATCATCAGGAAAAACCCAGTTAAGATTTAAATGTTCCGTGATCCGGCTCCAGAAATTTCTTGCAAAATCACAATGAAGCAAGAGGTGATTGATATTTTCAGCATCCTGTTGACAGAGGCAGCAACCATTAGGCATAATGAATCCTCGTTTGATAAGGTTATCCTTGGTGAGGATTTTACCTTTTATAACTAACCACAGAAAATGATTGACTCTAGGAGTGAGTTCTTTCATCCAAATTCTGGTCCAGTTAATATTGCTAGAAAGAGAGGCGAAGAAGGAAGTGTAACCAGTTTTGACAGTGTAATCTCCATCAAAAGAATCTTTCCAAACTATCTCATCGGTAGTGCCATTTTGATCAATAGGAATCAGATCCAACTTATCTTGGAGAGAAGACAAAATATCCAGCATACTAGAGTCAGGTAAATGCAGGATCTTCCATTTTTTAACTCCATTACTTTCTTCCATATAATTGTTAACAGTAGTGCCATAAAAATTAATGAGGGGTTCCTTAATTTGTCTGAAGTCCCTTTCCAGATCATGATTGCTCCAAGAATCTTTCCAAAAGTTTATTCGGTCTCCAGTGCCAAGATTCCAAAAAATACCTTTATTGAGAACGTATCTTGTATTAACAAGATTATTCCAGAAGGTGGAACCTGCAGGAAGGGCGTCCTCAGAGAGGAAGAGATGGTGATGGCGGTTACTTAAATATTTGGTCTTGAGCAGCTCAGCCCAGGGTTGTTCTTGCTTAAGAAATCTCCAGCCCATTTTGGCAAGCATGGCTGAGTTGAAATATTTGAGATTCATAATGCCAAGACCCCCTGAATTTTTAGGGGTGCAAACCTCATTCCAGTCAACTAAATGATACCTGAATCTATTTTCAGTTCCTTGCCACAGAAAGTGCTTCTGGATTCTAGCAATGCTAGTAAGAACAACTGTAGGGATGGCATAATATGATGTTAATGTGCTTCTAGATTATAATATGATGTTAATAACCTAACTATAACATGGATTTAATTATAGTTTTCTTATGACTATAAAATGACTATTTGTTGACACTAATGTGACATTATGTTTGAATATAATTTGAATATATCACTGACTAAAGGTTGACTATAATATGCCTTTATTTTTGAAAAATAACTGAAAATAATAATAATAATTCATTATTGTTGAATTGAAATTGTATTTTGGATATAAATGTAAATAAAATTTGGTGTGAAATGTTATTTGAACTTGAAAATACATTTTAGTTAGTGACTCATAAGTGATGTATATTTATGAATCAAATGTTCATCTTTGAATCAAAATCACTTGCTAAAGTAAGCAAAGACAAGGTTCGTGTTGATGACATGGAATAATTTTGATAGTAAATTACAAGGATAAAGTACAAGTAAATTAAAATTCAATAGTTTTAAACAA
Organism: Taxus wallichiana var. yunnanensis; assembly: GCA_018340775.1. Lineage (NCBI taxonomy): Eukaryota > Viridiplantae > Streptophyta > Pinopsida > Cupressales > Taxaceae > Taxus > Taxus wallichiana. Next base: position 686,607,413 of record CM031238.1, on the reverse strand, counting down.
ATGATTAGCAAGTTAAAATAATATCTTAAAAATTATGATAAAATAGTAATATAATAAAATATCATAGTATAAATTATAAAAAGACATAAATACTAGTCACGATTGACCCACAAAATAGAGGTATCATCAACATTTGTATGATCCACCCAACACTAGTACAATATGTAAAACAACCGACACTCTAAAATCATTTCCCAAACCCTCAATAACACTACCCCAACATCGGTATCCATAACATCAACATTTCCCTGCCGACCCCGAAGCCTCCATCCTCAAACATAAAATTTGAAGCACCAACCTATTACAATTTAGGCTTGATTTCACTTATCACCTATATAAATGAAAATTATTTTTCTTTTTAAAACCTTATAAAATAAAATTATAATCATATTCACAAAAACATTTTTGTTTCAATGAGAAATAAGAATAAAAATATCAATATATTCTTGTACTTTCTTCTTGTCTCTAGTGCTAAACACAACCTTTCATTCTCTCGCATCAAAAGTTTTTTTAATACTTTAATCATTGATAATATGAAACATATTTATGGATAATTTTAGAACATACATATAATTTGAAAAATAATAATGTACCTTCTATTTTTGTACTTCAAAAAATTTCCATATGAATCTAAATGGACCAACCTCTCCAAAATGTAATAATAAGACCTCATATAGAAGTCTCTAATCCATATGAAATGCCTCTCAATATACCATCTATAAGTGTGTGCTACCATCACAAGGAGTGTAGGTGAAATTCAGTTAGGAAAATAATCCATAGACACATCTTGTGCCACAAGAATATCAATGGAAGTGTTTGAGGTAGACACATGTAAGGGCATGACATCACATGGAGGAGAGATACCATATGATATTTGTCTTGAGAGAGATAGTTCTCTTGATCTCATTTAATGGGAAGTATGTTGGCCAAAAGAGTGGGAAAGTGTAATAATAAAACGTCCTAATGATTTTTGATATCTCTTATCCAATTTAGAGTTACATTGAATGTGGATAAGCCATGTTTGGAAAAACACACGATAAAAAAATAAACATTAGAGTCACATAAGTACTTACATATAATTATAGGAATTAAAAAATTATATACAAGAAACAATTAGATGAAAGAGAGGTAGGGAGATAGATAGATAGATATATTTCTCATTTATTACCAATCAAATTAATTAGAAGCAATGGATTTACAACTTTAATTTCGAGTAAAATAGATAAAATAAAGTAGGACCTAATTATGCCCCAGGATTTTTAGATTAACCCAACATGGTTGCATGAAAAGAAAACAAAAACAACTACTACAAAGTCAATATTGAATCCAAAGTGCCACATTAGTTAAAATAGTTTGAAGGCATAATCACTATAGCCATACGCAATGTGTATTTCACAATTATCATTCTCCATGATACCAAATCCACATTATGCACCTAGTCTAATAAATTGTAAATATTTTATATTATATATTGGGAATGGTATTGTTGTCATGATAAATGTATAACATGAAATTTTTAAATTTTGGTCATGACAACCAAACCCACACTTGAAATTCCCTTTCCATTCGATGGAGCAGTTTCCTCGACCAACATTTCAATTGTGTCACCCTTATTCTAGTCGAGAGGAATGTAATAACAATATTTTAAAGTGTGTTTCATTTATAGAGAAGTGTAACTATCTCTATTTTTAAAGTTACTAAGATCTATGAAAGAATAGTGCTCTTGGAGGCTTCAAAAGAGCAATTTTTGGTCTTTTTGTCTCAAGAGGACATCCCTCATGAGATAACTACAAGGGAACAACCCATATGGAGGTCATATGTGAGAGTATTGATATTATCCAAGAGATTTTAGGAAGTTTATGTGTATCCATGAGAGGTCAGGAAAATTTCAAGAAAAATCCGGTCTTTTTGGGCATGATACTAGGGAATACATGTTTCAAAGGAGCTAGTCACCTTATTCAATAGGTTTTACAATATTCAAGAGGTCTTGGGAAGCCATAAAATAGAAATTATAAAGATGAAAAATCCTAATTCATGGTTCAAAAATAATAATAGAATATTTAGAGTATAAAAAGGTAGAAACCTATCCATCAAGTACATCACACAAGTTTTTTTACAAGGTGGAACTTTATCAAAAGGTTTGAAACCTTGAGAATATTTAGGAGCCTAAAAAAATTTCAAAATGGATTGTTTACTCAAAAAAATAGTTTGAATTATGTTGAATTTTTTTCTCTTGGTGCTAAAATGAGCAATGTTAGAATTCTTCAGTTATAACTACTCAACATGGTTGAGAGGTTCACCAAATAGATGTTAAAAATTCCTTTTTAAATGGTTATTTAAAAGAAGAAATTTTTATGCATCAACCTAAATGTTTTGAAGAATGTGTAAATAATTATATTTGTGTAAACTTAAGAAATATTTGTATGGTCTTAAACAAGCTCTTAGAGCTTGGTATTATAAGATAAATAGTTTATTTCATGAGCTTAGTATTGTAATGGTATGAAAGGAACGATAAATAGATCGTACCAAGCCAATAACACAAATGCTAATCAAACACCATGATCAATAAGATGAAAGCAATTTGTTTGAATAAATTTACATAAAACATTTTCAAACAAATGAGCAAAAATATCATATATTATTATGGAACTCAATGTAATAAATTGAGAATGTGCCTTGCTTAAATAGGCAAGGAATAACAATCTAAGAATCAGTCAAGGTCATAGATCAAGCCATAAATCAAGGAAATAACTAGTCATCAAACAACTAGTCAAGACCATAGATTTAGGAGAGAATTAGACATCAAGGATCTAGTCAATACCATAGATCAAAGAAAGAACTATACTTAATAACTAGATAATATCTCCTAATATCTAAATAAGATAAAAGAAATATCCACACACATAAGTGGGTGAGGATAAATATAATAAAAGTAAATAAAGTACCTAGGTGAACATGAGCTAAGGTAAATACCTGCTCTAACATAAACAAGCTCTTAGAGCTTGGTATTCTAAGATAAATAGTTTATTTCATGAGATTGGTTTATCTTACTAGTTTTTCGATAATGATTTACTTTTTAAGTATGAAAATAGTCATGTTATCATTATTGTCTTATATGTTGATTAAATCTGATTACTAGTGGTGATAAGAATCTAATTCTTAGAATCAAAGAGAAATTAAGACAACATATTGAAATGACTGATTTAGGACTATTATATCATTTTATAGGTATGATTATTTTTCAAAATCACATATCTATTGTTGCATCACAAGCACAATATACTACTAACATTATTAAAAGTTTTAATATGATTTATTGTAAGGATGTATATACTCCTGTGGAATTTTGTGTTAAATTAGATCTAAAACCTTCTTGTGATAAATATAATCCAACTTTATACAAACAACTAGTTGGTAGTTTGATTTATTTAACTATCATTGGGCATGATATATCATATACAATTGGAATTGTTTGTATATTCATGCAAGATCCTTATAGGACCATTAGAAAATGGAAAAAAGGATTCTAAGGTATATCAAAGGTACAATTAATTATGGTTTGTGCTATTATTCTTGTCATAATGCACATTTATTTGGTTATTGTGATTCTGACCATGTTGGTGATATTGTGGATAGAAAGTCTACTGGATATGTTTTCAAGTTAGGTGCATGTGCAATAACTTGGAGTAGCAAGAAGAAACCAAAAATATCTATATCTTCTAGTGAATTAGAATAAATAAGTGTTATGGAAGTAGAAAAAGAATCCATGTGGTTCAAAATAATATTGAAATAACTTCATATGAGCATCAAATAAAGAACTCTACTTCTATGTGACAACAAAAATTATATTGCTCTTGCAAACAATCAAGACAACATCAAATAACAAAGCATTTTGAGATCCATATGCACTTTTTATGGGAGAAATTTTTCAATGGTCATATAGATCTCAAGTTGTTTTACGCTAAAGAGTAGGTTACAAACATTTATACTAAGCCCCTGGGTACTACAAAGTTATGAAAATTTCATGCTATGTTGGGTATTTTAGATAATAGCTCTTATAATCATGTGGATGAATTAATCTCCACCTTTGAATCTGTTGAGCATATGTTGGTAAGCTCTTATAATAATCTGAATGACATTGATATTCACTTATGGATCGTATGAGTTTTGGCCTTTTAGACCTTACCTTGAGGGGGAAATAAGTTATTAGCATTATGCATGTTTTTCTTGTGCAATTCCATCTTTTAATGGCTTGATTGTGTCAAAATGGATACTCCTAGATTCTTTTTATGGTTTTAAAGTAAATTTTCATGTATGTGAAGTTTACTTGTAATCCCCAATGAAACATTAGATATATAGCCTTATATAATACTTAATAGGTAATCAATTTATCTTGATAATTTTTTGAAAAATGTTTTTGTTCATAGTGTATTGTGGATTTTCATAAACTCGTGGAACACTCATTTTTGGCCACGTATTATTGAAGTCTACATAACACTAAAGCAATGTTCGTGACTTTAAGAAACTCCATAGACCACTTTTTCCTACCACTTGAGTAAGTCCATGGGACACTATGTAATGCATCACGAGTTACAAAACCCACAAAACACTCGCATTAATGTACCATGAAGTTATTAAATCCATGGAACACTTAAATTATTTTGCATCTTAGGTAAATTTTTGGGATACCACATTAGTGTACCAAGACATTATTGTAGTGTACTTGCAAAGTCACAAAATCTGCAACATTAATGTTTTGTTACATGCTAGCCTAATTCACTTGGATGGTTTATGGACTGTAATTATTTTTGTACAAAAAGGTGACTTGGCATATGTTATTTCAAACAATCATTATTATTTTTTACATGTTATCCTAAACCTTCTTGATTTATGGATTGTAAGTCCTTTTGCATAAACAAAAAAATTAGCATATTTCCCTACTTAACATTAAGGGGGAGTGTTAGGTTTATAATATTAAGTAGGAAACTACTTATTTAGAAACTCTGCAAAAGACTCTGCTTGTTTTTGATCTATAGATTATATTTTAAATATAAGCATGATAGGTCCTAAAAAGGGTTGACTTTAAGAATGGATCATGACCACCTACCTTGTATATAACAATGTGATCTCGTAAGATATTAGTTACAAAGTTGATGGTAACATTTATGAGAGTTATATGAGTGAGATAATAAAAAAATAGTGGGATTACTAGGTGAAATTTTAAGGGGGAGTGTTAGGTTTATAATATTAAGTAGGAAACTACTTATTTAGAAACCCGCAAAGACTCCTTATTTTTATCTATAGATTATATTTAAAATATAAGCATGATAGGCCCCAAAAAGGGTTGAATTTAAGAATGGATCATGACAACCTACCTTGTATATAACAATGTGATTTCATTAGTTATTGGTTACACAATTGATGGTAAGATTTATGAGAGTTAAATGAGCGAGCTAATAAAAAATAATGGGAGTACTAGGTGAAATTTTATTCTTAATAAAGATAAGTGATTTTTAGTGGATTTTTACCTTCCAATATTTTCCCACTTATATCCCACCTCATTGTGTTCATTTAATTTCAGTTTTATGTTGTATAGTGCAACCCACCATCCACCACGTCTTCCTTAAGAATACATACAAAGGTTTAATTCATTGAGGATAACATTCAGCACAAGCATAAGTCCTTATCTAGTATTAAGGAGGAATTAACAATGACATATAACTAAATGAAGTAGTAGTATCATCATAACCATAGTGGAAGTAAGTTTGAAGTTAGTAATTTGGTACTTTCATAAATTTTAACTTATAATAAAATTTCCTTGAAGAAATGAAAGAAAGATAAAAACTTTACTCATAATCATTATGGTATATAACATACAAGCTATAATCACCTAAGTCTACATGAATACATGTGCATTTCAAGTATCCTACTTAAAGAAGGTCATTGGAAAATAAGTATTCGCTTAGAAAATGTTACCAAAGTTGGAAGAGTAATAAAAATTCATTCTATAAACTTATAATATCCTTAAAACATACATTAAGAAGATGCAAACTAGGTTGATTCAAGAGAATTTCATCATGTGGAAGAATCTAACCAATAAGCATGTTACATGGGAGAATGATTTTATTTTTCAAAAGCACCCAAAATTAATCAATGCTTTGAGGAAGAAATTTCATTTTTAGGGAGGTGCATGTTATCCCCTTGACCTATAATTTGTATTGGAATATGTATGGTTGTTTAGTTTATAAACAAATTTACCATAATTGAATTTTATATGAAATTAAACCCTAATAGGATTGGAATCTAGAAAATTTATATATTTAGATTGAAAATAAGAAATTTATTCACATATATGGAAATATAATAGATGATCTAGGAATTCATTTAATTAAGGTACATGTTAAAACATAATGATAATACAAGAGGATAATGAGGCTACTGTTTGTATGTTTCTAGGATGATTTGGATGTTAAATTAGAGGAATAAAATGAATTTTTGTTTTGTATGTGCTTCATCTCCAAAAATATGTATGCACTATACCTTTGGGTTTTTTTGACAAACATTATAGGATTGACCTATACAACTTGTCTATATTTACACATACTTTTCCATCAAATTTTGGTACTTATATTTTAGTTTTTGTCCTTTTGTTTATGTCTTCTATTACTTTTTGGCCTTCTCTAGATGCATATAAATATACCTATAATAGAAATACGTATCTATCCTGTAAAAGAACTCAAATTGATAGAAAATTGGGGAGAATACATTTAAAATATTTTTGTGTTGAAATAAACTTCGATATCATCACTAATTAACTAAGTTTTTCACTTTATTAGCCCATGTGGAGTGAAAACTCGGGTGTAGTTCTCCTACCTAGTGGAAGTACAATTATTATAATTTAATACCTATATATGGTCTCATGTAATAATAAACATAATATAAAAAATTTAAATGTGTTTTAGACATATCCATATAGAATAAAATAATAGATTAAGTTCTTATAATAATTAAACTAATATAATGTCTTTACTAGCCCTTATATTTTCCCTGTTTCTCTTGCTTGTGGATGTGTTTGACCTCTTAATGAATTTATAAATATAAGAGTCCTTTATTTGAAATAAGAACCTATTGTGAGAAAAAATCCAGCCCATAAACTTGAAATAATCACATATAATGGTAAAAAATACTAAGACCCAAAAAGTAATGAAAATGGGCCTAGGATTGAAATTTCCCTTTGTGGGATAATGCTTACATTCTAACTATTCCGTTATTAAATTGATTTTAAACAATTATAAAATAAAATAATTTTTTTAATCATCCCCTTATTAATTAACTAAACCTCTTTATTCACATCACACTTCCCACAACATCAATGGAAAATTAATAGTGCTTAATTTATCCTAATTATAATTATTAAGATGCTAATCATATATCTCCATTATTTGAAATTCACCAAAATCATTGAGAATCCTTCAAAATAAATCTATATAAGTAACCTTCCAAAGGTAAAGTGACACATATAATCTCATTCAATATTTCTATTTCTAGAAACCTAGCTAAGTTGAGAAACTCTCTTAATGTAAGAGCCTACAAAACTTAAATATTTATTCCAACTTGGGAATAAGCATTGCATTATCATCCTTCCTATAAGAATAATTCTCGATTATGAAGAAATCGTCTTGGAAATACACATATATAAAAATAAATACCACAAAAAAGGTGTTTGGTTTATAATATTAAGTGAGAAACCATTTGTTTAGAAACTTCTTTGAAGTCTATATGTTTTCGGTTTATAGCTTATACTTAAAATAAAAGCATAACGGATCCATTACTACCATCGGTAGTGTTTAAATTGTAAGAGTGACCCAAAAAAGGTCGCCCACCTTGTATAAAACAAGGTGATCTCATTAGAACTCATATACGGTATATACACACACATGTGAAAAATTAAGTGTGATATATGAATGCGATCTATATACATGAGCTGATCATAGATACATGAGAAAATGTACGGGGTGGTCTGTAATCCCTTCTTGAAGGTGTAATTGCAAGTGGATCTTTGGAAATAGTGAGAGTGCTGGTCAAAATTGAATTCTAAATAAAGATAAGTGATTTTAGTGGGTTTTTTACCTTTCATGGTTTTCCCACTTATATATGGTGTCACTATATTCATTTAATTTTTGTTTCATGTTGTTTACATTATGTAATCTGTAATATAAACATCATAATATATGTTTTAATGAACGCATATCATAAATTATAATTTTTGGTAATTTAATGTGGTGGATCTATAATTTGTAACATTATTTATCCCTAAATTTTCTAACATGGTATTCGAGCTTGTGTTTATCTATATTTTGTTGTTTTTGATTTACAGGTGTGAAAAAACTTGAAGCTTTTTCATATTTGAAAAACCTTATTTACTTCCTAGTTTTCTTCAAGTTTATTAATTGCAAAATTCCAATTCCTCCAAAAATTATTTGAAATTGAATGTTCCAAATGGTTTAAATCAGATATTTATTTTTGCATATGTTCTTATCTTCCTCAAATCCTTCTTATGCCTAGAGTTGTGTACTTTTCATCCACAATCATCCTTTATCTGTTTCTAGGAATTCACAACTTTCTACATGCTTTCGTAACTTTTCCTATGCCTTCACAGTAAATTTGAATATTTGGCAGATTTTGTGACCTTATTAAAAAAATTCTTCCACGGATTTATCTAACCCTTTGCAGCCTTTTCAAAGTCTTACACAACATTTTTAGCTTCATGGCTTTATGTTATGTACTTTGTGGCATCCTTCACTTCACAACATCATCCTTTAGCCTTGCATGAATTTTATAAACTTTCATGGTTTTTATTCTTGATGTATTTTTACCATTTCGCTATCCATGGATTATTAAGATTTGAAAAACCCTTAAAACTCTAGTTTTTAAAAATTTCAGTGTATTGCAGCTTACAAACTTCTTGAGTAATTTCTTCTTATGCGATATCTTGTAGACATTCTGGCATATTTTTATGCTTCACAAATTATTTTGAGCTGCCCCTTTCTATTTTAATTTTTTTTTGTTCTGTGAACTTCTAGTGTCTCAGAAACTTTCCTTGTTCCACAACTTCTGGATCAACTTTCCACGGAACATTGAAACCTATGGAGTATTGTGTCTATATATCTGTGGCCTATCATTTTCTTAAAAATGCTATAGCTTTCTTCTAAGTGCCTCGTGGCCTCTCATAGTTTTTCCCTAGTGTTGTGTGGTCTTCCTTCTTTTTTTTCTCACCATGTTTAAGCGTGTTTATTAATTTACATGATCTCTCCCTTATTTTTCAATCCTCTAAAGTCTAATTTCTTAATCTTGTGGGTCTTTCCAACCTCTTAAAACCTTCCTAACACTCAATTTTCAAAATCTTACTAAGTTTTATTTAAAATAGATGGTTATTATATTTTTCAATGGATAAATCTCAACTTTTAAATGGTTCCAATTCCAATATTTGGAGAATTGGGATTAAGGTTATCATTATGGATAGAAAACTATGAGATTTAGTTAGTGGTGTTGATAAGAAACCCACTTGGAGACAAGATACACCTATGAAATTGAGTGTTTTCTCCCAAAAATCCCAAGAAGCCATGTCAATCCTATTGCAAAGCATCAAGGATGTTTTTTATTACATATAGGTCATATAGGTTCTCTCTTTGCGATGCATGGATGTAATCACAAACTATGTATGAAAGTATCTCGCCTTTATAAAATAATCAATTTAGTCATGGATTTTTTCACAAATCCTATGAAATATGATGAGAAAATTTTTAATTACCTAGATAAAATTAAGAACATTAAAGATCAATTAGATGGATGTAATTGTGAATTATTTTAGGATAAGCATATTTACTTCATTATTCTAATTAACATTCATGAGAAATTTAGAAATTATATTTCCATTTTGAATTTTAAATACCAAAATGAAGTTGATTTACTTTATTTAGACACCTTGGCTTCTCTCCTTATCCTAAAATAGAGTTTCATGGATAAATGAATCAAAAGATAATTCCTCTCGGATATTGTTCTACGAAAAATTAGAAGTCTTTTAAAATTCAAAATAACATTAATATAAATCAGCAATCCAACTTTAGACCTAAACACAATAGGAATAATAAGAATTTTAAAGTAAATTTTGATGGAAATTGTACCAACGTGGGAAATTTGGTCACAAAGTTGCTGATTGTCCTTTTAAAAAGTCTAATAACAATGAAAATAATAATAACTTCAACAAATAAATAAGAATAAGAATAAAAATCAGAATCATGCTAACAACGAAGCCAATAATGTTGAATGAACTAGTGATATTTATACTTCCCTTTCAGCCTATGATGACAATGAATGGATATTAGATAATAGTTCCTCTAGAAATATGAAATACATGCATGATATTCTATCTGATGTTGTTGATTTTCATGAGGATATCTATCTAGGTGAAAATTCAGCCATCAAGTTTGAATGTTATGGAAATGTTTTGTTAGCAAATGGAATCATTAAGAATATTTTTTTATTAAGTAACTTAAAGAAGAACCTTTTATTTTTTTCTCAATTAACCAAATAAAACTACAAAGTTGTGTAATTGGAAGATAAATGGTATGTTAAAAATGATCTTGGTAAAGGTATTCCTACTAGTTTATAAAATATTTTTTTGTACTTTTTGATGGATTTTTTTATTAAATCTTGTCTTTCCTCTTCCTCTTGTGATGTTTTTCAATTATGACATGAAAGGATTTGGCATGTAAAATTTAAGAGTTTGTATGATATGTATCACCTTAATCTTGTAGTAGGTCTTCCTAAGATAAAATCAAACCATGGAACTTGTGAAATTTTCTTGCATGGAATAAAACATGTTCAACTATTTCACAAACATCACGAGTCTAATTCCTCTTGCTTGATTGATTTGGTTCATAGTGATGTAATATTTCCTCTGGAAATTCCTTCTCTAGGTGGATACTTGTATGCTGTTAGTTTTGTTTAATGATTTATCAAGAATGACTTGGTCTTATTACACTAAGAAATATTCGATGTATTATATAAGTTTCAAGAGTTTAAGGTGTTGGTTGAGAACATGGTTAATCTAAAAATTAAAAGAATCAAAACTAATAATGGAGGTGAGTATGTTAATAGAAAATTTGATTAGTTTTTTTGTATCTAATGGATATCAAAAGAGTTATTCAATCCTTACTAGATCCTCAAGTAAAATAACATAACCAAAAGGAAGAATAGAACCATCTTAGAAATGGCTAGGACTACGCTTCATGACTCTAATGTACCTAATTTCATATGGGATGAAGCTATGAACATTGTTGTTCATATATTTAATAGAATTCATACCACATATTTGTATCAAACCACACCTCTTGAATTTTGGACTAAACAAAAACATGATATCTCTCATTTAAAGATATTTGGTAGTCCTACTTCTCTTCTCATTAATAAAGTTAAGAGACAAAAACTTGATCCTACATCCTACTCTTGCATTTTTTTGGGTATGGTGGTCACACAAAAGGATTAAGAGTGTATGATCTAGTCAAACATGAGATTGTGGAAAATAGGAATGTTGATGTTCTCGAGAAACCTTTTTGTGATTCTTCCTCTCTTCCCTATTTTGTATTTAATGAATCTAAAAATATTCATTTTGATGATATGTCCTTAGATAATATGGAAAATTAATTACAAGAGAAAAAAAATCATTCTTATTACATGATGGATGCATACCTTGAGGGGTAGTCTTCACAATCCTTGTCTAAGTCAAAATTTCCTAAATGGGATAAAAATATGGTTCTAAATTAAGAGCCTAATGATTTGAGAATGATCTCCCACAATCAACATTCTTATATTTCCTTGTCAAATGTTTATGAGGTTGAACCTTAATTTTTTAAGAAGCAAGTTTAGATGAAAAATGGAGTACAATCATGGAAAATGAGTAAAATTCTTTAAAAAATAATGCAACTTTGGAATTAGTACCTCTTACTCCTAAAATAAGCGTTGTAGGTTCTAGATGGTTGTATAAAATTAAATATAACTTTGGTGGTAAGATTGAAATAATTAAGTCTATATTATTTGCTAGAGGGTTTACTCAAAACCTTGCTTGGATTATGTTGAAAGCTTTCCCCCTGTTGCAAAAATGAGCATTGATATAATTCATCTAGCTCTAACTTCTCAACATGGTTGGGAGATTCAGAAAATCGATGTCAAAAAGGATTTTTAAATGTTGAATTTTAGAGAAGAAATTTATATGAATCAACCTAAAGGATTTGAATGACTGACAAATAATTTAGTGTTTGTAAACTTAAGAAATATTTGTATGGTTTTAAAAATCTCCTAGAGCTTGGTATTCAAGATAAATAGTTTCTTTCAAGAGCTTGGTTTTAATAACTATTTTTTTGATGATGATTTATTAATTTAAATTGAAAACAATCATGTTATTATCATTGTTTTGTATGTTGATGATCTCTTGATTACTATTAGTAATAAGAATTTAATTCTTAAAATCAAAGAGAAATTAAGACAATGGTTTGAAATGATTGATTTAGGACTGTTAAATCATTTTCTAGGCATGGTTATTTATCAAAGTCACATATCTATTATTGCATCTCAATCATAATATGATACTAATATTTTTAAAAGATTTAATATGATTGATTGTAAGCTGTCTCCATTCCTATGGAATTTGGTGTTAAATTAGATCTAAAACCTTCTTGTGATAAATTTAATCCTAATTTATATAGACAACTTGTTGGTAGTTTGATTTATTTAACTATCATTAGGCTTGATATATCCTATATAGTTGGAATTATTTCTAGATTCATGTAGGATCCTTATGAGGACCATCGGAAAATGAAAAAAATGTTTTAAGTTGGGTAAAGGTGCAATAACTTGGAACAGAAGAAGTAACTAACAATATCTATCTCTTCTACTAAAGCATAGTATATAAGTACCATGGAAGAAGGAAATAAATGTATGTGGATCAAACAATTGTTGGAATAACTTTACATGGGATTCAAAGGAAGTAAACTTCCTCTATGTGATAACCAAAGTTACATTGCTCTTGTAAATAATACAACCCAACATCAAAGAACCGAGCATATTGAGATCCATATAAACTTCATCCGAGAGGAAGTTCTCAATAGTGACATAGATAAATTTTAGTGTGAGTTATCCTATGTGTTCTCCTCTCATATTGGAGGGTCATCTCACATGGGTTAGGTTTAGGGTTTCATGTGTGTCATGCACTAGGGTTACTCAACAACCTATATGTACCCTTTTTCTATTTATTTATGAGCATGTTGTCATAACAGCTAATTAACATGATGAGATCCCTCTCCACTATTAGTTCCAGCAAGGGGTTTCCTTTTACGACGTGAGACATTTTTTCTCACCACCAGGGTTGGCTTTCACCTCCTTTCTATTTTTTGCTTGTGCTTGTTTACGGTGTCCTATTTTTGTGCTCCATGAAACACTGTTGTGGTCTCCTCTCTTGCAGCGTTATTACGTTGATTGCAAGATGAGTTACCAAGTGTTTCAAACTACACGCACGGACTGATTGCAATCAACGCACTAAGCTAAAGTGTTTGAAAGCAGGGGGTTGTTATTTTCTGGGTGGTTGTGTTTCTTTTCTGCATTTCTTTCTCTCTCTCTCACTATGGATGCAATTTCAATTCCTTTTCTTACGCCATTCAAATTTTTTGAATGGAGATCAAAAATAATAATGAAACTAAGGGGTAAAGGGTTATTCCACATCACCATGGGACCGAGACCTGAACCGGATGACGAACTGAAAAATCTAAGTGGTTAAACCGTAGTGATGAAGCTTTAGGTCTTATTTGCATTCTCATCTCTCTTGACTTGCTCTTCCACATTGAGACACCGAAACACCTAAATCTATGTGGAAAAACTAGATGCGATTTTTGGACAACTAGATGACATGAGAGCACATGAGTTGGAAAATGAACTACTAGAGTTAAATCCTAGTGACTTTGAAAACTACAAGCTTTCTTTTTGAAATTTGTCCACATTAGATTATTGTTAAAAGTATGTCAAGTAGAAAAGAAAGATTCTTAACCGATCTTGTCAATTCTCCCTCCTACACAATGGAGCCGGGTATACACCAATTGGCCCAACAACATTAGGAGGTAGTGACACCAGGAATTTCCCGGGAGGTCACCCATCGCCACACTACTCTAGGGCTGGCGTGCTTAACTACCTAGCTCTGATACCAAATGATTTTTCATCACACCAAAAGCTCAAACTAATAGTGGAGAGGGATCTCATCATGTTAATAAGTTTCTATGCCAAGACACTCCTTTGTCTTTCCTCTATGTGCAAGCTTTTTTTTGAGAAAGTTCTTCCATTACCGATCAATTCTTTCTTACAATTACAGCTGGAGCTATCAAAATTATGTTGGAGTGCAACTACCTCATGGTGACTTGTTTCGATTCGATTCTCATAAAATATTTTCATGGTATCGAGCCGAGGCGGCGGTTAAGTGCGTCAACCCAGTTAGTGTGGTGATGGGTGACCTCCCGGGAAATTCTTGGTGTCGCTTTGCCTCCTAATCTTTGTTGGGCCGATTGGGTGTATACCCGGCTCTATCGTGTAGGAGGGTATTGACATAGCAACTAATTAACATGACAAGATCCCTCTTCACTATTAGTTCAAGCTTTTAGTGTGACAACAAAAAAATTGGTATCGAGCAAGCGATTAAGCGCACCAGCCGTAGAGTAGTGTGGCAATGGGTGACCTCTGGGAAACTCTCGAGTGTCACTTTGCCTCCTAATGCTTTTGGTCGATTGGGTGTATACCCAGCTCCATCATGTGGGAGGGAGAGCACTATCTCTATTTTCAGAAATCCAATTCAACATCGGTGAACGAAGCACATCGAGATCCATATGCACTTCATACGGGAGCTTATTCATGATGGTATCATTGACATTCAAGTACATTGAATGACTAACTAGATTGTAGATTTATTCACAAATCGCCACTTCTAACTCCACGTAACTAGTAAGATGTGAGGGCTCACCACCGAGAGCTAGAAAGGGCACAAGCTATGAAATTTGTTGAATGGTAGTGATGAGAGATAGACAAAGATTTGGAGGAACCAAATTAGGGTGCTACAAACCTACTCTACTCAAGTGACTCCATAGTTTAGAATGCTACTTACTTTGCGGTTTATCTAGACTTAGATCTCGTAGATGGCCACATGGTAGACAAAATCAGGTTTTGAGGTTTTGAGCTCTCTTGGAATTTTGGACACCGATTCACTTGTTTTTGACTCAAGATTTCAAAAGGTTCATTTGAACTGTTTGCTTACGACCTTAAACGTTTATTGTCAAGAGGACCCCCCACACCTTGCCCCATGCTACTAGTAAGAAGCATGGGCTTATCACCATGGACAAGGCATAGGCAAGTAAGGGCATTCCCATCCTTTCCCAACCCTACGTCATTAGTAAGAGACGTAAGCTCATCACCGAAGGTTGGTGGGGCAAGGAAATGCGTAAAATAAAATTTTCTGTTTGATCTATATTTGACTTATTTATTTGAGCAAAATGTCAGTATTTTCTTATTTCTAAAGACATAGACATACGAGATAGATGTGACACTATGAAGCTTCTAGAACAGACCATAGGAAAGACACATATCCTAGGAAGAAACCAAAAGTGAGAACAAGCATGCAGACCTTGGTATGGTTACCGTTAAGACTTTGTCATATCTAGCTTTATATGGATGAAATGATTTTGAAATAGGTGATGATATTATGAAAATGAAGAAGTATGATTGGAATGCTTATGCCAATACCATCAGAAGTTTGTAATGAATTGATTTAAGAATAAGTTCCTTGATCACAAAATTGTATGAAATAAGTGGACAAAATGAACCTAACTACATGAAGGTGCAATGTAGATATAATTATACAAATAGTGTTGTTTGCTTATGCATATAATTGTTTAAGATGCAAGGAATTGACTATTTCATTGAATTCCTCATCTTGCGGTGTACATAAGAGATGTAACATTTCCATAGTCTTTCGTGACTTGGTATGGGCCCAACCATTTGGGCCGGAATTTCCTTCCTTTGCCAGTCTTTTATCGATCTGACTGTCTTGTCTTAGAACTAGATCTCCTTCATATATATCTCGTTCATAGACCTTTTGTTATACTGTCGGCACATCCGGTCAGCATAAACTCTATGCCACTATTCAGCATCTAATCTGGCCTCATCTAGGCTTTCTAGTTGGGAGAGACGTGCTTCTCTATAAGCTTCTTCATCCAGAATCCCTTGTAGTGAGATGCGGAGACTAGGTATTTCAACCTCAAGTGGGAGAAAGGAGTTTCTCCTGTTGGTGTTCTTATTGAGGTTCAGTGGGCCCACAAGGCCAGATATAAATTTAAATGCCAATCTCATTTGTTTTCTTTTACTGTTTTAAGGAGAATAGCTTTCAATGTTTTGTTTTTGCTTGACCTATCCATTGGCTTGAGGGTAATACTGAGGAGGTTGTATGATGGTTTATTTTAAATTTACTACATAGCTCATGGACTTCATCATTTTTAAAGGAAGTACCATCATCCGAGATAATAATTTGTGGACACCATACTTACAAATGATCTCGGTTTAAAATGAACTTGGTGATCATGGAACTTGGTACATTGGTAAGAGGCATAGCCTCTACCCATTTGGTAAAATACTTGGTGGCTGTGATTAGGAAGTTATGGCCATCTGTTGATGAGGGAGAGAATTTCCCTATCAAATCTAGGCCCCAGGTAGAAAAGGGCCATGGAGTTGTGATTGGTTGTAGAGTTTGTGCCGGCATGTGAATCTAATGGGAAAATTCTTGGCATTTATGACACTTGCGTATAAACTCTCCTTTGTGTGTGCTCTAGAGTGGGCCAGAAATAGCCCATCCGATGTATTTTGCGTGCAGTGGCATGACCACCGAAGTGGCCTCCACATATTCCACTATGAGATTCATGGAGAATCCTCTTTTATTCTTCTATGTCAACACACCTTAGAAGAATTCCATCGAAAGCCTTACAATAGAGCACTTGTTCTATAATAACGTATTTAGCTACGATAATGTGTAACCACCTTCTTTGTTGTGGTGTAGCACCTTCTGGATATGTATGGTCCATGATATAATTAATAATATTAGTATACCAAGGACATTCAGAGATAGGAGGTTTAGTTTCGATGTAATATATGCATTCATCGGGAAAATCTAGATCTACTAGATCACCTCCGTCTAATGGGTTATCAGCTAACCAATCTACAATGATTTGTCCCTTAACAAACTTTTGGTTTACAAAAGTTAATTCAAATTCACCCATTAAGGTTATAAAGCGTCCAACCTTTTTAGACAAGGACCCTTGCGTGAGAAAAGTTTGTAAATGGTCTGTTTTTACAATGACCCTTGTTTCTTGATTTAGCATGTAATGTCTTAAGCGTTTGGTTGTGAAGATTATGGCAAGACACTCTCGTTTACGCTTACGTATAATGTGTTTCATAGTCAAGCAACGTTCGGCTAATAAAATAGATCACACGTTCTCATTTGTCATCGTCTTCTTGAGCCAGCATACAGGTTAACGAGACATTGGTAGCTCATGAATATAAGATTAAAGGGTGGTCTTGTTTAGGAGGCATTAGTGTAGGTGGTGACAACAAGAAACACTTAACTACTTCGAAAGCCTCATTGCAGTATTTGGTCCAATCGATACTATAATCTTTCCTAAGTAGATTGTTGATTAGATGAATGGAAAAGCTTAAATTTGGGATGAATCTTTAGATTGCACCGAGTTTCCCAAGAAACGACATGATTCTAGATTCATCTCGAAGGTGGGATCATTTTAAGAACAACCTGATTTTGGTTGGGTCTACATTGATTCCTCATGATGATATAATGTAACCTAGGAGCTTCCCTCCTATCACCCAAAAACACATTTTTCGGGTTTAGTGTGACTCCATATTCTATCAAACATGAAAGAATGATGCGGAGCATACGGGTGATCATAGTGCTTCCTGGCTTTAGCCAACAAGTCATCTACATAGGATTCCATGATTTTGTGAATAAGATCATGAAATATGTATGTCATTGCCCGCTGGTATGTAGTGCCAGTGTTCTTGAGACTGAATGGCATAACAACATAGCAATAGGTTCCCCAAGGAGTTATAAACATGGTTTTGGCTTGGTCTTGTTCGGATATTCTAATTTGATTGTATCCTGAGAATCCATCCATGAGAGACAAAAGCTCAAATCTAGTTGTTGCGTCAATGATGATGTCTATGGATGGTAACGGGAAGTCGTCCTTAGGGCACGCCTTGTTAATGTCTCGAAAATCTATGCAAATGCATATCTTCCCATTCTTTTTGAGAATAGGAATGATATTAGATACCCACTGAGAGTAATCGACCGGTTTGATGAATCCTACTTGGAGGAGTTTCATTACTTCTTCCTTCACCATGAGAGCTACCTTGGGTTTCATTGGTCTCAATTTTTGTTTAATTGGCTTTGCATCTGATTTGGTGACAAGGTTATGTACCACAATGTGTGGTGCAACCCCTGTCATTTCTTTATAATTAAATGCAAAAGCCTTCTGATGTTCTTTGAGGATTCGAGTGTGTATTTCTATTTCTTTAGAGTTAACGAAGATCCTAGTTTTAAGATCTTCGGTTCATCCTCCGTTTCGATGTTAATATCAATTGTTTTTGATTAAAGAAGTGTTACCTTCTTCAAACTTAGGTGGGGCTGGAGGTAGTTCCAAATCCTCTCCATTCTCTACCGCGTATATGTTGAGCTCCTTTTGTGGGGGAAGCTCTATCATGGGATTTCCAAAGTAAGAAGATGAATGTGGGATTAAGGACAAATCTACCACGTGATGGGTGAGATGTAACTTTGCATAGGTGTTTAGGTAATCAAGAGTGGCTCTATCACTATCAACGTGGTCTAAGATAGTAGATTTTTTCTTAGCTATGTTTGTTAAGAGAGGATTTGACATTTTCTTCACTAACGGTTCAGCACGAAGGGATACCATGAAATGGGTATCCTCCAACTCACTATTTGGAGTGAAGCGTGACGCTGAGGTTGCTATTGAATCTGTGAGAAGATTTTTTTCTTACGGGATTGCTTCAATTGATATGAAGTCAAACTCTTTGCTCAAATATAATCTTCTGTTTTGTAGAATGCTGTAAGTGTTCAGCTCTGGTCTCATACACCTCAAAGACTTGATTTGCTATTAATTGTGAGTCTCCTAATACTCTTATATTATTAACACCGATCCTTTTAGCTATGATGAGACCAAGGAGGAGGGATTCATACTCAACACCATTGTTTGTACATTCAAAATTTAATTTAAAGGTGAATGGTAGGATCTTTCCTTTGGCGAAGTAAAGATCACACCGCCCTAGCCCCATAATGACATCTAGCTCCATCGAAATGGAGAGTCCAATATTTAATTGGGAAGATGGATGTTGGGACATTCGCTACGTCTATTTCATCTATTTTGGTTACTTCTACCATGCAGAGATCCTCTACTAGAAGAGAACCAACACCTAGGGTATATCCCATGCCTACAGAATCAAATGGCAAGAAAATTGGTAGATCCTGTTCTAGCAATTCGACAATCTTTGCAGTAGTTCCTAATGATACTGTTTCTACAACTTTAGCCTCATCCTTGAGGGCTGGGATATTCTTGACTAGGTTCATAGTCTCTAGTTCTGTTGTAGGTACCAAATTTTCTTACGGTTTCACGTCGGTTGGTTTGTTGGGAGTTCAAACTCGAGTGAACTCTGGCCTTTTCTTGAGTCCGCTAGATGTATATCAAATGGCTTGGATCACCTTTTGCTATGAATATCTTTCCTAAGTGCAAGAATCTTACTTCTTGAAATAATGTAGAAGGGATTGCCTTCATACGGTGTATCCATGGTCGGCCGAGGATCATATTATAGTTGGTTTCCCGATCTATAATATAAAACTCAGTTAGGATTGTTTTGGGTCCTAAGGTGACTGGTAGTATTATAGTCCCAATCAAAGTGGCTTTAAGGCTATCATAGCCTCTTAGTGTATTCCAAGTCGTGGAACAATTTGTTTCTCCATACCCTAGCTTTTGAAGGAAAGAGAAGGGAACTATGTTAACTGTTGCCCCATCATCAACCATTGCACATTTAATGTAATTGTTATAAACCCACACTTGTAAATGTAAGGCTGGATCACCTCTACATGCAATCTCAACATCTATTGGCATTTTGCTTATGTCGAATATAAACTCTAGTATCCCTATCCGGCTGCCCCGGAGGGTGGATATCAAAGTCTATATGGTTTACCTATGTTTTGGGAGGTGGAGTGATGTTAATTAAATGACCTAAACCTAATGCTTCTAATGAGAGAATCCTTATGGGGAGGAGAGTTCTTTAGCAAGTCCAAAAAAGAGATGTGAGAGAAGGTCTTTGTTAGGTCATTAATTAAATCATAGGCACCTAGGGGTTTTACTATTGGTTGTTGGATGTTATCTGTCTCTAGTGGGTAACTTGGATTTGGCTGAGAGGAATACTCTTGTGTCCTTGTTACAGCTTCCACGTGTAGCTTAGTGTCTAACTCCACTAAACCGACTATCTTGGGTCGTGGTTGACTTCCTAATTGTGGTGCAACAGGTGGATTTAGTGAAGTCGAGGCTTCATGATCATTGTTTCCTATCATTACACCCTTGTTCATCCCATTTGGATTTAATTTGTTGTTATTGTGATTTGGGAGTGGATCGTTGAAGATCTCGAGGGGTGCGTTTAAGGGGAGGACCTGCTCCCATGAAAGTATTTGGCACAAGTGATACAGGATCTGCTAAGAACATATCTATAAAAAGTTGTCTTTGTTCCTCTGGCAAACGTTGCATGAATTTATTATAATCGTGGCAAGTCCTAGTGTTGTGGCCTTGAATTTGTGGAAACCACAATATGAGTTAGGATTGTAATTCCTAGGTTGCTGGTTTGGCACATATTATGGTCCAAAACTCTGATTAAACCGTTGACTATTAGGATTAAAGTTTTGCACTTGTTGTTTTTGGTTTTGGTTTTGGTTTTGATATCCAGTTGCATTTTGTCTTGGACCCTGTGTTTGGACCTACGTTGTTGTTGTTGTGGATGATTAAAATCCACTGTATTGATTGTTGGGGTAAAATTGTTGTTTCGTTGATTGTTAACCAGTGGTGGAGTATTTACAACATTTTCCTTTTTAGCTTGGTCAGTTACTCCATCTGTTGTCACTCCGTGATTCTTGTTAAGGATTTTAGGTCCTTGATTGGCATTTATTGTATTAAGATAGGTCGTAGTGTTTTGGTTGGGGATGATTAACCTCTCATTTGTTCCATATGTCTTGCAACCGTTATCTATTGCAGCTTGATCTATTTGGAGAGCGCTCTTGAGTACTTCATCATAAGTTCTTAGTGGGAACTTCTGGACTTCTTCCTTTACCTCTCTACTAAGAGAATGAAGGAATAAATCACATAGTTCCATCTGATCCATGTTTGGAGCACTTGCCGAAGAATAAAGGACTGTATGCCATCTTTGGATGAAATGAGCAACAAATTCATTGTGTTCTTGCTTAATATGTAAGAATTCCCTGATTCCTATTCTCAACAGTTTTTTCATGTCAAACACCTTGATGAACTCTAAAACAAGTTGTTTAAACGAATGTATTGATGCTTCAGGTATTCCATAGTACCAATCGAGGGCAATGCCCTCTAAATTTTTGGGGAATATTTAACAAAAACCCCATCCCAATGGAGCAGTTCTCAATGGTTGTGGCATAGGCCTTGATATGTGTGTTAGGGTCTCCCTCCCCTTTGTATTTGGGTAAATCGGGAAGAGGTCTTGAAAGCATGACACTTCATATGGTGAAGTCTAAGGGTTCTTTCAAATATTCTGAATAAGTCCCTATCACATAGGTTTCGACCATTGATGGTGCCTGTTGAGGGGGTGGAGGTGGAATGGGTTGTTGATATGGTGTAGCATATGTATTTGCAGGGGCATAAGGAAACCCCTGTGGTTGAGTGAACATGCTGGGAGAAGAGAACATATCTCCTTGTGGTGATTTGGAATACATGTTTAAGTATGGAGGAGCATTGCCTAGAAATGGATTGTTTTGTACTAAACCTGGGAGGTATCATATTTTCCACGGGAGCGCTGTTGAGAACGTGGTTCTAGTTGGCATTTTTGTGAATACTGAGGAGGCATGCCCAACGTGCCTATTCCTGTGAGGAGGTCTACTTGGCTAGGATGATGTGGAGGATTGGAATTTCCTACCTGTATGAATTGAGAATTTTGACTCGCTTGAGCAAGTTCTAACCCTCTAAATTTTTCTACTAAAGTTGAGATGACTTCATTTGGTGAAGTCATAGTATTCTGCCTTAGTGGCATTTGTTGTATATTCTGAGGTTGTATAGGCATATGGTACCCTACTATGAACTGATCGTTGCCCGCCAAGTTTCACCGAGGGCATTTCCTATAGGTAGTGGCATGGAGGTATTTTCTTGAAAAGAGACCTCGGGTTGTGTTTGTAAACTTCCTATAGGTGGGTACATACTCTGAGAGTGTTGTTCATTCCTGGAATAACATGCTAAATGTTCATCATCTAAAAACAGGTATGGATCTAATTGTCTACTGATTTTGGTCTAAGAAAAACCTGAGGGGATGGACCAGATCCTCCAGTGAGCATCATGTTATTAGAGCTTGAAGGCTATGGTTGTGGCGTTTGAGTGAGCTGATCCAACTCCTCTATTTGGAAAGACAAATTATATCTAGTCCTTTGAGGTGGAGTTTATGTTGAAAACCAGTTAGTTGAATAGTTATCACCCCATGCCGAGAGCGAGGGTGATGGCTGTCTATTCACCGATTGTAGTATGCCTCAAGACCTAGGAGAGGTCTGCCATATGCATCGAATCCTGACATATTCGGGGGGTATATGAATACCCACAGAATAATGGGAAAAAGTGAAGGTGGATGGAAGAAGTGAAAAATAAAAGAGGAAGAAATGTTTCTTTCACGTCAGGTTCACCAATTTTATACGATGGAAAAGTGACAAGCGAGCATGGGAATATACAAGTAACTCTTCCTCGCACCCGACCTCCCGAGGTTGTGCCGAGATAGCTAGTGGGGATGGAATATATGTGGGGTATAGGAAAACTAGTTAGGTAATCTTATATCTTTGACACGCACTAATGGAATATGTGAATCTAAGGCAAAGAAGGCCCTTCTAACCTGAACTGCGTAATAGATCGGTCGGTGAGGATGACTGCTCGAAGGCTCCAATCAATATCGAACTTTGGCGTGATCTGGTCTATAGGTTGTGGGATACAGGGAAAATGACCTGGAATTGTTTCGTGTATATCTCCAGATAGGGTCATGAGATGGATGATGGAAATAGTGGATTCTATGGGTGATTCTCTGGTCTAGTCCAGAAATCCTTAGCTTGATTAGCTGTTATGTCTAGTGAGGATAATTGTGCGATAATGATTGGTGGAAGTGGAGAGGACCTAAATACTAATGTGCGTAAACTAGCATCAACATCTGATTGACCTATGGGCCCATTGGTTTGTGGGACTTGTGGATCACAACCGTAGATTTTGGTTGTTGTGGACCTCTTATGGTCATGTGCAGAATCAATCCCTAATCCCTAGTATCTAGTAGTTGTATGCCTTTTTGGCCTCTATATTTAGAACTAAAAGTTATGTAACCTTCTTAGAGTACCTTACAGGCGTTCTAGCAACCTGAATTCTTAAGCTAGTGTCTATGTCAGTGAGAATGTATCTTGCGTCTGGCTGTGGGACCAAAGGATCACAATTGAATGTTTGCTCTCTTTCAAGCCCTTCTACAATCATGTAGATATATTTAGGGAAATCTGTAGTTTGGCTGGTTTGATCAAAATGTGTGTGCTTGGTCGTCATCTTCTATGTTTAATCCTCTTAAGCGTGAGCTGATATGTTGTAAGTATGTTGTTGTTTGGAAGACTTAGATTCCAATATTCTCGATCTATGTTAGTTATTGCTATAATGAGATTAGGTTAAGGCACGATTGGCTCGAATACGTATTATCCTGGGCTCCCTAGGTCCCGTGATTGTCATGTAAAAGGAAATGATATAAATCTAACTAATGATGAAATAAACTAACTATGCAAGATATATCTATGTATATTCCTCTATTTCTCTATTTTTGTATTTTTGATAAACTATTGAACAAAATTTAAAGAGAAATTATTTAATATATCTAGAAATTGACAACTAAACTAATAACAAAATTAAAATAAACAAAGCAGCCGAGTATAGCTACTTGCCTGTGCAGTTGTAAATCTATTCTAAATAACTAGATAACTGATCTAATCTATTTAAAAGACTCTCAATCCTACCTCAGAAGTGAGGAGTGAATCATAGTTTCTCAGAAACTATCAATCCCCATAGCTTCCCTCAGCAATATCGAAAGTGAGATTAACTAAAATGAAATGATTTACTATTCTATTTGATATGTTTTAACTAGAACTTTGAAAGCTTGAACCTAGATTTTGTAGAACAGTGGCGAATCCGATGGTGTGTGGCTTTGTCCCCTCAGTGTGATCTCCTCGTTCCTTCGTGCTCACGTGAATCTAGAAAAGCATGTGATGTTAGCATCAACAGAAGTTGGTATCAAAATAATGGTAGCTTAGGATGCAGACTGAATATAATGCGAGTAGGAGAGGGATAGCGCAAGAGAACAGAGCTTGGCTTATGTAATTCCTAGTGGGATTTATTGAGTCATACAACATAAAATGTCCAGAACCTAAAACTAATCCTTTTGACGAACAAAACCTATAACTTTAATGGCTTCCTACTGAAAATTAAACTATCCTACTCCAATTGATTGCATGAAATAGTAACAACACTAGCACAAGAAGATTATGTGGCTTCCAAACAACAAAACAACACTAACTATGCATGCAACAAATAAAACTATTGATTCCTAAGCAAAACTGAAAGACTAAGCTATTGAAATGAGAAAATGAGAGGCAAATTTGAGGGGAGAGGAAAATTTGAGGGGCCAATTTGAGGGGCCATTTGCTTGAGCACAAGCCAACTATTTATAGAATTCCCATTTACCCAAAGGTGAAAACGAAATTGAACTCTTTAACCATAAACAATGCAAAAACACTATTCTAGGGAACCAGAATCATAAATACAAGCAAAGGTGGTGAAAAAAGATGGTAAACGTTGAAATTTACGTGAGTCATGATAAAAGGAACATTCTGGAAAAACACGTGCAGGATTGCTGCCTCGAGCAGGGGCAGCGGTTATAGAGACCGCCACCCCACCCTCGCCTGCGTGGTGGTCACGAGACCGTCGCCGGGCAGGCAGCGATTTCTTCTTTGAAAACCAAAAGCAAAAAAAAAAGAGGGGAAAGGAAAAATTAAAGAACGCAGGGGCTAAGCGGGGCATGGGATGTTAACGTACACTTGGAGATATTTTTCGGATCTTGAACACCTTGCGAGGAGACCTATATCATCATTGGGGCACGTGTAACATTGTTACGGCGGTGCAGTACCCACAATTTTGGGTACATACAAACACCTTATCGGGCCTTTAGTTGTCAGGCCCCATTGATACATATTTCTTAGTTGTTAGGAGTGTCTTCCTTTTCCGTCTCGACTCATCACAACCCCTACCCCAACTTCGATGAAGGGGGTGTTAGTTTGAGTTATCCTATGTGTTCTCCTCTCATATTGGAGGGTCATCTCACATGGGTTAGGTTTAGGGTTTCATGTGTGTCATGCACTAGGATTACTTAGCACCCTATATGTACCCTTTTTCTATTCATTTATGAGCATGTTGGCATAACAATGATTAACACAATGAGATCCCTCTCCACCATTAGTTTGAGATTTTGGTGTGATGGAAAATCATTTGGTATCAGATCCAGGTAGTTAAGCATGCCAGCCCCAAAGTAGTGTGGCAATGGTGACCTCCCAAGAAATTCCTGGTTTCACTTCCTCCTAATGTTGTTGGGCCGATTGGGTGTATACTCGGATCCATCATGTGGGAGGGTTCAGTGCATCGAGATGCATGCAATTTCTGTCACACCATAAGTTTGAGCTTTTGGTATGACGACAAGTCATGCATCTATGATACAAGACCCACCCACACGATGGAGCCGGGCATACACCCAATCAGCCCAACAACATTAGGAGGCTGTGACCGGGAATTTCCCGAAGGTCACCATTGCCACACTACTCTGGGGCTAGCGCGTTAACTACGACTTTGATACGAAATGATTTTCCATCATACCAAAAGCTCGAAATAGTGGAGAGGGATCTCATCGTGTTAATCAACTACTATGCCAACAATATCAAGTTTTATTCCACTTAAGAGAAAGATGCTGACATTTTTACTAAGTGAGGATATTTTTTTATAAAAATCCATGATCGTATGTAATAATTCATCCTTAATCACTTTATCATGAGAATTTGGTTTATTTTAGTGTACTATGATTTTTCAAAAAATTGTGGGACACTTAGTTTGTGATGTGGGTTCTTGAAGTCCAATGAGCACTAAAGAAATATACCATGGATTATGTAAAATATGTGTCATAGTATCGGTTGTTTGCAACTTGCTCAAATCCGGGGTATCTTTGTGATAGTGTACTAAGGAGTTACAAAACCCTAATACAAGACATTAGTACCGTGGAGTTGTAATATCCACGGGACACTATGGTAGTGCATTGTAGTGTTGAAAAACCTATGAGACACTATTGTAGTACACCACTAAACCATAAAACCCATATAATAATTGTTTTTATGCATGCTAGCCTAAATCACTTGATGATTTATGGATTGTAATTCCTTTTGTACCAAAAAGTGACTTGGCATGTGTTATTTGGAACAAACTTTATTTTTGACATGGAAAGGAAAATTTTCATGTTTCCCTTAAGTGGGGGTGTTGGGTTTATAATATTAAGTAGGAAATTGCTTATTTAGAAACCCACCAAAGACTATATGTTTTTGGTTTATAGCTTATATTTAAAATATAAGCATGACGGATCCACCATTATCGTTAGGTGTGTTTAAAATGTAAGAGTGACCCAAAATAGGTCACCCACCTTGTATAAAACAAGGTGATCTCATTAGATATCAGATATAGATAGACACATAGACACACATGTGAAATATCAAGTGTGACATATGAATGCAAGCTATATGTGCAAGTTGATTATAGATACATGATGTGAATGGTGAAAAACACATGAGAAAATGTATGAGGTGGTTTATAATCCCTTCTTGAAGGTGTAATTGCAAGTGGATATTTGGAAATAGTGGGAGTGTTGGGTGAAATTGAATTCTCAATAAAGATAAGTGATTTTTAGTGGGTTGTTTTACCTTTCATGGTTTTCCCACTTATATCTTGTGTCACTATGTTCATTTACTTTTTGTTTCATGTTGTTTACATTCTATAATTTGTAATATAAACATCTTAATCTATGTTTTAATCACTGCATTTCATAAACTATAATTCTTGGCAATTTAATGTGGTGGATCTATAATTTGTAACATTATTTATCCCCTAAATTTCCTAACAAAGGGGGGTTTGTACTCACTTTTATTTATGCATTAATGGTTTCACTTATGTTTTATCTTGATGTATTTTCTTGAGTTACTGAGACTAGGTTTTTACATGATGTTTACTCGTGTTAATTTTATGATTTTACACATACATACATTTGGCATGTATGGTGGGACCATATAATCATCAAAAGAAAAAAATAAAACCATGAGAGAAATATCAAACATTAATAACATAAATATGAATCATCATGATATCCCAAAATATGATAAATGTTTAAATGATATATATTAAAACTCATATACATCATACCAAATGTTAAAATCTTAAGCTATGTTGATTCGTCTCTTTCCATGAATATTATCTAGAGATGACCCTTTTGGAGGACCTCCTAACGGAAGATATCTAATAGATAGTATCATGCTAATGAAGTAGACCTTACCGAGGAGGGTCACAATGATCCAATCTTCTAATCTAAGTAGGATATTACCATTGAAGCTATTGTACTACCTTGTAATATAACTACTTGAAATATGCCTCCTCTTAGGTAGATCTCATAAAATACAATAACAATCAAACCAAGCCCATTGATTCTAGTATTTTACGGGATGTATTCCACTCTCCCCACACCTTTTATGCCTCTATCTGCTCACGTATACCACTCTACTCATAGAAAAACTATCCCAACATCTCTTTACACTACAATTATATATTATGATGCCAACTATGTAGTTAGTAAGGCTACATTTATAGACATATTGAAAATCACCAAAGATAAATATGTAATATTTATAATGATACGAACATAAGTTGTGGAGATTATTAGATACTATTAGTCCTACTATTGCATCCTATTTTGCATAAATTTCTCTCTTGACAATATTTAAAACCCACTTATATGTCTATGAAATATATGAGGTCCCTACCTTAACTCTACAGGTGTGTGGGAGATATGCTCTCTCCCTATCCACCTCTTTTAGAATTAAACTTAACGGTACTCTTGTCCCATATCCTCCATCCCTACCCAATCTATCTACTCATCCTCCATCCCTCCTCTCATATCTTGATGTTGATTTTTCCTATTTCTATAACCTAAGATGATGGCACTATCGTGTTAGATGGGAATCCTCTCAAAGATATATATGCCATTCTACACCCGAAAATCAACATGTGATTTCAGACATACGTGACCTCCTGAGGTCATGCGAGACAACCAAAATGTGATGGATAGGATGGTAATACAATAGATGGATAGAGTGTAGTTATAATAGGTGGGAAATATGATAAGAAATCAAGGAAATCAAATATTTTCAACTAGTAGAATGTGGATTTGTTCATTGAGCGCAATGAATGTTTGTATAACTTGTTTGGGGGTGATGTATGATTGCGGTGCATAGATTGGTGTCGATATCGGTGGAACCAAAAAAAATTGACTCAGTTGTGGAACGTGAGGGAATTATCATTCGTCGTCTATGTATTCCTTTCCAAAGAGGGATATGAAGTCATGACGGAAGATGTGTCAAGGAAAAATCAAGGGTTTTGGGGTCTAATCCTGTCTATTTGGTCAACCCAATATTCTTTGGCAATGTCTCGATTATTTTTTTAATGAAATGAGTTGGCTGATAATTTCAGGTGGTGTAGACACCGAAATATGCTTACACCTAGCATTTCATCCAATTTAACTCGATTAATGACACTTTGTTAATTCCTATTCTTCGCTCTATTCTTGGATGCCCATTCACGACACCTTCTCATTCATATTCCTCCTATAATCTACTTGTTTGACTAATATCTCTCTTATTAGCTAAACATTCCTCCTTTCGACCATTCAGAACCTCCCTAGTTCTCTCTAGAACACTTCTATTGGCTCCGTAGGCTATCTATCAGTCATAATTGGTTATCCAGACCCCTCCCAACTCTCAATGAGTCTCTAATCACTTGATAATCAATTTTAACTAGCCTAAAGCATGTTTATCTTAATCTAATCTAAAAGAGATTTAGTCCCACATGTACCCAAAGTTCAAACTCTTTCATTTGGAAAACTATAAATAGAAGGGTCATCCCTCCCTTTCAAACTTACATCTTCACTCACAAGTCCTTATCTCTTAAGAACTTTGGAAAGGCATTAGAAATCATTTGTGATAGCTTTGAGCTATAGAAAATTTGGATCTTGTCCATACTCCATTGTTGAGAGCTCCTCCATATTTCATCCATCCATTCCAAATATAGTCAGTAAGGGAATATATAAAGCTTTGCCATGTAGCCAACTTGGAGAGATCTCTTCACTATGTTTGGGAGTAAACATCACATTTGATTGCTAGGATCTTCATAGGTTCAATGTTTTATAGCTTTCAAAAGAGTAGAGTGTAGTATAGATTTTAGTTTTATATGTTTTTGTCAAAGTTATAATGCTTTCATGTTAGTTTCTCTTGTTTAGCTCTTATCTCATGGTGCATAGTTGAGTTAGAAAAGCTTTGATGTTCTTTAGCCTCATTCCATAGATTTTTGCAACTTTCCATTGCATCAGGTGACATGGGTGCAATCCTAAAAACTAACTCGGCACAAGCCCCGATCAATGTCAAATTGGTCTCACTAAATGTTTGGATGTTTAATAATAAGGTCAAAGATTTTGATACGTTCTTATGGTGGACCCGGAATGGTCATGTGGGCACCAAGTCTAAAGAAATGGAAACAATCAAGAAAGCTAAAATCTAAAGAGACTAATAGCTAGGTTCAAGTAGCCTAGGGTGCTACGGAAGTAGAATTTGTGTTCTTTCCAATATGAATCACCTTAATTCCTACTTTTAAATAAACTTGAATTAAATAAAAGATAATTGATGTCCTCTTCTAATTAACTAATTTTGATTTATAAGCATATACTCAAAGTAAAATGAGACAAGTTACCTAATGTTTTTATAAAATTTCAATGGAGCTTTAAAAGAAATAAATTAAATGAATCTACTTTAACTTCTAATATATCTTTTTTTCTTCTCTAGAAATTAAATAAAACAAAGATACAAACACGTGGAAACTAATTAAATAAAAATAAATCTACTTCTATTACTAAAATGAAAGAAACATGGGATAACCAGATGTAGATACTCCTCTATTGTAAGATGTGAAGATACTATAATTAAAATAAATGTTTATTCTAATTTGTATTTGTGGATATATAAATTTTAAGAATTTCTTGACCTCATAATCATGAGAAAAATAAGGCTTCTCAGAAGTAATTTCCTCTTGCCCTAAGACTTCCCGGTAAAATGAATGAATTGCATATATAAAATAATAATGAATAATTAAAATGAAAAGTGCAAAAAAATGCTTCCTCAAGATTATTTCCCTCGCAAATCCATAGGGATAAGAAGGGAAGAATATTTCAATGGAAGTTTTTTCATACACACACAAATTTGGAAATGAAGAAATGAAATACATAGATATTCTAAAGAAAAGAAATGAAGAAATTCATGCACATAACCTTCCTCCAAATTATTTATCACAAAAATCCATAGGGATAAGCTAAGAAGAAAATATCAATGGAAATCTTCTTACTGATAACAGAGAAATTAAAAATTCTACTTCTTAATACATGTGTGTTGTCTGTTTAGTTCTAACGACAATATTCTAAAAATTAAAGCTTTGAAAGAATTGGAAATACACCCCAACCTGGTTATTATAGAACTTTTACAAATCCCAAGTGTGGTGATGATTCTTTGGTCTCCTCATCTTTCTTTCTAGATATGAGAGTATAAATGAACCAAGTAAAAGAGCTGACTAGTTGTAGAAGAAATCAAGAAGATGTTGGAGCAGACTAGTTGTAGGCTAGTTTGTCACAAAGGAAAGTGGGAAGAAAAAAGAAATGTACTTAGTTTTTGTGTTCTTATTAGAAATATTTTGGCATAGTAACAATGCACTTCAAATAAAAAGTATCTAACACATTATATGGGAAAAACTTGGTTTTATAGAAAATGACAAAAATATCTTGTTATTTCTAACCCATGATGAGAGGGATTTATTGGGGAGGGCTGACATATGGATGATTTCTTAGACATGACTCATTTCACCCACGAGTCACCTTCTTTGTGACTTATTTATCTATTGAGATGCATACCAGAACACTTTTCAATTTCCGGGTTAGAGGTGAGTGGACCATCACCTTAGAGGACATTTATAGGATCCTCGAAGTTCATGTCAACAACAGGATGTTAGCATCAAGAGCACCGGTTTGACAACCGAGGCCCATTATTGGGAAACCTATATTGGTGATGCATTGGAAGCTAACAAAGGTTTCCAAGCGGGGGTTGAGCTTGTTAATGGATACTACACCTATCCATACTCTACGTAAGGCCATTATTGGTATTTTGGATTCACATTTTATCGGGACAAATTCAAAGATAGGTTCTTATTCTACCGAGATCCTATTGTTTAGAGTATTGAGAAACATAATAGGGTCTATGCACGTGGAATGGATATTTTTGGGACCACATATCATGATCTCTATAGGATTATCATATTGGGGGCTAAATCACTTAGCCATCCTACATTAGTGATGTCTTGGGTATATGAGAGGATGATCCCCTACTAGCGGGAGTTGGGATAAAAATCCCAGAGCGGTTAGAGAAACAAGGTGGGTGGATAGGAACCATCTCAATTAATGTCTACTTTGACAACAACATATATGATTGCGCATCCATATCATGATTTGATTGGAAGATGGGGTGAGGAGGGCATCAAATTCACCACATGCCTTACTAATTTCAAGCTAGTTGATCATAGTAGTGGGGTAGAGATTCATCCAAAGGCTTTAGTTTCCTAGAAGTTTGGGTTACCCTAAATTTATGATATTTTGATAGTCCCCATAGTCTATAGAGGGATGTGGGAGGTGAGATATGTCTAGAGGGGAAAGATACAATGGATAACTACTACACCTAGGGTTCCTATTGGTACACCATGGGCTGCATAATATCCAGTTGTTGGGTCAGCGGTTAGATTGAAAAAATATTATATATTTGTGTAGGACCTACACAAAGAGTGAGGAGGAGGAGGAGGATGAAATAGGTTCGGGATTAGGATGGGAGAAAAATTAGATTGGTAGGGCACCAAAGAGGCCTCAACGGTTGCTAGAGATGAGGGGGTGGTGGAGGAGGAGAACGTATTCCTTGAGGATATGGAGGAGGCATCCACGCATCCATAAAAATGGAGGAGGATGTAGTAACAACTCCTGTAGTGGATTGTTGATCCAAGATGGATACCTAGGGATATGAGTAAGTAAAACACACTTATTCTAACTTTTATTTCTAGATTATATGTTAGTAGGTTCTTTCTTTTTCTTTTTCATATTTATATTACATTTTATAATTCTCCATTGCTTGATTTATCTTTGTAGCCACAAGTGATGGATGGAAAGACCTTATTCAACACGTGAACCTTGACATGTTCATGATCCCTATTTGAAAGACTCGAGAGGTGATGTTTATAGACTTTGGATACCTAGCACTAGTTAGTTATGATATTGAAATATTCGCACGGTATGTCAAAAATATCTAACATGATTGAGGAATATGATACACGAGGATTGAAAAAGGTGATAACTAGGGATATGAGTAAGTAAAACACACTTATTCTAACTTTTATTTCTAGATTATATGTTAGTAGGTTCTTTCTTTTTCTTTTTCATATTTATATTACATTTTATAATTCTCCATTGCTTGATTTATCTTTGTAGCCACAAGTGATGGATGGAAAGACCTTATTCAACACGTGAACCTTGACATGTTCATGATCCCTATTTGAAAGACTCGAGAGGTGATGTTTATAGACTTTGGATACCTAGCACTAGTTAGTTATGATATTGAAATATTCGCACCATCCCGGTATGTCAAAAATATCTAACATGATTGAGGAATATGATTTCCATACACGAGGATTGAAAAAGGTGATAAGGACCCTTAGAAAGTGGAGCCACCACTACTAGTCTCTTACCGGGACAGTTCAACCGATCTACACATGGGGTCTCCCATGCATGCAAAGATCAATCGATTGTATTGCATGAGCCATAATAGGAGTCCTCACCCTACTCATTCACGGTGGATGCGGGAGGGATGGATAAACATAGGGCCTTTGTTACTTTGAGACAATTTTTTGATATGTATATCGATTTTTTTGTATTTTGAGCTCATAGTGAGCATTTTGACCACACTTACTCTATGGTGTGATGAAATTGTACATGAGAAACTTGAAAAATTATACATATATACATATTGACATATTTTTTGTTTAAAATTATTTCGTAAGAGTTGATTTCATTGTGGTTTATTTCATTTGTGTACTCTTAGATGATTTAGAATTTCTGATGTTTTTCATGTTTTTGAATGCATGTTATGGATTATGATAATGACACAATGTGATAAACAAAATGATATGCATATGATTATGAATATGGTAACAAATTTTAATTTGGATACTTTTCTTTTCAAGTAAATTTTACAATTCTATTTCATTGGCAAAATGTGTTGAATATGATATGATGATAAAATAACCTCACTTCATTCTTAACTCCACACAACCAGTAAGATGTGAGGTCTCACCACCGAGAGTCAAGAAGAATGCAAGATGTATATTTTGAAGAATGTGAATGAGAATGACCAAGAGACAAGAAATTTGACAAGGATTTACTAAGAAACCTACAACTCAACCCAAACCAAAATTAACTTAACCAATTCAAAATGATTTTTCCTTGCAATTTTTACTAGACTTAGATTCATAGATGGCCTATTGATTGATAAGATCTGGTTGTAAATAATACTTATCTATTTTAACATATTCATCTAAGTCATCTTCTTGGGAATTTTTAGAAGTACTTGTATTTCTTTTTTATTTACAAGTTTTGATTTATTAATGCGACCCCCTACATCTTTCCCCATGCCACTAGTAAGAATCATGGGCTCATCACCGATGAAAAAAATGTGAGTAAGGAGATTCCCTCCTTTCCCAACCTCATGCTACTAGTAAGAAGCATGGGATCATCACCGAAGGTTAGTAGGGATGACAAGTGTAGTTATTGTCCATGCAATAAAGTTTTGTTTATTGTTCATTTATCTTTTTTTACTTGACTTTGAGTGGTGATTTTAGGAAGAAACACTTTCCCTTAATCTCAACCCCATGCAACTAGTAAGATGTGAGGGATCAAAATCGAAGATTGAGATAGGAAAACAAGAGTTCCAAGTGAAATGTTTAGAATTTTTTTGTTAGAGAGAGATTTTTAGGGAAAGATTTATCATCAAGAAGCTTCTAGTGAAAACCATGGGCAAGAAGCACCCAAATTGAAAGAAACCATGAAGAATACTAAGTGTTAAGTCATTATAAAGTAATGTCAAAATTTTTCTCTTGTATGAAAGTGATGATAAAGATTAAACAATTTGAATGTATGAGAAGAATGGTGAAGTAGGTATGATTAGGATATTTTCCAATGTTAGAAAGTCAAAATTACTTAAACAATAAGTTTCCATTTTACAATTTAAACAACATGATAATGTAAGTAACAAGACAATGTGAATGCAAGTGAGGAAAGTATAGGAATGAAAATTACTATACATAGAAACACTCGAGGTTAATGGAATCAAAGGACTCGCTAAATTATTTTTGGCACTTTTACACTTACTCTACAATGTTGTGTTCTAATATAGAACAAAAATATCCCATTCAATGGATCATGTGAGCGGTCGAATTCCATCTAAAATGGCAACCAAAAATTACACTCTGTGGGCTTCAAAGATAATCTTTTATGCTTCTTCTTCATCAATGAACCTTAGTAGCATGCCATCAAAAGCTCGATGATAGAGGACACTCTCTACAATCACATATTTTGTGGCTATGAAATGTGGCATTTTTCTTTATTGTGAATTATATCCTTTCAGATAGGTTCTATATATTATGTGATTTATTATGTCAAGATACCACGAACAAGAGGAAATAATGGTCATTTCTTCTATATAATAAATAAACTCATCGAGGAAGTCCAAGTAAACTATTTGAACACAATATATTAGGTTGTCACTAGCCAATCCATGATGATTTGTCCCTTAATAGAATTCTAACTAATAAAAGTAAGCTTGAATTCACCCATTAACATGATAAACCTACCTTACTTTTAAGAAAATTTTTCTTAAGTCAGAACATCCGTAATGTTCCTATTTAACAATTTCCATAGTTTCCTAGTTGAGCATGTAATGCCTCAACCTCTTAGTCTGAAACATGATGGCCAAAAATCTTTCTCCACTTGAGTATACCATGTTTCATATTCAAGTAGTGTATGACTAATGAAATAGATGGCATGTTCATGACCATCATCATCCATGTAATTGAGACATCTATGGATGGAAAATATAGAAGTAGAGGAAAATCGACTTAGGTAGCATGAGTGATGGAGGAAACATGAGAAAGCACTTGAATGACTCAAATGCATTATGAAATTCATTGGTCCATGCCTTAGAACAATATTTATTTAGCAACCCATTGATAGGATGGATAACATATGTCAAATCAAGGACAAATCAACGGATTTCCCAAAGTTTACCCAAAAATACCTAATGCTAGACTCATTTGATGGTGGGGTCATTTCGAGAATCACCGGATCTTCATAGGATCTACATCAATCCCTCAAGAAGAAATTAAGTATCCTAATAAATTACCTTAAGTGATTCCAAACAAAAATTTCTATGTATTTAAAGTTACACCATATTCAATCAAGTGTGAAAGAATGATCTGAAGAACTTTAGGGTGGTCACCTCTCTTCTTATCTTTCACTAAGAGATCATCAAAGTATGTCTCCATGATCTCATGAATAATATCGTGGAAAATTTAAGTCATAATGTGTTGATAAGTAGAACAATTTTATTAAGACCAAATGGCATACTGACATAGAAAAAGGTTCCCTAAGGAGTGGTAAAGGTAGTCTTCATTTGATCCTCCTTAGAGATCCTTATTTGGTTATATCCCAAGAACCCATCCATAAGTGATAACAACTCATAACCAGTTGTTGCATCAACAATGATATCAATGGATGGTAGTGGGAAGTCATCCTTAAGACAAGCTTTGTTTATGTCCCTAAAGTCAATACATATTCTGATTTTTCCATTCTTTTTTAGAACCAGGATGATGTTAGATAGCCACATGGAATAGTCCACTAGCTTTATGAACCCTACTTGAAGAAGATTCATCACTTCCTCTTTAACCATTAGAGCCACTTTGGGCTTCATAGGTCTCAAATTTTGTTTTGTAGGATTTGTTTCAGGTTTGATGACCAAGTTATGAACCACTACATTGAGAGAAAAACCTATCATATCCTTATAACTAAATGCAAAGGATTTAAAATGTTCCTTCAGCACCTTTGTATTCTCTTCTATTTCTTCAAGTGATAATGAAGGATCAAGATTTAAAATTCTAGGATCCTTTTCTTTCCTAATGTTAATGTCAATAGTTCCTTTTATTAAGGGAGAATTACCTTCTTCAAACTTAGGAGGAGCTAGAGGAAAATCCAAAGATTCTTCCTCAACTTTACAAATTTAAAATTCTTTTGACGAGGAAGGATTCATCATTCTATCTCTAAAGTATGAAAAAGGGTGATGAGTGAGGGAAAATCCCTTCTTATGATAAGCATGATGGAGGTTATTATATGCATGAAGGAATCCTAAGATTACCTCATCATTCTCCATGAAATCTAGAGTAATAGGCTCATTTTTAATCTCTACATATGCTATAATAACATTATTAGGCATTTTGCAAACCAAGGGTTAGGCTCAGATAGAGACCGTGAACTCTATTTCATTCAAATAATTACTAGGATAGAAATGAGAGGAAGAGGTAGCCATAGAATTAAAAAAATAATTATGTTCCCTAGGAATGGTCTCAATAGAAATGAAATGAAAATCTTTACATAGCTAACGTGTGGTGGACTTGTAAATTTGTAAAGTTGCAAGTCACCCAAGACTATGAAATTATGTACCCTATCCTCTTGGACATGATGAGTCCAAGAAGTAGAGCTTCATATTATTCAATGTTACTACTACACTTGAAATATAAATTAAAGGAAAAGGGAATGAATCTCCCTTCTAGAGAAGTGAGAATCACCCCTACCCCTACACTATAATGACACTTTGCTCCATCGTATTGGAGAGTCCAATAGTCATTAGGAAGTATCATTTTTATTTGAACCATCTTCTTGAACTTTAGAAACTTCCACCATGTACACCTCTTCAAAGCCATATGTTGGAAGAGATCTTAAACCAAGAACATTTTTGATACCCTCGGGAATCAAATGGGAGAAATATTAGCAAGTCATTATCTAAAAGTTTCACCATCTCTTTTGTTGTCTTGGTCGATACAATATCTACTATAGTCATTTGAATCTAAGTCTTATCTATTGCTTTGATGGATTTTGGATTTTCTAGCTCATTCGTTGGAACTAACCTAGTAGTATGGATCAATTCCTTAGAGGGAAATGTATTTTTCAGTTGATTGGTGAGAGTTTAAATTAGAATGAACTAGATGATTCTTTTTAAGGTTAGTTAGGTGAATGCTAAATGGTTTTAGGTCACCTTGAGCCATGAACACCTTCCCAAAATGAAGGAATATTACTTCTTGAAATAAAGTAGATGGAATAACCTTCATCCTATGAATCCATGAACTACCAAGGATCATATTATATTTGGTTTCCTTGTCTATAATATAAAACCGAGTCAAAATCATTTTAGGCCCAACGGTGGATCGAGAGAACTATAGTCCCGATGGATGTGGCCTTAAGGATATCATAACCTCTTAACATATTTCTAGTATAGGAAAAATTTGTTTTTCCATACTCTAGCTTCGCAAGAAATAAAAAGGGAAAATGTCAACAAATCCTTCATCAATCATCAATCTCTTGACATAGTTGTTATATAGCCATACCTGCAAATACAACACATGATCACCTATCTATGCTAACTTGACATCCGTAGGTATCTTATTAATGTCGAACACAATTCTAATACCTATCTCGTGTTGGTTTGGAGGATAGACATAAAAGTTTATGTGGTTAATTTGAACCTCCAAAGGACATGTGACGCGTGCTAAATGACCAAGACCTAAAGCTTATAGTTGAGCAGATCAGTGAGATGGTGAGTTCTTAAACAAATCTAGGAGCTAAATGTGAGAAAAGTTATTCATGAGATCTATGATAAAATCACAAGATCATATTGGCATGGGAAATATGGGTGAATCATGTTGTACTAATGAATACATAGAGAGAGTTTGTGACACATACTCACAAGTATGGGTAGTTGCATGGACTTTGGGATCTGTTTCTAACTCAACCAAGCCTATGATTTTAGTCTGATTCCTTTGACCTAAGTTAGGAGCAACTCCTGGATTAATGAGACATAGATGCTTCTTGATCGTGGGTTCCTATAAGAATACCTTTATTGGCACATTTAGGATTATCTTTCTCATTTTCGTGGTGTTTTGGAAAAGGATCTCTATGAATCCCTAGGCTAGCATGTTAGCATAATTTAGCATAGGAATATTTTATTTTTGCATTGTCTTTTATTTAATAATGTGCAACATGTGCACTCTAGTCTAGTGACTTGCATTCAATATTGTTATGTTGGATAACATTCAATATTGGTATTAGTAGTAATTACATGTGCATGTGAGATGGGTCTTATCATCTCGTAGTTGGTGCCTGATAGGGTGTCATGTCTATCCATATGAGGTTGTCTAATATCTATAAATATTACAGCTCTTGCATTGTTATGTAATCTGATTTCATGATCAATAATATTTGTGAGGCTTTCATCCCTCTTTGGTCATTACAATCTAATTCTATTCTATCATTTGGTATTAGAGCTATACCATTGTTATCATTTGGTATCAGAGTGGGTTCTATCCAAGCAAGGTTGAAGAGGAGCACTATTGGAGAGGATCCATTGGAGAAGAAGATCTGCATCAAAGGAGAGCCATTGAAGCATCCCACAACCTCCATTCCTTCTAAGCATCCCTCAACTAAAATTTGACCTATCCACTTATTTGGAAGGTAATTTTTTTATTAGTCATTGGCATAGCCAATTGATCCAACATATTGGCGGAATATTTCAGATTTGGAGATCTTAAAAAAAAAAAAAAAAAAAAGATCTTGAAAAAAAAAAAAAGATTTGTGAAAAAAAGAGATCTTAAAAAAGGAGAAAGATCTTGAAAAAAATTGCAGATCCAAAAAAAAAGAGTGAAAAAAAAAGATCAGATCTAAAAAAAAAAAAAAAAAAATCAGATCTGAAAGTGGAGGTGTGAAGAATTCGGGAGCAAAGGTTGAAGCAGTCCCGTCAACAAAATTCCAGCAGATAAATCTTAGAAAAAGGACATAAATTTTTCATACAATGTTGGATTGATGTGCCATTTTTTTTTGGAAAGATAAGAAGGAGGCACACAACTTTTCAGTTTACATCATCTTTAGATTCAACCTTTACATGTGATGAAAAGTCTGACAAGTCAAAATCATTTTTTATGAAAAAATCAGATCTAGCTAGTAAATTGGTAAGATCTCAAAAACCAAGATTCTGATTCTTTTGAAATTTTGTGGGTTTCAAGAAAAATATTGTATGATGCTTTTGTCAAAATTTTAGAAAAACCCAGATCACGGTTTGTGAGAAAAGGTGAAAACAATATTCAAATTATTTGTTTGGATCTTGGGAACAAACAGGTCAGCGGTTCAATTCCCACTCTCTCCATATTTTTTATTAAATTATTTTTTTGGAAAATTTGGAGAAATTACTAAATTTTGGGATATTTCCAAATTTAGAAGCTCACCAAACACATTTAGAGCCACCGCTAAATTTAGCAGAAAAACACCTATTGGGGGGTAAAAAATAGTTTTGGCCTAAATTATGTATTTTGTGATTCTGGACCCTTATTTGTAAAGAGGAGGGACACAAAAAATTCATTTTGATGTACTTTTGGAGTATTTTGTACTAATCTTGGTGCATAAAGTGCAAAAAAAAGAGTAAAAAAGTGCAAATTTTTTATTTTATGCTTGGTTCTATCACACGAGATCTTTGATCTCATAGCAGCATTCGGTATATACGGTGCCTCTGGGAAGTGCTTACGGGTGATGCCGTTGCGACTACTACTGCACTTAACACCTAACATAGCTGCCTAAACGTCATCTAGGCATCGACCCTATAAAATTGATGGGGAGTAATAAGGACACAATACACACACATTTGAGCCCTCCCATCCATTTGTGCTTACACAAACCCCTCTCCGCACGTCTTGTCTACGTACCACAAAATAAATTATTTCACATGTGTTAACACCTCTTTCTGTCTTGTGGTATATTGAAATGGTGATCTTCTTCTACATACCAATGGGTATATCAGAAGGGAGCATATATAGAAAGGTTTGGTATATCGGCTGACGGTATATTGAGAGGGAGACCATAAACTTGGAGTGATAAGAGCCTTACCCTTTGTCAGAAATTCAGAGTTTTAAAAATTTAGATTACATAAATGGGTGCACAAGCACCAAAGTTCTTCTTTCCAGATTCACAACTACTTAGAGGAGACAACTATGCTACATGGAAACTAAAGATCAAGATGTTACTTGAGTTTGAAGACCTATGGACAGTTGTAGATGGAACAACAACAAGATCACTTGATGATGGAAGACAACAAGTTCAATTTGACAGGGCCAATCAAAAGGCCAAGTTGATCATCTTGTTTGGTGTAATGGATGATGTGCAACCCCACATTAGAGATGCCACATTGGCCAAGGATGCATGGGATAAGTTGAGCACAATCTATGAGGCAAAGAACAAGAATGCCATCCTCAACCTACTATCACAACTGCATACTCTCAAGTTCAAGCACAATGAGAAGGTTGAAGTTTTCTTGAGATGAGTTGCTACTTTGAGGGCATCTCTATTGGCATTGGGAAAAGAGATAAGTGATGAAGACCTCGTACAATTGTGTTGTGAGCACTTCCTCATTCCTACAAAATCTTTGTGATAACTATCAATATGAGTGAACACACAATCACCTTTGAGAAGTTGGCCAATCTACTCCAACGAGAAGAGGCAATGAATAACAAAGATCATGAAGATGAGCAAGCACTATCTTCCAATCATAAAGGAAAGGGGAAATTTCAGTCCAATCACAAGAAGTCCCAAAAATCAAAGTCAACAAAGGGACCAAAGTCAATGAGACAACACTAAGAAGTGTCCCATTTGCAATAGAGGGGGACATGACATCAAAGATTGTTGGTACAATTCCTACAAAAAGGGTTCATCAAGCAGTTCAAAACCTAATAATCAACAAGGTAATAACAATTCAAATCAAGGGAAGTCCAATAACAACAATAATCAAGGGCAAAAAAATGGTAATTGGAAAAGAAAACCCAAACAACAAGGGTACATTATCGAACATGAGGATGATTCAGATGAAGGACACCATATGTATTCTACTCAATTTGATGAAGAAACCAAGTCCACACAAGATATTTAGTATGTTGACTGGGTGCAACTCAACAAATGACTGGACGCAAGGATTGGTTCTACACACTCCGTGACTCACCTAACAAGAACCATGTGTCATTAGGTAATGACTCATCATACGATGTCAAGGGATTGGAAACATTTCACTACCTCTTGGAAAGCATAACTAAAAATCACAGATGTATTGTATGTACCTGGGTTGACCAAGAATTTTCTATCAGTTAGTCAACTCCTTGATCACAACTTGAAGTTGGATTTTGACAATAATAATGGAGAAAAAGTGTGCTTGATAAGAGATAAGTCAAGAGGTTCCAAGATTATAAAGAATAGCCTCCAATGTGGGATGCATGTTCCAACTTGATTTTGTCCACAAGGATGATCAAGCTCTAGTGGCCAAAGACACATAATTTTTAGAACTATGGCATCACAGATATGGTCACATCAGTTTTGGCTATCTCCAAACACTTCAAAAGGGAAACATGGTGAAAGGATTGCCTACACTCAAGCACAACACTGAAAAGTGTCACAATTGCCTAGCTGGAAAGAAACATAGAGTACCCTTCTAGAAGAACACATATAGAGCTAAGGGAAAGCTTGATTTGGTGCACACCGATCTTTGTGGGCCCATACAACCAAGTCATTCTAGATGTCAATACTTCATGCTTTGTGTTGATGACTACTCAAGAAATATGTGGATATATTGTCTAAGAAACAAGAGTTAAGCCTTTGATACATTTCAGAAGTTCAAAGCACTTGTTGAGAATGAAGTGGTTGCAAGATCAAAACTCTCCGCTCAGATTGAGGGGGGGAATTCACAAGCAATGAGTTCAAGACTTATCTAGAAGCTCATGTGATTTGTTGAAAAATGCCTCCTACTCACACACCACAAAAAAATGGTATAGTTGAGAGAAGGAATCGTACTATCATGGAAATGGTGTGATGTATGATTGATGACTCAAAGTTTAACAAAGACAATTTAAAAGTGTTTGCAAGAATTACAATCTATTTTTTGAATAGAGTGCCCATAGTAGCTCTTGAAGGAGTGACACCTCAAGAAGCATGGTCAAATGGAAACCATCAATTTCACACGTAAGAGTATTTGGGTGTAAAGCTAGCATGCACATACCCA
The DNA here is from genome assembly GCA_018340775.1 of Taxus wallichiana var. yunnanensis. NCBI lineage: Eukaryota > Viridiplantae > Streptophyta > Pinopsida > Cupressales > Taxaceae > Taxus > Taxus wallichiana. The sequence continues at coordinate 686,564,173 of CM031238.1, read as the reverse complement.
AGAAGAACAGGAATAAGTTGGATAAGAAAGCTGAGAAACTGATATTCATTGGATACGGTGAAGAAGAACTTGGGTTCAGATTATGGGATCCGAAAGCAAAGAAAGTATACACAAGTAGGGATGTTGAGTTATTTGAGAAGAAACAAGAAAATGCTCCACTCAATGACTCAAAACACATGCAGAATACACCTCTTGTGAAGATAGAATTCGATGTTCCCATTGAAGATGACAGTGATGAATTGGATGATGGTGAAAACTTGGATCCACCACAAGCCAATGGAACAGCTAAGAAGTTACCTAAATGGTATACTCAATTAATAAGAGATGTAAATTTGGATGAAGCACCTAGCACATCATCCAATCCTGGACCTAGAACTCACAGTCAAGCTCGTGAAGAGGTCAATTATGTCCTAATGAGCAGAGTTTTTCAAATAGTTGAGCCATATACTGATTCAGAAGCCCTACAATCAAAAGCTTGGAAAGATGCCATGGATTCATAGTATCAGTTAGTGATGAAGAACAACACATGGCAACTTGTCGACCTTCCACCAGGGAAGAAACCCATTGGATGTAGATGGATATTCAAGACTAAGTACAAATCAGATGGGACTATTGACAAGTATAAAGTAAGGCTTGTAGTAAAGGGGTATGCACAACAAGAAGGCATTGATTATGATGAGACATTTTCTCCCACAGCTAAGATCAAGACAATCAAGATGATCTTTTCTCTAGCTGCACAATTTGGTTGGAAATTCCACCAAATGAATGTGAAAAGTGCCTTTCTTAATGGATATTTGCAATAAGAAGTCTATATGACTCAGCCAGAGGGTTATGTAATACCAAGAAAAGAGATGATGGTATGCAGACTCATAAAATCTCTATATGGCCTAAAAAAAAGGTACCCTAGGCATGGTACATCAAAATCGATGAGCATCTCGTAAGTCATGGATTTGAAAGGGATCCTTATGACCCCAATCTCTACCTCAAAAATAAAGGGGGAGATTACCATTGTGGTTGTTTATGTTGATGATCTAGTAATTATAGGAAGTCTACGTGAAGATGATCGATGTAACAAAGAAGGATTTTAATCAATCGCTCGACATGACAGATCTTGGGCTCATACGCTATTGTCTGGGGTTGGAAGTATGGAAAAAAGAGAATCATATCTTTGTTTCGCAGTTGAAATACACCAAGACAACGCTCGAGAAATTTAGGATGATGGAATGTAATCCTATTGCTACACCTATGGAAGCGATACTTCAGTTATCTCATTCTGATCCATCACCACCGGTGAATGCAACTCTCTATCGACAGTTGATCAGGAGTCTCATTTACCTGACATATACTAGACTAGATATCAGCTTTGTAGTCAGCTATTTATCACGCTTCATGTAATAACAAAAATATGTCATTGGAAAGCAAAAAAGAGAATACCGAGATATATAAAGGGTACAGTTGACCTTGGTCTAGAGTACAAGAAGAACGAAAACTTCTTCTTGATAGGATATTCAGATTCAGATCATGCAGGAAACATGGATGATAGGAAGTCAACATCAGGCTTCATCTTCTTTATGGGATCTGGACCGATATCATGGGGAAGCAAGAAACAAAACTTTATTTCTCACTCTTCTACAAAAGTAGAGTATCGAGTTGCAGGTGAAGCTGTTTGTGAAGCAATATGGCTACGCCAAATATTGGAAGGAATTGGTCTACCAAAACAAAAATCTACTCTAGTATATGTTGATAATGAAGGAGTTATGAAGCTTGTTTGCAATCTAGTATTTCATGAGAGAACCAAGCATATTGAAGTACAGGTTCATTTCATATACGAGCATGTCTTGAAGCACAACATACAACTCCAATTCTATCCTACAACTGAAAAGAAGGCAGATGTTTTCACTAAGTCACTTGCATGTGACAAATTCACCTTTGTTTAGAGAGTTCCTCTCCAATTCATTGGAAACTATGCAAAATTAAGGGGAGGAATGTTAGCATAATCTAGCATAGGCATATTTATTGCATTTTATTGCATTGTCTTTTATTTAATAATGTGTAACATGTGTACTCTAGTCTAGTGACTTGCATTCAATATTGTTATGTTGGATAACATTCAATATTGGTATTAGTAGTAATTACATGTGCATGTGAGATGGGTCTTATCATCTCATAGTTGGTGCCTGATAGGGTGTCATGTCTATCCATATGAGGCTATCTAATATCTATAAATATTACAGCTCTTGCATTGTTATGTAATATGATTTCATGATCAATAATATTTGTGAGGCTTCCATCCCTCTTTGGTCATTACAATCTAATTCTATTCTATCATTTGGTATCAGAGCTATACCATTGTTATCATAGCATTTTATGGAGCGACAGGTCTCATATGGGTACCTTGGGAAGTTCAGATAGAGTTGGATAATAACATGTTAATAAAGAGTTGCCTTTGATCTTCTGGAAGCCAATGTATAAACTTGTTGCAATCTTGGTAAGAGAAAACATCATGGACAATCACTCTATGGAATTACAAACATAAATTAGGGTCATAATCCCTTGGTCTCTTATTTTTATTTTATTGTGGACCATAATTTTGATTGTTATTTTGATATTGATTGTTGTAATTAAAGTTCAGACCATTGAACTTGATTTTGGTAATGATTTAGGATTGTGCTCGAACTTATTACAAAGGAGTACAACCAAGATCAATCACATGAATAGAGTGTTGGTGAAAAATATTTTGGGTAGAAAATCAAGTGTCTCTACCAATGCTCATGGGGCTATGCCCCTCTACATTGAATGGTGTAGCTCCCATTATTGAAAGTAAACTAATCCTAATCCTATCTAAATGCTATGGATGGCCAAATTAACTCGGGATCACATAGGGACACTCCACTTGAACTCGTGGCAAAGTGCTTGTATGGGGGTATAAGGGAGGAAATCACATCGATGAAGGGGAAAAGGGGGAAATTATGTAACAAATATTACTAACATGAGTAGATTGAAGAGCTCAAACCTAGTAATCGAAGTAGTTTGACCTTCAATATAGAGGAAAGCATAATGAAGATAGCATAACCAACGAATTAAAATGCTAATTTTTAAAATTCATCTATCAAGGACACCAGTTTCCTCTCAAATTCTATACAGGATCAAGTATGCTTGCAAAGTCCATGAAAGAGAGAAATAGAGGGAAAAAATAAAGGAAAATAGAAGAAGTGTAGCTTTTATTCTATGTGTAGTGATGAATACAAAGCTTCAACCAAGCTATCACAATGCTACATAGTAAGAGTTCCTCAAAAATTTGAATCCCTTGGAATGGAGAGGCCATCCCAATTTATAGCAATTTGAATTGTTTTTTCACCTCCCTCACATGACTCTTCGTTTCCATATTCCACTTGTGACCTTTCGTTTTCCATGAATTAAGTATTTCTCTTATAATTTTGAGAAAATACTTTTACAAATTTAAAATAGGTCACTTAAGTGAATAGGATGAAATATAATGATGACACATAACAAAGAATTAGAATGGAGAGAGAAATAAGAGAGGGAAGAGAAGAATAAGGAAGGAAAGAAGGAAAACACTCCTCATGATGAAATGATTTCAATGCCTTGATGTAGTCATCAACTTTGAGTGAAAATTTCTGCCACTGGTGATCTTCTACACTAATAAAGATTACTCCCTTGAATAAATTTGAATCATTTTCCCAATTCGGGTGATGAAAACAAACTATATGATGCATATAAAACATGGACCATAGAATGAGTGTTCAGAAACATTGTTATGAGGTTTACCACTACAAGCTCGAGATGAACACATACAATGCCCACGATGACCCTCCTTGAAACTTGGTTGATGAACTCCTTGACTCATTAAAATCATTCTGATCAACTCTCTTTGAATCACCCAACTCCTTAAGTGACAAAGATGAATTCACATGATTTGCCTTGTGATGCCCTACTCGTAAATTGAGATAATCATTCCAAACCATGAAAAACTTCCATCTCGTCATGAATGATTCACCGAGAAACTAGACCAACCTGTGCACTTAAAATTCATGTTTCCTTGACACTTACTATATTTGGAAGGGACAACTTACTATATTTAGTAAGTGTCAAATTTTTCCTTTCTGGACCCCAAATGGTGATATCAACTTGAATGATTATCCCTCAATGTCTCGTTATACCAAACTTTCCCTTTGAGAACATCCTTCTATTTTTAGTAAGTATACATGGGGTGACTTACTATTTTGAGTAAGTGTCATAGTTATCTGCATTCCCAACCTCAACCAGTTATGGTATATTGAATTATTTATTTTTACAATGTTCCTCTCACCTTTTGGACCAATTGGATACTTATAACAGGGGCTTGTGGAACCACTTACTATTTTTAGTAAGTGTACATTGTGAGCAGAGATGAACTTTTTGATGACTTTTCCTGTGATACTCCCTCTGTGTTCACCAATTTATTTGTAGCCTCTTCAAATGGTGGGTTACCCAAAGTAATGAGACCCTTGTGTAGGAAGGCATGCTATTTTTAGTAAATGCACCACATATGTCGATTGTAATAAACAGTCTTCAAACTATGGGTTTTATACCGGGGTTTCACGCTCCACATTTTGAGTAATTCCTTCATCTGAACAAGTGGGAAAATGAGATTTTAATCAGTGGGGCAAGAATAATGAAAAAAAAACACATCCCTCCATATCCATAAAAATAGGGACTTCATGGCATGAAAACTAATTTATGCAAAACTAGATTTTTCAACTATCATTCCCTCTAATTTTCATGCGATTTCACCCACTAGAACCCTGAGAAGTGGAGAGGTAGCTCACTGATTTTTTCCACTACTATGTCATGGCAGCCATTAATGGAGTTTCAAATTTTCAGGTATGGTTTTTTTCCCGTTCATGATGAAATTGACTCCATTGCGATAGAGATTTTGCTTGTTATCTTTCTTGCTGAAATTTCTCTTCGATTCGGTTGCAATTTGACAGAAATTGAGCTTTGTTCTTCGTGGAGCTGAAAGTGAAATTTATTTACTATGAGCATTCCTTTATACAAATGGGAGGTTTGAAGGTGATTTTTTTGATATAGGAATGAATAGAAAAAGACAATTTGTTTTTCCATGTAGTGGTTTGTAAGATCTCTTTGATTCTTTGTTCTATGTTAATGGAGTTTTTAGGCTTTCTTCTTCTCTTTTCTTATCAGTTTGATGAAATTTTATTTTGAAACCTATATACAATCATGGATTGGAGGATAATGTGCTATGATGGAGCTGGTTCATAGTTCAAAAATGGTGGAGGGTGATAGGAAGTTACAGAGGAGTTTGTAGAGCAAGCTGTGCACAAGAAGATTAGATGTTAGATGTTAGAAGCAGGAGGGATTTTTAAAATTTGAAAATTTTCAAAGGCATGGAGAGAGGTGAATTTTCATGTCCCTAATGTTCCTCACCTCAAAGGGATGTGAGGGACATCAAATTTCACAACGACGCCTCAGCTTGACATGTGGCGGAGATCCAACGACATGGGATTAAAGCTAAAAAAGCAACTTTAAAGCACTGGAAGGGCTGAGAAGCGGTCGCATGAGGAACCTTGAGGCATCATGAGGGATGGGTTATTTTTTTAATCATTTATTTACCTCATATAAAATGAACATGAGGGACATCAATTTTCACGGTGTGCTGTGCAATGACATGTGGCAGTGATCCAACGGTGAAGGTTGTGAGCTCTTGCAAGCACATGAGGGTTAAATTGGCGATCCTGGAGGTTGCATGAGGGTCCAAAGGGCTTATGGGGGATAGAATTTTTTATTAAAATTGATGTCCCTGATCTTGAGGGATGTAAGGGACACAAAATTATGCCAGGCTCATGGAGCTGACATGTGTCCTCATCAAAATTTGAATAACTCCCGAACTCGCTCCAAGAGGGTAACTTGAAACGACAATAACTTGATCTCCCGATGTAATATTTTGATGAAATTTTATATGATATTGGCTGGAAATTGCATTATAAATGAATTATAAATTACCTTTGGAAGCTCAACAACCATTTTGGCATGTGCACTGCTTAGGCTTGCGAACCCTGATTTTAATGAAACTATCCCAAATTCTTTAGATCCTTCCTAAATATTCCTAAATCAATTCCATTATATTACTAGGAATTTTATTCACATCCATATTGATTTTTGTTATGATTATCCACTCCAAGGATCACACTTGTTTCGGGAATGCCAACAATAGCCCTTCCATGACGATCGCCAAAATTTGCATTTTCTAAGAAATCCTAAAATCACCTAGGGGGTTGAATTGAATTTCCTAAATCAACTAGGGGAATGAGTTAACATGATTTGGGAGGTGATTAGATTGACTGGGTAGACCTGGGGTATCTCAGAAGGATAGAACATGCAAATTTTGGTACATGGGTATCGTTGTCATGCTGGAAAATTACCAATTTCCCTATTACAAATTTGCATGACAACAACTAGCTCTAGGTTGGGGGCATGACATGGATAGAGTGCAACGAATATGTGACATGGAGAATCCAAAATATCAAATTTAGACCATATAATGCATTGAATAATGCCTATCCATTGGGCCCTGTAGAGTCACTAGAAAAATAGGCTACACAACTTTCTTTATTGAACACATACACACACAAAAAAATGAAAGGGAAACACACCTGTGGGGAAATAAAAAACAAAAAGAAAGGGAAATTATATACAGGGGGGGAAATTTATAGAGGTGTGGAAAGGATAAACACATACTTGGAAACGGGTTGAGAAAAGTACATGTCATCATGAAATAATGGATAAAAGTTAGACCTTTGTAATAAAAAAATGTTATTTGATCAAACCATGCTTTTGTGATGGATTTGCATGCTTGAGAAGAATAATCCTGATCAATATTCCATCTTCATACTCATATTGTACAAATAACATTCTTGCATCCAATAAACACTTTGTTATCTTCTTTGAGATCTTGTACCTTGGTTTTCCCGCTTGATGCCCTGTGATCATGAGACACCATTATTCTATGTATTCAATAGCAGGAAGACATCCATCCTCTTTGAATTTCCACTTTAAATATTCTTGACATCAGCAAGGAACTTAGAAGGAGAGAGAAAAAACTAATTTTCTTCCCATTCACCAACTTCTTTGAATGTTCCACTTTGTTTCTTACAAATCAAATCAACATTTTCCTTATTATCTTCCTCCATGGTAGAGATGTTGTCTTCAATATTAATAATATTCAAAGAATATTCCACAAACTTCCTTCTTTTGCACTCACGAACCTCTTCACATTGTGTGAAATGAAAAGACATGTTTTCACATCCATTCTCATCAACTAAGGCATTAGGGAAGTCATCCAGTCCATCCATTGGATCTGTTTCAATATCAAACATTGGTAAATCAAAAAGAGGAGCACGAATGGCCTCATACATGTCTTGCATTTCCATGGCCTAAGTCAAGAGTTCAAGGCTGATTTGAGGATATTCAATTTCTTCTGCAACCTTCAAAATGTCTTGTATTGATGGTTCTTTTGAGTCTTCCATAGATTCATCTTCATCATTATTGGAATGATATTTGTGTTGTGACTCTAGGATATGATTAAAAATGTGATCCATATGGTCCCATGATTCATTTGAAAGATCCTTATTCACCTCTTCCATGCTTTGTATTGCCCAAGATTCACTTTCTTGTAAGCATGAACATACTTGGCTCCTTGCATCTTCCGACAAGGAGAAGAGGTCCATGATTTGTGGGAAGTTCACTCCTTCAAGATAAAAATCCATATAATCTTCTCCTTAGTAGGAAGTAGAGGACCGTGTTGGGGAAGCAAGTATGAGAAGAATTTTTCAGCTACATATTTACTATCCATTATTGAATATTCTTGCTCGGGTGAAAATGAAAGGCTCTATTTTCACCGTGATGATGATTATGCTCCCTGAGTAGGTAGAGTTTGTGTTTAAATTGTTTTTATCCTCATATTTTAAAAGAGAGTGGGTTTCTTCCATTTGATCATCCATGATTGCATCGGGAAGAGAGTTAGATTCTTTGACTTCCTCCATTTCTTCATGCAACATTTCTACATCACTTGAGGAATAAAAATAGGAGGGAAGATTATATATGACCATATTGAATTCATCATCTTCGGACCATGATGTTAGATGAATTTCTTTCACTTCTTCACATCTCTCAATTTCATCATTACTTGAAAGACCAAAACTTGAAAGGAGATTATTCATTCTTACTTGAATTAGTTATCTTCTTTATCATGAGTGGAATCTTCGGAGAGCATTGGATCGTCCATTATGCAACAAGGATATTCCTTTATTAAATATATTATTCCCCATATGGGCTATGACTTGAGCCAAATGTAATTTTTGAAAGGTGATTCTATCTTTGTCTCTTCTACTTCTTCCTCCATGATGTTGATTTGGCTTTTATCGAAGGTAACATGATAAGTTCTTCTTCAAAAGCATCTAAGAATATTCTAGGAATGAAAACCTCATATTATGGGTAGCCATAAAGTTCTTCCTCCATAGGGCACATATTGTCTTCTTCCTCCATTTGATGTGGTGCTTCAAGATGTTCATATATTATCTACAGAGATAAAGCATACCTCCAAATTTAATCAAAGACATCGGGGTCAAAATTTCCTTTTATTATGCTCTGAATTTTTTCCACATATTTTATTTTCAACATTTTCATTTCTTCATCACCGTATGTGAGGAAGTCATCTATTGAGCACTGGAAGAAAGATAATGTTCTCAATTTTGTAGTGAGATGCGTGAGGTTGTAAAAATCTTCTTCAGTGGATCTTGCACCATCCTATCTTTCGTCATCTTATTGAATGCTGATTTTATCTTCATCGGAAGGATCAAGGATAGGAGTTTATTTAGTGGCATTCAAGAACCTTTTGGGGATGAAAACCTTATGGTATGAATGATCTTCAGGATATTCCTCTCTGTGATAGTTGTCCTCTTATTCTTCCTCGCTATGGCATGCTTCGGTCAAGTTGCTTGTATATCTCTTGCAATAATTTGGAATATTCTCGAGCTTAACACCTTATATTATGTATCTTTGAATCCATTCCTCTTCATGTGTGACAGTTCTTTCTTCTTTCCCCCGGTCAACACTAGTCTAGAAGCATGGCTGATCAACGATCTTCTTTTCCATGTAGACATCTTCTTCTTTTTCTTCACTATCACTCATTGGTACTTCACTCCAATCTAGAAATTTCTTCATGGTGTGGGGAACGAATGTGACCTGGGTTTCATTCCTTAACGGAGTCACCTTAAAGAATGATTTTACTTTGAAATATGATTTTTTTGTTTATTTTGAATAAACACTTTTTTTGTATTTTCGATATTTTGGGCAGAGATCTTTTTTTGGGTGCACTTAGGAAAATATTTCCTCAACTGAGTCGTCAAAAACCTGTTGGTGAGAAAATGTTTCAGGTGTAGACAAATTTGGTGTCTCCACCAATTCTCATGGGGCTATGCCCTCTACATTGAATGAATGGTACAACTCCCATTATTGAAAGTAAACTAATACTAATCCTATCTAAATGTTGTCAGGTGGCCAAAATACCTAGCAATCACACGGGGAACACTCCACCGAACCTATGCCAAAGTTCTTATATGGGGGTACAAGGGAGGAAATTACAATGATGAAGGGAAAAAGGGGGAAATTATGCAAGGAAGATTACTTCCATGAGTAGATTTCATAGCTCACACCCAATAACCGGAGTAGTTTGAACTAAAATATAGAGGAAAGCACAATGAAGCTAGCGGGACCAACAAATTAAAAATCCAAGTTTTTAAATTCATCTATCAAGGACACCAAGTTCCTCTCCAGTTTCATATAGGATCAACTATGCTTGTAAAGTGCATGAAAGAGAGAAACATAAGAAAAAAAAGAAATGGAAATATAAGAAGTGTAGCTTTTATTCCATGTGTAGTGATGAATACAAAGCTTCAACCAAGCTATCACAATGCTACATAGTAAGAGTTCTTCAAAAATATGAATCCCTTGGAATGGAGAGGCCATCCCAATTTATAGAAATTTGAATTGTTCTTTCACCTCCCTCACATGACTCTTCGTTTCCATACTCCACGCATGACCCTTTCTTTTCCATGAATTAAGTATTTCTCTTATAATTTTGAGAAAATACTTTTTACAAATTTAAAATAGGTCACTTAAGTGAATAGGACGAAATACAATGATGACGCATAATAAAGAATTAGAATGGAGAGAGAAATAAGAGAGGGAAAGAGAGGAAGAAGAAAGGAAATAAGGGAAAAATTCCTCGAGATGAAATGATTTGAATGCCTTGATGCAGTCATGAACTTTGAGTGAAGATTTCTGCCACCGGTGATCTTCTACACCGATTAAGATTGCTCGCTTTAATAAGATTGAATTATTTTCTCAATACATAGAAATCTTGGACCATAGAATGAGTGTTCAAAAACACTTTTATGATGTTTACCGCTATAATCTTAATATGAACACATACAATGCCCATGATGACCCTCCTTGAAACTTGGTTGATGAACTCCTTGACTCATTGAAATCATTCTGATCAAATCTCTTTGAATCACCCGAATCCTTAAGTGATGAAGATGAATTCACATGATGTGCCTTGTGATGCCCTACTTTTTAATATGAGATGATTGTTCCAAACCACAAAAAACTGCCATCTCTTCATGATTGATTACACTTGAGAAACTAGACCAACCTGTGCACTAAAATTCATGTTTCCTTAACACTTACTATATTTAGAAGGGACAACTTAATATATTTAGTAAGTGTTAGAGTTTTCCTTTTTGGACCCCAAGTGGTGATATCGACCTAAATGATTATCCCTCAATGTCCCATTATACAAAACTTTCCCTTTAAGAATAACTCTTATTTTTAGTAAGTACACATGGGGTGACTTACTATTTTTGTAAGTGTCATAGTTAGATTTTCCCAACCTCAACCGGATATGGTAGCTTGAAGTATTTATTTTTAATGTGTTCCTCTCACCTTTTGGACCAATTGAATATTTGTAATAGGGGCTTGTGGAACCACTTAATATTTTTAGTAAGTGTTAATTCATGAGCCAAGATGACCTTTTTGATGAAATTGCTTGCGATACTCCCTCTATGTTCTCCACTTTCTTCATAGCCTCTTCAAATGATGGTTTACCAAAAGTAACAGTCCCCTATGTAGGAATGCATCCTATTTTTAGTAAGTTCTCTCTAGATGTTTGATTGTAATAAATTAGGTCTTGAAACTTTGGGTTTTATTCGGGGTTCCACGCTCCGCATTTTGAGTAATTCCTTCATTTGAACAAGTGGAAAAATGAGATTTTCATCGATGGGGGCAGAATACTGAAAAAAATAGCCCTCCATATCCCTAAAAAATAGGGACTTCATGACATGAAAACTATTTTAGGTGAAACTATATTTTTCAATGATCATTCCCTCCAATTTTTTTCCCACTAGAACCCCGAGAAGTGGAGAGGTAGCTCTTTAATTTTTTCCACTACTATGTCAAGGAGGCCATTAACTGAGCTTGCAAATTACAGGTTTGGTTTTTTTCTCCATTCACTATGAAATCAACTCTATTGCAATAGGTTTTTTCTTCATCTTATTGGTTAAATTTCTCTTCGATCCGGTTGTTGGTTTGACGGGAAATTGAGCTTTGTTCTTCATGGAGCTGGAATTGAAATTTATTTATTGTGAGCATTTATTTCTTTGAATGGGAGTTTTTAAGATGATTTTTAATGGTTTTTGATAGAGGAATGAACAGAAAAATATGGTTTATTGTTCCATGTAGTGGTTTGCAATATCTCTTCGATTCTTCGTTTTATGTCAATGGAGTTTTCAGGCTTTCTTCTTCTCTGTTCTTCATATTTTCTTCTCAGTTTGATGAAATATTATTATGAGACCTATATGCCATCATGGAGTGGAGTATAATGTGTTTTTATGGAGCTGGTTCAAGTTTCAACAATGGTGGATGGGTGATAGGAAGTTGTAGAGGAGTTTGCAGAGCAAGCTGTGCACGAGAAGGTTAGATGTTAGATGTTAGAAGCAAGAGGGATTTTTAAAATTTGAAAATTTTCAAAGGCATGGAGAGAGGTGAATTTTCATGTCCATAAAATACCTCACCTCAAAGGGATGTGAGGGACATCAATTTTCATAGCGCGCCTCAGCTTGACATGTGGCGGAGATCCAACAGCATGGGATTAAAGCTAAAAAATAGCTTTAAAGCACTGGAAGGGCTGAGAAGTGGTCGCATGAGAAAAATTGAGGCATCATGAAGGATGGATGATTTTTTTCATACTTTATTTCCATCACCTCAAAGGGACATGATATACATCATCTTGCATGGATTTTCAAAGCGATGACATGTGGCAGTGATCCAACGGTGAAGGCTTTGAGCTCCCTGGGGTTGAATTGATGATCCCGAAGGTTGCATGAGGTTCTCGAGGGCTTATGGAGGATAGGTGAATTTTATTGACCTTTATGTAATTAAACTTGAGGTACATAAGGGAAATAAAATTGTGCCGGCTCCTAGAGATGACACGTGTCCTCATCAAAATTTGACTAACTCTCAAACTCGCTCCAAGAGGGCAACTTGAAATGGTGATAACTTGAGCTCCTAATGACCATTTATGATGAAATTTTATATGATATTGAGTTGAAATGTAATTTTTAATCCAATGGTGGGGATTTACGGTCTAGATCCCTCTAGTTGATCCCTAGAAAATATGATTTTGGACATGGTACTCCACCATGTATGATATAAACTTCTTGTATACCCATTTCTCCAAAGTGTTGTGAAAAAACAATTTCACCATATTTTAGGGCTTGAAATTACATTTATAAAGATTTTTGGTTTACTCGACTCTATCCTGGAGCTCCTAAAATCACCTTTGGAAGCTCAACAATTGTTTTGGCATGTGCACCGCCTAAGCTTGTGAACCCGATTTTAGTGAAACTATCCCAATTCTCTGGATTCTTCTGAATCTTCCTAAATAAATTCTATTATGTTACTAGGAATTTGATTTAGCTCCATATTTATTTTGTCTCTAATGATCCACTCTAGGGGATTGCACTTGTTCTTGGAAGGCCAATGATAGCCCTTCCCGTGATTGCCTAAAATTTGCATTTTCGAAGAACTCCTAAAATCACCTAGGGTGACGAGTTTACATGAATTAGGAGATCATAGGACTGACTCGGGAAGATTTGGTGTATTCCAAAAGGATAGAACAAGATAATTTTGGTACATGGGTATCGTTTTCATGCCGAGAAAATTACCAATTTCATGTTACACATTTACATGACAATAAAGAGGGATAATGATTGTTATTTCTTTGATTGTTTACATTTTTGTTGTTATTATTTATATTTATAGTGTTCAAAACATTTATCTTTTTAGATTGGTTAGTAACGCCGTCTGTTGTGACACCACCTTTAGATTGAGGACCTTGGGTCCTTGGTTATTATTTTAACCGTTCTAAAATTTTGAGTTATTTTGGGTGGAGGTGAATAAACTCCCATTGGTTCCATAATTATTATTTCTATTGTCGATTTCCTCTTGGTCAATGCAAAGTGCACCCTCTAAAACTTCCTCATAACTCCAAAAAGAAACTTTTAGATCCCCTATTTAGTCTCTCAATTAAGTGAGTGGATGAATAATTCATAGAGATCAATCTAATCCATGTTTGGGGTTCTTGCGTTAGAATAAAGGACTTTCCTCCACCTCGAATGAAGTGGGAACCAGACTCATTCTTCTATTTCTTGATGTGTAAGAATTATGTGATCCCTATCCTCAATAGCTTGTTCATATCCAAATCCTTTATAAACTCAGATATGAGCTACTTGAAAGAATTTATAGAGCCTTATAGGATTCTATAACACCAATCAAGGGAAATCCATTTGAGATTCTTTGGAAATATATTTGCAAAAACCACATCCCAAGCGAGTAACTCTCAAATGACATTAGTGTATGCCTTAATATGGGAAGTAGGGTCTCCTTCTCTTGTAAACTTTGGAATATTTTGAAATGGATGTGGGAGAATGTAACCTCGTATTGTAAAGTCTAGAGGATTTTGTAGATATTTAGAGTAAGTACCCATTGCATAAGATTCAACCATTAAAGCTCTTTGATGGGAAAAAGCATGTGGAATAGGATTTTTATAGGGTATAGTGTAAGAAATTGTTGGGGCATAAGGCGTCCCTTGTTGTTGCGTATAAGTACCAAAGAAAGAGTACATATACATACAAAGATACTTTGAATACATGTAAACGTAAGTGTGGATGTCACTAGGATATAAGCTAGTGGGGCAAAAATAGGGAATGTCACATTTCTGAAGGAAAATAATTCAAGAATGCACTTTCATCTGCCATATTGTAGGATACACATCAAAAGGAGGGTCCATTCCTAGTGTGCCCAATCCTAAAAGGAAATAAACAGGGCTAGGAATACCCAAGTAGACTTGTGATGGTGGTTTTTGATAGGTATTTGTAGGAGTATAGATTTTCTTTCGACCATGATGGGGAGAGTTTCCTTGACTGTGAATTGTGTAGGTTGTGAATCTTTGGAAACTTCTAACTATTTGATTCTACCCCACCAATGTTGAAATCACATTAGTAGATGAAGATTGTGAATATTATTTTGGTGCATGTACATTTTTGGTTACAAAGGTATATGATACCCTACTATAAATTGGACATTTATAGACCCCCCCTTTTAGGTGAACTTTATATTTTGGGAGGGTGGTGGTAACATTGTTCTAAACAAGGGTATATATATCCTTTAATCATGTCTAAAGATTATCCTAGAGCATTAGAATGGTCACCTCTTTGGGTGAGATATACTAGGATTTCATCGGTTTGTGGAAAATATGAAGAACAAGATTCATAATCTATGCTAATATGAGGTATAGATAAGACTGTGCATAAATACCATGTTCTACTATAAATGTCATGTTGTTGGAATTTGCAAACTCGGTTGTGTACTATAGTTAGGTTAATCTATCTCCTCAATCATAACTATTGAATTAGTGTTCAAGCCATGATGAGGGGGTGTATGAGGAGATAATAAAGGTTACAAGTAGTTCTCATATCACCTAGACAATGAGGATGAATATTACATATTTACATGATCGTAGTAAGATTCCGGACCTAAAATAGGTCTTGCATAATCTTGACCTAACATATGTGGGGATGTATAAAAACCTATAGAAAAATGGGAGAGGGAAAAATTGGATGAATGAAAATAAAATATAGAGGACACGAAAAGGAACTAGCCCTTCACATTTGGTTCACCAATTTTATATGCCCGAAAAATAAACACGTGATTTATGACGCACATGACTTTTCGAGGTTGTGCTAGGACAACGAGAATGCAATGGATGATATGGTAATGTGGTAGATGGAAACAATGTAGGTATAATAGGTGGGAATGATGACAAGAAATTAAGGAAAATGAATATTATAAACTAGAAGAATAGGAATTTGTTCGTTGAGAGAAATGAATGCCTATCTAACTTGTTCGGGGGTGATGCTACGATCAAGAATCATTGTGATGCATAGATCGGTGTCAATATAAGTGGAACCAAATAAAAATGACTCGATCATGAACATGAGGGATTTTTCCTTCATCATTTGTGTATTATTTTCGAAAGAGGGTCATAAATTCATGATGGAAGATGTGTTCAGGGGAAAATCAAGGGTTTCAGGATCTAATTCTATCTACTTTTTTAGCCCAATATTCTTTAGCAATGAATGATTTTTCATTTAAGGAAATGAGTTGGATGATAATTTTAGGAGGCATATGTGTAGCCCTAAAAATAATCAGTGCAAGACCTAATCAATGTTAAATTGTTCTTGCTCAATATTTGGTCAGTCTAATAACTGCTCAAATATTCAGATACATTGTTGTGGTAGACCCCGAATGGTCATGTGGGCACCAAATATAGAGAAATGGAAATAGATAAGCAAGATGAAATCCAAAGGGACTGATAGCTAGGTTCAGGTAGCCTAGGCCGTTAAGGAACTAGAAGTGTTCTTTTCAATCTAAATTACCTTAATTCCTACTTTTAAATAAAAACCAGATAAAATTAAATTAAATAAAATATATTTGGTTTCCTCTTTTAATTAACTAAGTTTAATTTGTAAGCATCTACTCAAAGTAAAATGAAACAAGCTATCTATTGTTTTTGTATTTTCAATGGATATTTAAAAGAAAGGAATTAAATGAATCTACTTTAACTTGTAATATATCTTTTTGTTCTTTTATGGAAATTAAATAAAACAAATCTATAGACATGAGGAAACTAATTAAAATAAAATAAATCTACTTCTATTACTAAAATGAAACAAACAGGGAATAGCCATATGTAGCTACACCTCTCATTGTAGGATGTGAAACTAATATAATTCAAAGAAAGTTTTATTCTAATTTGTAGTTTTGGATATATAACTTTTCTAATTACTTAACCTCGGGATCATGGAAAGAAATAAGGCTTCTCAAAAGAAACTTCCTCTTCCTTTGAGACTTCCCTAGTAAAATGAATGTATTACATAGGTAAACTAATAAGGAAAATTAACTTGATAAGTGTAGACATAGAAGATTACTCAAGCTTATTTCACTTGCAGATCCATAGGGATAAGCAAGGAAGAAAATTTCAATGGAAGTTTTTCTTACACACAAAAATATAAAAATTAAGAAATGAAATACACTGATAATCTAAAGCAAAGAAATGAAGAAATTCATGCACAGAACCTTCCTCCAAATTATTTCCTAGGAAAATCCACAAGGATAAGCCAAGAATAAAATATCAATGGAAATATTCTTACTGATAACATAGAAATTACAAATTCTACTTCTTAAAACAAGTGTGTTGTTTCTTTAGTTTTAACGACAATATTCTAAAAATGAAATCTTTGAAAGAATTGTAAATACACCCCCAACCTGGTTATTATACTTGTGACAACTTCCAAGTGTGGTGATGATTATTTGGTCTCCTTAGCTTCTTTTCTAGAGATGAGAGTCCAATTGATCTAGAGAATAGAGTTGGGTAGTTGTAGAAGAAATTAAGAAGATTTTGAGGTAGAGATCAAAGTTTACAAGCTAGCTGGTCACAAATATAAGAAGGAAGAAATAAAGCAATGTACTAAGTTATTTGTGTACTTCTTGGAAGGATTTTGGTAGAGTAACGATGCAATTAAAATAAAAAATCTCCAACCCATGATATGGTAAAAACTTGGCTTTTATAGAAAAATGGCAGGGAAGAAGTCTAGCACACTTGGCAATCAAGAAGTGCCAAATCATCCTAAGAAGGGGAAGTCAACATTATAATAATAGTAAACAGAGAAGAGGAGTTCCATATGTATCAAAAAATCTATAAATTGGGTGAAATGGTCAAGAAACACATGAGAAAGACATTTAAAAGCTTGAGACATGTGTAAAGAACAAATAGTTGATTCTCAAATTAATGGGCATGAAACCGTCAATCTGCAAAGACCAATGGTTATGTAAATAAAATGGAAAACCTTAAAGAAAAGGGTGGAAAATGGTTCATGAAAGAAAGAAAAGATAAGGGGATAAGAAACAATGATAGAAAAATTAGATAAACATGCTTAAGGTAAGGAGAAGGGATTTGGACCTCATCATTTGTTCTAGAAAAGAGAAAATCATCATTGGAAACATTTACCATACCACCGATGTGGCACTCTGTACAATTTTGGATGCATGCATCCACCTCATAAGAATCATCACTACACATACAACTTCATATATCACCACCAAACGTCCTATCCATCCTACACCACTAGGTACACTATTTTCATGTGTCTATCCCATGAAACTTCTATCACGGAGGACCGTATGGCTACATATATAGGAGGAATTAATTTGAAGTCACTTGATTCACTCTAATAAAATTATGGGCACTTTATGTGATGCACTCTTTTTACCCAAGGTACCACAAGAACCTATCTATTCCATACTAATACTATAGAATCCATACATTAACAAATTTAGCACTCTATAATGAGTGTATCTTAGCTTCTCATTGTCCTTGACGCATCCCCACAAATAAAAAAAAAGGTTTCCATGTAATGTATATGGTGATGAGGTCATCAAGCACTCTCATACAATATATATGGTCTTCCTAATGGCCAATGTGTCCTCCACTAATTACTATCATAAAATTACTCTTGTCTCATAATCATCCTAGTCCTTGATTCACCTAATTATTTTCCCAAATTTATATTATCCCTTGACCATATTTGTAACAATGTCTCTAGACCAATATTGTGCTCACCTTTATATGTAACAAAGTGTAGATATATATAAAAGTACATTAGAATACATGGTTCCCATGTAAAAAATATGATGATTCTAAAGCATATATACTAAAAATATACATATCTAATTGAAAATAACCTACCTATCTTATCACATAGAAATCTGCTGCTAGAAAGTGACATCGATTACTAGGGGTAAGTGATCTATAAGTTTTTTATCTAAGTAATCAATCAAATCCAATGATAAACCTACCTAGGATAGATCATCTCAGTATGTATCTCTAATCAAGGATTCAAAAGGATGTGATCCATTCAAATATACCAAATCACCCAAAATAGACAATATAACAATATGGTAGACATCCTCAAGGGTCACAATCATCTTCCTAATTGGTAAATATAAGGTCTTGGTGTTTGAGTGTCATTACTCATTCAACACTAGCAGTAATTCCCTATCTATGTGGATGGTATCCATGTGTGTTATCTAATTTAAACCCACTTCGTATGACACACCCCAATCATCATCTTTGAACTCCATTTTTAGCCTAAAACTATCAAATTCCTCTCAAAGGTTGCTAGTGTTGGCCATTTTGTGGTTGTTTTGTCATTTATGTCAACCCCATTGATGGTAAAGGGTGTCATGGTGTATTATGAGTTCCCATATGATGTTATTCGGGTGTCAAACATGAAGTATAAGTGGTTTGGTGAAGTCATAGGAGGTCCTGGTGCTTAGTTAAGTATGCAAAATCATGGTTTGAGAAATTATGAGTTGGTGGATGTTTTCATGAGATCAAAAATGGTTGGTATGATGTGTTATGGGTGTCCATGGGTCTACATGTGGTCAACATGGTCAATTCATGGGTTTTCAAGCATTGAGTCGATCATTCCGTGCTCGTTGCTAGTCATGATGCATGTAGAATGAGGTAGAGATATGAGATTTGGAGCTGATGAGTATTTTTGAAGAATGGAAATAGTGTTTTGATAGTGTACCTTAGGTGTATATTGAGTTATATGTTATAATTCATAGGTATGATACAAATTTGAGGTCCTTAGAAAGTAAGAAGTGAGAATCATAGATGATCACATAGGTAAGTCACTATGGTTAGAGAGTTTCATATCTATTTGGGATATATGTTGAGTATGAACAATTAGAGAATGTTTTCATGATTCTTTATGACAAATTTCAATTCATTCTAAAGAATAATTTATGATATATGCAAGTTTTAGCAAAAGCTGGGTAAATTTCGAGTGTGATTTTAAAGCAAAGTTGGACCTTATGATGCTCGCCGTGAATTGTATAATTTTCATGGGGACCTTATATATTTGGCATATCTTATTAGGTTGGTTAAGAATATTTAAAAAAATAATGAGGTGGTTTTATCGTCATGTTTTTATGAATGATATTTATGACATAGGGAGTAATGATGAAGACACTGGAGGGAATATGTGTGCTTCAAGGAGTTGCACTCAACCTCGAATGTTGTAGCTTCAAGATTTAAGCAATAAATCTAGCATAGAGACAATGTGTATGAATTAAAGGAAAAATTTATCAATCCCCATGCTCATAGATTAATTAGGAAAGATTTACATATAGGGGAACACCGAGTAACTCCCATGCAAATTAATGATGTGTCCATGATGCGTAAAAGGACTTACTTTCCCAAAGGGGAATGTAACTCATATGACACGTAATTACACATATGAAAGATTTTTAAGGGTTATATAATAACTAATATGACACCTAATATCCATGCTCCCACCTAAGTGAGATGACTCACTGGTGAGGGGGAAATACGCCTAATAAATAAATAAAAGGTGAAGAAAATTCCACTCACACAAACACCCCCCTTCATTATGACTTAGGATGAGGAAAGGCAAGTCGAAACACATAAAGAAAATTAAAAATGGGTCTTGAAAGTAATCCTAATGAGGTACCCACATACAAGAAACTCTCAAAAAGTGGAGTGAAAGGAGAAAACCTAGTGGGAAAAACTCCCCCAAAAGAGAGACAAACTCACTCAAGAAGACTGGAGAAGAAGGAGAAGAAATGGGTCCTGGAAACATGTCCTGATAAGGTACCCAAATACAATCATACTCTAAAGTAGAGAGAGAAAGAAGAGAGAACAATAAGGTCCTCCAAGAAGTGTGTCGACGATGTGGTCCTCCGCACCAAGATCTAAGAAAATCATCCTACATCGAACAATGTTCATGCCCTTGGGAAGGACAAAAAAGGAGCAGTGGAAGTCGGCCCACTCCACAAATGAAGAAGAACCCTATAGTACTTTGAATTATAACTTTGATCTACAACTGGAAGGTTACATAGGTTTATCAAAAGAGTGCATATGATACAAAGACAATGCGAAGATAGTGTGCATGTAAGAGAGAGAATAAGGTGGGGGCCCAATGACCCTAAAAAGGGGTCCACGAGAAGAGGTGGATCATGAAAAGTCTCTGAAATGGTGGAAATGAAAAGTGTCCCTAGGGAAGAACTCTAAGGTGAGAGATAGATAGGTCCTCTAAGATGTGTGCTGGATCAAACATAGCATTGGATGCGCAACACACATGAAGTAGGAGGAAAATATTGTTGCAGAGAGCTCTTGTAAGGCCAAGGTGAAGAAACTTGGAAATCAACAAAATTAGTAAGTGTAGGGAATATGACATCAACTAAGAAATCAAGATGCAAGGGAGCACAAGGGGAAATAGTCACATCTGTCTCAGAGAAAGGGTCTCTAATGGAACATGAGTGCGAAGAGTGAATAGAAGCATGAACATGGTCAACAATGAGCTATGCACTATTAGCGAGTAGTGTGAGTGGCCTAAAAGGCAAGGTATTTATGTGGATGGTCAATAAGGGACTCCCAGGAAGCAACAAGAATAGAGGAACACTCAACAATGGAAGGGATGTGAGAAGGAGGAGAATCCATGGTGACACAAGAGTGGTCTAGGGAAGAATCACACTTAGATGGCGAAGCAATATTTCCACGAATCATTTGTCGGATAATGGAATAGGTAGTGAAAGGGAACTCATTGTGCTTGAACAAACATTGGATATCCCTAGAAATAGTAAGATTGAGAAGGTAATAGACCTCATCGGTGTAGTTAAAACACTCACCCTTCTATTAAGGATCAAGAGGATAAGGAACAAGACCATGGAGGTAGGGAAGAAAACCATGCACAATGTAGTCTCTGATGATGCCTTTCTTCATATTGTGATTGAACCCCTAAAAATATCCTAGATGGAACTTTATAACTTAGTGCGAAAAGTATAAGCCCAAACAAGCAGTGAAATGACCCCCCAGGATGTTGCACTTTATAAAGTATTGAGTTTACAAAAATGAAAATCCCATCACGTCATTGTGTAACAAATAATGCAATTTTGACTAAATAAGTACTCAAAATGGTAAAAGCAACCGGTCAAAAGTTATGGTAAAAAAATTCCCCAATCGATAGAAAAATCCAATAAGTCATGCAAATAGATTAAAAATTGCCTAAGACACATGCAAAGAGGGTATTATGTGTACTTATTTTAAATGACATAAAATTTTAGATAGGGTTTGTTTTTCTTGAGAGGGGGATTAGCCTCCTGCTAACCTAAACCTTGCCCTCTGTCTTCGACACTCATAGGAGAGGCATAGTTTAATAAGAAAAAGGAATCCAAAAATATAATAATGTAAAAGGAATGTTTTTTACCTTAAAACCATAAAAAGGCATTTGCATAAATGAGCTAGGGTAGTGTTGACCAAGATGCTTGATGGATAATGTATGAGTTAGAATGAGTGCTAATGCACTAATTTGGAAATTGATTAGGCCAAGTTGAGCCCAAGATGCTTGATGATGGGTTGGTTGGATAATGGTAGAGCCAGGTGTGGGTGGTTGCACATCAAGATACGTGCACGAGTCGGTCCTAATGCACCGAGTCAATATTGGATTGCCATATGCTAGGTGAACCGTTGAGCCAAGTAAAGGTAAAGATTCATGCGATAAAATCCATTGAGAAGAGTGACCACAAAGTGGTAATGAATGTGTAGTAGAGTTCTTTGAGAACCAATATTTGAATGTGGAAGAAGCCAAGATGACCCGAGAAATAGAACACGAGCTAGACATAGGGAGGTAGAACTAGGTTATTTGAGTACACAATGACAGAGTTTGAGTTAGCAACAAATTGTCAAAGTAGGAGCCCATTCGAACATAGATGGCACGGTCAAGTGGATGAGGTGGATGCATGCAAATGAAATAAATAGACTCAAAAACAAAGGCCAATTTTAAACCAAGAATGAGCCAAAAATGTTTCATTTCCTAGGAACGTCAATGTAGGTAGCGAAACAAGTGACCCTTTGAGCAGCATGAATGCACAATAGTGGTCTTGAAAAGGAGACTCGAGTTAACAGAGAAACCAACCAATGTAACAAGAAATGGAGAGTGAGACATGATTCAAATACTACAAACAAATTTATGATGAAAATGGTGAGGAGTATCAAACAATGAATGAGTGAACAACCAATGCATGAGCTAGTGTTCAATGTAGATCAAAGCAATCCCAAGCAAACCGAGTCACAATGAGGCACGATCCCCATCACACAATGCAAGTGGCAAGTTATCCAGTGTAATGAATGACCAATCTAGAGAGTATCCAAATCAAGGAAAATTTATTTTGGGACAACTTAGATCCTAGCTTGGCGAGTTGGGGATGAGTTGGTCCTTTAAAAATCAGCCGTCAATGTTTTAAACACCAATCCTCTGCACCTTTAAGCTCCAATTTTTTTGCTGAACTTGTACACCAATAATACCAGCAAGACACCACACACAACAAAAAAAAAACAAGTACAATTACCCCTTGAAAATTTATGATTGGATGTTGTAGAGGACTCTTCCCAATTTGTAGAAAAGTTTGTTAGAACATGTGGTGATATGTGGGCTCCACCGAAATTGCTTGTTTATGAATAGTTCAAGTTTGAGGAGAAGTTTCCCAAATGAGGTATGAACTAAATTAACATTTATGATATCCAAAATTTTTTTATTTATGTTCATGAAGGTTTCACATCATTGTTGTGACAAAAAGTGCAAAGTGTGCCCTATCTATGTTGATTGGTTTTTAGGTAGTTTGGAACAACTTTAAGTAAAATTGACATCTTAAGAGCTACTTGATCGATTTATGACTCCATTAAAGTGGTATTGTGAATCTGGTTCAAATATATTTCCATTGGTATATCAAACTTAGAAATTTGGTCAAGGTATGAAGAATTTATGACTCATTATTTGAGAGTCAAGTTTAGAGGATGTTCATTCTAATAAGTGCATGTGGCTTCATGATGTAAGATATTGATTATGATTTGATCAAGCTTCATGAAGGTTTTTATAGCTTGGAAATCATGTATAATTAAGTTCCAAGATTTGGTTAAGCTTGGAAGTGGTTTTTGTGTGATGGAGTATATTGGGCTAGCTGTTAGTTCTTGAGTCCAAGAAAGGATAAAAAGTCATTTGAGAGATGGGATTGGTTGAAGGCCTTCAAATTAGAGTTGGAAGGAGTTAAAATTTTTATGGAAATAGGAATCATATTTCTTTCCAATGAAGTATGTATTTTATCATGATAAGATGTTTAGGTTGGTCATTCAGGCAAGTTTGTGAAGAAGTTTGTAGTTGCATTTTCAGGACAGTTTTGTTCTTGCTAAAGAATTGAGTTGGTTGGAGCATAAAATGGATGAGTTAATGCTTGATATCACTTGGAAAGTGAATAGGGGTGAATTTTTCATCTATTTAATGCATTTTTAGGTCTTTAAAGTAAGTATCATAAAGGGTGTTTATCAACCAAGTTTGGAAAACAAGATTTTGGGTAGCTATATTTGGTGAAGCCAAAAGTTGTTGTGGTTTGAACCAAAGGATGTTTTATGATCTCTAACTTGAATATATGTGATGTAAAATTATTTTTATTTCCATAGAGTTATCCCATGACATAGTTGAGCTATTTTAGGTTATATTGAGGACCAAACGAAAAATCGGGATGCCGGAAACATGTGTTTTTAGAAAGTAATGAGCTAGTGAACCACTTAAACGAAATAATTTGATTGGTTCATGATAATTACAACCATGGATGATTTTTAAATTTAATTTTAAACATTTTTGGTTATTTTTATAAATTTACTAAAAAGAGTTTTGGCATGAGGGCATTTTTTCTCATCCCAATGACTAGGTTTTGAGGATTGTTGGTGC
Organism: Taxus wallichiana var. yunnanensis; assembly: GCA_018340775.1. Taxonomy (NCBI): domain Eukaryota; kingdom Viridiplantae; phylum Streptophyta; class Pinopsida; order Cupressales; family Taxaceae; genus Taxus; species Taxus wallichiana. The sequence continues at coordinate 686,539,664 of CM031238.1, read as the reverse complement.
ATGAAAAGTGGTTTTTGGCATGGCTGACCTATATGGGTCATATGTGACCATTGTAATGAATTTATTGGGATGTTATTATGATTATTTGGTCTTGAAATAGGTTTAATATTGACCTATGGTGAGTTTGAAAGAAAGAGAAGGCTATAAAGCCGGTGTTTTAGTTCATTTTTGAACTAGTGTTCTTGGAGGGAAAAGTGCGACCTAGAGGAGAGTGATTTACATGTATGTGTGCATGATTTCAAGGATGAGGAAGAGGATTATAGTTTGAGGAATATATATATATATATATATATATAATGTGTATGTGTTTAGAGCTATGATAAGTTGAGAAAGAAGAAGAAAGATCAAGATTGAAGACCTAGGGTATGAGCTACCATTTGTGAGCTGAATATGTGATCTCTATCAATTGTGGTAGTAGAAAAATCATTGATCAAAAATCTTAAGGATTTTGAGTTTGTGCTTAGTAATCCTAGGGTGTTGTATCCTCTTTGTGGATTTGGTGTTTCACTAAATTATGGTTGGTGCTCTACTAAACTAGGGGTTGGTTCCCCTTATTAAGTTGGTGCTTCACTAAATCTATTTTCTTTTTTTAATATAAGTAGAGTTTAATTAGGTTTTCTTCCACATGAGGGTTTCCCACTTACATATGATGTTCTTGTTTTTTGTACTTTGTTTCATGCTCTTGTGATTAATGTTGTATATCTTAATAAGCACACATGGCTATGAATTTTTAATGGAAAATATAATTGTTGAATGTATGGTTTGGTAATTTAAGTAAAAAATAATTTTAGGACTAATACATCCCCCTCTCAGTCCATTTTCTTCCATCAATTGGTATTAGAGATGATCCTCAAGAATAAAGTCTAATATCTTGAAGGAGATCCTAGAAGCACAAGCTATAGATAACTCTTCAGATATTGAGGCTATATCGAGGATAAGTATTGAAATAACTCAGTCATGTATTGAGGCCTATTAAAATTAGGTCAATGAAATGGAGAAAGATCATGATCAAACCATCAAGGGTTTGAAATCTCAAATTGAAAGTTTTTCCAATTCCCTAAAGGAGAAAGAGAAAGACAATTTGAAATATCTTGAATGATATTTGGAGAGTGAATCTAGTAGGTTGAGGATGTATGAGAAGATTGAGAAGAGATACAATGCTCTTGATGATTGTTTAGAGGTCAAAGAGACAGATGGAAAAATAGGTCTAGGGTTTCAAGGAAAACATGATGATGAAGTTGGTCCAAGTTCCAAATCAGATGTGAAGGTGACTAAGAGGAATAATTTGAGAAGGTATAACTCAGTTAGACAACCTAATGCTATGAGGTATGGCTCTTCATTCAATGGATATTGCTTTGTTTGTCATGATTTTGGTCATAGAGCTAGAGATTGCAAGAGAAGGTCATTTGAAGATGAAGTAGGTGTTTTCAAGGGTGAATGTCACTCATGTTGTGAGTATGGGCATAGAGCTAAAGATTGTGGATGGAACTTAAGTGTGTTTGATCCTAGAAGGAAGAGGAGTATTGTTTTCTTCAATTGTCAAATATCTGGTCACATAGCAAGATTTTGCCAAAACAAAAAATATTTATTGTGAGGTTTTCTCCTATTTTCAAGAAGGAGGTTACTCAGGTCAAGAAGGTCATGAAAATTTTTTTCAACCCACCATGCAGAATATTAAGGTTTTAAGGAGGATTCTAGTGCCATCAAGGTTGGAAACATGGTCAAAAATCCCAAGTCAGGTTAAGGGAGTATTTTTACACTTGTTGAAGAAGATCATATGTGTTTGAATTCCTTTCAAGCTCATGTGAAAGAAAAGTTCATGTAATTAGGTCTTTGGGATTCCTTTAGAGTGATAAGGTATGGAAAGTGATTCCTCCCATGAATTTTTGAGCTTTTTGTACTTGTAAGTGTCCGAGTTTTGTATATGTTCTTACAGGTTCTTTGTCAAGTTATTTGATTTAGTCAAGATGCCTATGATGTTGTTTGTAACACTATCATGATGTATACATATGTGTAAAGGTATCCTCATGTCTCTAAAAGTGTCTAAGGTATGAGTTCATCACATTCATGTATGGGTGTATTGTCATAATAATAAAACTTTTATTTGTGTCATTCATCAAGTAGAAAATAATTCAAGAAAGAAAATTTTGATCATTCATGAGATGCTCTACAATATCAAGGTATGAGTTTACAAGTTTATATTCCTAAGAAGGTTTGTTGAAATTATTTTAATATGAATCTAATGGTATAGTCTTGATACTAATGGTATATCAATTTTGCGTTGTTGGAGCATGACTAAGTCAATGAAGTATCCATTTTCTTGTAAAAATGTATTAGGCTGAGTATGGGTCATGGTGGTTTGTTAAACAAATTATTCTCATCTCTGTGGTCATGATATGTATGGTTCCAAGAAGTTTGTGTTGTCTCTTAATCTGGTTTCTCCATCTATCATCAATACTTAATTTATTATGTATAATGCATAAGTAAGAATCATGTCAACTTGTCAAACTCAACCACGAAGAATGTGGTATATAAACTTGAGTTAGTATGGTGGAGGTCATGACATCAATACATTTGAGTATCAAAGCAATGATATACGGGACTATGTTAGACTCTTATAGTGCTGGGTATGTGCTACTATTAAGATAAGTAAGCTAATATTGATCGTAAATATGTCTATGAAGGATACTTTTAGGGTGGTTTGATATCTTAAATGTAATGAAAAAGGTTGCAAAGTTCTAAAAAGGAGCTTGAAAGATCAAAAATAGGGTATTTATCATGTTAATAATGCATATTCAAGTGTGTCATAGAAGTTTGGCATGTAAGGTGTTTACTCCATTAATGGGGTCAAAGGTTAACAAAATATTGAGGTTTAATACTAGCTCTACCGATAGTTTCAATGGTTCTTAATGATTGACAAAACTCCTAAAGGATTCTAGATACAAATTGGTAGTATCTCCCAGTCATGATTGAATCAAATTGTGTGCAATGGATAGTGATTGATCATACTAATTGTGTATGGATTCCTCATGTTTCAGATGTCATTATGGTTTTTGTATGATATATGTCATGCTACAATTGGGTTAAAAGAAAATAAGTCTAAAAGGGTGTCCTATAATTTTCTTAGATAGTCAAAAATTATGTGTTGGTGTCAAGAGTTGTTTGTGACCTTGAGTCCTTGAGTTTTGAAGTATATGATAGTCTGTGTGGTTCCTATGAAATGGTCAAATGTTTTCCCTTTGAGTTTCAATACTAACATATTTCAATGTTGTGTCTATTATTAATATGTGTTTCCTAATATTGGTCATTAATTAGATACAATTTATGAAATGAGTTTGGTTCATAATGATAATTGATTGTATCATGTGTTCATGGGATTTTTGATCAAAATTTTCAAAGATGCAAGGTTTCTCGAGTTAGTGATCTCTTCTAGCACCTATCAAGGATGTCTATAGTACTATGAGTGATCACGAAAGGTAAAATGGTATTTGAGCATAGCTAGTAAAAATTGTGTATAATATTTGCAAGTCGGATGGCATATAAGATTCAAGAGAATTTTGAATACTATCTTTGTTAAAAGTATGTATGTAATAATGGACCTGAAATTTTGTTTAAATAACATATGATAAGATTAAATTGTCTCAAGGATATGATGCATGGATCTACAAAGTGATGAAAAATAAGAATGTGAACAAGTGTATCAATGTGTCTAGATGATGGAAGTTCAATACTTTTTTGACTAAGATATCGATAGTTTTTTTCTTTGAGTCAAGAGCACCTTGAATGGTCAACTACATCATGAAAATATATGAAAGTGATTACTAGGCATCATATATGTAAGTGATTGACAAAATATCAATCAAAGATTGTGCATAGGATGACTATGAAATCAGTCAAAAAGATATTGTATAGTATCATTAATTGGAATAAATCAAGGTCAACAGAGTATCATGTGGTTGGAAGATTGCTAAAGGAGTTTGTGCAAAAATGTCAAGCAAGGTTGATAATACAAGGTCTGCAAGTAAACTCCATGAAGTTTCAATGAGGCAAAAACAAAGTATTCCATGTAATTGAGCTAAATAAGACCATAAATGTAAAGGATTGTACCTAAATAATCGGAAGTTGTTGGCTTCTTTCGTGTTTTGACTCAAAGAGTGAAGGATTTTCAAGATAAAATGCTTTACTAGTGAAGAAATGAATGCATATTTTTGAAGTATGGTCAGCTTGTTTAAGTTCTTAGCCAATTAATGCATAATCTTAAAGGGAATAAGATATAACTTCCAAAAATATAAAAATTTCTACTACTGAAGTAAGGTCACGTGTGTTGCAAATAATGAAAGAGAAGTCCGAGTCTCTACTAGGAGCTTGTTGAGGTCTATTATGGGTAAGCTAATGTTAACAAGGTTGTTTAAGCTATGCTATGTGAATGGGATGGTTCTCAAAGTAATCTCTTGAGTTTATACTTTATCCTCAAGATGTGCTCTATTTTTCATCTAGTATTCATCATATTGAAAGGTTATGTGTTGTTGAAGTATCCAAAGTGTGTATATGTGGTCTATACAATAAAATTATGTCTCAAAAGTTTCTTTTGAAGTGGATATAGTGTTGTAGGGGTATCTTCATAAAGCAATAATGAAGTGGTTAATACTCTCAATAGGAGTACAATGATTTAGGACCTGAGGAATTGCTGTAGAAGTACAAATGTGAAGGTATGTTGATAGTCCGTATAGATATTGCATGATTGAGAAAGTAAGAAATGATAAGTATTCAAGTTTGAGAAGATTCTCGGACACGAGTAAGTTTGTGCTTATAAGAAGGTAGGTAAGATAATTTTTCAAGAGAGAATTTTGGTTGATAGGTGCATGGAAAGAATGCAAAGAAATGTGAAGGCGAGTCTAGGGCTAACAAAGGTCTTCTAGATAAGGGAAGACCCAAGGAGTTCATTGTTGGCTTCATTTAGAGACTGGATGCCTAAAAATAAATTGTGAGACAAGGAAGATGGATTTTGAGTTGATACTATTAATGTTATGCATAAACCATGTAGAATGTAGGAAAGGAAGATGAAAACAATGAGAAAATTATTTAGGGATAGTGAAATTTGATTTGAGCATCTACTAGGACCAAAATCAAGGTATGAGGTCATTTTTTGTGTGTTTTCTACATGATATGGATGGTATAATACTAGGGGAGCCATAAGGAGAATTTTTATGCTGAGTTTGAAATCCCATTGCTTGCTAAAGTTTTCATTTTGAGATCTTGAGAGTGTTGTTTAGGGAAAAGTAGTACTAAAAGTAAGAATGTTGGGTTTGGTGGAAAAATTATGCTTTTGTGCTTGGATATGACCTAGAAGTTGATATCAAGAGTGAATGAAGGATAACATTAATGTTATTAGCTTAGGGGAATTTTTTTGGACTCATATTAGGTTTAAACAATCTTTACATGCTCTTTGAAGGAGTCAAAGAGAAGCAATTTCAAACCCAAGGGACGCTATTGAGTCATGTAAGTTATTGTTACAAATTTTTTCCATTGTGTGTTGTCATTTTCAATTTATTAATTAATTTTAGGATTTTTCATAGATGGAAAAGTGGGGAGAGACATCATAAACATGGGAATAAGGTCATGTGTGTGTTTGTCATTATCTTGGTTGTCATCAATGACAAAGGGGGAGATTGTTGGTCATTGTGTGGTTGTGTTGTCATTGATGTCAAACCCATTGATGGAAAAGGGTGTCATGGTGTAGTATGTGTTCCCATATGATGTTATTCAGGTGTACAATATGAACTCTAAGTGGTTTAGTGAAGTCATAGGAGGTCCTACTGCTCAAGGTTGAGTATGCAAAATCATGGTTCGAGTCATTATTAGTTAGTTGGATGTTTTCATAAGTCCAAACATGGTTGGTATGATGTGTTATGAGTTTACATGTGTCTACATGTGGTCATCATGGTAATTTCATGGGTTTTCAAGCATTGAGTCTAGTCATTCAGGCTTGTTTCTAGCCCTGGTGCATGCAAAATGAGGTAGAGATATCATATTTGGAGATGATGAGTATTTTGGAAGCATATAAATAATGTTGTGATAATGTACCTAAGGTTTTGTTGACTTTTAGGTCATAATTCAGAGGTATGATGTGCATTTGAGGTCCTTGGGAAGTAAGAAGTGAGAATCATACATGATTACATAGGTAAGTCAAAGTGGATGGAGAGTTTTAGAGATATTTGGGATAAATAGTGAGCATGAAAAGTTGGAGAAGGTTGTAATGATGTTTCATACCAAATTAAAGGTCATTCTAAAAAATAATTTTGGAGATATGAAAGTTTTAGCAAAACTAAGTAAGTTTTAGTGTGATTTTAAAGAAAAGTTGGACCTTCTAATGCTTGTTGTGAATTGTATGCTTTGCATGGGGACATGAAATATTTTCCATAACTTCTTTGGTTTGTTATGAATATTTTAGAAAAATAATGAGGTAGTTTTATTATCACATTTTTATGAACAATCGTTAAGAAGGTAAAGTGGTTTGAAACCCTAGCAAAACCCTAACTATGAGAAGGTTACGAGAAAAGTTATTGTAAAAGCCTATTTTTGATTGTTCCTTAAAGTTGATGATTGGATGTTGTAGAGGACTCTTCCATATTTCTAGAAAGGTATGTTAGAGCATGTGGTGATATGTGGACCCCACCTAAAATTGCTTATTTATGAAGAGTTCTAGTTTGAGGAGACGTTTTCCAAATGATATGAACTAAATTGAAATTTATGATATCCCAAGATTTTTTATTGGTGTTCATGAAGATTTCAGATCATGGTTGTGATGAAAAATTACAAATTATTCCCTATCTATGTTGACTAGTTTTTTGGGGTAGTTTGGAGCAACTTTTAGTAAAATTTACATTTTAGGATATATTTCCATTCAAGTTGTGTTGTGAATATGGTTCAAATATATTTCCACTAGTATATAAAAATTAAGGTTTGGATAAGGTATGAATAATTTATGACTCATTATTTTAGAGTCAATTTGGAGGATGTTCAATCTAACAGGGTGCATGTTGCTTCATGAGGTAAGATGTTGATTATGATTTGATAAATCTTGGTGAAGGTTGTTTATGGATTATAAATCATGTATAAGTATGTTCCATTCTTTTTTAATCTTGGAAGTGGTTTTTGGTGTGATGGAGTATGTTGGGCTAGTTGTTAGTTCTTGAGTCCAAGAAAAGATAAAAAGTAGTTTGTAGAGATGGGCTTGGTTGAAGGCCTTCCACTTGGATTTGGAAGGATTTCCAATATGTTATGGAAATAGGATTAATATTTATTTATAATGAGGTATGGATTGTATCATGATGATATTTTAGGTTTTTCATTCATGTAAGTTTGTGAAGAAGTTTGTAGTTGTATTTTTCAAGAAATTCTTGTTCTTGTTGAAGTATTGAGTTGTTTGGAGCATCAAATGGATGAGTTGATGATTGATACCACTTGGAAAGTTAATAAGTGTGCATTTTACATCTATTAAATTCATTTGAGGTATTTAAAGTTCATAAAGAGTGGTTATCATCCGAGTTTGGAAAATAGGGTTTTGAGAAGCTTGATTTGGTGAAGCCAAAAGTTGTTGTGGTTTGAACTAGAAGATGTTTCATGATCTATGAATTTCATAGATGTGTTTTAAAGTTATTAGTAGTTCCATAGAGTGTTCACATGACTTATTTGAGTTTTACATGATTTTGAGGACCAAATCGGGATGCTAGAAATAGGTGTTTTGAGAAGGTAATGAGCTAGTGAGCCCATTAAATGAAACTATTTGATTGGTTCATTATAATTGCGATAATGGATTATGTTTAAATGTTATTTTAAACATGTATGGTGTTTCAGTCCAATGGCAAGGTTTTAAGGATTGTTGGTGCATGAAAATGGTTTTGGCATGGACGACCTAAATGGGTCATATGTCACCATTGTAATGAAGTTTATGAGATGTTATTATTATTTTTGGTCATGAAAAAGGTTTAAGACTGACCTATGGTGAGAGTTTTACAGGAAGAGAAGGATATAAAGCTAGTTTTTAGTTCATTTTTGAACTAGTGCTCTTGGGGAAAAGTGCGATCTAGAGGAGAGTGATTTGTAGGTATGTTTGCAAGATTTTAAGGTGAGGAATATTAGAGAGCATGTGTTCATGTGTTTATAGATATGAAAAGTTTAGAAATAATAAGAAGAGAAATATTGAAGACGTAGGGTACAAGATAGGGGTTGTGAGCTGAATATGTGATCTCCATTAGTTTTGGTAGAAAAAAAATCAGAAATCAAACATCTTAAGGAGAATGATTTGTTTATAATTAATCCTATGGGGTTGTATCCTCCTTTTGGAGTTGTTTATTTACTAAATTAGGGGTTGGTGCTCCTGTACGGTTGGTGCTCCACCTTGAACTAGGGGTTGGTACTCCTTGTGATGTTGGTGCTTCACTAAATCTCTTTACATTATGTAATATAAGTAGAGTTTCAAAGTGGATTTTATTTCCTATGATGGTTTCTCACTTACTTATGGTGTTACTTTGTTGTGTACTTTCTTTCATGCTCTTGTGATTGATGTTGTATATCTTAATAAGCACACATGGTTATGAATGTTGAATGGAAAATCTAATTGATGAATGTATGGTTTAGTAATTGAAGTAAAAATAATTGTAGGACTGATTCACCCCCTCTCAGTCCATTTTTATTCTAAAAATTAGAATAAGTAGATGTTATTGTAGTCAAAAATAAAATAAATCTCATGGTTAGTATTTTTCAATGAAATAAAAATATCACTACTACTAACATATACTCTATAAATTTTTAAAATGTAACAAATTTATTGAAAAAATATATTTTAGTAAAAATGTTATGTATATGCATGAATGGGTGAGTGCAACAAGTTGGGGACAATTAAGTGGACATCAAATCCTGAATTTTACATCAAAAACAACAAAACATCAAATTTAGTCTTCCATGGACTTGAACCATGCCAAAAAGTCAAAAATATGTCATAAAAATGGTACCATCACATAGGGGAGACTATTAGCTTTGTAGAAATATTGATTTTAAAGTGAATAGAATAGGATAAATATCATTTTATAATTTTTTTACTAATAGTAGGTATTTAAGACACTTTTTCCCGTGAATGTTTATGTCTACGTTTAAGACTGAAAATTTTGTTTCACTTGTCAGAATGTGATAAAACTTATACCATCCCAACCGTGGTGAAATTATATACATGTTCAAATTTTTTTTTATTTTATTTCAATATTTTTTGATGAAGTTATGGCGGGTAAAGGGAAAGTGATACGTTTTCTTTATGTTTTGTGACAACTTTCACGGAAAAAATCATAAAAAATAAAATATTTCTCAAAAAATACAAAATAAAATCTATCCCAAGATAGATAGCGGCATCCAACTTCTCACCAAAAGAAAATATATATATCAATTTTTGGTCATCCAAATCATGGGAAAATAGACTGTTAGCTTATAGGCATTTTAAAAAATAAACCAAGTCATTGAATTTTGAGTGTTTAATATAGCTAAACTTCTCCATTTTAAAAAAATTAGTAGTTTAGAAACTAGATTCTGGATACTATGATTCATAATGACATAAGTTTTTCTAATTTGAGTGTATGCATTGCTAATAATCCCTACAAGTTGATATTATGTTGTTATTTAAAATATGACGTCCACTTATGACCCCTTTTTATCCCCCAACTTGCTACACTTACCCGAATATGTGATAATTTTATTTACAAGCACTACTCATATAACAAAAACACCATTTTGAAAAAAATTCTTTCATGTATTGTTGTTTCAAGTGCATAAGTTGACTCAACGAGAATATATGTTAATCACATTAGTGAAAATTCTATAAGACAAATTTCCATAGTATCATTTCTTCCCACCCAAATTATGGTACCATTAATGACCCTCACAAATGTAAGAAATAAAAAATTTAAGGAATCATTTACCATTAGCTCGTAATCTAATAGATCTCAATAATCTCATATGTGCTCGGAGTAGTGATAAGTGGGTTGACATATTGGCCATATTCTCAACCTCTAACAAACAAAAGCAAAGATATATTTTTAATAAACATTCAGGGGTGTACTTGACTTGTTTTTTATCCTTCCCTTCTATTTATAGACCCCTCCCCTACATTTTTCACCCACCATGACCACTTATCCTCATTTGAGATCCCTTCTTCTTCTTATATCAAGTAAAATTTTTCTCAAAGGGACATCACCTTATCAATCTCATCATTTTTCTTGAGATAACTATATATTTTTACTACTTTATTTGAAAGGGTGCCACTACCCATGACACCCTACCATAGAGGAGATAATGTATAAAAATTAAATCCACCACTTATAAATCTCTCTTAAACCATTTTAGGATCAAGTAAATCCCATTAATCATCCCCCGATAATTAATTAAATACCATTCTTCACATCACAATTTTCAAGTGCATCCCATGACCAATTATTCCTACTTAATTTCTCCCGATCCTACTTAACAATATATTAATCCCACATCTAAATTATGACACATTCAACACAAATAACCAATATCCTGAAAAAATATATACAAGAAACCTTCCAAAGGTATGATGACACACCTAATCTCATGAAACATTTCTATTCTTAGAAACCTAGCTACATTGAGAAACCCTCTTGATATGAGAGCTTTAAAAAGACAAATATTGTTGTTAATTTGGGAAAACCCCTTACATCAACATTCTTCCTACAATAATACTTCCCTAATAATGCAAAATAATCTTGATTATCCAAAAATATAAAAATTAAGTCTCGCACAATAATGGAGGCTTGTATTCAATTTTGTTAATGCATAAATGTTTTTTCTTATGCTTTATCTTGATGTCTTTTCTTGAATTATAGAATAAGTTTTAAGTTATGTTAATTCCTATGTTAATTCTATTATTTAATACATGCTTAAAAATGGGATACATATTTTATCCTACCCTATAGTGGTTGATCATGTCCTAGTGTTGAGCATATTAAAATAACTAAAAATAAATCTATTGATCTTTGCGACTCAAAAAGATAATAAGAAGTCCAAAACTAGGCATAAAATTCTCACAAATCAATCCATATAATTTATATAAATACTATACATTGTCCCATTAAGTACCATTTCATAATTTTATCAAAGCACCCCAAAGAGGGGCAATGTAGACACATGTAGTTTGATCAAAGCACTATTATCTCTAATATTGCACTAACTATTCTCTTCCTCGTAATTGATGACACATCATTAGTTAGATCTATCTAAATCCCCTTTTACGACACTATTATGGTCTTATTCCTCTTATAAGTCAATTAAATAGGCTATTATAGCCTCTTCTTGGCTAAAATCCTCTTCTTTACCACCTTTATTAGCTTCCTGGACTATCAATCCATTTCATTGGATTGATTAGGCCTTTCAAAACCCTCCCAAAACCCTAATTTCTCTCTAAACAAGATTAATTAGTCTAACCTAGGTTAATTACCCTAAACCTAGTCAAATCTTACTTTGACTTACTAATTAACTTGTTGACCCTCTTTTAGTCCCACATGCACCAAAAGCCTCCCATTTTCCAAATGGAAAACTATAAATATCCCACTACCATCATCTCATTTACAAGAACACTTATTCCCTCTAACATAATATATAGTATTATTACTAGGATTAGGAGTTTTATTTCATTTTATTGAGCTATTTGCTTTATCTTTTGCATTTCATCACATAACATGGAGTAAATGGGAGGAACCATTGGCCTTGAAGCCATTAATGGTGAGCTCCCATTCTCTTGAAGCATAAATTGATTGCTTGGATCCTTATTAGGCTCATTTACTTAAGCTTTCAAGAATAGAGGGTAATTATATTTGTTAAGTTTGCTTGTTTACTTCAAACTAATGCATGCAAAGTAGGAATCCTTGTTTACTTCTTAACTGATGGTCCATTGATCGGTTTTGCACAAATATTTGGGGTTCTTGAGTGTTCTTACCCCATTCCATAGCTTTTGCAACCTTTCTTTGAACACATTTGGCATGCCCGGTGGGACACTTATGTCCATCCTCCATTAATGGAGGTCTTTTAAGTTTTTCAAAGTTCACTTATAGGTTTTTTAGAGGAAACAACTTGTTATTTTCTTATTTCCATTTCTAAAACTAGTTAAATCACCCTTGTTTACATATATTTTGTGGGTTTGAACTAGAAATAGGCTTCTTTGATTAATAAATAACTTGTTTTCTTTTGAAAATTTCAAAATCGTGAATTTTTAGGTCTTTCGCAGGGTACGCATAAGTGTCCTAAAGGGGCGTGTCCCGTCAAAACCCTAACATCTCCTTTAAAACATGTGCGCACCTATCTAGTCATACCTTTCACTTTGTTAGGTCATTTTTAAAGGGGCAAGTACCTATGAACCATGAGCGTCTTCATCGGCTGGCCCACGTCTCTGTCTCTCTAGAAATGTTGGTGTAGGTGACCCTACTATGTAAATATTTCATTTCTTCCCACCATGCGTCTATGTTGGCCGAGGCGTGTATCTCATTGGATGAGGCACATTGGTGTCACTCGGGTGTCTTTGGCGTATGTGTTGAAATTTGAAAACTTTTCTCCATACTATAAAATAATTTTGCTAAACATTTTTATGTTTTAAAATACTAATAAGGTAGGTATAGGGATTTTTTTTTATTTCATCCTGCATAGCTTATGTGTTTTCATTTCTTAGGTTGAACGAGGTTTGTAAAGTGTGTATGCTCTCTCCTCACACCACCTAGTGATCTTTGAGATAAAAAGCACTTGTACAAACTTTATGTCACACTTTAAAAACACTTGTTCTATGATCCTAAAGGGTAAAATAATTTTCATATGATTTGCCTTAGTGGAATTTTCACATTATTAAAGCTCTAACTTTGCACCCTTTATCGATCTTAGGAATCAAAACCAAAGTGTAAATTCTCTCTTGATATTAATTTGCAAATGGATAATTACTAAAATCATTGTCTACAGGACCTAACACTTGTTAAAGAAAGGCATCAAAGCGAAACACAAAACTTCTAATCCACATGTTTACATGCAGGTTGCCAAATGGTGTGGTACTTAAAACCACATTTAAATTAAAAAGATAAAAAACACACCATTCCCCTTCACATTGTATTGCAGGTTTTGGAAAAGGGTATGTCCCTATCCACTCAATTAGAACATAACCCCTTTGGCATAAAACCTTAAACTACAACAATGGGGGTGGTTCCAGGAACCCTAAAGTAATCTACTATTTGTAACCTCATCGATGAAATAGGAACTACTCCGCTTACCCACTTGAGTAGTACACCTTGTGAGTTAGAGTCAAAGATTTATCGTATCCTGGCTCCAACGATGGTAGAATTGAACATACAAGTTGTTAATTATATCATAAGGGGGTACCCTAAAGTCGAGATACTCCCAAATCAGTCATTACGACTATTTGGGTAAATTGTGCTCATATTAGACAATATTCTAACACCTAGTTGATAGAACTTATTAAGGAGGCCATTATGTCTTGGATCCCACTTTACTAGTCCATTGTCGCATCAAGCCATAACAAAGTGAAAAATCATTTGGATTCTGAATCTTGTTCCTTAAACAAGGAAAAGATCCCACGTAAGTTTGAGCTAGGTGTCTTTCATCATTAAAATTAGAAGACATCTCACTTAGCTTAGCTTCTTTCTTGCCTTTGGATGAGGTGAAGCTTTGCCCAAGTGGCACTTAGTTTATTTTTCATCTTTTCAATCTATACCCATGCATTCTCACTTACTACTTTTGGGTTGAGAAGGGAGCATACCTCACGCATCTTATTAAAGATGTACTCACCACTTTTTTCCATTTACGTCCATCCATGTTTCATGGGCAATGGGTGTTAAACGTCAAAAGTGAATAGGTATTTTAATATCTTTGATAGTCCTTCAATATTGATTTCAAGATCATCTTCACTACTACGAGTTCGGTTCATCATTTGTCTCTTCTTGAGTTGATAATTTTACTCGCATTCTAGTCGTACAATCTTGGTACTTACATCATGTTTTCAATTTTCTTGAGAACATGATATAAGTCCCTTTATTGCATGGTTATGCTACTTGCACAATTAAAAACTTTATTTTATACTCATTACTTGATTTATGTTTTGACGTCATCTGAGTCTTTTAAAAAGTGTCAATATCTCCTTATATATATCACAATTTTTTTCTTGATACTAACACCTTGCTTTCTCGGTTAATGTATTAAGATAGCATTGTTATGATATAGCTTATTACGACTTTCATTTTTCAAAAGACTAAGATTTCATTGGCATTCAAACTAGTTTTAGTATACCTCATTGAGAGACTGCGTCAATATTGCTTTGATATTTAGGCCTTGTTAGAATTCTAACTTGACCTACGTATTGATACGATATTGTCACTATTTGTTTTAGGGTATAGGCTTGGTAACGAAAAAATGAGTGATCATAACATTTAAGTGTGCATATGAGTGTTATTTGATAAAAAGGCTTCATAACATTGCATTTGGAACACATTGTGCCATATTTCAAACATTAGCTTGAATGACTTGTAAAATCATACATTCAGATCCACAAAAGCTTCATACAAACATCGGATAGTAATGCCTAAAATAACAAAGATGAAAACATAATCAAACAAAAATGACTTAGGAGAGAATCCTTTTGAATCATTCCCATTTAGTGGGAATAACTTAGTGCCTCTCTTCTCTCAAGTCAAGGATGCAGAGCCATTAATTGACCATAGTGGAGAAGAGTCAAACTCTTCTCGAAAAAAACACCGATTAGACTTAGGACACTTTGATGAACTCCTCTTTTACAACAGAGATCAAGTACTCTCATGAGTTTTGGAACTAGGGGCTAAGCTTTCGAAAGAGCACGAAGTGGAAACTACAATCATTAACGATAAAAAAGAAGAATGAAGGTCTGTCTTAGACATGGATAACCCTTTTGACGTAGGGTATGCTTCCACTTCGGGAAACATCATAACACCGTTAAAGGAGACCCATCCAAGCCACTTCGTGATCCATGATGAACTTATTACAAAGATTCACATAAAGTGAAGATTGAGTGCAAAGCCTAGCCACCTTCCAAGTTCGATGAGGAAGAGGACCCTTTAATCGAAGAAGAGATTCTTTAGAAATAGATCTTGAAACTGATCCAAAAATTAGTAAACTTAGGCTCTTCAAGTAGGAATTTATACAAAGACAAAATCAAGACGAAATCCAAGGAATTCCATTTTGATCCATATAGTGAAATGACCTTTAAAATAGCTAAGGCGCGAGAGAACAATGTCACCCACCAAAGAACGAGATCATTGAAAGAGAATTACAATCAATGAAAGACATGCTTTACTACGCTACAAGAGGGGAACATAAGACATAATAGGAAGTATTCATATGAAGAGCTATACCCTTACCCCTTTGATAAGGACATGTTTTTACAACCCTTCCCAAAGAAATTTATGTTCCTAAATTTGATAAGTATAAATGTAAGAGCAATCCTTATGATTACATAAAATATTTTTATATGGCTTTCATGTTAGTGTAGGTTATTATTTATCCTTTTATTTATTTATTAGGATAATTCTTACACTTGTGTTATCCCTACACTTGTTGGGTTAACTTGCTTAGGTGTACTAGTTGTGTGGAGTTAGCTTACTAGTTGTGTTAAGTTAGCTTCTCAGTTATGTGGAGTTATCTTACTAATCTTTTGGAGTTAACTTAACTACCAGTATCAGTTAGTGGGAGTTCTTCACCACTGATTTAGGTAGTAGTTGCACTTCCCTCCTCCTATATGTACATCTTTCTTATTGAATAATTCAAGTCATTCTATTTTAATGTATTGAGCATTATGGATTATGATGGATTTCCATATATGGTATTTTAGCTCTTCTACTTTTCAAATATAATGTGGTGTGCTATTATCATCTGAGATCGTGGTTGGAACAATCTTGTTATCATTCCTTTCATGGTATCAGAGCCATAGATGATGTAGACATCCATCTGTAAGTTTTTCTTTGCAAGCAAGAGTTTATTTTTTCATGTATTCGGATTTTGTTAGAACTTTTCTGCAGCATGCATTTTTATGCAAAACAAAGTGCGCCATTAGATTTAGAAAGTGCCAAAACCATATAATCGATTGTAAAATCAACCATGTTTTGAGACAGTCAAATATAGATGAAGATCTGTACCCTGGGTGCATTCTTTTATCCATTGGATAAAATCATGTACCTTCAGAGATGCGATCTTTTACCCTCTGGATATTTCTATTTTGGATGCGTCTTTTATCCACCGGACACAGATCTGCCCTCACGGGTGCATTCTTTTATCCATTGGATAAAAGTGTGTACCTTCCAGATGCAGTCTTTTACCCTCTGGATATTTCAGTTTTGGGTGCAGGATTTTATCCTTTGGTCACAAGCCTGTATCGTGTGGATGCACTCTTTTACCCTTTGGACATTTGGGTGTCACGTGTACCTTTTGAAAAGAAGATCAACATTAAAATATTATTTTAATAGCAAAACCTTCTAGAGCTCATAACTTTTGATCCGTAGCTCGGATTAAGGTGATCTTTTTTTGAAATTGTGTATTTTTTTGAGATCTACGCATTGGTGAGACTTTTATACACATATTTCAATTGTAAAAGGTAATTTTACTCATTGTAATATTTACATGCACTCAATTATAAAGTGCCAATTTGGGAGGGTGTTATGATCACTTGTGGACACAATTTCGGTTGAGCCCGACGTCCTAAACCTTTGGGTGTTGCATTATTGTATCTAGGGGTGTATACATTTATATCTCTCTTGTTTGTTGAGATATTTTGGATCTGTATTTTTGACACTTTTTTAGCATGTTGACAGTCTCTCTTGTGGGGGAGCTATTCTGGTGGATCCAGTGTTAGTTTGTCAGTGTTCGAGTAGTTGATTTTGGCAACTCATATAGATCTGTGGTATCACTCTACTCATTCAACAGTATGGGAGGGTGTGGTGTTGATACTACTTCTTCAAGTTTCATGTCCTTGCCTTGTTACCTTGGATTTTCTTGGATCGTGGCACTCCTATTTATTTGGATCTCGTGTCCTTGCCTTGTTGCCTTGGTTTTCTTGGATTGTGGCACACCTATTTGTAGTAGTTGATCAAATTATGTTTGGTGTTTGTTTTTCACTTTTCGACATCACTCCATTGACAGTCTCCTTGCATGGAGCTATTCTGGTGAAGCCCAGTGTCAGTTGTTTTTGAGTTATATGATCGAGCAGTGGATTCAGACCATAATGTGCACCACACTTCTTCAGCATTATACAAGTTTTTGGAGCCGAGCTTCTAAGGATATCTTGTAGTAGGATTTTGCTCTCTACTTTGTTATTATTGGTTTTGGGTACCTTTTGGTGTCCATTTTTCCCAGTTTTTGTATGTGGGTACCTCATCAGGCCTTGTTGCCGGGACCCACCTTCTTTTCCACCCACCTAAGCTATGCTTACGGGAGGGTGTTAGTGTAGGTTATTATTTATCCTTTTATTTATTTATTAGGATAATTCTTACACTTGTGTTAGCCCTACACTTGTTGGGTTAACTTGCTTAGGTGTACTAGTTGTGTGGAGTTAGCTTACTAGTTGTGTTGAGTTAGCTTCTCAGTTATGTGGAGTTAGCTTACTAGTCTTTTGGAGTTAACTTAACTACTAGTATTAGTTAGTGGGAGTTCTTCACCACTGATTTAGGTAGTAGTTGCACTTCCCTCCTCCTATATGTACATCTTTCTTATTGAATAATTCAAGTCATTCTATTGTAATGTATTGAGCATTATGGATTATGATGGATTTCCATATATGGTATTTTAGCTCTTCTATTTTTAAAATCTAATGTGGTGTACTATTATCATCTGAGATCGCGGCTTGGAACAATCTTCTTATCATTCCTTTCATTGCCAAGAGTTTGCATATAGTGATAATTTCTTGATACAACTCTTCCCCTCGTAGCCTAGGAACACTAGGCTTCGAAATGGTTCTATAGCATAAGCAAGGGATCCATTACAACGTGGCCCGCATTATCAAAAAAATTGTATGAAATTATTCATATAACATGGAAAACAATATCACGATGAATGATCTTTGCAATGCAAAGAAAAAACCAAATGAGACCTTTGCAAGATTTTTAAAATGATGGCGAGGGTTAGAAAGTCATTTCCTTGTGCGTTACAAGAAAATTAGCTAGTGAGCATATTTGTTCCTAACTTAAACCCATTAACCTTCCATTTACAGATGCACTATGGCTCAAACTTTAAAGAGGTCATAGAGAAAGGAGGTCAAATCTATAAATTCCTCATCGCAAAGGGGACACTTAATTACGTATTTAAAGACAAACACGAAGAAAAATTTGTAGATAAACTAGATTTATTCAATAAAAACAAAGATGTTGTTAGTGATGGCATTACAAAATCCAAGAGAGTTCAAGCCATGCAGACAGGCCCAATTTGAAGCTCTCACAAGGACCTCATCCCAAGGCACCCACTAAATGTACATTTACGCCATTAACAAAATCCCTATCTATCATACTAAAGTAGTTAGATAATGTAAACATGGTGGAATATCCAACTATGATAGTACCATACCCAGAAGATGCTCCAAAACCTAGTTGGTTCAAGGACCATGAGTACTACAACTTCCACCATGTTAAAGGAAATAAGACATATAGGTGTTTAAGACTACATCATTACATACAAGACCTCATTGAAGAGGGTAAGATCACCATAGATTCTCCCCCTGACTCAGGACAAGGTCCAAATGAGAAAATGGGTATCTACAAAGAGCCTTTTCCTAATCATGCAGATAAAAAGAAAAGGAAGAAAAATCACAGACAAAACTCCAATTCTTATAGGACTTCCACTTATATTTACCCCACTAATGACATCTGTTTGATTCCCTCATGGGATCTATCCGTTCATTTATGAATAGGTCAAAACTATCCAGATCTTAGAAAAGAGTTACGTAGTAGGGATGAGACATACTCATTTAATTATACTAGATCCCCGCCTATCCCTCACGAAGGTCGGACAATTTGGTAAACTAGTTAGAGAAAATACCTGTTAGGATATCCATTCTCGATCTCCTCAAAATATCTACTACCCATAAGAACATACTATATAAAACATTACAAAATTTAGGAGTCTCTACAGATGTAGATCCTACACACCTCCAAGCCATGATTGCAAACCTTGAATCCAATGATCATATTATTTTTTATTACACTGCAATCCTACATAAAAACCTAGAACACAAGCTACCCTTATACCTAGAAGTGATGGTTACCCGTTGCAAAATCAAGAGGGTACTTGTGGACGGTGGATCTGGTCTAAAAATTTATACTTTAAAGCTAGTTAAACAACTAGGCCATTCAGAAACAAATCTAGGAGCCAAGAATATTACGATCATAGCCTACAAAAATGAAGAACAAGAATCAATGGGTATTATAGTAGTTCCCATGGAAGTAGGCCCCACTTGTCATGATACAAAATTTCATGTCCTTGACATATACCTTCCATATAACATGCTCTTGGGGTGCCCATGGATCCATGCCATGTAGGCCATTCCATCAACTTTCCATTAGTGTATCAAGCTATGTCATGAAGGATAAGTGGTTACCATTCTGGGTGATCCGAACCATTCACACATTGTAGGGCATTGCATAGTTTTTCTCATGTAGCTTATGAATGTCCTTCGGTGGATGTTGTTATCCCCCTACAAATAGAAGCTATTAAGAAACGGGTAGATTCAGAGTCACTCATGCCTTATAATCAAGATTTCCTTCGTTGGTCAACCCATTCTCTTCATGGGAGGAAACATCACAAAAATATGGCCCATGTAATCCATTCACTCTTGAGTAGGATTTGTTAATACCAGATTTATCAGTATCTCCCGAACATGGGGTAAACCTTATTTTCAGTTCAAGAGTACTCGGGAGCAGTGTCCTAAACCATTGGAAAATTTTGTCCCTAGCGGTCTCCTATCTGAGGAGAAGATGTTAGAATATCCCACTAGCAGAGTGCTAGAAGGTACCATGGCTTCATGCCATCAAGCACCCCAGTATATCAAAGGTCACCGCATGATGTTTGTCATGGGTTACAGTGGGTTTGGATGTGGAATCAACGCACAAGGCCAGCTAGAGCCTATTCCCATCCCTTGTTTCAAGTCTAATAAGCATGGCTTGGGGATAAGGCCTCATGATTCTCCATCCTTTGAGAATGATGCAACCTCTTCTAAACATGAGGATGTTTCATATCATTCTGATAGCAACACAGATTCCCAGTGTAGCCTCTATGAGGATCTTTCTTCCACTAACGTATTCCTAGATTCAACTATCCTTACCTTATCTGGATCCAACCCCCTAACCAATTATGAAATAGCCCTTGTGTATCATGAACTTATAGATTGTGATCAACAACTTCACATGCCACTAGACTTCTTTGAACATGATGAGGCATTTACAGAGTTCATGGGACAGGGATTCTATTCTAGCTGGGGATCACAAGAAAGGATTTTCAATTCAACTAGACACCTGTGCATACTTTGGGGAAGAGGTAGAGATGTGTGGATGTTTGAATAAGAAGGTGGTAAACAAGAGTACAAATACTTTAGAGAAACCTTGTAGAAAAGATAAACGGAAGTCTCACAGTGAAAAACTCTTTGAAACACTCGTAGATAAACAAAACGAAGAGTTTGTGGATGAAGTGGTTTATCCATTTAAAGATGATGATGAGCTACCATAGGAGGTTGATCTTACTCTTCCCCCGATCCTACATGAATGGAAGATGCTTCTAAGATGCTTGTTGAGGAAATAATTAGTGTCAACATTGGCTCAGAAGAACAACCTAGAATGATAAAGTTGGGAGCTTCACTCTCAGCTCAGGAACAAAAGGTCTTTGTAGAAATCTTAAGGGAATACATGGATATATTTGCATGGACATACGCATATATGCCTAGTTTGGACCCAAAGTTAGTTGTGCACAACCTCGTTGTGCACCCAGATGCCTAGACCCATCAAGCAAAAGTTGAGAAAGATGCACCCTAAGGTGGCACTCCTTGTCAAAGAAGAATTGGAAAAACTACTAGCTTCGATTTCATTAAACCCATTGACTATTCAAAATGGATCTCTAACATAGTCCCTGTATAGAAGAATCTTGTCGGCATAATAATCTGCATTGATTTCTATGACATCAATAAAGCATGCCCTAAGGATGACTTCCCTTTGCCTAACATTGACATGATAGTTGATTCCACCGTTGGTTATGAAATGTTGTCTTTAATGGATGGGTTTTTAGGTTATAACCAGATACAGATTGCAGAAGAAGATCAGCATAAAACAACCTTCATCACCCCTTGGGGACATTTTTCTACAAGGTCATGCCTTTCGGACTCAAGAATTCTAGGGCCACTTACCAATGAGCCATGATTGTCATCTTCCATGATATGATGAATGACATCATGGAAGATTATGTTGATGACATCCTAGCTAAATCCAAGAGTAGAGAAGAGCACCCTGAAGTGTTAAAATGTATCTTTCAATGTCTCAGGGATTATAAGGTGTGCTTAAACCCTAAGAAATGTGTCTTTGGTGTTTTATTAGGAAAGCTCTTGGGTTTCATAGTTTCACAGAGAGGGATAGAAGTGGACCCTACAAAGGTTACAACTATCATAGAAATGCCTCCACCTACAACTCTCAAACAACTAAGAAGTTTACAAGGAAAGATTTAGGCAATCCGTCATTTCATTTCACAACTTGCAGATAAGTTCCACCCCTTTACCCATCTGCTGAAGAAAGATGTTGCATTCAACTGGGGACTAGATTGTCAAAAGGCCTTTGCACTACTAAAATAGTACTTGGTCAACCCACTGTACTCATGCTGCCTACCCCAAGTGAACCTCTCCTCTTATAATTTTTGCTACCCAATTTTCTATTAGTGCACTACTTTCCCAATATGATCTAGACCATAAAGAAAGGGAAGTTTACTATCTTAGTCACACCTTGATTGCTTATGAGTTGAATTACCCACAGATTGAAAAGGCCTACTTGGCAGTTGTCTTTACCTTTCAAAATCTTCGCCATTATCTCCTAAACAATAAAACCAAACTCATATCCAAAGTTGACCCTCTCAAGTACCTTTTATCCAAACCCACCCTCATAGGCCAAATGGCTAATTAGATCATTCTCTTGAGTGAATTTTATATTGAGTTCGTAAATCAGAAATCCTTGAAAAAGGACGGTATTGGTGATCGATCAATCGCGAAGCTCCTCTACCAGGGATGGAACCTTTGTGCTGGATCTTCCAGACACATCTATGATGTACATTGAAGAGTCTATAGAATGGAAGGTCCATTTTGATGGATCATTCACCTTCCATGGATCCAGAGCAGGAGTGGTGCTCATCACTCCCACAGGGGAGGTCATACCAAGAGCATTCCGGTTGGGATTTCCATGCACTAATAACATTGCAGAGTATGAGGCACTCATTGCTGGCCTCAAGCTAGCTATTACTTGGAATATTAGATAACTACGAGTCATTGGAGACTCCCAAATTATCATTAAACAAGTTAATGATGAGTATAAAGTTAAAGATGAGAAGCTCATTCCATATAAGAAAATGGTCAAAACCTTGAAGGAGTACTTTACACAGATCATATTTGAGCAAAAGCCTAGGTCACACAATAGATCCGTGGATGCTATGGCTATGATTGGGTCTCTCTTACGCATTCCACCTCAGGAAAGTAAAATGCCTTTATTTTTAGAGCATTTACAAATGCCCACATATGATATCCAGAGTGAATTGGATCATTATCTGAGTGAATTTGATATTGAGTTCGTAAATCGAGAAAACCTTGATAGGATAGGTATTGGTTGATCAATTGGCATGAATATCCTCTTCCGAGGATGGAACCTTTGTGCTTGGATCTTTTGGATGCATGTATGATGTAAATTGAAGAGTTTGTAGAATGGAAGATCCATTTCAATGGATCATTAAACTTCCATGGATACGGAGTAGGAGTGGTGCTCATCACTCCCACGGGAGGTCATACCAAGAGCATTACAGGTTGGGATTTCCTTACACTAATAACATTACATAGTACAAGGAACTCATTGCTGGCCTCAAGCTAGCTATTATTTGGAATATTAAGCACCTACGAGTCATTGGAGACTCCCAACTTATCATTAAACAAGTTAATGATGAGTATAAAGTTAAAGATGAGAAGCTCATTCCATATAAGAAGATGGTCAAAACCTTGAAGTACTTTACATAGATCATATTTGAGAAAAAACATATGTCACACAATAGATCTGCAAATGCTAAGGATACAACTGGAGTCACTGTTATGCATACCACCTCAGGAAAGTAAAATTCCTTTCTTTGTAGAGCATTTACAAGTGCCCGCATATGATATGCTAGAGTCATGTTTGGCATGTGAAGTTGTTGGTCCATTATCCCCCTAGTATGACCCTATCTTTTGATACCTACAAGATGGAAATTTTCCACAGACATTACCCATTCTAAAAAGAAAGCCCTTATCTACCATATAGCCTGTTATACCCTCCTAGGAGGCACCCTTTATCGTCATGGCTGACAAGAATGCGCTTTCTTTGTTTGGATGTTACTGACTCAATCCACACTATTAAGGAAGTACACAGTGGTATTTTTGGAGCGCACACTAGCGACATGGTCTTAACTAAAAAATATTAAGAGTAGGCTATTATTGGCCTACCATGGAATCCAATTGTTGAAATTTTGTAAAGAATTGTGATCTATGACAGAAGTATGGAAACTCAATACATGCGCTAGCACAAGCTTTTAGCCTATCGCAATGCCTTGGCTATTTTCTAAGTGGGGTCTAGATCTCATAGGGAAGCTCCATCCTTCTTCTTTAGATGGACACATCCACATTATCATTTCCATTGATTATTTTACAAAATGGGTAGAGGTTGTGCCTCTCACTTATGTCACTAGTGCACAAATTTCTAAATTCATTATGAACCATCTCATATTTTATTATGGTATCCCCTCTACCATTGTCACTGATAATGGTAAATCCTTCAAAAATAAAATGGTTAAGACCTCATGTCAAAATTTCTATATTAAAATCAAGTGGTCTACCCCGTATTACCCCAAAGGTAATGGACAAGTAGAGGATACTAATAAAACCCTTGTACAGATCATGGAGAAAATGGTCAGTAAGACTGGATGTAATTGGCACTTACAGATACATCCCACCCTCTGGACCTATCGAACCTCCATCCGCACCCCTATTATTGTAACCCAATATTCACTTGTCTATGGCACTGAAGCCATCATACCTTTGGAAGTGGAGCTTCCTCCCGAGAATATCTCTTTGAGACTATCTTGATAAAGATGAGGACTACAAAGTTGCTCGACTAACAGAGTTGGAACTATTAGATGAAAAGTGTATTAGAGTGCTCAATCACCTGAAAGTATATCAGAATAGAGTATCAGGGGATACAAAAATGCATCATTCATCAGGAATTTTATGTAGGATATCTAGTTCTAAAATAAAATCAGAAGAACACCATCAAAGATAGAGAAAAGAAAGGTAAGTTTGAAGCTAATTGGCTAGGCCCTTATGTGGTGGTTGCTAAGTATGGATCAGGAGCCTATAAACTTACATACTCGGATGGTGAAGAGATTCTAGAGCCTATGAATTCCATGCACCTCAAGCGGTTCTACACTTAAGCATGACGAGAATATCGAGATAAGAACTAAAAATAGAAAAACAAAGAAAAAAAAGCAAAACATGTAAAATTTGAGAATACTATAAAGAAAAAGCAAGTCATCCACATGTGAAAACCATGTAATTGTGGCACAATGGGTAGGTCTTTGAGTGAAACCCAGTCTCGCAGCTCAAAAAAGATTCACATGTCACAAGTCACTCTCACATCAAGATGGGTAACCCTCGCTTCTTTCTAGATGTAATTTCCTTTTCTAGGTATAGGAACCCTACGAGAATCCATCTTTGCCAAGCCGTGATTTGGCCTATTTTCTCTTATATCTACATGAAGGATGTTACCTTTGTATATTCCCATCTAACGCTAGGGGAATCTTCACATTCCACTTGCTCGTACATACATGTGTGACATTATACCTTTTGTATATTCCCACATCATGTTGGGGGAATCCACACTTCTTGGTCCTTGTACATTGCTTTCAAAACACGACCTTAGAAAATACAAAAACATTTGGAAAAGGGATACACAAAAAACCTAAACATTCAGAAAATCTCCTTTCTAGGGACGAAGCTACACCAACTGCACAATATTTTCTTAGAGAAGCCTCAAAACAATGTGAACAATAGCCTTGAAAACTTATATTTTTAGATAAACCCAAAAACATTAGAAAAACATATATCAATGTTGTCTCATCAAAAAAAAAAGTATTCAAAGATTGATTTTGGTTATTGGTTTGTATAGTGTTGGTATGTTGAACTTCTCATGTTGTATATTTTTAGGAGTAGTTTGTTGCTTACTTTAGATTAAATCTTGTTTAGTTTAAATTGTGTATTGCATTGAATTCATTTTCTGTACAAACGTTGGCATGAGGGATTAGGATTTATTTTAATTACTTGGATTAAATGTCAATTTGATCACTTCGGTATGTTTAAGTAAATTCATGTGTATTACATCTTAGTTGTGTTGTGTTGTATGGGTACAATTGTTTAGATTTGTTAAATTTTTCTTGTGTGTTTGTCTAATGCACAATTGTTTGTTATCACATCTATCATTTACCATTTATCACATATAAACATCATCTACTACATCATATATACAGAAATGATAAATATTACATCATTCATGTATCTTTAAGATAATCATCACATATCATATCATCAATGGGGGTAAGAGGGTTGTGCATAATAAAAAATATATCCCCTTGTTGGGCCCCTAGAATATTAACCAAGTATGAAGGTGCATAGGCATGAAAGGTCCCAGTTATGAAAAGGTGCGCGCAAAGGAAAAAGTGCCTAGAGAAAGGTTTAAGAAAGCACATAACATGTGTGATGCATGAAAGGAGGTTTGGGACTTAGTCAATTTGAGCACCTAGGGCAGAACACGTGAAAAGCATGATTGGTTGCACATGGATAAGATGCCAGCCTGGCGATAGGTTGGCCCCGATAGGGGCATGCCTTGGAATCTTCTAGAAGAACATCATGAGATAAAGTGGAAAGCTTAGGCCTAGAGAAGCATGCTCACATGAAGGACCACATTCGACACTTGGCACTAGATCTGAGGGTGCTAGAAGGTGAGTTGGAAGTGTAGGATAATTATAAATACAAGTTTATATGGAGTAAAAGAAGAGACACTAGGAGTTAGGGAGATAAGGAGTTTGATATACATGGCGAGTTTGAGATATAGTATGGGCGGAGCTCTACAGAATTTCTGTGAAGACTCTGTTAGTGGATAATTGATTTAGGAGAGAATGTACTAGGCATGGAGTTATAAATTTTCTTTTTGTAGCTTAGTTACATAAGTCCAGTGAATTGCATGATTGTGATCAGTACTTCTGTGACACCCTGTAATGGTTCAATGAATGTAATGAAGTTACCTGATATAATATATACATGAATATCAATGGTTCTAATGCATATTTCTCTCTTATGAGTTATTTTTCCTTTCATGACATGTATGAATGCTTGTATAATTCTTTCTATCATAATATATGTTCTAGATTATGTTAAAGCACTTAATCGAAGTGACAGCAAGGATCTAGAGGCCGTTTTGAGCCCTATGGTTCTTGTATGTCTTAACTTCCCTCCTAAAAACTCTTACACTTGATTATAGATGATGCTTCCCATTAAACTCACGTAAAAGAGAGACTCGGTATCAGCACTGCCTCGGTGAGCACTCAACTTCTGGCTTGAGTGATGGGCCGACGTGCATGGGGCTTCCTTCCTTTTGTGATGGGAGTAAAAATGACTACATCTTTGTTCCATTGTCAGGGGTATCTTTTTGAAGTTGTAGTGGGGTATAACATACATCAAGATTTGTGTAATGAGTAATGAAAAAGTGGTTAACATTGGAAAATGTTGAATCATCGTTCAAGAGCATGGAGGATGAATTTTCTTGGAGATTTGACTTGGACCGAGTTTAATACACATAGATGGGTTGAAGAGAACCTCTACAATGATCTGTATGAGACCTTCTACTATTGCTTCCCAATAGAACTATATGAATGTCATTCATCCTATGCATCTAGATCAAGTTGGTGTTATGGATCGCATGTGTGGACCAAAGAAGACTACCAAAGGCTACAGGATGTAGATTTGACGTGGACCCATGCTGTAGATCATTGGTGGAGAGGAGTACTGACTAGTTACACTCTGGAGTATGCCATTTCCACGTTTTCTTATCCGGAGGTTACTGAGTTTGAATTTCTATGAGAACCTAGAGGAACGTTTCTACGTGTTATTCCTTTAGCCTTGAAGATATTGATGGTTATTATGAGTTTAGAGACGTTCCCATTTCCAGCTAGACATTTTTGAGCCTTTGGGTAAGGGAGCTTGGGTGGAGGAAGATGGTAGATATCACAAAAGAGAAGGAGAGGGAAGAGAGACAGATCAAGTATAGTGAAGTGTGTGAAAGGGAGATTTCTAGATGACATGAGGCTGCTAGTGTGATGGATCTATGGAGAAAAATGTTGTGGGAAGGAGTTGAGGTTCACTTGAAGACATGGAACACGAGATCAATGTGCTACCCTCTTGGCAAGCACATAAGGAGACCCCTTGATTTTGGTGAGAGTTCATCACATGGAGAAAGGATATTCGTTGGCGCATATCTGAACCCACCTAATGACCAAGCCTTGGCACTTGGTTTTCATGAACCAGGAAGAAGTGTTATTGACCCAGTTAATATCAGTGGAAGAGACAGATCCATGCCTAGAAGGTACAATTTTAAAGTTCCTTCTTTATGGATGCACATATTCTAGTATTTGGAGGATTCTATGGACAAGGAGCAAGTGTACAAGATTTTGGTCTTGCATTAAGGAGTGACATGGGACACGGTAGCGGTAGCAGAGAACCATCACATATGATCGGTGCATAGTTCGGTGGGACCATGGGGGCACTTGACACAACTCGTACAGGCCCTATTAGACCCGGTGGTTCTAGTGGATCTAGTGGCTTTGAAGGCATAGGACTTGATGGACCTAGTTGATCGGGAAGTGGAGGAAACACCGAAGGGAACCGGGGCTCTAGTTCGGGAGGACAGGGACCCTAGCCACCACCTCAAGTATTCTTTGAAATGTCTCGCATTTACAAGATTACAGAGTGCATTGAGGATCTTTGCAGAACATGTTCACAAGTGTGAACTACTATGGCACATGAAGGGTATCACAACCCCAGAATGGAAGGCTGGTCAGTTTGTAACCACGTTATAAGGGTGCACACATAGCTAGTATAGGAAGTATGACCCTCATCAAACGGTAGTGGACTACACTACTTTAAAGAACGCATTATTGGTAGAATTCCAAATTCCTGAGTTTGAGAAGAAGAGCATTAGCGCTCTGAAGGAGATCCAACAAGGAATGGAAAAGAGTTTGTGGGAGTATGATGCACATTTTAAAACTCTATTATCTAAATTATCATATGATATTCATCCTTCTTAGTCTGTACAATGGTTTGTTGGAGGATTGTTCACCCCTTTTAGAAGGGCCTTGTCTCATAAAACTTTTACAGATCCGAGCGAAGCATTAGAAGATTCCTTACACATGGAAGCTATTGGTAGTATTGATACTAGCGTTAGCCCATTCTTGGAGGCTTAGATTGCTGCTATGGCAAAGCAATTGGACAAATTCTCTATGAACTCAGCCCATGAGACTCATAGTGGTTTATGGTGCATAGATTGTGAAATAGAGGGACACATTAAGGATAATTACCCCTAGAGGATGGTACACGCTATGATAGTAGATTGTGAAATTTGTCATGGGGACCATGATGCAAGTAGATGTCCTTCTTTGCAGTGTGTAATCAGGAAGAATGTGTCTTGTTATTGCAAAATTTACACCTCTACAACCCATTATACTAAGGACTGTAGGCTCATTGATCAGATCCATGAGGCCATTGATCATGGGGTGTACCAAACCAACATTGCTAATGGTTCTAAAGGTGATGATCACCGTTATGAGGAGCACGCAGATGGAGCGTGTGTGGAAGAGGTTTTCGAGGAGGATTCTCGTGGTCGAGGTAACCGCAGAGGAGGAAGGAGTGAGTTCCCATGCGAGAACAAGTTTCAACTATGGATCTATAGAACATTATAAATGTGAGTGTTGTTAGGAATTAGAGAACAATTATGTGGAAACAATTCCTCAAACCACAACAGCAGGAAACTATATAGCTGAATTATACTTACAGAAATATAACAACATAAATAAATAATGCACAAAATAAGACAAGACAAGATTTAACGTGGTTCACCCAATGTGGGCTACGTCCACCAAGAACTTGCTCATATTTTATTATCAACAAGAGTAAAATAACTCTCACAGTCTTCTCTCAGTTATGAACTCACAAAAGAATTCCAAAGATGCTAAACCACAATTGACACCCAATTGCATAACCTTGATCACTCTTGATCACCTCTTGATCATTAAGACTCAAGACCTCTTGAACACTCAAGATATCTTCAAGATACCCTAACACCTCTATTTATAGGATTACAATCCTTTTAAGAAGTCCTAAAATGACCCTAGAAGTTTGAAATTCATGATCTTTCAACTTCCACAGGCTGGAAAAATAGTCCCGATGTTAACAACATGTTAACAACAACATCGCAGTAACGACACAACGACTGCATAGCAATGTCACAAAAATGACTGCAGAATGCTCTTGAAGTCTCCAAACTTAACCATTCGAGCTCTAGCACTTCAACATTGATTCAAGAAGACCAAAAATAGGCTCCACACCCTAACAATCTCCCACTTGGAGACTGTTTCCACTGAGCAAAGTTCTTAACCCTTCATTATCAACCATGAAGGCCAATCAAAGTTGAACACAACTTCAACTTCTCCCTTATGACTTACTTGGTTATCATATCCATAGGATTCTGATTGGTATGAATCTTTTCCAGCTTCAACTTATCTTCTTCAAAATTTGTCCTGATGAAATGATATCTCAGCTGAATGTGCTTCGTCCTAAAGTGGAAAGCAGAGTTCTTCGCCAAATGAATAGCGCTCTGACTATCACTGTGTAGTCTCCCAACTTCTTGCTTATGACCCAACTCATCAAACAACTGTTGGAGCCAAATCATCTCCTTGTTTTGCCTTTGTGGCAGCAACATACTCAGCCTCTCGTGGTTGACAAAGCTACTGACCTTTTATAATTGTGAAATCCAACTCACTTTGTTGTATCACCAACCAAAAATACATAACTGTCGTGCTCCTCCTACTTGTCCAAATATCCTGCCATGTCTAAATCACATATCCACGTATTGTAGTATCTCGATCCACCAAAACATGATGTTACTCACATGGTCCCTCTCAAATACCAAAGGATCCACTTTACTACCTGTCAGTGCTCTCTACTTGGATCACTCATAAAACACTGCTCACTACTCCCCTTTGCATGGGAAATGTCGGGCGTAGTGCATACCACAACATACATCAAGCTACAGCTACCGATGAGTACAATACCTAGACATCTGTATTCTATCCTCCTTAGTCTTGGGACTCTACTCCTTTGATAATTTAAAGTGACTGCCAAAGGAGTACCAACCGGTTTAGCATCCTACATACTAAACCTCTCCAAGACCTTCTTTATGTACTCTTCTTGAGATAATACCAGCTTCCTCTCCTTCCTGTTCCGAGTTATTCTCATACCAAGGATTTGTTTTGCTGCCCCCAAATCCTTCATAGCAAAGGAGTCACCTAGCTTCTTCTTGAGTACCTTTATTTCCTACATGTTCTTCCCTGCAACAAGCATATCATCTATATACAGACACAAAATAATATAACTACCATCAAGAAATTTATTGATGTACACACAATGGTCTGAGTGACACCTAGAGTAACCCTGCTCCTGCATAAAACTATCAAACTTCATGTACCACTACCGTGGAGCTTGTTTTAGGCCATACAAGCTCTTCTTCAATTTGCACACTAACCTCTCCTTCCCTTTGACCTCATAACCCTATGGCTGCTATATGTACAATTCCTCCTCTAACTCACCATGAAGGAATTTAGTCTTCACATCCAACTGTTCTAAGTGCAGGTCTTATACTACAACTTTCTTATGTGTAAATCCTTTGACCACCAACCGGGCCTTGTATCATTTCTTGCCTCCATCTTCCTCTTTGATTCTATACACCCAATTTTTCTACAATGCTCTCTTGTGCTCATGTAGCTCCACCAGATCCCAAGTCTAGTTTTCCATAAGAGATCTATGCTCTTCATCCATGGCCTGCTCCCACTTCTTCCTGGCATCTACCTGTACTGCTTCCTCAAAGCACTCTAGCTCTCCATTGTTAGTGAGCAATAAATAATTCAAAGATGGAGTAAATCATTCAGGTTCCCTTATTACCCTAGAAGACCTTCTCACCTCAAGAGTTTGGGGTTCCTGATGAGTAGGTACCTGAACTAGCTGTGCCATGTCGAAACATGTTGTACCTGAACCGGCCCCTTGGACACCTTGCTATCCGCAATGTCCTCTAACACTATGTATTCTTTCTTTGATTCCTCTTTCTGTTCCTGTAATTGATCTTTATACATGAATTTTTCATTAAAGACAATATCTCTAGACTAAAATATTTTCTTGTCTTTAAGACTCCAAACACGGAAACCAAAATCATCTTCACCATATCCAACAAAGGTGCATTTCTCAGACTTAGCCTCTAACTTGGTCCTATCATCTTTATCAATGTGATCAAATACCTCACATCTAAATACTCTAAGAAATGAGTAATCAATTTTCATACTAGACCAAGCCTCCTCGGGTACACCTTCATCCAAGGCCATAGAGGGTCCTCTATTAATCAGATAAATAGCTGTGCTTACTGCTTCCACCCAAAACATGAGTGACAATCCTGCATGTAACCTCATGCACCTGGCATGCTCCATGATTGTCCTCTTCATTCTCTCATACATTCCATTTTCTTGCGGAGTATTTGGAACCGTTATTTTCCTATGGATCCCATTTACCAAATAGTAATACATAAATTCATTACTACTGATATTCCCCTCCATTATCTAACTTTGAGACATTTCAACTTGAGACTTGTTTCATTCTCAACCAAGGCTTTCCATATTTTGAAAGTTTCAAACACATCGATTTCTTTCTAATGCAATATACAAAAACTTTTCTACTTACATCATCAATTAAAGTGACATAATAACATGAACCACCAATAGAGTTTACCTTAGATGGCCCCCATACATCTATATGCGCTAACTCCAAGTTACCCTCCTTCTGGTAGGTCCAACCTTGAGGAATCTCACCCTCTTGTTTCCCATAAACACAATCCTCACGAAGTCAAAATCTAACTCCTTTAATCTGGGAAACCTATCCTTTATAATCTACATGCCCTTATGAATCATATGACCAAATCTCTAGTGCCACAAAGTTGCATCTCCATATACAGT
Organism: Taxus wallichiana var. yunnanensis; assembly: GCA_018340775.1. NCBI lineage: Eukaryota > Viridiplantae > Streptophyta > Pinopsida > Cupressales > Taxaceae > Taxus > Taxus wallichiana. The sequence continues at coordinate 686,507,009 of CM031238.1, read as the reverse complement.
AACTAAATTGTAATAATCAGCACCACTGGTTAAATACAAAGTACCATTTTTCTTACCTCTTGCAACCACAAGAGCTCCCTTGGTAACCTTCCAAGAATCCACTGTAAAACTAACCGTACAACCATCACTACCTAGCTATCCCACTAATATCAAATTCCACCTCAACTTAGGCACATGCTTGACATCCTTAAGTAGCCATGTGTTCCCATTCTATATTTTCACCTGAACACAACCTTTCCCTACTATGTTGCATGGTTCATCATCACCAAGATATACATGTCCAAAATCACCTTGAACAAAATTAGTAAAGTAATGTCTATGTGGGGTGGCATGGAAAGAAGCCCCTAAATCTAACACCCAAGATTCAACAATATTATCTAAAGAAAGAATTAAGGCATCTTGAAAAACATCACCTACTACCAAATTTACCTCTTTAGTTTCCTCCTTGTTCTTCTTATCCCGAAGAGCCTAACAATCTTTCTTAGCATGACCAACCTTCCCACAGTGCCAACATTCTAACTTACTCTTGGACTTTGACCTTCCATGATCATTTGAATTCCCATGGTTACCTTTCCCTTTATTCTTTTGTCTCCCTCTGCTCTCCACTATCAAAGTGTTTCCAGAAGTAGAAGAATCTCTGGTGCTCTTCCTTTGCATTTCCTCACTTAGGATCACACCTATTACATCCTCAAACTTCAGCTTTGAGTTATTAGAGACTGAATTACTTATAGCCATAACCAAGTTGTCCTAGCTATCTGGTAAGGAGCACAAAATCAACAAAGCCTTGACCTCATCATCAAAGTCAATTTTTACCAAGTTTAACATACTCACAACCATATTAAATTCATTCAAATGATCAACAACAAAACCATTCTTAGACATATTCATATTAAATAAATTTTTCATCAAAAATATTTTATTAGAGGCAAAGGGTTTTTCATATAACTTCCCAACACACTCATGAGACCTTCCATGGTCTTTCTCTGTGATATGTTGAAAGCAACCGAAGATGCAAGGTATAAATGACTTACTTTGAGTGCCTTTCTATCCAACAACTCCCAATCCTCATCTGACATGGCTGTAGGTTTCTTTGCTTTTCTAGCCAAAGGAACATGGAGGTCCTTTTGATATAAGTAATCCTCCATTTGCATCTTCCATAAACCAAAGTTCTACCCATTGAACTTCTCAACCCTGATCTGCCCTCATCTACCATAGCTCCCACTCAAGCTTAACTTTCCCTATGATTTACAACTTCAGAAAAAAACCACCAAAGCTCTGATACCAATTGTTAGGAATTAGAGAAAAAGTATGCAGAAACAATTCCTCAAACCATAGTAGTAGGAAACTATATAGCAGAATTATACTTGTAGAAATATAATAACATAAATAAATAATGCACAAAAGAAGACAAGACAAGATTTAACGTGGTTCACCCAATGTGGGCTATGTCCACTAAGAACTTGCTCAGATTTTATTATCAACAAGAGTAAAATAACTCTCACAGTCTTCTCTCAGTTATGAACTCACAACATAATTTCAAAGATGCTAAACCACATCTAAACCACAATTGACACCCAATTGCATAACCTTGATCACTCTTGATCACCTCTTGATCATTAAGACTCAAGACCTCTTAAACACTCAAGATATCTTCAAGATACCCTAACACCTCTATTTATAGGATTACAATCCTTTTAAGAAGTCCTAAAGCCAACCCTAGAAGTTTGAAATTCATGATCTTTCAACTTCCCATTGTTATAAATATAGTCCCGACATTAACAACATGTTAACAACAACATCGTAGTAATAACACAATGACGACGCACAACAACGTCACAACAAATGACTATAGAATGCTCTTGAAGTCTCCAAACTTAACCATTTGAGCTCTAGCACTTCAACATTGATTCAAGAAGACCAAAAATAGGCTCCACACCCCAACAAAGTGCCTAGACCTGCTGCTGGTGCTCATGGTGTTAAAAGAAGCATAAGAATGAGGAGTGCCTGAAATTATTTGAGCATATGAATTAGCAACATCGGAAGGACAAGGGCGTTGTAATGGTCATCATCAAGAAGGAAGACATATAGTGGATGCCTCAGGTAACCCAAGATGTAGGTTTATAACCTATCTTGGTAATAATAAGTGTAGAAGCCATGCGCGTAAGATAGGAAACAAGATAGAAAACCCTTATTACAAGGAGAAGTCATTCATGGAAAATATCCAGACCCAGTGCATTAAAAGGAGATATATTAGGACACCATGGATGTTATTGGAGCATACAAGGGAGATCCATTGTCTAAAGGAGTAATCCAGGGAGGGAGGAATAAGAAAGGAGACTCAAGGTGCAAAAGGATGACCTGGATGAGGTCAAGGAGGTGTGTAAAATGCTAAGGTAGGAGAATATCATTCCCTTGCTAGGATCTTGGTTGAGAGAGAAGGTACCACACGCTAGAGAAGAGTGAAAGAGACGGGTCTTGCATGTAAACCTCCCCCTCATAGCCTCTCGATTATGATAAGAAAATTACATTAACTACGAGATGATACACCCTACTAATGAGGTTATCGGTTTGAAGATGCTAAGGCAGTGAGTGTCACCATCATCGATCGACATGTGACAATCAGGCACATGGAACTTATGAATTAATGGGATGGCAGTTGAGAGGGTCGGTGACCAAGGTGACTAAGGCACACATGGTTAGGTACCTTGGAGGAAAATAACTACCCAAGTATTCAGGAGGAGCCTTCCATGAGATCTTTATGCAAGAGGTGGAAGCTCAGTGGAAGGATGGAAAGGAATAGAGGGGGATGTTAAGTTATGTGTTACTTGTCACAACATCTTAGAGGTGGGGCACACATCGGGAGAGCCTTTTAGAGTGGCACGAGGTAAGAATTGGTCTCTCTATAATATTTTCTAGGAGCAATGTACCCACCATCATCAAGGAGTACCATGTGAAGGGACCCACCTCTTTCCATATCCAGGAGTGTCAATGGGTTTGGAGAGAAGGTGTGAAAGATTTTCCACCATCCCTATGGGTGAAAAAATTGTATTCTACACTGTAGGGTTGTGTACGTGTATGGTACATTCATTCAGAGACACGTCATCGAGACAAGGAATTGGCAAGAGCTCGTGGCTGACCTTATTCAAACCTTTGAATATCAGAGTACCAAGCCATCGGTTGATAAGGCCTTGTAGGGTATCAAACAACTTACCGTGGGGGATAGTGCCAAGATGGAAGATAGGTTCTTGGAATTACTCGGTGAACCAAGATTCGAAGTGCATTTTGAAGAAGTAGAGGAAGCGAGAAGAGTTACAACTCGAGCGCACATGTTTGGAAAAGAAGGAAAGTTGGTTTATGAGATTGATGGAGAGGAATCGGAAAACTTAGATGTTAGACATTCGTAGGGATGTGTGAGGTAGTGGATAGTGTAGATACTCACGTGCATGCCTACCATGAGCCTTTAAAAATGTAGAAAATTAACATCGGGGGAGAAGAACCTAAGGAAGCTATTATTAGGGATTCATAGATAGAGAAGGAAGTATCGAAGATCATTGATCTACTGCATGAATTTGAGGATTTATTCCTATGCGGGTACCATGAGCTCAAAGGCATTCACCACTCCTTGGGAGAGATGAAGATAAAATTGAAGGATGGTGCATGCCCGGTTAGAAAAAGGTCCTACTGGATGAATCCCAACTTACGCGTGAAGGTCAAGGAGGAGATAGACAAAATGATAGCTTTTGGGATCATTGAGGCAATGGAAGAATATGAGTGGATAATCTTGATGGTAATCAACATCAAGAAGGATGGGTAGATTATAATTTATGTGGATTATAGGGAATTGAATGCATTTTGTGTCATTGATCCATTTCTGACCCCCTTCACTAAAGAAATTTTGGAAGGAGTCGCTAGGCGCGAAATGTATTCCTTTACGGATGGATTTTAGGGTACCACCAAGTTGGATTGCAAAGGAAGACCAGGAGAAGACAAATTTTGCCACTGAGTGGGAAGTTTTATATATACGGTCATGCCCTTTGGGTTGAAGAATGCGCCAGCTATCTTTTCGTGCATAGTGGTGCAAGCATTCCAGGACTTCATCCATAAGTTTTCTTTAAGTCTATTTAAATGATCGGATAGTATATGGTCGGGTTAAAAACCATCATGACAATTTGAGGTTAATGTTTGAGAGGTGTAGGCGGTTGAGGATATCCCTCAACATTAAGAAATGTGTGTTTGTTACACCCTTTGGGACTTTATTGGGGCATATCATATGTAAGGAGGGCTTCTGGTAGATCCCGCTAAGGTTGTAGTTATTGTGGGGTTAAGGGAGCATACTAGGTAGAACACGGTGCATGGATTTCTTAGGCATACGAGATATTATAGAAAATTCATTAAGGGATATGCTAAGATCGTCGTGCCTTTAGAGGAGCTGCTTAGACATAAAAGTGCCTTCCATTGGGGAGAGGCACAACAGAGGGCATTTGATACATTAAAATATAGGCTTATCACTGCACCTATTTTATGTTTTCCCTCTTAGGACAAGCCCTTCCATGTCCATGTAGATGCCTCAGGGACTGCCATTAGAGCAGTGCTTACACAACCAGGTGAAGGGATTGTTGATCACCCTCTATGTTTTGCAAGTAGGAAGCTGACACCAGAAAAGAAAAACTATACCACAACTGAGCGCAAGGCATTGTCAATGATCTATGCACTCTTCAAGTTTAGACAGTATTTGCTGGCAACACCCTTTGTGTTTTACACCGATCACATGGCATTAAAATATTTAGTAAACAAACCTATTCTACAAGGGTGCATATGTTGATGGGTATTGTTCTTTCAAGAGTTTGAATTCACTTTGTTGTAGTGAAGCCTAGAAAAATCAACGGTGGGCACGATCATCTACTAAGACTTGATTTAAGGGAGGACACACAAAGTATTTAGGAAGAAATTCCGAGATGGAACTATTTATATATGGCGCACGCCCTCAGATTTGGAAGAGATTGTAATATTTTTAAAGGAAGGTGTGGCATCGGAAGAAATGAAGACATTGGAAAAGAAGCGGTTGGCCAATTTGATGAGGCCATAAATTGGCCATAAATTACCATTATTTTGTCCTTCCAAGTTACTTTGAAAGTGGATTTAAATGTAATCTAGGAACTTATAGTTTGCTTAAGATAGAATATAGGATATATATCTTGTTCATTCTTTAGAAATATTTTGTTATCTATTTTGTTGACTAACCCTATTGATTATTTGGGAAAAGATGCAAAGTATTGTGTATGCTAAGCCATAAAGGAAAGATAATGTTAGTACTGAGAAAAGTGGAATTGATCATGAAAAATATATCTAACCTCAAATTTGATTTCATATTTGATTCCTCTTGACAAATTATACAAGTTTAAAAAAGAATTATCTCAATTTGAGATCATATGCAAAATTTATATCTATTTTAAGTTCATAGCCTTAGTTTCAGAACTCATAGGCGTAGTTCCAAAACTCATGCAGAGTTAGTTCCGAACTTGCGAGTTAGTTCTGGAACTGCGAGCTTAGTTCGGGAACTAAGCAGATTTTGGTGATTTTGAGGAATTGTGAAAGATTAGAGAATCCAATGGAAAATCTAAGAAATTTTTTTGTTCATAGAAATGTGTTTAAAAAAACCTCATTCATATTTTCTACTGGTATTACCAATAAAGAGGGATCTAAATTTTAGTGAGCTGCAGTGATCGAGAAAAAGTGTATTAGGCGAGCACTAAAAGTTCCATAAATAGAAGCGAGAAATGTCAAATGGAAAATCTAAGAGAGGTTCTTGTTCATAGCAATGTGTTTAACAAAAAAATCATTGATTTGTTACGGGGTTTACCAAAGAAGAGATATATGACTTTTAGTGATTTGCGGTCGAGGAAAAATGTATCAAACAAGCACTAAAAGTTCCATAAATAGAAACAAAAATGTCAAATGGAAAATCTGAGAGAGGTTTTTGTTCATAGTAATTTTTTAACAAAAAAATCATTGATTTATTACTGAGGTTTTACCAAAGAAGAGAGATTTGATTTTTAGTGATCTGCGGTCAAGGAAAAAACATTATCCTGGATAAGCGTCAAAATTTCCACGATTAAACACAACAAAGACAAATGGAAAATCCAAGAAAGGTATTTGGTTAAAAACATATTTTGAGGGAAATCCTCCTTCCAATAATGTAGAGGAATAAAATCATTATGATTCTTGTTACCGAAAATCAAGGAGAATATTTGGGAGTAAATCTTCCTAAAATAAGTGAGATAAGATTTGACTTCAATAATATATCTCTCTCCATATTTTGCGAGAGATGGAGATCTTAGTTTTTAGTATTGGAATAAAGATAAGATTAGATTGTATTTCCTAAAATAAGGAGTTGGTTGGATGCATAAATTATAAATGTAACCTTCCACACTTAGATATGTAATTTTATTTTCCCCAAGTAATCAAGATCTATTCTTTCTTTCCAATCTTTGGAAGTAAAGTTTTTGCAAGTTCGAATTAAAAGTATGAATTAAATCCTCTTCCAAGGAATGAGTGGCCACTCATTCTAAGGAAGATGGATTAATGTATTAATGTTTATTTCTTTATTTACGTAGTTTTCCTTTTGTTGTAAATTTCTATTATTTATGTTATGTAATTTCTTTTGTGAATCTACGGGTGTCCTTTCCTCTTTCCTTTATTTTCAATTTAGCAATTTCAATTTATGCAAGTGTTCCTTTATTTGCAAGTGTGCATTTTAATTCATGAAAGTGTGTTTCTTTCATGCAAACTTTATTTCTACAAGTGTGCCTTTTAATTTAAGTAAGTGTGATTTATTTTATGCAAGTTTGGTTTGTGTTTAAGGGAGTTGCTTTCAAATATATTTTCTCTTAATGCATACAACCTTTAGACACCAACCTGGATTGACATTATTAATGGTGAGGATTGATGACCCTCATCACATACACACCGCGCCTTACATGTTAATCGGTGGAGACTTATACGAGTTGGGATGTGATGAAGTTTTGCACAGATGTGTCTTAGAGCATGAATGCCTAACCATCATGGAGGAAGCACACGAAGGAAGTGCGGGTGGGCATTATGTAGGTGATGCCACCGTGCGTAAGATATTAGTGGAAGGTTTGTGGTGGGAAACCTTATACAAAGATTTTAGAGACTATTGTAAAGGGTGTGACCATAGTCGGTGCATTCGCAAACCAGGGGAATGAGAGATGAGATGCGTTTGCACCCTATTCCTAGCATGAAGCCTTTTGAAAAGTGGGTGATAGAATTTGTAGGACCTATTACACCAGCAATGCATAGGACTGGGTCATGTTATGTCATCACTTGCATGTATTATCTCACAAGGTGGGCGAGAGGCATCCCAACTAAAGACTCCATAGCATCAACATTGGAAAGGTTCTTATGGGAGAACATTATCATGAGGTATGGATGCCCGTTGAGTTTGACCATTGATAGGGGTACACATTTCCTGAATGAGACCATGAGTATCCTATTATCAGAGTTCATGGTGGCTCATCACAAGACTACACCCAATCACCCATAAGCAAATGGAACCACGAAGCATTCAACAAGATAATAAGTCATACCTTGACCAAAATTTGTGATGTCGAGAAGAGAACATTGGGATGACAAAGTAACGGCAATATTATGGGCTTACGAGGAAAATGTATAAAAGGATGAACAAAGCCACACCTTTTTAATTGGTGTTTGGCATGGAAGCTATTTTCCTGTTGAATTTATGTTTCCATCTCTGCGAATAACACGTGCAAAAGGGTAAGCCGATGAAAAGCATTAGAAGAAATAATTTATGAGTTAATGAAATTGGATGAGAGATGATCACTACTTTGATGGAGCAAGCAGTGGAAAGGGTAAAGCAAAATGCTTGGCATGATTGCCACATTAAGAACAAGAAGTTTGAGGTTGGGAAGATGGTGTTACTATATGATTCCAAGTTTTTGCGCCATCCTGGGAAGTTGAAAGTCTATTGGTTGGGTCCTTACACAATCTCATACATACTTGATTCGGGTGCGTGCTTTATTACAAGAGCTAGATGGGACGAAGTTTCCTAAACACTTCAATAGGAGTAGGTGAAGCCCTACTACAAGTATGTCTTCTTGGTATTTGTAAATAAGGCAATTTTTCCGAGTTAGTTTAGAAGTTTCCTTTATGAATTTCCCCTTTCTTGTATTTCCCTTTTACGTTGTTGCTTTATTTTGCGCCTTGGTTTCCCGTAACCTTATTGCTATTTTTGAGAATTTATGAGTGCCACAGAGGACCATGTATTGCTTTAAGTGTGGGGTGGAGAAAAGGGAAGAAGCATGTGATTAAAGTCTTGAGGAAGTTGTGTTGAAAATCCTTGTTGAGTAGCCAGGTTGAAAGATGTATATAAAGAGAAAAGATAAAAGAATGGTTGGTGTCAGGGTAAAGCTACTTGTAGATCCCACATACTAAGGAGGAAAAAGTGCATTTAAAGCAACATGAGGTAGGTGAGAGAAAGAATTAGGATAGAAGAAGTGCCTTCGGCATGAGTTCCATGTGTATAAGAGTCTCTTGTGCATTTGGATTGGTTATGCACCGGAAGGTTGGAGGAGTTTTCGTGCAGGAAGGGCGTGTGAGTGAAAGAGCTGAAGATGGATTTTGTTTGAAAAATCCACATTAAATAAACAAAATACGATGGTAGGTGAGGTATCATTTAATGTTCAAAAAAGATAAAAACTATAAGTAAAGGGTCGGGGCACTCTCATTTTTACTTTGCAAAATAGAGGAGTTTGAGATATAAAAAGTTCTATAAACAAGGGTTTTCAAATTCGATCGAGTGAAGGAAGATTTGTGAGATTGAAGTGTGAGCAGCCAGTTTGAGTTTGTGAACCAGAAGGGGTTACACGGGTGTGGAAAGAGTTGAAGAGGCACTGTCTTTTGAAGATTTTATCCTAGTTAGGGTTCGAAAAACTAAGGCAGGGGTTCAGAAGAGTTGTATCATAGATTTGAGATCGGAGGATTGGAATAAGTAAGATAGAGTAACAAGGAGAGAGTAGGAGTGATAAGAGGACCTTGACAATGGAACCTAAGAAAGGGAAGGCCAAGGCTAAGGCCAAACAACAAGAACCTGAAGTAAACACAAATGAAGAATGGTATGCAGAGATGTAATACCCAGATGGGGTGATGATGGGGAAGGAATTGGAATCCCACCTAAGAAGTGTACCTATTAGTGACTATAATCACCACACAAACATAATAGAAAAGGAAATGGTGCTGGAATTAGTGTGCCCCACCAAAAATGAACACGGAGGGTTTGTCAATATATAATGATGACATTAAGGTAAAAATGGAGAAGGCGGGGCTAATGCAACTCTATGAGTTGCCCTATTTTGGAAAGAGTGCTGTACCAATGGTTGATGTTGCGGGTACACAAAGATTAATTCTACTTTATAGGGCACAAGATGCACGTGACTTGCTAGCTTATTTCAAAATTTACATGCCTCATATGTGAGGGAGATAGCTTGGAAGATATCCTTGGTGATAAGGAGTCTATTCAAGAGACCATCATCGAGTATGCCTACAAGAAGGGGTCATGATATTACGACATTTTAGATATCAAGGAACCTGTGATGAAAATGGCCACGCATATGGTGACTAAGATGAATGGCTAGGATAGGTGGACATAAGTCAACAAAGCTTGGTTGCATGTCTACGGGAAAAATACGAAGGCACCATATATAACCTATCTACATACATCACAAAAGAAATTGTTAAGTGCGCTAAGGAAGGGGACAGGATCCTCTTTGGCAGCGTCGACTCACCATTGTATTTATGGAGATTGGGGTGCTTGATGCACGAGAAAAAATTGTATGGGAGTACCCTGCCAAGGATCCTTCACCCACGAAGAGGTTTGAAAAGTATGCTTTGCCATAATGATAAGACACCCACAAGGAATGGATGGAGAAATGGTACACGCACTTTGAGGAATGCATTTGGGTTAGAGTAGAGAATCCCTGAACAAATCCTAGCAGCCACCGAAAGGGAAGCCAAGTTTACTATCTATCAACATTTTTGCTTGGGAAGGTTAAAGCTAATAGAAAAATCGTGGAGCACTTGGTGCAAGCTTCCCTTCGCGTTCACTGCCCAATACTTCCAAGTGGGAGTGAACAAATTTAAGGAATCAAAGAAGTTAAGGCTGGAACTAAGTAGTCTTGATCAGCAGCATAGGGAGATGAGGAAGAAGTTGAATTACCCCAGCAAGAAGCACACATATGTGGAAAGGTACATGTCGCATGAGATCCAGATGACTAGGTCAATAACACTACCCATCACTAGAGGAGCCACGACACGCATGTACCTCTTTATAAGGTCAAAGTTTGAGAAGGGTGCGTATCTGGAGAATGAAGTCTCCATACCTAAGGATCCCATGGAGAGAAAGAAGCCCATGCCTAAGAAGAGGGGAAGAGAGGAAAAAGCACCAAGTGTGCCGACTGCTCAAATAGTGAGCATGCCAATAACAAGTGCCAAGCTAAAAACCTACATATGGAGAAAGAAGTCCCCGGTGAAGGAGAAGACGCCAGAAGTAGAGGAACCTAGGCAACCCCTCACCAACGAAGAATCACCTGAGGGAGAAGATAAGGCCGAATCCCAGTTCAAGAGCCACCTCTCAAGAAAAAGTAGAGGGTAGATGAGGAAGTTGACTCGGAGGCAACCGACATCTTGGAAAAATACATGGGTGGAAGAGGGGATGAGAGTGAAGAAGATGACAACAAAGAAGATGAGCCTGAAAAAGACTAGGAGCCATGGGTTTTTAGCGACTACGAATCGGAAGAGGAGAGTGGAGATGAAAATCAAGAGTTCATATTCACACGGTGTAAGAGCACACAGGATGAGGAAGACACCGAGAGATAGGGAGGGGAATGAAGAGGTTGGTGGGGAAAAGAAGGGAGCCATAAGTTTTACAAAGGAGCTGATCACTAAGGTGGTGGAAAGAGAAGCCTAAAAAATTCTTGAAGTCCTGGTAGACCAAGAGTTGGAGCGTAGCACAGACATAGTGTTGAAGGAAGAAAAGGAGGAGAGTACTGAAAAAGAGCATGATAGCCGGGGGAGGTTCCGTTCTAACAATAAGTTTCCCCAAAGGTGTGTGCTCAGGTAGGAGGACTATTGATACAGAGCAAAGGCAAGTGATGGGCTACGTTGATGACACGAAGAAGGTGCTATGCACGCGTTTCCAAAGCACTATTCCCACATAAATACTTCTAGCCATGGGGTCTTTTGAAAAGGATGATGCTTACCCTAGAACAAAGAAGATGCTCTCTTGGGTGTTTGAGTCCCACATTGATGAGCCAGACTTTGAAGTATGTCAGGGGGCACTCATAACATTCCCAAAGAATATAAGGGGGTCAATCCCTTAGTGAATGCTCAAGAACTCTCGGATGAGCAAGTCTGCAATGTACTTAACAAGGTCATGGTCAAGACCGAGGCTAGACTCTTCACATGAAATGATAGGATAAGAGTCTTGGAGGAAAAAATAGGGAAGAAGGAAGAGGATTTGGCGGAGAAGACCGAAGCCTAAAGTAGGAAGAACTGATTAACGCACACTAAGATGTGAGTTAAAGGAAGAGAAGATAAAGGTGTAGGAAGTGTATAAGAAAATGGAGTCTATCAAGGGCACCATCCTTTTGAAGCACCAGACTTAGCGCCACCCGCATAGAAGTACTCATCCCTTCTAGAGTGTATAGAAGATCTAACGCACATCCTCACTATGGAGAGATGACCTTTGGCCCTAGAATATATAGAAGAAGTGGCCACACACTTGAAGGAGGAGGATATATTGAAGGTGGTAGTGCTCATTTTTGAGTATAGCCAAGTACTCACAGAGGTTAAGGTCGTTGCCCAATCTGCGGAGGCCACGTATGATACATGCATAGATAGGGATAAGGTGGCAAGCTCCTTGGTCGCCACACTTGAAGTAGAACTAAAAGAGTTCCAAGAAAAGAACAAGGGAATAGGGCAGAGAGGGACAAGGTTTTGGACAAAGTAGAGAAGAAATCAGAGGCAATTGATGCTTTAAGGAGCTCAATTAAAAACCCGGCTAAAGGAAATATACCCCCATTACGAGGAGGATGGATAAACTCGAGGACCTAGACAAAGAGATGGAACAGATCATGGACACTTTGGGAACCTAGGGAATTGGCCTGAGTTTTGATGAAGTGAGCACCACTGGTGGGTGACCTTTGCCGAGAAGGCATAGAGTGAGGTTGAAGAGTGGAATAAGCTAGAGGCATATTTGTAAAAATATTTCCCTAGCTTGCTGAATGATCTCCCCCTATTCTACATTCTTTCTCCAAGTCTTTCATTCCTTATTCTTTGTAAAGTGTAAGAATATTCATTGATTCCCTAGACAACATGCATCTTGGCTAAGTAGAGTGTTTCGAGGATGAAGAATAGGCATAGTGTGGGGTGATGATGGGCCCCTGGAATATTAACCATGTATGAAGGCACGTAGGCACGCAAGGCCCTAGTTATGAAAAGGCACGCAAGAAAGGTTTAAGGAAGTGCATAGCACACACGACACATGAAAGGAGGTTCGAGACTTAGTCAATTTGAGCACCCATGGAAAAAAATGTGAAAGGCATGATCGGTTGCACGTGGATAAGATGTCAACCTAGTGACAGGTTGGCCCCGATAGGGGCATGCCTTGGAATCTTCTAGAAGAACATCATGAAATAAAGTTGAAAGCTTAGGCCTAGAGAAGCATGCTTGCATGAAGGACCACTTTTGACACTTGGCACCAGATCTGAGGGCACTGGAAGGCAAGTTGGTAGTGTAGGAGAATTATAAATACAAGTTCCTATGGAGTAAAAGAAGAGACACTAGGAGTTAAGGAGATAAGGAGTTTGATATACATGGTAAGTTTGAGATATAGTATGGGCGGAGCTCTGCAGAATTTTTGTGAAGACTCGTTAGTGGATAATTGATTCAGGAGAGAATGTACTAGGCATGGAGTTGTAAATTTTCTTTTTGTAGCTTAGTTACATAAGTCCAGTGAATTGCATGATTGCGGTTTGCTTCCCTGTGACACCCTGTAATGGTTCAATGAATGTAATGAGGTTACTTGATATAATATATACGTGAATATCAATGGTTCTAATGCATATTTCTCTCTTATGAGTTCTCTTTCCTTTCATGCCATGTATGAATGCTTGTATAATTCTTTCTGTCATAATATATGTTCTGGATTCTGTTAAAGCACTCAATTTGAAGTGATTGTAAGGATCTAGAGGTCATTCTAAGCCCTATGGTTCTTGTATGTCTTAACTTCCCTCCCAAAACTTCTTACACTAATCATAGATGATGCTTCCCACTAAACTCACATAAAAGAGAACTTAGTATCTGTGTGTGCCTCGGTGAGTGCTCGGCTTCTAATGGGTGATAGGTGGCGCGAATGGGGTTTCCTTCCTTTTGTTATGGGAGTAAAAATGACTACACCCCCACACCAATATCATCTAGTATCATCCCAAGTGCTAGAATAAAAATAAAAAGCATTCCATAAACCCAAAACATGTGATACTATCTATAGATATATCATCAATATGCAAAATATGGAACATAAAAATCTCTAAATCTAAAGTATGTCACGTACATAGAGGAAAGGGAAATCAAACATAATGAGCAATAACCAAAAATTGTAAAAGACATAAATCACAATGTCACATAGAAAAATCATCATCGAATGTCCATATAATACATGTATAAATGTCCATCTCAAAACTCAAATATACATCATCGATACAATATGCCATCTAAAAGGGGCATGCATCAAAAACTGAGCCTTCATTAAGAGGCGTCATCAAAATAATGGTACATGAATCTATACATCGATCAAAATCAGCCTTCATAAGAGGCATGTATACAATACAATTGTAAAAAAGGTAAACTAAAGAAATCAACCACAACTTGCACCCTCTACGGGGCTCCCGGGTCCATGACACGGGGAGGGACAGAGAGGGTGGTTTTGATGGACTGACACCGAGGTACCACCCTATTGTCTAGATAGTTGTTGTTTGAATAGCTACTCTGCTATGCATTGAACTGATCTAACTAAGTGACCTAACCACCATGATCGGGAACCTATCATACTCAAACCTGACTCCTCAAAAGGTGATACTTGATAATGTACTGGGACTACTCTAAAATAGGGGGCCCTATAGTATAAGGCCTCACCACCAGCCCTCATAGCATCCTGAATAAAATTTAAATCTCCAAAAGTAGTGGCTTCCTAAATGGCAGCATCTTGCTTGCCTATCAATCTACCTCTGTCAACATGGGCTGTCTCATAGTAGTAACCTCTCGGTCTCTATCTATAGTAATGGCACGTGCACGGCCATGTGCCTAATCCCTTTGATAATATAACCCTATGCTTGCACTGCAGGCCATGGTCCCTTGTTAGATAACCATCTCGCACTACGTATGTGGTGATGTAAAAGACTCAGTATTTGAGCACCACTGTGTGGCCATATGACTAATTTGGGTATCCCATGCAACACTATCCCCACCCCAAGTGGCTTGTGCTCTAGCAGCTTGATCTCTCTCACATGTTAAAACTTATACCCGATTGCTGCCCTAATCACGCTTTGTTGTAAGGGCCTATACATATGCCCTAGCCTCATCTCTCTCTCCACCACCTATAACTGTATGGAAATCACCGCCTATAACTGTTGCTGAAGAGCAGCCAACTACCCATCATCACCACCACCCCTAGAGCATGAGGTGGTGGGCCCTTGTCTAGAAGTACCTAATGAAGAGGGGCATATATCCTGTTGGAATGCCTACTATAAGAAAATTGATGTCTAGTGCTCTAGTTGCCTATCTTGGCCTAAGCCTGGGTCCTTGTCTCTGTGGCCGTTGTAATGGAGGACCTTGTCCCATACCCCTAACATAACGTTGTGTGTTAGGATCACCATAATCATCATCATCATTATCATCACTATCATTTACACTTGCTAGGAGGCCCCACAGGGGATCTCTCACAACGACATCATAAGCTGCCCTAGAAATGGTCAAATGATGTGGGAGAACACCATAGTACCATGGCACATACTCGGGTGTGAAACCTAGGATCTTTGATCTGTCTCAATGAAACCCACATAGCAGGTACCACTTGTAGGAAGATGGCTTGTGCTCTATCCTAGGCAATTTGTGGACCCATGTTAGTGTACTCTCGGGCCATATAAGCGTACCAAATATCTAGCCTAGGAACATCCTAGGTAATGCAAAACTGTCTCTTACACCGATCTACTCTTTAAATCTCCTGCATATAGTTGTGGCTGTCCAACATAAAGTGCTCAACTGTAGTGGTGCTGAGATCTAAACCATCCTCGAGCCCTTTGGAAATGTCTCTAGGGCCTCCATACTATGGTGGCCTGCTATAACTCATCAATCTCATGGTAAGTAATGATATGCATCTCCCATGTATGATACACATCATCCCCAATCAAGAACTTATCCCATAGAAGAAGGATCTTGGGAGCCCAAACTCGAGAACACCTAGGGGGCAACCAATAGCAATGTGGTCCCATACCCAAATCTGAAGTAGTCTAGCTGGTCCTACCGTCTTCTAATGGTAGTAGGTAATAAAATGTAGGTCCCAATATAAGTGTGTTAGAATCCACTAACCCCAACAATAAGTCTATCCATCTATCAATACCAAGTATCACTTCGAGGAGGCCAAGCACAAATGAAATCGGTCTTGTCGGGGACTAACAAAGGCCATCATATAAACCACAACGTGATCTAGATCTAGGTCTACGATGCATCACAAAAATATAACGGTCATCCCATGACATGGTATCATCAAGAAACCAAATAACTTTGAGATACACCACTTGAATATCAGGCCATTGACTTATGTATTGGATAAGTTGACCCTAGATCGAGACCCACATAATGCGCCACACATCCTCTAGTGTAATCGTGATCTCCCTAGTCGAAATCCAAAAGCATTGACTCTCATTATGCCATCTCTTAACTACAGCTGTCAAAAGGCCATGATCCAAGGTGATCTGAGGCATATCAACCATGTAGGCCAATCCCATGACCTATAGAAGGCTATCCAATATTGTCCTATCATCCTTGTCGAGCTGTGACTTTATCACTTCTAGCAACCATATCACTCGCGTGTATGTAGAATGGGTAATATACACTACAAACAAAAGAAACACACATGTATTAGACTTATTTCTATCTACTTCTATCTAATTTGTAAGGTAAAATCCTTCGTTCTTCCATCTTATTTTCTAATTTTAAATTTCTTCTAGTCTATTTTATTTTCTCCTTGGCTATTTGGCCATAAGGATTTTTTCTCCCCTTCCTCGACGCATACATGCCTACCCATTTAAACTTATAACTTTACATAACACAAGACCAAAACAAGCTTAATTTTTTTGAGATCTCATTTGTATTATCTATAAGCTAATCAAAATTTAATCTTAAGCTTACCTCCTCCATTTGCCTTGAGCTACCACCTCCATTTGTATCCTTAAACCAAGTTTTAAGTAATATGGAGAGAACCATTGGCATTAATCCATTAATGGTGAGACTCCATTCTTGAAAGCTTGAAAACCATAAACAACTAATCACACCTTTGATGACTAAGTTGATCTTTTTAGGTTTAATTTCTTAATTAAGGAATATAAAGAGTAAAGAGTAGTATATATGCTAGGTTTTGATGTTTTTGTCAAAGTTATGATGTATAGGATTAAATATTGTTTAGCTCTTATCTCATGGTGCATGGTTGAGTCATTTAAGCTTTGAGGTTTTGTAACCTCATTGTATAGCTTTATAACTTTCCATTACATACATTTGGCATAACTTTGAGGGATTTAAAGTTTTTGCTTTTAGTGTGCCCACTTTGACACCCATGTGCCTTCTTTAAGGCACATGCGTGCATGTCCATGTCTTCTCCCTCCAATGGATATGCATGTGCATACCTATTTTTGAAAGATACGCGTATGCGTACATGTTTTTGTGAGATACGCATACATGTACCCATCAAAATGACGCATAAGCATATATATATATATATATATATATATAT
Organism: Taxus wallichiana var. yunnanensis; assembly: GCA_018340775.1. Lineage (NCBI taxonomy): Eukaryota > Viridiplantae > Streptophyta > Pinopsida > Cupressales > Taxaceae > Taxus > Taxus wallichiana. The sequence goes on along the minus strand of CM031238.1, from coordinate 686,489,911 downwards.
ATATATATATATATATATGTCAATACCGACGCGTGCGTGTATGTGCCTACATCAAAAATATCCTACTCTAGCCTAAAGTGCACTAGAAGCAACATTAAATGCATAATTCATGAGGAAGGATAGACCAATCATGTAGGGTCCATCCAATGGGTCTCGCATGAACTCTCAAATGCGATCTTCTTATCTCCTCCTACTTGGTAGCCTCACCATCTCACTCCAGGGCTATCACTCTCACTCGTGGTAAAAATTTTCAAGAGATCAGTGCAAAAAAACTGGTCGTGTGATTGATTTATTTCCCTCGTGTGGGTATATTAGGCCATCGTGATGCCCTAGAGCATGTTTTCTCCATTGTGATCACTCTAACCCTTCTTCTACCCATCGAGGTGATTATTTTTCTATTAAAATAATTATTTTTACTCCTTTTTACATGCTAGGGCACTCAGTGCCACCCCGTGGTCACTTCTTCATTGCACTGGAATAATTTATGAATATTCCAGGTGCCTTTTCCTATCATTTTCTTCTATTTTTCCTCTCTTTCACCTATCGTGATGATTATTTTTATTAAATAATTATTTTTGGCTTGTAATTCTTCTTCAGGGGCATTTTATGTGCTGACTGACGCCTTTGCCTTCACCTTTAGGAAGTTGCACATGTTTTTAGGAGATCTTTGATCTCTTATACAAATTCTTCGACCGATCAAAAATTTAAAAATTGTAAAATCATTCAAAAAGCACAAAACAATGAAAAATTTCAAAAACAAAATCAACTAAAATTGGTAAAACAACTCATTTGCAGTTGAAATATGTGTCTCTCACATGGCACTTATCTCATATCTTGCTAAGGTTTTCAATTTTTTTGAAAAAATGACTTACAGATCATCTGAATCTTCAATCATCTATAAAAGCTATCTTTGCCTACTTTTATCTGTCTTGGGGCACTATCAGTTGCCTAGTACTTTTTTCGTTGTGCACATTGCTTTTTCATTAGACCCAAGTGTCCTCCATCATTTCCCTTGCATATACACATTTCTTGGGGCATCATCCTTAACCCTTTTCATTTATCAAAATATGTGGGACTACATCTCGATAAAAAAATATTTGTGCAACTATCTTGAGCATTATTGGGTTGAGTGTGTGTGATTGTACTCATCTCCTTGTTAAAAGAGTTTGTTTACTTCTCGTATTGCATTGCATATTTGTATGTTTCATAGAGTTGTTATTTTAGCAATGGATAGTTATTTGTATCATGGATTTTTCATGTCATTTTATGCTTCCTTCATATGATTACATCTTAATAAGGGCTGATGATGAGGATTCTAAGCAAAATGATGATTTAAAGTTGTTGGCACTAGTTTATGGATAGCTCAATATCCCCTTTTCTTGTTGTTTTTCTCATCTCCTCTTTACAATTTCTCTTCCTTCTATTCTCTTTTCGATCATCGATTGAGTTCTTCTATCACCCCATCAACACTCGAGGGGGCATCCTTCATCCTACCTTCATCCTATTAATTTTTCTTCTACCCCTTCAAAAAATTTCTACTCATTTATACTTGTCTACTTTCTTTGAAGTGACATAGCTTACATCACCCCAAAGAGGGGAAAATGTAGACACCTGTAGTTTGATCAAAGAACTATTATCTCTAATATTGCACTAACTATTCTCTTCCTCATAAATTGATGACACATCGTCAATTAGATCTATCTAACTCCCTTTTTCGACACTCTTCTGGTCTTATTCCTCTTATAAGTCAATTAAATAGGCTATTATAGCCTCTTCTTGGCTAAAATCCTCTTCTTTATTACTTCTATTAGCTTCCTGGACTATCAATCCATTTCATTGGATTGATTAGGCCTTTCAAAACCCTCCCAAAACCCTAATTTTTCTCTAAAACAATATTAATTAGTCTAACCTAGGTTAATTACCTAAATCATGATCAACCTCTTCTAAACCTAGTCAAATCTTACTTTGACTTACTAATTAACTTGTTGACTCCCTTTTAGTCCCACATGCACCAAAAAGCCTCCCATTTCCCAAATGGAAAACTATAAATAGCCCACTAACCCCATCTAATTTACAAGAAAAATTGTTGCCTCTAACATAAACTATAGTATTATTGCTAGGATTAAGAGTTTTATTTCATTTTATTGAGATATTTGCTTTATCTTTTGCATTTCTTCACACACCATGGAGTAGATGGGAGGAACCATTGGACTTGAATCCATTAATGGTGAGCTCCCATTCTCTTGAAGCATAAATTGATTTCTTAGATCCTTATTAGGCTCTTAAGCTTTCAAGAATAGAGGGTAATTATATTTGTTAAGTTTGCTTGTTTACTTCAAACTAATGCATACAGAGTAGGAATCCTTGTTTACTTCTTAACTGATGGTCCATTGATCAATTTTACACAAATATTTAGGGTTCTTGAGTGTTCTTACCCCATTCCATACCTTTTGCAACCTTTATTTGAACGCATTTGCACACCCGTCGCACACTTATGTCCATCCTCCATTAATGAAAGTATTTTAAGTTTTTCAAAGTTCACTTACAAGTTTTTTAGAGGAAACAACTTGTTATTTTCTTATTTCCATTTCTAAAACTAGTTAAATCACCCTTGTTTGCATATATTTTGTGGGTTTGAACTAGAAATAGGCTTCTTTGATTAACAAATAACCTATTTACTTTTGAAATTTTCAAAATCTGTGAGTTTTGTAGGTTTTTCAGGGGGTACACATAGGTGTCTTAAAGGGTGTGTCCCTTTCAAAACCATAGCATCACCTATGAAACAAGTGCGCAACTGTCTGGTCATACCCTTCACTGTTAGGTCATTTTTCAGATGGGCGTGTAATTATTGAACAATGAGCATCTTCGCTAGATGGTCCATGTCTCTGTCTCTCTGGATGCGTTGGTGTATATGACCCTAGTATGTAAATCTATCATTTATTCCTACCATGTGTTTACACTAGTTGAGGCATGTATCCATTGGTTGAGGCATCTTTGGTGTCACTCTGGGTGTCTTTGGCATCTTTGTTGAAATTTGAAAATTTTTCTCCAGACTATAAAATCATTTTGCTAAACTTTTCTGAGATTTTTAAGACTAACAAAGTAGATGTAGGTTTTTGTTTGTTACTTCATCTTTCATAGCTTAAGTGTTTTTATTTCTTATCTTGAATGAGGATTGTAAAGTGTGTATGCTCTCTCCTCGCGCCTTCTAGGCAATCTTTGAGATCAAAAGCACTTGTACAAAATTTATGTCACACTTTAAAAAAACTTGTTCTATGATCCTAAAGGGTAAATTAATTTCCATATGATTTGTCTTAGTGGAATTTTTACATTGTGTATGCTCTTCCTTTGGCAATATTAGGAATCAAAAGAAAAGTGTAAATTCTCTCTCTTGATATCAATTTACAAATGGAAAATTACTAAACTCGTGGTCTACAGGACCTAACGCTTGTTAAAGAAAGGTGTCAAAATGAAACACAAAAACTTCTAATATGCATGTTTACATGCAAAGTTTGCCAAATGGTGTGCTACGTAAAACCACATTTAAATTAAAAAGATAAAAAAACACACCATTCCCCTTCACATTGTATTACAGGTTTTGGAAAAGGGTATGTCCCTATACACTCAACTTGAACATAATCCCTTTGGCATAACACCTTAAGCTAAAACAATGGGGGTGGTTCTAGAAACCCTAAAGTAATCCACCATAGTGTAACCTCGTGGATGAAATAGGAAGCGTTCCACTTACCTACTTGATTAGTACACCTTGTGAGTTAGAGTTAAAGATTGTTTGTATCTTGGCTCTAGTAACGATACAATTGAACACACTAGTTGTTCATTTTATAAGAAGGGGGTACCTTAAAGTCGATATACTCCCAAATCCGTCATTGCGAATCTTTGGGTAAATCACGCTCACATTAGAAAATATTCTACCACCTAGTTGATAGAACTTATTAAATGAGCATAAGGCATCCTTCGAGTGTTAAATCATTGGGTGAAGAGGCCATTCAAAATAATTCAATCTATGTAAAAATAGAAGAGGGAAGGAATACCATGTAATCAAGACTATTTTTAGGAAATTCGGTTCACAAATGCACCTTGGAAGTCAAGTTAAGTGAAATCACACGTGTTAAAACCACGCATGAAGATTTTTGAAAAAATCGTGTAGGACCACCACCGGGCAAGGTAGTGGTCCTGACATTAAAGGCCAAAACATGCATAGAAATTAGTGGGAAACTTGAAGAAAGTGTGGAAAATTTAAGTACAAGCATATAGGCTACAAATATATTCTATGAAGGAGCTTAGGAACTTGAACACCTTCTGAATGGACATTAATCATCATTGGGGACTTTTGTAACCATTTTTCGACAATGTAGCACATGTAAATTTGGGTGTGTACATATTTCCCCCTTGAAGAACCATCTCAGGCATGTAAAGGCATAAAACATAAAGTATGAGTATGGCATTCCCAAAATGGGGAGTTAGAAGCTATACCTAACATGCCCATGTGTTGAAATGCCACCATCCAAACTCCTGCTACTTGAAAAATGAAAAAGAAGACTTAAGTGCAGATAGATGAAATATTGAAAAAATAAACACTAAATTAAAATGACAAGAGGAATTACCATTTGTGTGGGGATAAGAACTTACCTCCACCAACACTACTGACCCTACAAATATATGCACTCAAAATGAAGTTATAAAACATATATATATATAAATATATATATATATATATATATATATATATATATATATATATATATATATATAAACTCGTTTTCCAGTTCATTTGTTGTATTGACTTGGTGATTTTTGAGCTATGGGCCCATGGTGATCATTTTGTTTGTGATTATGGTTGAATTGGAAAGGATTTAGGAATGGTATTTTCATTAGGCTTGGCCCTTTGCTATTTTAATGCTTTTGAGAAGAACTCCTAAGAAATTCTCGACTAGAGTAGTCATAAGGGGCCTCGAAGAGGCGGACAGGAAGAGTGCCTTTATTTCTTAGTATCCATTTTGTGAGGCATATATGATTTTTTGGCATTTCATGCTTATTATCAGCATTTTGACTGCACCTAGTGGGATGACATTGTAAAAACTATGAAACACCATGATATTTACAAATTTCTCTTTTGGCTCAGTTATTCCTTAAATAGAGTTGACTTCTATTTATGATTTGATTCACGTGTGTACTCTTAGATGTTTAGAATTTCCATTTTTGTATGATGTTTAGAATGTATGCAGTGGATATGAATGCTAATAGAATGATTTTTATTTTTTTGTGTTTTGTAATGTTGATACATGATAATGAAAATACACTATAATGCTGAACTTTAGTTTCTCTAGGAAATATCTGATACTTCATATTATTTTGGCAAGAAATGATAAAAGACTAATATGATAAGTGAATGAATATTCCCCAATCCTAACTCCATACGCAACCGGTCGATGTAAGGGCTCAACACCAAGAGCTAGAAGGGAACACATTATAAAAATTTTGAATGTTAATGATGAGGGACAAACAAAGATTTGGAAAAAAAAATTGAGACCCTACAACCTCATTCTACACAAGTTTACTTCATAGTTTAAATGTGAATTTCTTTTCAGTTTATCTAGACTTAGATCCATAGATGGCCACTTGGTTGAAAAAATATGGTTTTGAGGTTTTAAAATCTTTTGGAATTCGGACATCTAACTCACTTTGTTTTGATTTATGATTTCACAACAATTGAATGAACTATTTCTAACTTTTAAATTTGTCAAAGAGACCCTATAGCTTACCCCCAGTAATACTAGTAGGAAGTATGGGATCATCATCATGGACAAGGCATACATGAGTAAGGGCACTTTTCTCCTTTCCCAACCCTATGTCACTAGTAAGAGATGCAGGCTCAACACCTAAGGTTGGTAGAGAAAATAAATGTGTAAAATAAAAACTTTCTATGGATTTGCATTTGACTTATTTCTCCGGGAAAAATGTCTAGAATGTTCTTATTTCCAAAGAGACGTATATGGGATAGATGCGACACCATGAAGCTTCTATATAAAAACTACAAGAAAAAAACCTAATCTAGAAGAAACTATGAGTAGAACCAAGTATGTAGGCCTTGGTATGATTACTGTCAAAGCTTTGTCTTATCTTTCTTGAATTGATGAATTGATTCAGAAACAACCTGATGATACCATGAGGATTTGAAGAGATATGATTTGAATGTTTTGTTAATGTTTTTAGAAGTTTTTAGGAATTGCTTTATAAGAATAAGTACCTTGATCACAAATTTACGAAATGAACAGAAAAATGAATATGAAATGTAGATGCATTAATGTATATATGGAAATGCGGGTGAAACTACATATCATGATGGCCAAGGTGAAGAAAGTTGACAAATATAGAATTCTTCACCCCTAAAAGTACGAGGGAGAACCATGATCCTTAAAATTTCCATTCTCTTGATAAGGGCCTACTATTATGGGTTTAAAATTACAACCCTTTCCCAGAAGTGTATATATCCAATCATTAAAATCATTTGTCTGAAAGAGGCATTTGTGCACCTCTTTGTCACGTTATTGAGACATGGTGTGTGGGTGAGCATGACTATGCTACTCAGCCTTGTTTCCTATATAGAGTGTTGTGTTTACTTGTGACCCTTATTGAATGATGAGGCATTCCCCATGGATATAGAAAGCTTATTTTCAGATGCACATGGGTTGAAACTATGGTTTAGAGTAGAAAAAACCCAAAAGATGGTTTTGATGGGCATCATTTCAATCTTAAATTTCCCTTATTCATTTGTTAATCCTATCATGTTTACAACCTAGACCGAGGTTGTCGGAGGGAAGATATCCGAACTGCGAAGACTACCCATCCCATGTGGTTCAAATGGGAGGAAGATCAGATCATCACTCTCTAAGAGTTTCATAATTTCCATTATGGTTTTAGTGGACATTATTTCCATAGATATTGATTTACCCTTATCCGGTTTTCCACCTCAAATGTTTTTGGGTCAACGACTTGACCTTTCGCACACCGGGGTGATTGGGAATACATATTTTGATGGAGGTGGTTTGTTCAATTGATTTGTAAGAATTTCATACTAGGTATGGAATCCTTTCTTCTTCTTGATGTTTTGTAAGTGTATATCAAAGGGCTTAGAATCCCTTGAGCAATGAAGACCTTCCCTAGATGGAGAAATCTAATATCTGGAATAGGGTAAAAGGGATAACCTTCATTTGATGAATCCAGGTTTCCCTAGGATCAAATTATAAATTTTTCCTGTCGATAATGTAAAACTCTGTTAAGATGGTTTTGGACCAAGCATGACTAGAAGAACTATGGTTCCAATCGAGGTCACTTTAAGGCTGTTGTAACCCCATAACGTGTTTCTTATAGAGGAAAAATTTATCTCTCCATATCCTAATTTCTATAAGAAAGAGAAGGGAACCACATTTACTGTAGCCCCATTGTCAATCATGGATCTCTTAATGCAATTGTTATAAAAACCAAACCTATAAAAACAAGGTACGATCACCTCTTCGAGCAATTTCAAGTGATCGGATGATGTCCGGTCTATATATCAAAAACAAACCTAGTATCCCTATCATTTTGTCCTGGAGGATGTATGTCAAAGTCAATATAATTTATTTGAGTGCTAGGAGGTGGCATAACATGGATTAGGATGCCAAGACCTAGTGCATTGAGAAATGCAAAATGATGTGTAGGATAATTCTTTAGTAAATCTAGAAACGAAATGTGAGAAAAGGTCTTGTTCAAATCTACTATTAAATCATAGGATCCTACTAGTTTTGAGATCGTAGGAAAATCATCCCACAGGAAGGAAAGAATGGGTAAAGGTTGTGAAACATACTCCTTCGTCTGAGTTGTTGCATTAATTTTTGGCTCGACCTCTAGCTCGACTAACCCTAATATTTTTGTATTATTATTTGAACCAAGGTTAGGAGCAACCCAAGATTTTTAGAAGTTGAGGCTTCATGTTCATTATTTACTATAGGAATACCCTTGTTTATATTTTTGGGATTCACTTAGGCATCCCTAGGATGTTTTGGGTTCATATTTTGAGTGTGATAGGTCTAGTATGAATAGGCTACCGGTTTGTTTCAGGATTTGCTAGGAGGATGTCTATAAACAACTACCTTTCATTTTCAAGAAGTCTTTACAGAAAATTGTTGTAATCACATAAAGTCATATTGTCATAACCTCAAATCTTATGGAAACCCGAATATAGGTTAGGGTTGTAATCTCTTGACCTTTGATAAATGTCTTGCTATTGTTGATTATAACCTCGTTATAGTTTTGAAATTGGTTTTTGTAACCATGATTCACCGCCCCTTGGCGAGTTTTGATACTCTTTTGGTTTAGGCCTTGGGTTTGATTTTGTTTTTGAGAGGGATGATTTAAGTTAACTTTGTTGACCGAGGAGATAATTTTAGGTGCTCTTTGATTTCCCGTGTTATTTTTATTGTTAGTGTTACCATTTTTGGAAAACCAACATTCTTGGCTTGATCAGTAGCACTATTTGTGGTAGCACCATGATTGTGATTCACACCCTTAGGTCCTTGGTTCTTAGCACCATTATTTTGATAATTTGGTTTATTTTGATTTGGGGATACCAATTTCCCATTGGGACCATAGATCTTACACCCATTGTCTATAGTGGCTTGGTCAATCCGAAGCACACCTTCCAATACTTCCTGTAACTATGGAAAGGAAACTTCTAGACTTCTTCCTAGTCTCTCAATTGAGTGAGTGAAGAAAAAGATCACAAAGTTCTATATGGTCCATGTTGGGTGCACTTGCAGAGGAATAGAGAACTTGGCGCCATCTCTAGATGAAATGGGTGGCATATTAATTTTTCTCCTATCTAATATACACAAACTCCCTAATCCCTGTATGTAACAACTTGTTCATGTCAAATGCTTTGATGAACTCAGAAACAAGATATTTAAAAGAATTTATAGAAGTTTTTGGAATATGGTAATACCAATCCAATGTGATTCCTTTGAGAGTCTTTGGAAATATCTTAGCCACTACAACATTCAAAGGAAGCAATTCACCGATAAAAGTAGTGTAAGCCTTGATATGAGTGTTCGGTCTCCTTCTCCCTTAAATTATAGAAGATCCGATAATGGGCATGGAAGCATGACACCACATATGGTAAATTCAAGAGGCTACTTTAAGTACTCAGCGTATGTACCCATTGCATAAGATTCCACCATTGAAGATCCTTGATGAGGAGGTAGAGGAGGAGTTGGATAAGCTGCATTATAAGTGTTGACGGGAATGTATGGGGTCCCTTGATATGGCATGTAGGGAGAAAGAATGGTATATGGGTCCATCTGGGGATTTTTTAATACATGTGCATGTAAGGTGGGATAGTACTAGGATATGGACTAGCAGGCATAAAACCGGGGACTTTCACATTTCTATTGCGGTTACATTCAAGAATGCACTTCTAGCCATCCCTTGCATGGGATAAGCTTGAGAAGGATGATGACCCATCCCTAGTGTGTCTAATCCTATGAAAGGATCACCTAGATTTGAATGAACCAGATAACCTTGTTATACAGGATATTACATTTTGTTCTCATTAGATGGGATGTATCCTTTGTCGTAAACTAGATATCCCATGTTCTTTCCCTACTTTGCATGTGTTGGGTGTGAATTTTGGGCACTTTATAGTTCTCTAATCCTCCCTAATAAATTAGAAATAAGATTGTTGGGAGAGGATTGAGTCACTTGTTGGGGTGCCTGTCTAGTTCTCTAAGCCTTGATATGAGCATTCCGGTCTCCTTCTCCCTTAAATTTTAGAAGATCCGACAATGGGCATGGAAGAATTACACCACATATGGTAAATTCAAGAGGCTGATTTAAGTACTCAACATAGGTACCTATTGCGTAATATTCCACCATTGAAGATCCTTGATGAGGAGGTAGAGGAGGAGTTGGATAAGCTACATTATAAGTGTTGAAGGGAATGTATGAGGTCCTTGATATGACATGTAGAGAGAAAGAATGGTATATGGGTCCATTTAGGGATTTTGTTAATACATGTGCATGTAAGGTGGGATAGTACCATGATATGGACTAGGGGGCATAAAACTAGGAAATTTCACATTTCTTGTTGTGGTTGCATTCGAGAACACACTTCTAGCCATCCCTTGCATGGGATAAGCTTGAGAAGGATGATGACCCATCCCTAGTGTGTCTAATCCTATGAAAGGATCACCTAGATTTGAATGAACCAGATAACCTTGTTATACATGATAATGCATTTTTTTCTCATTAGAAAGGATGTATCCTTTCCATAAACTAGATATCCCATGTTATTCCCTACCGCATGTGTTGTTTATGAATTTTGGGAAATTTATAGTTCTCTAATCCTCCCTAATGAAGTAGAAATAAGATCGTTGGGAGAGGATTGAGTCACTTGTTGGGGTGCCTATGGTGTAGGGTTTTATTGAGAAGGATCATGGTACCCTTGTAGAAACTAAATTTGGGTTACACTCCCATTGGTCCCCTTGATTAATTAACGTAACATTTTATTAATCATGATCTTTTCATCCTATATAATATTCATCCTCACATTATTAATTAATTAATTTAAGTTAATTTCACCCTCACACCTCCACCTCATCATTACACCTCACCCTAGAACCATTTCAGGGGAATTTAACTCACAATGACCGAGTCATCACTCTCAACACCGAGTCATCACTCCTAGTGTTGAGTCACCACTTAACCTAACTAACTAAGACTTCTTCCTAAACCTAATTGGACTTCTTCTATGACCTTCTTACCTTCTCTCATGTGAACTCCACTTACCTAAGAAAAATCAATCAAAATCATGCCAAAAATAGTAAAGATCTACCTATTTTTGGTAAACCTAGACTTTCCCACCTTAACCGATGTCGGTTATCCCTCAATCGATGCCAGTCACCTAACCACCATCGGTTACCTTATATAAACTTTCAAAAATATTTACATGGGTTGGTCATTCAATTATTGGAGCCTGATTGCATTCAAGTGCAAATCTTAAATCCCTCCTACATCCAGACAATGAACACACAAAACCATAGTGCAAGACAAGTAGTCATTTTCTTTTCCAGAGAATTGGAATATTCACGTGAACACTCTGGGAGTATTGCCGCGCAATATCAACACAAAAGATCTTTCGCAGATCAATAACCATCCTCCTCCACCTCTCAATATCTTCAAGAAATCAAGTATTTTGATCCTAATAATTTTGGTTATTCCCTTTGTAGATCTCTATTTTCATTCAGTAGTTTATTTCCTTTGTTGCCTATACATAACCTTCCTCCCATCAACCCACTATTCAACCATCCCAAGCCTTTCCACCATTATAAACCTCCTCCTTAGTATCCCTAAGTTTTGTCATCCAGATTATGATCAAAACCAATCTACCCTCACTCTCTACGCAATCACAAAGAGTCTAAAAATTATGTTTTAATAATTTACTACCAAATTACCCATACCAAAGTTGGTCAACTTAAGCTGTTCTCGGTCTCCCCTTTTACCAAAGATCGGTCATCGGACCAATATCAATCACTTTGTTTTCTTCTAACCTTCACCAAATTATCCCTAACATCACCTAAAATACACCTAGACCTCACCAGATACCTCTGTGACCTTAACTAACACCCCGTGACTGTTCCAACCAAAAAAATGCCCTTCCCGATGCTATATTAGTTTATATTTTAATACTTTTCTCAATATAGTTTGTTGATAACGTTTTGAGATACCTAAATAAAAGTGTTAGCAATATGACCTTTATTTATCGTATTTAATTTCATTGATTTGATAAAAATAGAGGATTGACATCCATTCGAGGAAGCATCATGCTTCCTGGATCTAGCCTTGCTAGGAAGTCCTCTGACTCTTGCTATTTAATATCATTTGGTGGTCTTGTTTTGTATCTATATGTAGTCCTTCCCAAACAAAAAGGATTTCTCTACAATCAGCTTGGATAAAGTTAGTAACACACGCATTCAAACTATAATCACATGTATTCATCCTTCATAGTTACATTATCTATTTTATCACACAAAAACAATTCGGTGAAACATTTTGGCACACCGGTGGGACCCATTTGGGTTCTTTTTCATTGTTCATTCCTAGGTGAAATATTGTGTGTCTATTTCCTTTTGAAAGTGTTCACATTAAATTTTCTCCTTTGGAACATTCTCTCTTCTACTTGTCTCATTGACACTCATATTTTGGACTAAAAAGAACCATTCTTTTTATTTTTGTATTGCATTAGCGAAAGACATACTCTTTCCTATTCATCATTACTCATTGAATGTCATTGTGGATTTGGGTCTAAAATATTTTCATATCATTTTTGAGTGTTGCATTTGTAGCTCATTTAAAAATTGTGGGAAACCTATATGCTGGAAGTCATGCCCAATTGATGGTTGACAAATTGAATCGTAGTGCAAACTTTATTCTCTACACCAAATCGCTAAAAATAAATTACTCATTTTCTTAAATAAAATCCTACCCGGAAGAAGATGTCAATGATCACATGATCTAAGGATCGATAATGGGATCCATAATGGTTTATTTTCCACTCATTATCTTAGAGAAAATACCTCCTTTGCCAAAACTTACCTGAAACTATCCTTAGTTGTTGGCTTTTTGTAGGGCACCTTTATCAAACCAAAAACTCTACTCTATTCACAAGTCATTCCTAAATGGCATAAGTCAGAACATAAAATCCACCACATAGGATTTCATGTTTGCTAGTTTTTGCTTGATATGTGTTTTGAGGTGTGAGTTCATTTTCTTCATTCTTCGCTCCTTTCACACTCCATAATCATAGTTGGTGTATTCCAACTCTTTCTGAGTGTGTTAGGGTCAATCATTTCCATACTCAAGTATCTTGTTTGGTATTTTATTTGATCTAAATCACCAAATTAATTTTTTTCCATCTTTTCAAAAATATCACACTTGGACTAGCCTCGATCCAAATTGACCATAATCAGTTTACTCATCTAACCATCATCGGTTTACTAACAATTTTCGATTTCCTACTATTTTGATCATTTTAACCAAAGTAGCATTCATCACATTTTTGTTCTTTCTGGGGTTTCCTTAGTTACCTCACCATATCTCTATGTCTTTGAAATCACTTCAAAGTCCAAATTTACTTCATTTTTATCATTTATTATCACATTTACAAATCCTTTTATTTTTCACAAGAATTAATTGGTATCGGTCCTCGACTAGAAACATGATTACCTTACATCGATGACACGATTTTTACCCTAAGCTGTCGTCGATCGTTGTGTTTTAATTTTTCAATTAAAACAACGACCGATTTCACCTTCCAAAACTATTTTCTCCATTCCTTCTATGCTTCGTGTCATCTAGAGATCAGATTACCAGAGTCTACTAAAATTGACATGGTTTTGATTCTTAGCATCGCTAATGCCCTTATATTCCATGTTATCCTTCGAGAGATGCCCACCTAGCCCATCACCGCCTTCCATTCTATCACCTATTAATCCCAAAGTTAGCCTATTACAATCAAGTACCATGGATAAGGAGGTTACAAGACTCCTTGATCAAAACCCCTCTTCTTACACATTATTATTTAGCCCATTTATCCACTCAGATTCATTAGGGAAACTTGTATATGGCATGCTCGTGTCTATTCCTCCTACCCTCACACCCACTTCTACATCGATTAATACTAGCTCAGCCTTACCATCTTCCACCTTACCACCTATGGTGTCCCAAATTGACCCTACATCATCGATATCTACTACACCTACAACATCTATCATGCCTTTGACGTCAGTTGCTCTTGTGATGTCAACCATTCCTTTATCAACTTCCTTGAGTGTAGGTCTATCTACACCCGCCACCTCTCATATACCTATTGCATCTTAGCCACCCATGGTGTTAGAAACCCATACTCCCTTCCAAAATATTGTCCTCTCCATCCCATAGTCACTTCCTCCAATTACTACGAGAGTCGTTACATCCACTCCACCTACCTACACTTATCACCAAAAACCCCTATCTCATCTATCACTTATTCAGGATACTTGCCACATGCATCTATTCCTCCTCAAAATTTTCATACTCAAAGCACCACCATATACTGGGATGCCTCCCATGTCATACCTTCATCATCTACCCCCTTATATTGCAGGAGGTTCCTAGTCATCACAACCTACTATTGATTTTATCAAAACGATGATGGAAAATATGTAGACATTAGAAGCATCAGTCTTGGCTCACGTAGTTCTCGACATGCAACATGATTTGCAATGAAACCATTCACCCATCCATTCCAATTCGTCCATAGCCTATGCATTGGGAAATTCCTAAATTAAACCGGTTTAACAACAAAGAATACCCATAACAACACTTATTGTATTTTAAACATGGGTGTTATATGATCGCTCATGATGACACTTTTCTCTTATGAGGACCTGCATTAGATTGGTATAGTGCTCTACCTAGGCACTCCATTTACTCATTCAACCAAGTAGCTATAGCTTTTCTAGACCACTTCTCTATTAATATTGTCAAGAAAGTCACCATGACCAACTTGTACTCAACATGCCAATATAAAGACGAATCTATCACATATTTTGTCACTCATTGGTGAAGCCTAATCAACTAGCTCACATTCCAACTACCTCAAACCAAGTTAATAGAATTGTTCACCAAGGCTTGTGTAAGGCACATATTTCCAAATCTCCAAGTTCAAACCTTCCGCATGTTTGATGAGGTGTTCACCATGGCCCAAAAACTTGAAATTTGTGCCATTAAAGAGAAGAAGATACAATTACATAATAAGAACACTGATATTAAATCAAATGATAACTCTTCTTCTTCCAAACCATAAAACAATTAATATAAAGCAAAAAGATCTACCAATGTGGTAGTTTTGAAAGCTGGCCCATCTCACCCATCCAACCAATAAAATCCTTCTTTCAAACTTTTTCCTATTCAAGATTTCTAGTTTAAGTAGGAACAATGAAAATACACTCCCATATGAGAACCCTACTCTTTAGTTTTAGAAAAACTTCTAAAATTTGGAGCAATCACTCTTCCACCACAAACTACATCTGGTTTTGACCCTTCTCATCTTATGCCTACATGTTATAAAGAAAATGCTTACTACAACTATCGTCACATTAAAGGTCATAGCGAAAGTAATTGTATAACTTTCAAAAACATTGTCCAAGAAATGTCATATAATGGAGATCTCGTCTTGGATGACCCTAATGTACCAAACTAATCGAACCTTCAAATATTCAAGAAAGTGTTCCCAAATGACACCTTATTGTCTTACCAAACTATAAAACCTTTGACCAATAACAATAACATTCATGAGGTTCATGTTTTTATCGACACCATACCAGCTCCTACTCAATTTCCTCCTACTCCATCTATCGAGGAGAATCTTACACGATCTCATTTATCCATAGAAGAGTTTGTTTCATTTGGTCATTTACCCATAAAGGAGTCTCCCTTATCTCCCCTTCACCCATGGAGGAGTCTCGCCATATATGTTGAGACAGTTTCCCCACACACCCCTCAAACTAATGAACAACCCACAGTATTTACTCTCCTACCCATGAGAGATTCATGCTTACCTTCCTCTTCACCAAAATATGAACCTACCTCATCCTACTTGTCATCTCCCCTACCCATAAGGGATCCATTAGCACACCCCTTCCTATTGGTGACAATTCTCCATTGGCTTTCAAGGATCCTATTGATTTGTTTTCAGATTTTTACCCATAGAGTCAAAAGCCAACCATTTCCCTATCTCACATAAATTCTTTACAGGGATTACTACCAAATCAACATCATCCCCCCTCCAATGGTGTCATTTTCACATTTGGATGACCACTTGGATTATGTCAACAATTCCATGCTTTGGGGACGCCTTTGGCTTCCTTTCTCAACTTAGATGCAAATTTTGTTTGTTGATACTTCCATGATCTATCCAAAGGTGTTTTAGAAAACAAAACCAACCATGCCCATACCAGTTGTAGCAACCTCTTCTTCATCACCCTCACTTACACTTAAACCTTTACCATCAACTGAAATTTTTCCAATGCCTAAAGCCTTACCTACATCTATATCTTTCTTCGTGTCTTAACCCATTGCCACATTGGGAGTATTTCCAACATGAAACCTAGTCACG
Source organism: Taxus wallichiana var. yunnanensis (assembly GCA_018340775.1). Classification (NCBI taxonomy): domain Eukaryota; kingdom Viridiplantae; phylum Streptophyta; class Pinopsida; order Cupressales; family Taxaceae; genus Taxus; species Taxus wallichiana. Next base: position 686,473,701 of record CM031238.1, on the reverse strand, counting down.
ATCGATCACCTCCTACCTAAGATAAACCAAAAGCATTAAAAATCACCTCCTCATCATGATCCACTATTACAACCAAATTACCTACATATAGATTATGCCTTCACCTTCACCTACATCCTTTATACCACCTATACTTACACCACCTCTAGCATCTTCATCATTACCTATAATATTTCCTTCTCTTCAACTAGTAACTTCCATCTTGCCTCTTCCCACATCCTTCACCGCACCACCATTATCACCTTGGATAATCCATCCCCTCTCGCTATCTTCCTTCCCTTCTACATCACACACTCTGTCTTCACCTTTACCCAAGAAGGTGCAACAAAAGTCTAAAAAACCACTACCCTCTAAAGAGGTAGTTAAACCTACACCACCTTCAACCGCTAGCTCATCTGCTACATCTTTACCCAAGAAGGTGAAATCCAAACCTAAAACCATACTACCTACCAAACAGGTGGTCAAATTGACTCAACCTCCAATTCCACCTCTTGTGGCACCTATCTCACTATATTTCCCATTATTCAATCTAGACCCACACTTACTTCACATTGTGATCCATTGGTAGGTTCTTACGCCAACATCTTAACTAAACTTTTGGAAACCTCTATCATCACATTTTCACCACTTAGAACTTAGGATCCACTCAAACCTAAACTAGAAGGGTTTTACAATACAAAAAATTGTGATTACCATCATGTGCCAGGGCATGATGTTGAAAACTATAAGGATCTTAAGACTGTTATTTTCTAACAATGTCCTCTTGAATATAACTTTGAAAATGATGATCTTTGAGATGAGGACCATATTCCATCTCTATCTATCACCACACATCCTCGTCCCTTACCTATTCATCAAACTTCATCTTACCCTCCACAATCCTTTTATCCTCCTCCAACATTTGAGATCAATATGGTCTCGCATAAAAGAGCTAGCCAAACTTCGCCAAAGTTCCAATATGCTGATGTTTTTCACAAAACCAATAGATGCCCTCACCATATATTTTCCCATCCTGTCACTACACCTATCATGACTCACTTGCTCCTTTACCATAGATTAATATGGTTAACATTACCACTCAAGCCCGAAGGACAAAGGAAAAGAGAAAATCAATAGCCCATCCAGATTCACCTTTACCCGTTATCTAACCTCCACATGCCCCCAAGGTAACATTTTATGGGCCGGCCTATCTTGTTTCTAATGGAGTTCACACTACTCCATGTTTCAATAACTTCATCAATCTCCCCAACGATGTCATTGTCTCGACCAAGGATTCTGCCCCATCTTCCTAAACCTTGCCTAAACTTTGCCCAATATTACACAACGTTACCTATCATCACCTTATCCTACTTTACCCTATGGGGACTCAACATTCCCTCTTCTTCTATTTTGCACCTCTCATCCAAACCAAACCTTCATCATCTACCTTACCTAATATACCCACCACCTACCTCATCACACTTAACCTTTCCCAATCTTGCACAATGATATCTATCATCACCTTATTCTTCCTTATCCTATGGGGACTCGACACTCCCTTTTCTTCTATTACACCTCCCTTCAAAACCAGACCTTCTTCATTTACCTTACCCTACCTTACCCAAATTTACTCACCCTTTCCCAATCTTACCCAACCTCACCTATCACCATCTCATTCTTCCCTATACCCATGGGGGACTTGTCACTTCCCCTTATTTTATTGAATGTTTCACTAAAACCATACCTTTTACATCCTACCTTTCCTTCTACCAAAACCTTCTAGGTCAACGACCTCATCCTCAAGAAAAAACATCATGTAAGAAAAATGAAGAAAAGTAAATGGGGCAAGTTTGCTCCTAATTGGCTTGGACCCTATATCGTTACTCATGCCTATAGATCAGTGCTTAACTTTTTATCTTCACTTGAAGGTAAATTTGAACATGAACCCTCAATGCCTTGTATCTTTGACCATTCTACTATTGAATAAAGTCTTATATCACCTTTTTTCTATTAAACGCTCATCCCTTTAGAACCATTCACCTTCCACTTACCTACTTTAAGGATTAATGACTAAACAAGAATCATGTGATTATCCATCACCTTTCAGCATTTTATCTTAAATATGAGCACCACGGCTCTACTCATGGCTTGATTCTCATGGATAATTTTCATCCTTTTCAAGATGGATTCCCATGGTCTTTCATTACTTAAAACCTTTATTTCATAGCTAAACCCTATGTGCTATGGTTTTGTCTTCATAAAAGAAGCCTATACTTATCTCTAGTCTTGTCCATGACCTAAAAGTCTAAAAAACAATTCAAAAGTAATATAGATGATTTTTAAATTCAAACTCCTTGAGTAAAAATTCTTGTAAAAAGATGAATCCCTCAAAAAGACATCTAATCTTTTTATCTTGCTGCTATAATTAGGATTCTCCATCGAAGGACAACTATACAAAGCTAGCCATCGTATATAGTCTATCACCAAAAGAAGACTATTCTTGCAAAAATAAAATAAAAATATTCTAAAGCTTCATGCATCGATAAATTTCACAAAGACCTCAAAGAGATACTCTAATCATCCCACATAGACTTCACGCATCGGTCAAACTATAAAAACAAATGCAAAAAAAAAAATGACTTTTTTTTCATGGAATTGCCTATTTTTATCTTGGGTCTTTTTTCAAAGAGGCTGTTGTCTCACACCAAAGTTATGCTCAACCAACGTCATTCACCTCATTGCATTTCCTCTTTAATATTTTTCCTACTCAAGGGATGTGCCACAAATGCAACATTAAATGATCATGTGACTTTCTTCACCCTTAGAATAGTCAATTATGCAACACCTTTAGTGTTTTATTTTCATAAGCCAATGTTTGGTATAATAGACTTGCAATGGTTCTTACCAATAGAAATTTTTTAATCTCCTCTTACCATTCCAATCTTTTCTTTCTTATTGACCCTCTTTCATAGGACCTGGACCTTCCACACCTACATTTTGGGAATTCCTCTTTCACCACAATCACCCATGCCTATTTGACCTAAATTCAACCATGCCTATGACCTAAACTCAACGATGCCTATCACCTAAAACTCAACCATGCCTAAATGAACTAAAATCAACCATACCTATTCAACCTAAACTGGACCATGCCTATGACCAAAACTCAACCATGCATATCACATAAAACTCAACCATACCTATTCAATGAAACTCAACCATGCTCGAAATGACCTAGACTCAACAATTCCTAAATGACCTAGACTCAACCATGCCTAAATGAAATAGACTCAACCATGCTTAAAATATACTAACCCATTCCTCTACCTCATCATATTCTTCCCTAGTTTATGGGATAACTACATTGGCCGAGGCCCCTTTTCACCTGGGGCCATGTAGGAAACACTCTAAGGGCATAGGGCCCTTGGAGGTTAGCTCGACCACTCTTTCCCTAGAAAATTTTCCCCTTTTGTAATCACATTCTACTTTAGTTGGTTTCCATTTTACACAAAACTGAGAAATTAAACAATCATAAAAGCATACATATGTACCATTTTATAACATCACCATATCATACATCAATCATTTCACATTTCCATGATATCAAATATTTGGAAATTTACACCACAACATACATATACATCATAATTTATTTTCCATACTACCAATAACTTGAAAATAAAATCAAACCCAAACAACATGACCAAACCATGCCTATACTCCACCTTGACTCCATCATACCTAAATGACCTTGAATCCATCATGCCTACATGACCTCAACTGCCTAACTCACCTAAACTCCACCATTCCTATACCTGACTCAACCATGCCTAAATGACCTAAAAATTAATCATGCCTACATGACCTTGACTCAATCATGCCTAATTCAACTAGTTTCCATAATAAACAATAACAATGGAAATTAAATGAGTACATCATCCATCCAGTAAACATCATCAACTATATAAATGGGAAAGTTTGTGTATCAATACATATGTACAATAAATATCAATATCTCAAAATTCTCATGTATAATCTCACGTCTTCGGAAGGCATGCCAATATATATATATATCAAAATTAAAATAATGGTACACTATCCATACAATGACCACTCACCCCAACTTGATTCCCTCCTATTTAGTCTCATATGTCTCCTCCTCTCGGCCCTCTACTCGGGCCCATTTTTGAGTGCACATAACCTCACCATGGCTCTGTCTCTAGGGTCGGTGACCCCATGTGCTACCAGACCTGTGAGTCCTAGATCTCATATGCTCACTAGTTGGTTTCTAGCCTCTGAACTTAGCATATGAGGGGACTTCAATACTGATAGTCGTCAAATGATCCTGATAGTAGCCAGCCTCAATCAAGGCATCCATAAACCTCTCCATCGACACATTCTAGGGTGGTGTCATGGGTGTCACTGCAACTTGTGAATTCATCCCAGCTAATAATTGCCTTGACCTCTTTTTTAATACCTACCCTCTTTCTGTGCCACAAGACTCTATCATAGTGAAGGGACCTATAATATGCGACCACGTCCCTAGGCTCGTGGAGGTACCATTGCTACAATCCGGGCTTGTAAGGTCACCACCTATGTTCTTTCCCTATAAACCAACCCACCTATTCTATAGGGTGGCCATTTATCCTCCATCCCCATCTCCACCATCTACGGACGTGCACTGTACTATATGGACTGTAGGGCCGTAACCGAACCTATAAATTGGCTACTGGGTCCTATGACCTCGTTATTGGCTGTCCTACAATCCTATAATTTTTTCCTATAGGGTGGAAACATTACCCTGTAATGTATCCCTATACACTATGACAAGAGCTAAATCAAAGGTTGCCCTAGCCTCCTCAAAGTGCCACCCGTAGTTGTGCCACCCACCACTTCATGTATCCATCAGTTAATCCCATGTCGTCAATCCATATATCTCGTACCTTATCCTTCTAACATGTAGGAAGAATCGAATGTGGTGGGAGATATGGGTCTCTCCATGTCATCTCTATGGTACTATGGGAATAGTTAAAGCACGTCTTGTTGTAGTCCAAACTACCGTCGACCTTGTCCACGGGTATCATCTCATGCTCCCGACATGCTGCCCTATATCCATCTTATTAGCTAAAGCTCCCTAACTCCTCGGCCATTCCTCCGTATGATGGATAGTCAACATATGGCCTCCACACGATATCAACTACTTTGAAAGGCCCTCTAATCGCTACACTGTAGTATGACACATCATAGGTTTCCCTCTCCACCCTTGGCTATCCACTAATTGGTACCCATCATCAGAAACCAACTCGAACAAGCCACCTCTAAATTAATCTGTCATGGTAAACCAATTGGGTGAACACACATGATGTGCTCCTAAGCCAAATAGTGTAATAAATAGTACAAAACATACCAATTCTCCTCAATCTCCCATAGGCCCAGAGCTACCTATACAAATGAACTAGGAAACTGGGGCACAAGCAAAATGTATCCACTCCTCTATCATATCCTACAAGTACCCCCATCATTTCATGTGAAAATTTCCCACCCTCGAATCTAGCAGAGTAAAACATCCCACCGCCACCATCATCAACATTGATAGCCTAGTCTCCTGCACAGATAGGCTACATACATATCTCCATAAGTGAGACTCGCACTGTGATACCTTAGTTTACCCATCACCTCACCAAATATCTCCACTTTGTATTCCCAACAATAATAAGTCTGAGGATCCTATAAACATCCTTTAAGGTGACGGTCATCTCACCCATCGGTAAGTGAAATGTATTGGTCATGGAGTCCCATCTATTAATGAGAGTGACCATCAAGATATGATCTAGGATATATTCCTATAGTGTCGGATCACACTAAGTTCACCATTGGTCATGTAATCCCACTCTTACATAGTCATGCTAGGCCACATCTATACCAGTAGGGGTGGTACTCTTTCCCCATCCTCAACTAATCTCTCACCTACATCATCCAACATGACCTTGTCTAGACTTGACCACCATCTATCCCACTATCCATTATCATCATTACCCACTAACTTAGTTCACCTCACCTACTTACCTATCCCACATCGTCAAAATAACATTTTACCCTTTTACCTCTACATAAATCTTCACCTACCCATTCCTCACCTAATTTTTTTTCCTACCTAACCCTTCTTTCACTTATTTACTCTTTATCGTGACTGAAATTGGTCACCTTGACCATTATTGGTCCTCTTTAATGGCATCCGTCACCTGCACCTTGACCAATGTTGGCCAAATCCATTGATGTCGCCATCCCATGGTGATGTTGGTATCTATTTCGCCAAAAATCGAAACCATTCTCCCTGTTATCAAAACATTCACAAAAAGTAACCTAAATACCTACTTCCACCCAACCAAACCTATTTTAGCTTCATTACCAACCCTATTTAAGCTATATTGGACCTGCCCTCCCTCATTTAATCCATTTTTACCCACCGTTTCAAAAATTAAAATTACACCCAAAAGTTTAATAAAAATTGATTTCTACAAACTATTTTCAACCAAATGAAGGATTGATTGTCTCTTACCCCTACTCGACACACAAAGTCTCTAGTAGTAACATTGTAAAATCCCTTCCAGAAACACGGTTTTGAACTTAGTCTTTTGAGCCTTTTTTGGCTGGGCGCATGAAATTGCTATGTAACACCAACTTTTGGTGCGCCCCCTTTAAAACCTTTGGCGCGTGATTTTCAGTGTTAACACAACTTTCGGTGTGCCAAAGTGTGTTGAGCCTTCCCTGCGTGCGCCAAGGCGCATGCGCCATTGTGTTGGCACAGCGTTTGTTGCGCCACTTTTTGGTGCGCCAAAGGGCGCACATAATCTTATTGCAACACAATGTTTTGGTGCGCCAAAGGGCGCACATAACTTCGTGTCGACATAGCGTTTGGTGCGCAAAGGCGCTTTATTTCATGTTGGCGAGGCGTTTTGGTGCGCGAAAAGGCGCACTTGCGCTTTCTGTCGACAGCGTAGTTTTCATGCGCTTTTCAAAAGTGGGTGGCGCATTAATGTCGGCTAACCTATATATATATGGTTTGCGCGCCCAAATGTCATTTTCACTATTCGCTGTGCACGTGATTTTTCTGAGCCTGTCAGCCTCTGCCTCATCGTTTTCAACACGTTGTGGACCCGTGCTCAAGCTTTTGTTATTTATCCAGGGTAAGAGTTCTTTTCTCCATGTGCTTTGCGTTTTTTACGGTTTTTGGCTTCTTTGGTTGGTTTGTTGAAATATCAAATGTTGAGCTAGCCCTCCCCTGTGCCGTCTTTCCTTATTTGTTTCCTCCCATCCCTCTTTCCAGATCTGCTGGTAGAGGGTGTTAGTTTGAAAGCTTGGTCTGAAACCCCTTTGGCTTGAACCATTGAATATCCCAAGGCAGCCTTAGAACTGAAAAGAAAGAAGGGTTGAGCCATATGAAAAAACACTGTTTTTCCCTTAGGCGCACCAGCGCGTCGTGCAACATCATAAACAGTTGCGCCCCCATGGCGCATCTGTCCCCCTCTGCAGCATAACTAGAACCCGCGCCAATGGCGCACCCATCATGCTTGTTGCATCAAGTTTTCATACGCCCTCAAGGCGCGCCTCTTCCACATGCTGCACAAGCTAAACTTGCGCTCCTTTGGCGCACCATCATTCAGTGCTGCATCGCCTTTCCATGCGCCCTTAGCGCGCCCTGCGCCCATGCAACACAAGTTATATCTGCCAAGTATAGTCGTAAAAGCGCAGGCGCATCGCTCCTTTCAATAACATTCGTGTTGTGCAAACCCTCCGTGCGCCGCGCCATATTTCCTTTGGCGCACGAAAAGTCCCTGTTACACGCTTTTCCCATGCGCCAAAGGGCGCACCAAATCCCAATGTAACATACGAGGTCCATGCGCCTTTGGCGCATCATCTCCATGCGACCACGATTTTCTCATCGCCCTTTACTAAAATGCACTCTGCGGTATGCATGCGCCATGCGCCTTTGGCGCCGATTTAATCTTTACTGCTTGACCCTTTCCGTGCGCCCTGCCTATTTAGCTGTAAGCTGCATTTTCCTGCGCCTGAGCCTAAAAATCTCTAACTCTTTCTTCTGCTAACATTCGATGGAAGATCAAATGGCTAATTCAACTTTTCGGATTGGGTCTCGCTTCTTCTTCATGCGAGATCAGTGAGATAATCTTAGAAGAACATATGTCTACATCAGCAAGAGACCCACCAAATCAAAAGGGAAGGCTAAGCTTGCTTGAGAAGAAGAGATGAAGTATAAATATCAAAGGGTCGAGAATGCCAGTCACGAGGCCGAATGCGGCATGGATGTCGAGAGACTCGGGGTGGGGCATGTCGACATGGAGGAATGCAGGCGAGAACTCGAAAGTTCTGAGAGTCCATGGATGGACAAATTGATAGGCGGTGCCCTGCACTTCCTGGGAGGAATCCCGTCGGCCACGATCAACAATGAATTTATAATGGTGGTTGCTCGGTCTTACAACAAAGACACAGGATGATGTGTCGAAAAGCTTGTAAGGGCGAGGTAGTCATTAACCTCCTTTGCCCGTCATTTTGAGATGATACTTGGCATCCCTCACCCGGCGCCGTGGCCGTCGGCCAAGCGAGAGTGCATCAAGGCACTGGGAAGACAATGAAGACCAATGCATGCAACTAATGAGCGAAGTCTACTTGAAGAACAAGAAGGTGGTAACCGGTGGCCCCAAATCATCCACCGCGGTGACTTCTCGAGAAGAGCTCAGCGATACCATTACCTTCTGAGCGGGGTCTTGGGCTTTCGCGCCCATTACTTCCATAAATGGATCTTTGCGCTACTTGGAAACAATGAATAAGAATGTGCTGAGCAAGCGCTTTTTCTTTGGGGAAATTATAAGCGGCACCATTTCGAGCAGATTCTGACAGTTGACCTGGCGGGAGTATTCCATATGAACTCCTACGTGGTCTACGCTGCAGCATCAGAGAGGGATTATCCAGGCCTAGCACGAAGTGGAGTTTGGCCTCAGGTCAAAATATATGAGTATTATCCAGAGTTGAAGCTGGAGAATAGCATCGCCCAATTTGCCAAAATCAACGATGCATTCTTTTATCACATCATCTGCCTATTGAGGCCAAATCTGACTCATGGTCGTACGACCAAAAACATAGTGGCAGCCACGGAGAAATGGGGAGCCCTGTTCACCCAATTTCCTACATTCACCTATCTGAGGGCTGCCAACTTTTTGGGAGAGCCAACCAGGCTACCAAGGTATGCTGGGCCTAAGTGATTCTCTTTGGGGTATCAAGGAGCTAATCACATATCACGAAAAGTGCACGAAAAGAAAGAAGGGTGGAACTCCTTTCCCCCCTCACGGTGGGCGATACACATGCTCTACCCACCACAAGGCGAAGGAAATGTTTGCGGAGAGTGGAGTTACTCAATTTGAAGCATGACTTCCCGGCCCAGGCCCACCTTCGACCCGAGGGCTGCTGCGAGAGCAAAGCTTGATCGATCCATGTTCCTCGGATCGAGGATATTTATATTGCGTCCTCCATGAGGTAGAGCTCTAGAAGAAAGGATCATTCTCACCTAGCATTGGCAGAAATTATCCAGTATGGGGTAGCCATTGTCCCCAAAGGCTACCAAACAACAGAAGATGAAGTGGACAAGGTATATAATGATACAGATGGGGACGATTGGCCCTTTCCGGCCATTGATAGAACTAAGGCTCCTCAGACAATTGAGGAGAGGGTCGAGAAACTCTGCGTAGGGACGAGAGCAGTGCCGGATGAACGGCCTAATCTACCTCGGGGTAGATTTCACAACCTCCCCATTGGGCAACGCACCTTCACGGTCCAAAAAGCAGCTTAAAGGCAAAGGTGTAGAAGGTGAATCCAGCACCATTCAGGAAGAAGCCCCTGAAAGTCCTCTTTCCGGCGCGAGCAGTAATAACTCTGGATTCGCGGAGAAAGAAGCGGCGGGGATAGTCAATTGGCCCATCCACTCGGGATGTCGGCATTGCTACCCAACGAGAGGTCCCTTTATCCCTTCTTCTTCTCTTCCTTCCCCTCCTCGAGTGACTCAAGCGACCATCCCTTTGGTCGTGTCCTCCGCCCCTTCTTCTACTCTTTCCCCTGCTTCTTCATCTATCTTCTCTTCCCTCGCTGATCTTTCCTCCTCCATTTCTTCCCTCATCTCTGAGCTCCCTTCCCTTCCTATGTCTTCATGAGCTGCAGTTTCCCTTCCTCCGTGGACACTTCTTGGCTATTCTCTCAATGCCGCCTCCGCGTGTCTCCACGTTTTCCCCTCTTCTCTGCATTTGTCCCCCTCCTGTTTGGTCCTTCTTCCATAGGACCAGCACTGGATCTCTCGGTGGTGAGCCAGCAAAGAGGAAAGTTCCCATCGCTCAGATGGACTTTTGATGATCCCGACCAAAGGGCAAAGAAGTGAAAGCACTGTTGCGCTTCTCTAAAAGTCTTTGCGGTGAGAGAATCATGGAAATTGCATACCCCGATCCCTCAAAGAGAAGAAGGATCTGTCTCGAAGCCAGATTTTACCGTGACCCAAGTCTGATGGGGACATCTTGAAAGTCTCCGGGAAGCTCTTTCCATGGTCGCGCCCTTTGTCAAAAGCTTGAGAAAGCAAAAAAAGAAAAGGCTACTAAAAGAGCAAAACAAATATCTGCTCCAAGCCTTACGAGAAGATGGGTAGTGCGCCTCCCACTTGCCGCGAGAAACTTGAGCTTCTCGGCCAGGGAGAAAATCAATGAATATACAAGATTGGCGAGCAAGGTATGGCCGTTTACGCTTGGAGGGCGGATCCTCGAGGGCGGTGAAAGAGTGATCGCGAGTTTGTCAATTTGTATCGAGCATCGGAAAAGGCGAACAAAGAGCTCAAGCATTAGCGGGGCCCATATCGGAAGAGCTAGATCATGCTAGACTCCAACACGAGACCTTCAACGGATGTTTATTTATTCGGTCGAAGATCTGGTCAAGTTCGGTGTCTTCGGCCATCGAGGGCCCTCAGCAAAACCATGTCCACTCACGGACTCCGGGTGGATCAGCTTGAATTTATTACGGAAAAAATCGACAAGGTAAAAGAAGCGACCCTGGATCGATGCACCAAATGGGGCGAATTGTTCTCAACATGTCTCGGGGTTGCTCACTCCTTCCTTTATCTTAAGGTCGGTGATGAAACCATCCGGATCTTGAGGAGATCGCTTCTCAAGGAACGGGGCCAGAGGTCACATTTGACACTGAATCTATCAACAACCTGCTGGCCTGTAGGGACTTCATCGGGTTCCTCATTGAGGCGGAAAAAGATTATTCCAAACTCCCAGAGAAGCTCATAGATGAGCGGGAGACTTGTGAGGCAATCAGTGAACTGCACAAGGATCCTTCTCAGGATCAATTTGGGCCGATGATTAACAAGTTTTTGGAATACCGCGCTCAGTTCCATATCTCATCACCTGAGCAACATCAAAAGCAGGCTACTCCCTTTCGGCCGCAGGATGATGATGACGAGTAGCTGCTCCTCCTCCTTCTTCTTCTTCTTCTCTCTCTTCTCTGACTTTCTTGTTGGAATGTCTGAAGTATGTTGATCTGAAATGATGACATCATCCATGTTGCATCATGGGATGATGTCATCCATCAAGTTGTAAAAGTCAACATGACTTTTAGATATTTTGTAAATATCTTTGTAAATAGTTGTTGGCTCCTTTTTGCCTTCTTTTCTCCTCTTCTTCTATAAATACCCCAACACTTGTTGTGTTGAGGGATGGATGAATATCTTTCAGATGAGAAATAGGAGTAAGGAGAAAAGACTTTGAGCTTTTTTGTGAGAACAAATTAGTAATACAATATTTGGACTTTGTCTTTGAATACTGTGTTATATACATTAGATCTTTCTTATGTTAGATCGTGTATTTATTACATTGGATCTGCTTCTATTTTATTGTCATTTATTTATCATCGGTATTGCTTTGTTTATTTATATGCAAGTAGGTTTGGCTCATTTACTACTGACCCAAAAACATAAATCTTGACCTTTACTGCTTTGGAATTCATTTCTTTTCTCCCTTCGGACTGTTCCTTCTTCCTCCTCTCTTTCATTCCTTTCTCTTGCAGTAGGAAATAAACCTCTTTGGGATGAGATCCCAAACCCCAGAAGCGTAGAATGTGAGACTTGCATAGATTCTCTTTGGTAGAATAGCAATAAACCAGTTTCGCTTTCTTTGACTCAAAGAGGGCTATGCCTGCTGCTTTGTTGGCTCGTTTATCCATAGATCGCCCAAGCGTGATTTTCGGACCAACGGTTTTGGCGACTCATTTGGGATCGAATAGATCACATCGGATCTATGATGGTAGTAAGATAAAAAATCAGAAAAATCGGAAGATTCTTTGCTTTGTTTGCAAATCGAACTTTTTGTTAAAAATCCAAAAATTTGCAAAAGTGCTCAAATTAAAAAATTTCTTCGAGAGTCATAGATCTCGGTCGAGTTAAAGATCTTTAGTTATTGAGTTTTTACAAAAAATCGAGTATTTTGCCGTAGATCGAGTTTTATTTGTTTTGCAAAAAGTTTGAAACCCTCGAAAAAGTTAAAATCAGATCGAAAATCAGCTTACTAATCTTCCTGCCATCTTATCCTCGTTGTTATTTGTCATTTAACATGATCGGTTTTACGAAGAGGATAGTTTTAAATATTTAGAAAAGTATTTGCTGCTGGTTTTTGTCAGAAAAACCAGAAAATCAGCAAGTACAACCAAAAAGAAAGTTTGAATCTGCGCCATAACATTGCAGATCTGGAAGGAACACTGGCGAGTGAACCTTTTACGCGCAGCAGGCGAGCCCGTGGAGAAGCTGATCCTACTTTCGATCTGCTTCAAAGGCACAATTTCAGCGTAACACCGGCGTGTTTTTCAGCACTAAGCTCGGCTAGCCGGTCATCCAGGAGTGTCTCACCTTCACGAAGAAAAAGTCTTTTGCAGGGGGCATCCACATCCCTTTGTAGTGCCTTGTTACTCAGCGGAACCACACTTCCAGCTCGTGTTCTCTTTCCGGCTTTTCAGATGGCGGTACCATGGGGAAACGCGATGGGTCCTTTGGCTTTACCACATCCAGTTCACGCTCTCCCTCACGGAAATCGAAAGAATTTTCCCAAATTCGACGGGAGCGGAAATCAAAGCATGGATTCCCACATATCTGCATTCATCATGTCGTGCAGTATTTTGGATGTGACCCACGAAGATGTGTCGGTTCACCTTTACGGAAACCCTACTGAGGACTGCGGTGAATGGTTTCAGCATTTGCCGGCCGGGTCTATTACCAGTTGGGCCACCTTACGGGATGCTTTCGAAGACAGATACAAGCCTTCAGAGGATGCATTTGCATTATTATCATGGATCACTCACCTGAAGAAGGAGGCGAATGAGACCATGCGCGATTTTGTCACCGGTTTGATGCACTAATCAGCCGTGTCCCTGTTGCCATGCTTCAGCGCGGAAAATCAAAAGTGTTTCTTCGTAAAGCGCTATGAGCTCGAAAGTTAGTTTCTTGCTCCTTCGAGAGCGAGTTGCCACCTTGGTTCTCATGAGCCGCTGCCATTCGCATAGAGGATAATCGATAATATCCGGTGAATTAAAAAGGAATCGACCAAGCCTAAATCTTTGGGCCCTGCGCCCATTACTTACGTCGATCGGCATTCCAAAAGATGGCGAAGCGATTTGCTCGCATTGAAGAAGCAGTTGGCGAGGCCTCTCCGAGTTCCTCATCGGGATATTCCGCGGAGGAATTTCGTTCCTATGATGTTTCACAAAGACCGCGCTTACCTACGGCTGCTCGCGGTTGGCGCTTGAAGCTCCTCGGTCGATATGCTGCTGGCTGAGATTGAAGAAGAAGAAGCGTGTATTATGAAGAACCTTCGTCTCAAGGCGAAGATGATCAAGATGTCGGTGAACCGACTGGCGACTCTACTATCGGGTATATGGAATTTGATGAGGAAGAATCTGATGAAGAAGAGGGTACCCAGGGATATGCAAGCGGACAGTCATATGTTGTTTTTACTCGCTCGCAAGGAAAAGAAGCGGAAGTTGCTGCCCATGTCCAGCAGGAGAAGGCCGTGTCAAACGCGCCTCCGATCATTGCTAAAAGAGGTAATCCTCTTCCTACTCAACTCCCTGGCAAATCTTTTACAAAGAAATCTTTTCCCCTATCTCTCCTCCAAATCAGTCCTCTCACATTCCTACTAAGACCACCAATCCTATTCCATCATCGCGAGGTGAGGACTCATTCTTTACCAATCATGACCCTTGGCGCGTTTGATATTATAGATCATGCGAAAAAAAGACCAAGATCAAATGTCGGAAAGTGAGTACCTTGATCAAACCCCGAAACGACTTGTAAGATTGACTAAGTATATCAAAGTCAATTTGTTATATCTAATCGGAGTTTCCCAAAAGGAATCCTTTCCATTCCCCCTGAATCTCATATAAATGTAGTGACATCTGCGTCGGGCAAGATAGAGCCTTTCTATCTCTCTCTCTGATCAATGGACCTGGTGAGTAATTGCATAATTGATTAGGGCTTACGATAACGTCATGCGGCAAAAGTCACCCATGCTTTGGGCCTCACTCTTACCAAGCCTTTGGCGGTGTTATTCATTGGAAACTAAGCAAGTTCCGTTGGTTGGCCAAATCAAAAGCGCGTGATTTGCATTTGCGGCCTTCCCGGATAAAGAGTAAAAATGGCGGTCCTCGTTCTTTGACATTCCGGCGGCCTATGGAATTTTCTTTGGGAAGAAGTTTTTTGCGGCGTGAAGTTGGTGGAGAAATTCATATGGGTGGTCTAAAGCTAGAATTCGAGTCAAAGGCGTAATGCAAACTTTGGGCGGAATCCCAAAAGAAGTACTTGGTCACTAGCTCGAAGACCCCAAAGCTCAAATCCTTTTTGAATCATCGGGGATGGGGAATTACTTCTTATCTACGAGACGGATAAAGCGGGTGTCCTCGTTCGAGAAGGAGATCTTAATAAAATCGGACATTGCGATTCGATGGAGGTATGTGACTAGTGGATGTGGCAGCTTTGGGCCGTCTTTGATATCTCTGAGGAAGAAGTCATTCCTCTCTCTTTCAAATTGTAGTTTTCAACACTAACAATCTGCTTTGAGTATGAATCTCTCTTACTCGGTATCAAGCCCAAAAGAAAGAGGAATTAAAAATCTAAAAGTGCGAGGTGATCTTTGAGCTAGTTGTAAATCAGGTCAAAAGGATTTACCAAGTAAAAAATGAAAGGCTCGGACATTACCGTAATGCGGTATGGGACAGCATTGAAGAGTTTGATGCCTTTTCAATTGAATCTATTCAAGAGCCCAAAATGACATGGTGATTCATTGGTTTGTTTGAGCATCTCTCATGCTCCCACACCCGAGGTTTGAAAATGAACAAGTACACCATTGAGGTGGTTTTCCCAAGCGTGCGAGACAATTCTCGGCATTGGCGGTGTTCGGCGGCGATAATCAACTCATTGCTTTTGGAGAAGCGAGAAAATTTTAAAGAATTGCACTTTGAAGGGTCTACTTCCACTTGCCGTGAGTCGAGTCACCGATCAAGGCAATGAATCGAAGGTAACGATGGCATATGTCGGCTCAAGGAAATAAAATTCCAAAGGGCTGGTTTCTCTGGAGCACTGTTAAAGCAGGCATGACCGTTTTGTAAAAAGAAGAAGCGGGGCGACCCTAGCTCGTCCCGAAGCCGAACCGGTCAATATAGGTTCGATAGAACACCCATGATTCGTGAACATTGGCAAATGTTGCGCGCTGAAGAAGAAGCGAAAATTTGTCAAGTTCTTTGAAAAAAATATATGGATGTATTGGCATGGTCTATGCCGATTTAAAGTCCTTGAAGCGAAGGGCGTTCGGCCACGATATTCCGTTGAAAAGGCGATGTCAAAGCCTTCCGCCGAAGAGAGAGGCACTATAATCCCAAGATTTGGGTACCATCGGGCGAAATTCGAGAAGATCTTGGGATGAGAATCATCTTCCCTATCCATCACATGACACTTGGGTAGCAAATATTGTGCCGTCTGTGAAAAAGCGGCGAGATACGCATATCGTAGACTTTGAAATTTGAATCAAGCATTTGAAAGACAACTACCCTCTTAGATAATGGATCAAGTTACGAGCGATGGCTGGATCGAGAGATCTTATCCATGCTTGCGGTTTTCGAGTTCTGATCAGTTGAAGTTTCACTGAAGATCGTTTAAAACAGCATTCACTACTCCACAGGGTACATTTGCCTCTGCGAGGATGCCTTTCGGCCTAACTAATCTTTGGTGCCACTTTTCAGTGGGCCATGGACTTTGCATTCAAAGGTATGATGGGGAAAGTCATTGTGGTTTATTTAGATGACTTAACCGTGTTCTCTAAAAGTGAAATGATCATTGTGATCATTTGGAGCAAGTGTTGGCAGTCGAGAACATGGGATTTCCTAAACCCAAAAAAGTCTGTTTTTGGAGTCACGGAAGGGAAGTTGCTAGGCCATGTGGTTATGAAAAGAAGGAACAAAGATAGATCTTGAAAGAGTTAAGGCTATTCAAAGCCTTACTCTGCCCTCAAGCAAAGGCGGTGTTCATTCTTTCTTTGGAAAGGTGAACTTTCTCGGGCGTTTTGTTCCTGACTTTGTTGAGAAGACCCGTCACATATTGAACATGATGAAGGGGTCACCAACTTTCAGATGGAGTGAAGAGGGAAAAGGTCATTTGAAGAAATAAAAGCTTCCGTTGCTCATGCACCGATCTGGTATGTCAGATTTCTCGAGGACTTCATCATGTATAGTTACGCATCGAGCATCTTGTGTGCAATCTTAATGCAAAAGAACTCGGAGGATGTTGAATCTCCAATCGCGTTCATGAGTTCTCCTCTCAAGCCTCACGAACTAAAAATGACTCAACTGGAAAAGCATGCCTTTGCCGTTGTCAAAGCAGTGAAGAATTTCAGGTATTACATTCTAAACTCGCATACGGTAGTCTTTGGTCCCGACACGGCGGTGAAATCAATTCTAACTCGGCGGGAGTTAGGAAGCTTGCGAGGAAATTGGATCGCATGAGGTCAGGAGTATGACCTGGATATTAAACCAACCAAGCTGGTAAGGGGCAAGGGCCTGTGTCAGCTAATGGCTGAAAACAAAGATTCAGAAAACCCTGGTGAAAGGGGTGACTACACCGATGAAACACGGGACCGGCAGGAAGAGCCTGATTCTCTGCCTCTGGTTCTATTTGTTGCAACTAGTGATGAGTGGTACTCCGACATCACTTTCTTCCTTACCTACGGCGAATGCCCGATGCACCTAACTGCAAAGGAGAAGCGCACTATAAAGCTCAGAGCGGCTAAATATGTCATCTGGGATGACGGCTTATATAAACGTGGGATAGATGGCATCTTTTTGCGATGTGTTGACAAACCCAGACAAGTAAAACTCTTTGGAAAGTTTTCACAATTCAGCTTGTGGAGGGCATTTCTCTTCTCTCGTGCTTGCACACAAGATCATTCGAGCCGGTACTATTGGCGCGCTCTTCGAATCTGACCACAGGTGGCGAAATGTATGAAACCACCCGTGATTCGTCGTTGGCAAGCCCAAGTTGGTTGCCTTTCCCTAAAGGCGGTCATTATCAATGAACCATTCGAGGCAATGGGGAATTGATTTTATTAGCGCACTCAATCCTCAATCGAGTGCGGACATAGCTATGTCCTTACAATGTGATGGATTACTTTACCAAGTGGGTGGAAGCCATACACATCAAGCATGCCACTTACGAGGTGGTTTGTAATTTCATTAAAGAAAATATCATTGTCAGGTTCGGCGTTCCAAACAAAATCGTTGCTGATAATGCTTCTAACTTCTCCTCACGAGAGGTTATTAGTTTTTGCTATGAATATGGTATAACTTTGGCTCACGCCTCAGACTATTATCCTCAGGGAAATGGTCAGGCGGAATCCAGTAACAAGAACTTGGTGACCATCATACGGAAGTTAGTAGATGAGAATCAGCGAATGTGGCACAAGTCTTTGTACGACGCTTTGTGGGCCGATCGTATTACTCCCAAGAGATCTCTCGGCATGTCACCTTTTCAAGTGTTATATGGCATTGATGCCGAGCTTCCCATTTCTGTGGAACTTCCTGCTCTGCGCTTGGCACGAGCCATTGAAGATGAAACTTTCCAAAATTCTCTTGAAAAGAGAATCATGTATCTGGGAGAACTTGAAGAAAGAGAGTGAGGGTGGTCGATAGGATCACTGAACATCAGAATCAAGTTAAGAGGCTTTTTGATAAGAAGGCCAAGCAAAGGGATTTTCAAGTGGGAGATCTCGTCCTTTTATGGGACAAGCGAAGAGAACCAAAGGGCATGCATGGAAAGTTTGATTCCCTGTGGAGAGGGCCCTTCAAGATCAAGCAGCTCAACGGAGAGAATAGTTTCTATCTCTCATATCTGGATGGAACCGAACTCCCGCTTCCTTATAGCGGGCAGCATCTGAAGATCTTCAGGAAGTAGAGCTTGCTCTCTTCTTTGTACAGTTTGCTTTTTGTTGTGTGTTTGCTTCCGTCGTGTGTTTGCTTTTGGTTTGTTGTGTGTTTTCTTTTGCTCCCCCTCCGGTCGCCCTTGTTTTTGACTCTGTTACCCAATGGATAGGCACATGAGAACTGGGATTCTCTACCCCCGAGTTCGCTCAGGGATAGTCCCGAAAGAAAAGAGCATTTGTTATCAGTAAAATTGACAAGGGCAATTTTACCGATAACCATACCGAAATTTTGTCCCGATCCCTCGTTAGGGATCCCTTGCGTTCGAAACGTTGTAAAATCCCTTCCCAGGAAATCTGGTTTTTCGAACTTAGTCTTTTGAGCCTTTTTTGTGGCGCATGAAATTGCTATGTAACACCAACTTTTGGTGCGCCCCCTTTAAAACCTTTGGCGCGTGATTTTCGGTGTTAACACGACTTTCGGTGCGAAGTGTGTTGAGCCTTCCTGCGTGCGCAAGGCGCATGCGCCATTGTGTTGGCTGGCGTTTGTTGCGCCACTTTTTGTGCGAAAAGGGCGCACATAATCTTATTGCGACACAATGCTTTGGTGCGCGAAAAGCGCACATAATTTCTGTCGACATAGCGTTTGGTGCGCAAAGCGCGCTTTATTTCATGTTGGCGGGCGTTTTGGTGTGTGAAGGTGCACGCTTTCTGTCGGCAGCCGAGTTTTCATGCGCTTTTCAAAAGTGGGTGGCGCATTAATGTCGGCTAACCTATATATATATGGTTTGCGCGCCCAAATGTCATTTTCACTATTCGTTGTGCACGTGATTTTTCTGAGCCTGTCAGCCTCTGCCTCGTCGTTTTCAACACGTTGTGGACCCGTGCTCGAGCTTTTGTTATTTATCCGGGTAAGAGGTTCTTTTCTCGTCCATGTGCTTTATTTTCTGGTTTTTGGCTTGCTGGTTGGTTTGTTGAAATATCAAATGTTGAGCTAGCCCTCCCCTGTGCCGTCTTTCCTTATTTGTTTCCTCCCATCCCTCTTTCCAGATCTGCTGGTAGAGGGTGTTAGTCAAAAAAAAAAAGCAGTGAAACCCCTTTGGCTTGAACCATTGAATATCCCAAGGCAGCCTTAGAACTGAAAAGAAAAAAGGGTTGAGCCATATGAAAAAACACTGTTTTTCCCTTAGGCGCACCAGCGCGTCGTGCAACATCATAAACAGTTGCGCCCCATGGCGCATCTGTCCCCCTGCTGACATAACTAGAACCCGCGCTTGATGGCGCCCCCATCATCTTGTTGCATCAAGTTTTCATACGCCCTCAGGCGCGCCTCTTCCACATCTTTGCCTGAAGCTAAACTTGCGCTCCTTTGGCGCACCATCATTCGATCTTTGCATCACCTTTCCATGCGCCCTTGGCGCGCCACGCCATGCCCATGCAACACAAGTTATATCTGTGCCAGTATAGTCGTAAAAGCGCGGGCGCATCGCTCCTTTGATAACATTCGTGTTGTCTGAACCCTCGTGCGCGCGCCATATTTCCTTTGGCGCACGAAAAGTCCTGTTACACACGCTTTTCCCATGCGAAAAGGCGCCAAATCCCAATGTAACATGCAAGGTCCATGCGCCTTTGGCGCATCTGTCTCCATGCGACACGATTTTCTCATGCGCCCTTTACTAAAATGCACTCTGCGGTATATGCATGCGCCATGCGCCTTTGGCCTTGATTTAACCTTTTGCAATGACCCTTTCCGTGCGCCTGCCTATTTAGCCACTGTAAGCTGCATTTTTCTGCTGCGCCCTGAGCCTAAAAATCTCTAACTCTTTCTTACTGCTAACATTCGATGGAAGATCAAATGGCTAATTCAACTTTTTCGGATTGGGTCTCGCTTCTTCTTCATGCGAGATCAGCGAGATAATCTTAGAAGAACATATGTCTACATCGTGAGAGACCCACCAAATCAAAGGAAGGCTAAACTTTGAGGAAGAGATGAAGTATAAATATCAAAGGGTGAGAATGCAGAGTCACGGGCCGAATGCGGCATGGATGTCGGAGACTCGGGGTGGGGCATGTCGACATGGAGGAAGTGCAGGCGAGGAACTCGAGAAAGTTCTGAGGAGTCCATGGATGGACAAATTGATAGCGTAGTGCCACTGCACTTCCGGAGGAATCCCCGTCGGCACGATCAACAATGAATTTATAATGGTGGTTGCTCGGTCTTACAACAAAGACACCGGATGTGTCGAAAAGCAGATAAGGCGAGGTAGTCATTAACCTCTTTGCCGTCATTTTGAGATGATACTTGGCATCCCTCACCACCGGCACGCCGTGGCCGTCGGCCAGCGAGTGCATCAAGGCTGGGAAGACAATGAAGACCAATGCATGCACTGACTAATGAGCGAAGTCTACTTGAAGAACAAGAAGGTGGTAACCCGGTGGCCCCAAATCATCCACCGCGGTGACTTCTCGGAAGAGCTCGGCGATACCATTACCTTCTGAGCGGGGTCTTGGGCTCTCGCGCCCATTACTTCCATAAATGGATCTTTTGCTACTTGGAAACAATGAATAAGAATGTGCACGAGCAGCGCTTTTCTTTGGGGAAATTATAAGCGGCACCATTTCGGCAGCTTCTGATGATTCGGCCTGCATGGGAGTATTCCATATGAACTCCTACGTGGTCTACGCTGCAGCATCAGAGAGGGATTATCCAGGCCTAGCACGAAGTGGAGTTTGGCCTCAGGTCAAAATATATGAGTATTATCCAGAGTTGAAGGTGGAGAATAGCATCGCCTAATTCGCCAAAATCAACGATGCATTCTTTTATCACATCATCTGCCTATTGAGGCCAAATCTGACTCATGGTCATACGACCAAAAACATAGTGGCAGCCACGGAGAAATGGGGAGCCCTGTTCACCCAATTTCCTACATTCACCTATCGAGGGCTGCCTGACTTTTTGGGAGAGCCAACCGGGCTACCAAGGTATCTTGGGCCTAAGTTGATTCTCTTTGGAGGTATCGAGGCGGCTAATCACATATCACGAAAAGTGCACGAAAAGAAAGAAGGGTGGAACTCCTTTCCCCCTCACGGTGGGCGATACACATGCTCTACCCACCCAAGGTGAAGGAAATGTTTGCGAGAGCTGGAGTTACTCAATTTGAAGCATGACTTCCCGGCCGAGGCCCACCTTCGACCCGAGGGCTGCTGAGAGCAAAGCTTGATCGATCCGTTCCTCGGATCGAGGATATTTATATTGCGTCCTCCATGAGGTAGAGCTCGAGAAGAAAGGATCATTCTCACTAGCATTGGTAGAAATTATCCGGTATGGGGTAGCCATTGTCCCCAAAGGCTACCAAACAACGAGAAGATGAAGTGGACAAGGTATATAATGATACGAGATGGGGACGATTGGCCCTTTCCGGCCATTGATAGAACTAAGGCTCCTCGAGACAATTGAGGAGAGGGTCGAGAAACTCTGCGTAGGGACGAGCTTTGAGTGCCGGATGAGCGGCCTAATCTACCTCGGGGTAGATTTCACAACCTCCCCATTGGGCAACGCACCTTCACGGTCAAAAAAAGCAGCTTAAAGGCAAAGGTGTAGAAGGTGAATCCAGCACCATTCAGGAAGAAGCCCCTGAAAGTCCTCCTTCCACAGCGCCAGAACAAGTAATAACTCTGGATTCGCGAGGAGAAAAGCGGCGAGGGGATAGTCAATTGGCCCATCCACTCGGGATGTCGGCATTGCTACCCAACAGAGGTCCCTTCTATCCCTTCTTCTTCTCTTCCTTCCCCTCCTCGAGTGACTCAAGCGACCATCCCTTTGGTCGTGTCCTCTGCCCCTTCTTCTACTCTTTCCCTGCTTCTTCGTCTATCTTCTCTTCCCTTTGATCTTTCCTCCTCCATTTCTTCCCTCATCTCGAGCTCCCTTCCCTTCCTATGTCTTCATGAGCTCCTGAGTTTCCCTTCCTCCGTGGACACTTCTTTGGCTATTCTCTCAATGCCGCCTCCGCGTGTCTCCACGTTTTCCCCTCTTCTCTCTGCCATTTGCCCCCTCCTCTTTTGGTCCTTCTTCCATAGGACCAGCACTGGATCTCTCTGGTGAGCGTGAAAAGAGGAAAGTTCCCATCGCTCGATGGACTTTTGATGATCCCGACCAAAGGGGCAAAAAGTGAAGCACTGTTGCACGCTTCTCTAAAAGTCTTTGCGGGTGAGAGAATCATGGAAATTGCATACCCGATCCCTCAAAGAGAGAAAAAGGATCATCTCTCAGAAAGCCATTTTACCGTGACCCAAGTCACTGATGGGGACATCTTACGAAAGTCTCCGGGGAAGCTCTTTCGCGGTCGCGCCCTCTGTCAAAAGCTTGAGAAACAAAAAGAAGAGAAAAGGCTACTAAAAGAGCAAAACAAATATCTGCTCCAAGCCTTACGAGAAGATGGGTAGTGCGCCTCCCACTTGCCCGAAACTTGAGCTTCTCGGCGGGAGAAAATCAACGAATATACAAAGATTGGCGAGCAAGGTATGGCGTTTACGCTTGGAGGGCCAGATCCTCAAGGACAGTGAAAGAGTGATCGCGAGTTTGTCGATTTGTATCGAGCATCGGGAAAGGCGAACAAAGAGCTCCAAGCATTAGCGGGGCCCATATCGGAAGAGCTAGATCATGCTGAGACTCCAACACGAGACCTTTGACGAGATGTTTTTATTGGTCGAAGATCTGGTCAAGTTCGGTGTCTTCGGCCATCGAGGGCCCTCAGCAAAACCATGTCCACTCGGACTACGGGTGGATCAGCTTGAATTTATTACGGAAAAAATCGACAAGGTAAAGGAAGCGATTACGGATGCGATGCACCAAATGGGCGAATTGTTCTCAACATGTCTCGGGGTTGCTCACTCCTTCCTTTATCTTAAGGTCGGTGATGAAACCATCCGGATCTTGAGGAGATCGCTTCTCGAGAGCAGGGCGGAGGTCACATTTGACCTTTGAATCTATCAACAACTCTTGGCTGTAGGGACTTCATCGGGTTCCTCATTGAGGCGGAAAAAGATTATTCCAAACTCCCAGAGAAGCTCATAGATGAGCGGGAGACTTGTGAGGCAATCAACGAACTGCACAAGGATCCTTCTCAGGATCAATTTGGGCCGATGATTAACAAGTTTTTGGAATACCGCGCTCAGTTCCATATCTCATCACCTGAGCAGCATCAAAAGCAGGCTACTCCCTTTCGGCCGCAGGATGATGATGACGAGTAGCTGCTCCTCCTCCTCCTTCTTCTTCTTCTTCTCTCTCTCTCTCGACTTTCTTGTTGGAATGTGAAGTATGTTGATCTGAAATGATGACATCATCCATGTTGCATCATGGGATGATGTCATCCATCAAGTTGTAAAAGTCAACATGACTTTTAGATATTTTGTAAATATCTTTGTAAATAGTTGTTGGCTCCTTTTTGCCTTCTTTTCTCCTCTTCTTCTATAAATACCCCAACACTTGTTGTGTTGATGGATGGATGAATATCTTTCAGATGAGAAATAGGAGTAAGGAGAAAAGACTTTGAGCTTTTATGTGAGAACAAATTAGTAATACAATATTTGGACTTTGTCTTTGAATACTGTGTTATATACATTAGATCTTTCTTATGTTAGATACATGTGTATTTATTACATTGGATCTGCTTCTATTTTATTGTCATTTATTTATCATCGGTATTGCTTTGTTTATTTATGCAAGTAGGTTTGGCTCATTTACTACTGACCCAAAAACATAAATCTTGACCTTTACTGCTTTGGAATTCATTTCTTTTCTCCCTTCGGACTGTTCCTTCTTCCTCCTCTCTTTCATTCCTCCAACTCAAATCACCGCCTCGTAATGTCATTTTCCACTCCTCAACTTTTCCTCTGTCATTTTCTAAAAATGGAAAGGTCAAAATGAATTTGTAAAAGTGGAATTTTCCTTTTAAAACCTCATATAGACAAGACCGATGTATGTAATATCAATCCATAGATTAAATCGACGTTGGTTTTACTCTAAGCGGCATCGTCATGCTAAATAACCATTTGAACCACCCCATGCCCATTTTTCCTGAAAAAATATTTCTCTAACAACTTTTAACCTCACCAACACCTATTACACCTTACCCACAATCCTCCATTACCTGTACATTTCCTTAAATATGTTTAGGGACATGTTATTTACCTATACCTCAACCTTACCTGTGCCCTAACCTACATACCCTGACCTAAATCACCTTTTGTGACATTTGAATTTGTGTACTCACTATACCTTGCGATGTTGTTACCCGTGTTATTTAGCCTAATGACCTTACCTTTCCTAATGATGTGATGTTTATCCCAACCATACCTTTGGTGCCATGGAATAAAACCTATTACCCATTCCTACACTAGACCTCATTATGCTTCATGACCATATCTTATACCTTGGATACCTGAATCATTTCAACCTCGTTTGGATAAACCTATCGGTCTTTTGACAACGTAGAGTTTGCAAGATCTTTTTCTTGGTATTGTATCACAATATATACGTGTGTGTGCATTCAATTTCCATTGCTCATTACCCATTACCCAAAATTACCATACCCTTACCTACTTATCAAACCACTCCTCGACTACTTTTCCCACCCCATCGGTTAGGAGTTTGAGGGGGATCATCTTCATCTGTAATGGGGAAACTTAACCTCTGCTTATACTTGGGACATCAACTCCCTATTTTTATTAGCATCTCTTACCAATAGAAGCTACGTGAAAAAGAGGCAATTGTAGACACCAAATTTGGGTCACACTCCCCTTGATCCCCTTCGATCAATTAACGTAGTATTTAATTAACCATGACCTCTTCATCCTATACAAATATTCATCCTCACATTACTAATTAATTTAATTAAGTTAATCTCACCCTCACACATCCACCTCATCATTACACCTCACCTTGGACCCATTCCAAGGGCATTCAACTCATAATGACCGAGTTATCACTCTTAACACCTTTGAGTCATCACTCCGGTGCTGAGAATCACCACTTAACCTAACTAACTAAGACTTCTTCCTAAACCTAATTGGACATCTTCTATGAATTTATTTCCTTCTCTCACTTGACCTGCACTTACCTAAGAAAATTGAATCAAAATCATGCCAAAATTAGTAAAGATCTTCCTATTTTTCATAAACACGGAATTTCCTACCTTAACAGATGTCGTTATCCCTTAACCGATATCAATCACCTAACTACCATCGGTTACCTTATATACACTTTCAAAACTCTTTACGGGTTGGTCATTCAATTATTGGATCGATTATATTCAAGCATGAATCTTCAAGCCCTCCTACATCCAGGCAGACAATGAACAAACACAACCATAGTAAGACAAGAAACCATTTTCCCTTCGATAGCATATGTATTACCACGGAACCGAACACAAATGCTCTTCACGGATCAACTACCATCCTCCTCCACCTCCCAAGATCTACAAGACATCAAGTAAGTATTGTGATCCTAATAATTTTTCTTATTCCTTTTGTAGATCTTTGTTTTCTTTCAGTAGTTTATTTCTTTTTTTCCTGTACATCACATTCCTCGATCAACCCACTATTCAACCATCCAAAGCCTTTTAACCATTCTAATCATCCTACTTATTATCCTCAAGTCTTATAATCCATATTACAACCCGAACCATACTACCCTCACTCTCTTTTGCAATCAAAGAGATCCACAAAAATTATGTTTAATAATTTACTACCAAATTTCCGTACCCATTGTCCACCTTAACCATTGTCGGTCTCCTCTCTCATCGGTATCGGTCATTAGTGATATTGGTCATTATGTTTTCTGCTAACCTTCACAAAATTTCCCCTAACATCACCTAAAATCCACTTGGAAACCTTACCAATTACCTATGTGACCTTACCTAACACCCCTATGTCTGTCCCAACCAAAAACATGCCTTTCCCGATGTTAGATTAGTTTACATTTTAATACTTTTCTTAATCTAGTTTGTTGATAACGTTTTGAGATACCTAAATCAAATTTTTAGCAATAGGACCTTTATTTCTCGTATTTACTTTCATTGATTTGATAAAAATAGAGGATTGATAGCCATTCGAGGAAGCATCATGCTTCTCGATCTAGCCTTGCTAGGAAGTCCTTTGACTCTTGCTATTTAATATCATTTGGTGGTCTTGTTTTGTATCTACAGGTAGTCCTTCCTAGACAAAAAGGAGTTCTCTACAATCATCTTGGATAAAGTCAGTAATGTATGCATTCAACCTTTGACTAACATAATCACAAGTATTCCTCCTTGACTATTACCTTATCTATTTTATCAGACAACAACAATTCAGTGAAACAACTTTTTCATGAATTGTTTAGTGTTATAATTATTATCTTCCTCATAAGTAAAAATCTTAGGATAGGCATTTAAAATATAAGAGGATGTAGCCTTCATTCTATCAAAGAATCATCCATCGTACAAAGAGGATTAGCTATTCGTGAAAATGTATCATCTTCTGTTGATTGTATGACAATGTGAGGTCTTGACAAGACTCTATAGTAAGAACCTATTCTATTTGTGATAACAACATGGTTTACATTGGGTTGACCATATTTCATGTTGAATGGTTAATCAAACTCCTTCGTCCTTACATAGCTAATGAGGTTTAAATTGTAATTAGGGGATGTTTGGATGTTGTTTGTGTAATTATCACCCCATCTCGAAAGAAAAGGGCATTGTTGTGGTTGAATTTTGGTGTAATATCAATTAGAGCCAATTGGCCTACCAAAATCTCTTCCAAAAATATTTTAGAAAGTATAAAATACCTACCAAAATAGGGTAAGAAATGGAGAGGTGAGATACTAGTAATGAAAGAAAAGGAAACAAGAAGAAATTAATCCTTCACGTCGAGTTCACCAATTTATGCGGATGGAAATTGACATGCAATATTCAACTCGCACTCGATCCCATGAGGTCATTTTGGAGCACCCAATGTTTAATGTGTGGCTAACTATAGGAGGATCAATTACTAAGATATGGTAGTGTGATCTCCTAGTAGTTGAGTTGGCAAAGGGGAGATTTAGAGGCTATGAACAAGTAGCGTAAATTCCCTATAGTTTTCTAACTGAATCTCAAGGTTAAAATAGTTTGAAGTGTCCAAATTAACTAAGATGAAACTAAAAATCTATGCTACTACTGGAAGGGAAACTAATCTAAACAAATCACAAAAAACTGAAATATTACAATCATAAATAATAATTTACTTTTGTTCTAAATAATCAAATCTACTTTTACACTAAAACTAACAAAGAAAATAACTAGGTGTGGTTATTCACCTGCTATGAGTGTATTGAAACTAAACCAACTTAAAATAAGAACTTTAAAAAATGATATATGATATGTAGACAACCTCCTACATATATTCTATCCTTTAGATCCACAGGGATGGGAAGAAGAGGATCCGTCAACGGGAGCTACTATTAATGATTTAAAACCCTCCGGAAATTAACTAATTACTTGCAAATGAAATAATATTGGTTTTCTATTCTATTTGATATGATGTAAAAATGATAAATTGGAGCAATGAAGAAAATCAAACAAAAACTCCAACTCATAATTCATAGAAGAGAGGTAAATCTAGCTGTGTGATGACTTGTCCCCTCACTTTATCAGTTCCTTCTCGTGTGTCCATATGAGTCAAGGAATTGGGAATACAAAGGCAATAATAGGAGAATGTGCTTGAGAAATGGCAGCTTGAAGGCATTACAGTTTGATGCAAGTGGAAGAGGGATAAAAATAGTGAACAAAGCTTGGCTATGTAATTTCCATCAGGATTGTGGCAGCAATACTATGCAAGATACAAAAATTCTCAAGCCATTTTCTTGAATACAAGCATTGAATATATAGGAATTGGATGTGATGTTCCATCATGCACAAGGAAATCTTGGTGTGTGAAATCATTGGGTGAAGATGCAATTCAAACTAATTAAATCTATTTAAAAATAAAAGAAGGAAAGAATGTCATGTAATTAAGATTATTTTTAGGCAATCACGTTCACAAACACACCTTAGAAGTCAAGTTAAGTGAAATCATGCATGTTAAAATCACACATGAAGAGTTTTAAAATAATTATGTAGGACCGCTTTGCCCTGCCTAGGTGGTGGCTCGAGAACCTCTACCCAAGTAGAGTCGTGGTCATGACACTAAAGGAAAAAACATGCACGAAAGAAATGAGCAAGAAGATGGAAGAAAGTGTGGAAACGTTAAATACAAGCATCTAGGCTATAAATATATAATTTGAATGAGCTTAGGAACTTAAATACCTTCTCAAAGGACATGAATCATCACTCGAGACTTTTGTAAGCTGTTTTCTAAAAATGTAACAAAAGTAATTTTGGGTGTCTATAGTACCCATCTATAAACTACAATATTTCTAGAATAAAAAGACAAGGATAAGAAGAAATTCCATCCATCCTCCCAAGAATATTATTCTATATGAATACACCATGTACCAAGTGAATAATAAAAGGATCCCTAAATAGACAAAGTTTTATTCCCATATAAGGAAAAATGACTCATATGTGAGGAAGAAGGGCCAAATACTCCATGAAGGGATGGTGAATCTGAAGAGACAACAAAGAATGAAGATGGAATGTCTGAAACTATATAGAAGTAGAGTGCTCGATGTCCGATGACTCTGAATTAAAGTTCCCACTCCACGAAAAGTATGCAGTGGACTAGAAGTAGGTGGATTAAGAAGAAACTCCTCAAGATGTGGTAAGTGATAGGTGGATGGTGGAGGTGTGTACCCATCATTATGGAAATAAGCTATTCTAGAAAATAATTCATCATCATCAAAAGTTTTCTTGAGCTCAAAAATGAAATCAAGTACAAGTGATTTAGATGAAGAATATGAAAGAGGAGCAAGTGAGAAAAAGAGTAAAGTTGAGTGTGAAGTTCAACTATACCTACTCTGCAATGGTAGTGTCAATATGTATGTCTCTGACACAAATAGAATCCACATTGAACTCAACCTAAATTCCTTGACTTAAGTTGGGTAATCTGATAAAATTATAGGAGGCTAGTTATAAGTGAAGGATTAATAAGCTTATATGTTCCACCATTCAATTCAACAGACCCTCTCCCAAAAAAAGAACATAAGTGTCATCACCAACCCAAATAGAAGACATGTCACATGGTTGTAATGAAGAAAACTCTATGTGTTACAAGGCCATATGATGAGATGCAATGAATCAATAACCCATGTAGGAGTAGGTGACACAACTCCAACTAGAGATCTTCCCTTTTTTTCCCCTTAAATAATTATTTTTCTTTCCCTTTCCATTTTCCATTATCTTTTTCCTTAGAAAATTTTTGAGTTCATGAAGATGGTTTGAGTGACTCAAGTATATTCTATGTGGTTGTTCTTATGAATACTCATGAGGACATCAATCTTTTTCTTCAAATATTGTTCTTCATCATGTCTACTAGTGCAATACCCAAATTTTATCCATTCTTTGGGAGGCTTAGAACTATAAGAGTAAGTGGAAGAGTTATATTTGGTGGTGGATTGGTCCTTTTTGTTCTCATGATCCTTGTTGTTCTATTTCTTCTCTTTTGAAGCCTTGTTTGTCATGACCCACAATGAGAGCATGGGATTTTATATATTTTAGAGTACCCATTTGAATTAGCTTATCATGTTCCCTAGTCAAATCAGAAATAAAATCATCAAAGGAGGGAATAGTCCAACTTACACCAAGTTCCCTTTTTGTTTGTAATAGAAGGTAGAGACAAAAATAGAATAGTCAGGACCAAGTTTGGAAAGGATGGAAATAATGAGCCATGATTCATTTTTGTCAATTCCACAATCTTTCCATTATAATCTTAGAGATTTGAGTTTGGTGAAGATTTCATAGAGAGTGTCGAAAATTCTACGCTGAGATTAATCAACTCATTTTATAGTTCATGCCCTCTCATTTCATCATATTTCCAATTTTTTTTTCTAAGGCATCACAAAATTCCTTGATGTTTTGGACGAGTTAATATGAAAACACAGTTTTGGAGACATAGGAAGCAACAAAAAACTAATGAATTTATCACATTCGTGAAACCATTTTTTTCTTTCTAAAACATTTGTTGGTTGAACTTATAATCTCATAGTTATTTAGTAGAGTTCTTTTTTTGTAAGATAGTTACCATAAAATCTTTCCATTCATGATAGTTGAAGGGAGTAAGAAAGGGAACCGAGTTGAGATATATAGTAGATAAACATGAGAGAAAAAATATGGCTGAAAGAAAATAACTACATAAAATAAACACCACTGTTGATTATAGAAATTTACAAGTAGTGTGTTGATTACACTAGGTGTTCATGCCATGTTAAGTGATTGATAACTCACCTTATAATTGAAAAAATATCACACAAGCTTGGAGACCAAAATAAGATCATTTATATGAAATGAATCATTGTAATAAGCACAAAACCAAGTAAATAATATAAAGCGATGAGAATGAGGCTCTCTCTTACCGTAAGGTTGTGGTAGACAGGCTCACTAACCCACTGAGAAAATATGAGTAATTACTGATGAAGAGATGGAAAAGGGGGCTCAAAAAAGCCTAATAACCCTATTTTAAATAAAAAAAGATAGATTTTTCCCTTTAAATTGTTTTTTTCTTAATTTGATGCTAGGATTAATTAATATTAATTAGCCTGGATTAAATAACAAGTAAAAAAGGAAGGAAAAATTTACCTTTTCAAGGGTGGATGGGCTAGCTCGGTTGGGTGAGATAGTTGGTTGGATGTTAAGCTATGTGGAAGGGCCCGAGTTGGCTTGATGCATGTGTTAGCTAAGTCTATGTTGGGCGAGCTCTGTTAGGAGGTGTTGAGTTGGAGTGCTTGAGATGGAGGGCTGGAGGTATGATTTGAATGTGTGGTGGGTGAGCAACCGCATGTGGCGAGATGATAAGGTAAATGGTCGAGCTCAACGAGAGAGACAAAGTCCTCCACAAGGAAACCGAGCTAACGAGAGATCCTTCCACATGGTAGGTAACAAATGAGCTAATGAGTAGGTTAGGTAACAACCAATAACCATACTAGTGGATATTATGATTGAGTTGAATACAAAATAGGGGTCGAGCTCAAGGAAACAAGCTCCAATAGAGGAATTAAATGAAATGCAAGGATGACACGGGAAACAACAACCATGAGCCATAATAGTGTCAAGATGAGAAGGTTAACCGTGGGGATGAAGATGCTTGGGATAAATGAGAGAGATGAGGTCAAGGTGATGCGAGAGAAAAGATGAGACGAATTCTAAGTTATGTAAAAACAAGAAAAATGGGATATTTGAAGAAAAAAACCATGAAAATAAATTCTAAACATAGAGAGGGATGCGGCTTGAGATAATTTCAACATAAGAAAAAACAAAGTTTAATGTAGAGATAAATGTGAGGTAGGAAGAGTTATTCCATAACACTTAATGAGATGATCATGTGAACATCGGGGAGAAGGTTAAGGTGAGCTAGGACATATTAGTTCCCAACTTAGCGAGATGGGGCTGAGTTAGGTTGAAAATGGAATACTACACACTTTTCACCTAAACATGCACTTCAAACCTAGAATTTTAAAATGTAGATGCAAATAAAAAACTGCAAATCACACAAAACATCAACACACTATAAAAGTAAAGAACAAAGTAGAATATTAAAAACTTACACATGAAACTAGAAAATCAAAAAATGAAACATCATAAGAAACAACCATAATGAGTGAAACAATTATAGACCATGATATTTGATATAATGTGAGAACATGAGGAAACACGAGGATCAAGAAGGAATATATGCACATTAAATAAGTTACAATCAAACCAAGACATGAAGTAGCTCTAAGATGAAATCAAGAATTCAATCACAAGAATTGTGCATGCAAATAAAATAGGTCTACTCATGCTCATAGATCAAAATGAAAATGTACAAATAAGAGTGTTGTGTAACTCCCAATGCAAGACCCATCATACCTCCATAATGGAGAAGAGGAGTTACATTCTAAAAATGGAATGTAACTCCTATATACGCACTTTTTGACACATATGAAATATACCATGAAATAACATTTCATATGAATCCTAGTGAAACATAATGACCTATTCTCTCTCCTATGTAAGATGATTCACCTTGTGAGGAGTAAATTAACCTAATTAATGAATAAAAGATGAAAATTACCACTCACATTAATATAACTAAGCTAACGACATGAATTTTTCCAAATATATTTCTTAAATACTAGAGAAAGTTAGCTTGATGTCATTAATGAGAAGAATATGGATTTGAGTTTGAATAGGATAAGGGAGAGGAATTTGCAAGGAATTTTAAAATTTAGAAATAGTGGGAGGAAACAATTGTAAAAGTGGATCCAACATCTCATTTGAGGTTTGATGGGAGGTTTTAGAAGTGTTTTTAGGAAGAAATGAGAGTACTATTAAAAGGTGATTTGTAATTATGCCAAGAATAAGCTAAGGAAAATGTTGAGTAAACAAAAGATAAAGCAAAAGAGATGAGATACGAGTGATCCCGTGGGATCCTTTAGTGTTGACCACCGATGTAATAGTTTAAAATTATGTTATAAACTCTATAATAGCCCCATTAGAGGGATTATTATTTTAGATTTAATTAATTCAATAAATTTAATAGGGTTTTTTTGTTAGGTTGATGTATTCCATTGCTTGTTGACACGAAAAATGGTACAAGATCATCCTAATCCCACATGACCATCTATCAAGATGTATTAGAGAATGAATAAAAAATCATGGAGATAATTTGAGAGAAGTTTGATGGATGGTATATTATTGATCACGAGGCAACTAGCTAAATAAAAAATTATTCCACCAATAATATATGTCAATGAAGGTGCAATGAATAAAATAATCATGGGTGTAATTAAAAAATCATGAATAAACTAAGAGGTGTAAGAACTAGGTTGGATGTTTTTAAAGAAGATATATGGAGAGGATTTATAGCTCAAGATGATAAAATTGATGATGAAGAAGAAGATGGAGGTATAGGAAATGAAATAACAAGAGGAGATATAAGACATGAAGAATAATTTATTGATTCGGAAAAATGTTAATCTTGAGAGTTATTTAAATAATAGGTCACGACCAAGGAGAGATGTTCCATTGTTCTTAGGAATACTAGTGCAAGAATACATGTTAGATTGGCTCACAAACATGACTTGTATTAATTTTATTTTAATGAGATTAATGATCCATAGAGACACAAGGTAGTGAAAACCAAGTTGAAATAGTGTGCAACCATATGATAGAAAGACATTCACAATGAGTGTAGAAGGAAAGGAAAAGATAAGATAGTACCTTTGGGATAGAATGGTCACTGTATGAAGAGAAATTTTATACTATCTAATTATCAAATAAATTTACTTAAGAGGTATTAAAACTTTAAGGAAAAGGATATTTTAGTCATGGACTACATGAAGGAGTTACAAAAATCATGGTAAGATCAAGGCATGCTAAGGTCAACCAAGAGAACATTTTGAGATACATAAATGGATTGATATTTGGAATTAAAGAAGATATAAGTATTAAAATATTGAGGAAGCTTAATAGTTATCCTTGGAGGTTGAAGAAAATTTGTCATGTGAGATTCAAATTGTAACCCATAAAAGAAGTTACTATATGCATGGAAGAGGTGGAAATAGTCATGGATATAACAAGCCACTATAAGATGAGTGTTATAGTATGAAATCAAATGAAAAATTAGTTTGTAAGAAGGAGCGTCATACTCATCAATATGGTATGAAATATTTACTTAAGGAAGGAGAATATGATTATATATGGAACATGTTTCATGTGTGGAATCATAGGACATCAAGTATACGAACATTCAAGTTTTCAAGTGATGTAAAAGTAAGAACATAGAAGTTAACATGCATGAAATACATGGTGATGCGAGAATCGTAGGATCTATAAATAATTTAAGACTAGAGAGTGAAATTTTTTTATGATAATAAAGTCATTGTTGAATAATACAAAAAAGAGGATAAACTTATGCAACATAAAAACATCTATGAAGCATATGAAAGTAGGGAGGAAAGTTTTGCAAAGGGATTGTTGAAAATTAAAGTAAGGAAAATATATTTTACTAAAAATTTGAAGAGATATTAGGGATGAAAACATTGTGTATCACAATTCCTATAAAGTTTCTTGTTTATAGAAATTCCATAGAGTTTTGGTGAATGATAAATGTATTATTAAGTTCCAAATAAGTACCTATTGCGATGAAGTGTCATTTGATGTATTACCGATGGATGTTTTCCATATATTCTAGGAAGTATTTGGTAGTATGACCACTACGTTATCAAAGATGGGAGTGTAAATGTTATTTTCATAAAAAATTATAGAGACAATTTAACCCGCCACCTTTAAAGGATAATGATGAAAGTGAAGCGCACATTGGAGTTTTCATAAGAGTTTTAGTCGTTTCAAAAATTAATTGCTATAAGATGTTGAGGAAGAGAAAGTATGTTATGTTCTTGTGCTAAATAAAATGAACAAATATTGTGTGAATGGTGAATAAATCCCAAATTTTCACAAGGATTATTTCAAGACGTGGTATCAATCATCATGGGTAAATTTTTATAAATAAAACAATGTATGGGATGGCTCCTAAACAAAATAAAAATGTGATATGTCAAGTGTAAGTGTTATTGGATAGAGAAGTAGTTCACAAATTTTGATCTTGTGTGTAGTACCCGTTGGTTTTGAATTAGCACTTTATAGTGATCAACATTAAGGGGATAACAAGTCCTCCTCTTTATGGGAGAGGTTACCTTATTGAAAGTGAGTAGCAAAGCTTATCTAAAAATATAAAACTTTCATATTGATGAGGACTTCTGATTATTTCAAAATGTTTCATACCAATATGGATTATCAATAGATAAGAATTGAAGGACCAAGAAAATATAACAGTACTTTCAAGTAATATAGATAGCAAGAATATAACCTTACATGTACTTAAAAATAGGGATACATAATAGAATCATTAACATTTGCAATATCAAATATTATTCCACAGGAACAAATTTATGGAAATCATATGATAAGAAAAAAAGGTTTCTTCACATGAAAGGTTGATGAATCACAAAATTCAGACAAGAAAAGGAAAGGATAGTAGATGAAAATTGGAGACAAGGGAAATTCTTCTATATTGATTACTTTCAATTCCCTTTACATTTAAAAAAGTATCATAGTCCTGCCATTATAAATAATGGTGTGAATAGCCCATTTAAATAGTTTACAAAAATAGTTACATTCGGTTCCTACTTCTTTTAGTAAAAAAGATTAAAGATTACTTAAGAAATACATTAATAGAATGGTCCTTAACCAAATATTACATCATGGGCTAACAACTTCAAGTTAGAGGAAGTGTCTTAGGATTTTGAGGTAGAAACATCCAAAGGAGGATTAGGAGTGCCAGTGTCTTAAGATTCGATGTTTAAATATTTTCAATGCTTTAACTATCTCCATGCATTTCGGGATGGTGGTGTTAGAAGTGGCATGAGTCCATATACCAAGGAACTTCTCCATATCCTTCTCGAAATATGTGTTTTTGAGAAGCTCCTTGTTTTCCTCAGTGATAGATGATTGAAGGGAGCATACCCCTTTCATCTTATCTTTAGACATTAAAATTTCCTTGAAAAATGTACAAAAGCCGAGCCTTGATCTCTTGTATAGAAAAGTGATCACCTGAGGCTTCATTCTGGATTTGACAATGAATATCTTGGAAGGTAGATAGAACACAAGCCTTAAAAGCTTCTCCTTTTTCCACATATTTTTTAGCTATCCCAATGCTTCTTCCAAAACTTTGATCTTCCACTCAACACTGAAAACCCAGGGTCTTGACAGATCACTCTTGGCCTCATGAAATACCTTTCTTGCCCACAATATCGACTCATATTTATTACTCATCAAATAGAGATCCTAGATGCATTCACACCATAGCTTCATTTCTTTCTCTAAGCCATTGAGTGTTGTGGTGAATTTCAAATAGTAATTTGGACACCTTCTCATATGACTTGAAGGCCTCCTCAGTGAAGTTCAATCCCGCCATTGTCATATCATCAACCAATGATTCAATGGCCTTTCCATAGGTGGCATACTTATGAATATATTTGATGGTCTTAACTTCATCCTTGCTAAGAAATATAGGAGGTGGAAGATTGGTTAGTGGAGTTGGATCCAAGACTTTATCCTTTGCCAATAAGGATTTGATAAAATTTGAAATAACTTAGTTTTGTTCCTCCAATTGTTCCACAGATTTTCTTACCCTTCTCAACACATTCAATAACTTTGGTCATAGTTTCTATGAGGTTATGAACTTCACTTTCAAGTGTGGAATCTCCAACTGGAATCCTTGTGGGTTCCAAGTCAGAAATTAAAAGGTCTTTCTCGTTTTTTTCTACCTTAGGCTTTGCAATTTCCATGAATTGTTGGCCCTTAGAATTTGACATCAACCTTGATGTACTATTTTATTTCTTTACCGAAGGAGGAGGAGTAGTCCCGAGCATGGATTCCACATCATCAATCTTGGGAACCATAATTTGAGAAGTAGACTTCCTTTTCTTTTTATCAACAAAAGGTTGAACCCAACAAAAGGAAGAAGAAGAGGTAGAAGGGGAAATCGGTCTAAATGTAGTGTACTCATTACACTCAATGTTTTCACCACATATGTCTCTAATAGAGAATTTGGCATATCTTCGAAATATCATGGAAGAAGGGTCCACCAAACCTAGAGACTCAGAAATTTGGCCTTTAGTTTCCATCGAGTAGTATTGACAGGGGTTTTTCCTCTTCTTTCATCTTTTCATTGTTATCCTCACTCAAAACAACATCTTCGGGCCTTATAGGAACTTGTGAGCTGCTCCAAAGTAAATTCCACCTTTTCTTCTGCAATGTTCTCTTACTTGATAGCCTTGAATTTCTTCATGTGTAAATTTGTTGATGAGGAAGGAGTGGGTATTCAAGCACCTCAACATTGAGCGCAAGTTATTATTTTCTAGAGATAGGAAGTTTCTTTTGTTGAAGACCTATATTTTCTCATCTTGAAGGCTTTCATCTTCTTATCAAATACGAGCTTGGTACTTACAAGAACAAGGTTTATCATCTCTTTCAAATCATCCTTCTCTGTTACAAATCAATCAATGGTTTCAAGAGGATTGTGTTTGATGGACCTCTTATATTCAATGGATTGTAGGTCTTCATCATCATCTTAGAGATTATCAGGTACCATGTAGATATTGAAAGCTATGATTTGTTAAAGATAATTTTTCCAAAGTATCTTCTCGTGGCCTCAAAATCATCTATGCAATCATCCCAATAATCTTCATTATCTACAAGATGATCGAAACCCATCCGAAATTATCAACAATATATCCCTTGATAGCAATGTAAGTTATAAGCTTGAAGTGACAAAGGGTGAGAGGATAAATGGTTCTATCAATGTTCTAAGCATCCAGGGCTGTCTTGCATGAATAATTTCCCAATGTGATAGGGAAATAGATGCCAACAATATTTTTATCTCTGTAAGTCCTGTGAACTTTGTCTAATTGTCTACAAATCTCAACAAGGGCCATTTTGTCATTACAAAACATAATAAGATTTAGTGGAGGGACCTCAAAACTAGCTAGCCTGATGTATGAAAACTTTCTGAATTGAGTGAAGAAACTCCCATATTTAGAGATCAAGGTATTTGCCTCCTCGAAAAATCTTCGAGTAGTATTTCCTTCAAAAAGCCTCACAATGTACATGGTGAAAGTGTCATTGAATCTCTTGAACTGATGATTTTTGAATTTGAGGGTGAATTGAGGACAATATTCATAAATAGGAGCATTTCTTATCTTCGATGAAGGAGAAACCAAGCCATTCCTTAGATGCTACAATGGTGTACATGAAATAGGACATGTAGAATGTCTGAGTTCTTTGAACATTGATCAACTATTCTGTTAGGTTCTCACAGATTATCTCACCCCAATTCAAATTATGCTTCCCTTCATAAATGATATTGATATATTGACACATCTAAAAGTGAAATTAATTTGTTGAGGGAATTCCCATGATCCTAGCAAGAAGAGTGATGATGTATGAAAGTTCTTCCTTAAAATAAACCCTGAAAAATGACTTAGAAATTTGGGATGCTCTTTTCTTAGGGTTCTTTAGCCATGATTTAGCTACCCTGGTCTTATATCTCTTACTTTCATGGTCAAATAATGTTTGTGCTTGAGAAAGAGTGAGAGTATTAGCATCTTCCACCACTAGGGATATAGGGAAGCACAAATAGCATTAGAATCTAGTCACACAACCACTTCACCATGAATATCAATAATCTCCTTATACTCTAGATTGAAATAGGTCCACAAGTGAGCACACTATCAATGCACTAGGCAGAGATAGTGAAACACCATGCAAATGTAATTCCAGTATATTTGATTAACTGGGTGATGGGGTATGGTTATCACATCCAAGTCTGCTATAAAAGTCATCAAAGTCGAGGTGTTGCACTTCACTATCCACGATATTAGGCACAAAGGTTTATAATGAGGAGATATGCTCATGCCCTTTGTATTTAATCTTCATTATGTGAGAGATAAAGAGAGAAATAACCTTCGAGTGAGCGTATCACAATTTCCAACAATCCTGTAAGAGAGAAAACAAAGGCACAGATGTGGGCAATGACTTATTTTTAAGAACGTGAGTGGAAGAGAGTGAGAAAGTAAGTGTGTGAATGAAAGAATGGTTACCTTCCTTTAAATATCCATGAATTTGAGTTGATGGAGAGAGAAAATGATGAATGTGTAATAAATTACTCTCATGCCGACTCAAAAAGGTGAAATGCGGAAAACGTGGAACAAATTGGTACATAGGGTCTATGGGACGAAAGGACATGAGGGACGTGAAAATACCGATTCAAGAAGAATGCGAGAAAAAGTAGGTTCTAAGAGCACAGATGGTCCATGGGATGCAAGGATATGAGGGACATGTGGAGACAATTTTCTTTGACGTTAAAACAATGAGGGTAAAGTGGCAAATTGGTGAATAGAAGGCCTAACGACAACTTTGTGACACGCGGAACAAAATGTCTAACTTAGTAGATGGTGAATCATTGTGGGTAAAGTGGAAAATTGGTGAATAGGAGGCCCGACGGTACTTGGGACACGTGAGATAAAAATGTTTGACTTATTTTGCAAAATATTACAAATGACCTCAAAGACTGAAATTTTCTAACTTTTTGAATTATCTCCTTCACTTAAAACACTTCCAAAGGACACTTCTTCAAAATTTTAAAAATTTATCTTGGAAAAGAAGGGAAAATTTGAAAGGTGACAATAGCTGGCTCTTTCTATGGATGACTTGACTAGGACAGAGGGACAAGGCAAGATCAAACACCAAAAGAAAATTCTAGGAAATAGACTAGTGCCTTATCCATTGGGAAAATAGATTCAAAGGAAAAGAAATACAAAAGACAACACAAAAGGGGAAAAGAAACAAGACACAAGGGAAAGACCAAAAACAAGACAATATACATAATATACAAAAGGACTACCTAGTCACCTAGAACTTGAACAACTTCAAATATTTTCCACTATAAGGAAGTGGGAGAAGAGATCCATCCATATAATTGAAATAGAAAGAATTTTCTCCGGTGAAGTGTCTTATCTTGAAAGGACCAAGCTAAAGAGAATCAAACTTACCATGGCTTCCATAAGGCTCATGCCTTTTTCCCATAATAGGACAGTGTCTCCCACTTGAAAATATCTAGGTCTGGCCCTTTTGTCAAACAAAGCTTTCACCTTTTGTTGGTGAGAAGAGATTCTATTAAACTTACACCATGTCCTCATAAAATTTTTGGAGATACATGATCCTTTTGTCCAAATAACCGATGAAACTTGAATCCTCAATAGCCTTCACCAAGTGCAAGGCTGAAAATTTAACTATTACTAACAAACCTGAGCTTTAGAACCATACACCACTTTGAAAGGAGACATTCCAATTGCTCTTTTGGGTGTTATTCTATTTACCTGAGAGGGCATCATAGAACTTCTTGTACCAATTCCTTTGAGAGTCATTGACAAGCTTCCAGATGATGGATACCAAATTCTTATTAGTTTATTTTGCTTTTGTGTTTCCTTAGGGTAATAACATGAAGAATGAGAAAGGAAAAATCCATACTTGTAGTAGAAATCCATCAATTCAGAAGAAGAGAAATTGGAAGCATTATCAATTACAATTTTGTTTGGTATTCCAAATCTTATCAAGATGTTCTCTTTGATAAAATTACACACCACCTCAGAGGTAGTACTTTTGACTGGAATGGCTTCCACCCATTTTGTGAAGTAGTCTATAGAAATTATCCCATGAGTGTGTTTAGTATTAGAATGTGGGTTAAGAGTTCCAATAAAATCCAATCCCCCACTTTGTTGAAAAGGTTCATCAACGATTCTTTGGTTTAAGTGGTAAAGCAACCAATTTAGGCCTCTCGACAAAATTTTTGACAGGCTTCAAACTTTCCTACCAAATTTGATGCATCTTAGAAAATGTCAGCCAATAGTACCCTACACAAATAATTTTGTGAGTAGTGATAGCAGATAAGAAATGCCCTCCATAGGCTTGATCATGAAAAGTTGTGAACAATTTCTTCTGCTGCTCTTTGTCCACACATTTAAGGAATCTTCCATCCATGCCTCATTTGAACAAAGCATTTTCCCATAATGTGTAATGTACAGACCTTAGCTTAATATCTCTCTTTTCCTTAGCACTTAAGTGGGATTTACATTATCCATATGTAATAAAATGTGCAATATCAACATACCACTCGTTTATTAAAGCGAGAAAGAGAACATCAACCCCTTATATGGACAATTCCTCATCAACTCCCTTAGTGATAAGTTCACATAAACCTTTACCCTGGACTAGATTTTTGGCTTTATATCAAGGTCATACTTATAATCCTTTGTCACCCAATT
Source organism: Taxus wallichiana var. yunnanensis (assembly GCA_018340775.1). Taxonomy (NCBI): domain Eukaryota; kingdom Viridiplantae; phylum Streptophyta; class Pinopsida; order Cupressales; family Taxaceae; genus Taxus; species Taxus wallichiana. The sequence continues at coordinate 686,432,187 of CM031238.1, read as the reverse complement.
ACCTCACTTCAATATTCTATTGTGTAAGAATAGACTTAATAGTTGTATTAGGTACAAATACAACAAAGTGAGAATTAAGGACATAAAAATAAAACTGCTTGATAACTTTGAACACTGCAAAAGCGTGTTTCTCCATCAAAGTATACTTCAATTCATGAGATTTCAAAACATAGCTCATGAAGGCAATCGAAAGTTCATGATTCTCATAATTTTTTTGAGTTAGTATAGTGGCCAAAGTACTCTCAGTAGCATAACAATAGATAATAAAATCCTTGCTGAAATTAGGACATGCTAGGATAGGAGTTTTAGCAATAGCTTTCTTGATATCCTCAAAAGCTTCTTTTCCTTCAGAATTCCAACCAAAATTTTTCTTCCCTTTCATCATATGAGTAATTCTCATAGTCAGTTCTACAAAATCTGGAATGAATCTCCTCAAGAAATTTATCTTTCCAAAGAAAGAGTGAACACCCTTTTTGCTTGTAGGAAGAGGAATTTGTTGGATTGCCTAAACTCTTTTTGGATCTATCTTGATCCCCTCTTTAGAGAAAATATGCCCAAGAAACTTTCCTTCAAGTAACACAGAAGACAAATTTCTTAGGATTAAGGGATACTCCATGTTCTCTACATTTTTGAAGGACTGTTTCAAGATGCTAAAAGTGATCTACCCTTGTCTTGGAGAAAATAGTCAAATCATCAAGGTACACAATGATACATTTCCCTTTGAGACTACCAAAATCTAAGTCCATTTCCCTCTAGAAAGTGGCACCAACATTGATAAGACTGAATGGCATCCTCTTGTAGGTGAAGGTGCCCCAAGGAGTAGTAAAGCGTATTGTGCTGATGCGGGATATCGACATCCACTTGATTATATCCGGAGAATCCATCCAGCATGGAAAAAATCTTAGAGCCTGTGATATCCTGTAAGATTTTATCCATCATGGGAAGAGGATAGTTTTGTTTTAAAGAATCTGATTCAGATTTCTAAAATCTACACAAATCGAATCTCACCATTCTTTTTCCTTACTTGGCACAATGTTGGCGATCTAGGTTGAATGATGTATAGGAAAGATAATATTTTCTTTTAGTAAATTTTGAATCTCTTGGTAAATGGTGTCAACAATCTTGGGATTGTATTTCCTTTGCTTTTGTCTAAAAGGTTTAATCCCAAGTTTCAAAGGAATATAATGTTGCATCTCTTTTGGATGAAAGGATTTAAGATCATCATAGGAATAAAAAAGAATGTCAGCATACCTTTTCAATAGGTTCATTGCTTTCTTCCTTTCTTCTTGAGTGCAATATTTCCCAATATTCACCATCTTGGGTTCATCATTATTTCCAATATTGACCTTCTCATACTCAACATATTGATGTACCTATCATGCTTATCAAATAGATCCTCTAGTCTCATTAGTCCTTTTGGTATCTTGTTACCCCTTAACCTAATATAGCCATCTGATCCATTTCTTTGTTGATATCATCATCATTTGAGGGCACATATTCTCTAGGAAGAGTCTCACTTCCTTCAAAATATAACTGATTAAAGTTATCCTTAAGCTCCAAGAAAGAGAGCAAGTGTTTATCATCATTGAAAACTTGCCAGTTTTTTGCATTATCTGGCACACTAGGCCTATGAATCATTTCAATGGTAAATTTCTCTTGAGAGAAATATGGGCGAGAATAAATAGGTATCTGAAACAACCAAAGAATCAGCCCTAGTGTTCTTTTCTCTTGGCATAGCCTCAATTGACAAAGCGTCGAAATTCAATGAAATCCCAAACAAGACTTCTATAATGTTTCAATATCTTATTATTGACTTGGAAAATATCACGACCTATTTCACAATCAACTCTGCATCACCATGAGCACAAATATTCTTCGCTCGATTTATTTTGCCATGTTCAATACAAGAAGAAGAGCCTCATATTCAGCTGTGTTGTTTGTGTTTGTAAAATAAAGTTTATATGAAAATTGATGAATCTTCTCTTTGGAGAGATTAACACTACCCTAGCTCGAGAACCAACTAAATAACAACTTTCATCAAACTCCAAGGTCCAAACAATATTAGGATTATGAATCACTCCCTTAGGAATTTTTTTCCTCATCGTTTGACATGATCATATAATTACCATGCCCTATATCTTGATAGAGTATTTGTGCTTCTAGATCGTTAGTCTTTTGAACAATGTACTCGAGTCTATCTTTACGATAGCAACTTTTTTAATTTTTCCATTGACCAGGATGAGAGTGTGTGACCAGTCCATTTGGATCTCATCTCCTACTTCTCTAAAAAAAATTCTAGTTAGTAACATACCATATGATGGAGGACTATTAACCACTAAAATAGTGGCTTTGACCCTCTTTATGCGGAAAAGAAGCAAAAGCTACTTGTGCATTTTTTATTCTTCTTACCAATGGTACTTCTCTACCCTCCATGGAATAGAAGGAACCAAAAGTATGTGTTAGAGTTAGGCCTAATGTGTGAGTTAATTTTATAGGAATCACATTGTCCGATGCTCCTGAGTTAATAACACAATTAATAAGTTTGTGGCTAGCTATGAGAAGATTTACATAGAATGGTATAATTTTCTCATTAGATGAGAGACTATAACCACAAGAATTTGTTGAGATGAGGGGGAGGAGTGGGAAATATACCTTTAGAAGTATTCCCGGGTGAAGTTCTAGATTTGGAATTGATGAATTTCACCACCTTGTGCAAAGGCATTTTGGTGAGTACGGTAAAATTCTGCCTCGAGATTTGAATCTTTGTCCTCTTAATTTGGTTGATGATATAAAAAGATCTAGAGGTGGATGGGGCATCACTACTAGAAAGGAGGGACACTTTGGAATTATTAGGTTTAGGAGTTGTAGGGAAAGAAGTTTTGGAAGTAGAGGTAGAAGGAGAAGAACTAGCATTACTCACCTTTTGTGTGGAGGTAGTGGGAATAGGGTCTCCTCTCCTTGCAACTACCAGAATAGTTAGAAGGACCTCCTTAGATTTTTTAGAGAGCTGTACCACTTTTTCATTCCTGTTCATTTGCTCTTGAGTCATAACAACATATGAATCACTATTCATATCTACCACTACTTCATCGTATTCATCTTCATCATCCACACCTTCAACAGTGAGGAAATTGACTTGAGAATCACCAAGATCTTCCTATTCTTCATCAACCTCTTCTTCAGGCTCCTCATAGTCTTCATTCTCCTCCTCATCATCAGGTTCTTGAACTTCATATGTTGCATTGAATGGAACCTTGATGGGTAGGTCTTTAATATCTAATTTAGGTTGAGAAGAGGGCAAACGATTCCTAGGTTGAAAATTCTTCCTTGGAATATCTTGGTAAGGATCATGTTGGGCCAATTGTTTCTTGATAGCAATAAGGTCATTTGCCAACTTCTGCACTAATTGATCAAAATTAGCTCCTGAGGAGGAAGAAGAAGATGCTTTAGGCTTGGAGGGTTCTTTTTCCAATTTACTAGAAATGATTAGATCATCCTCAACACTAATAGGCAATCATTGATCATCATCTAAAGTTAGAATATTATCCCTCTTTAGTGCATAACTTACTTTAGGTAACTTAGTATTGAGGAAAAATCACTTTTGGATTCGATCTACAGGATAGGTGGTTTGTGGAATTTTATGAATAAACTTGTTGAATTTGGTCACAAAATTCCTCATGGGTTCGTATGGATCCTTTTTGATATGAGAAATTTTGGCTAAGAGGACACGCACATCTTTAGTAGGTTTAAAACGTTGCTCAAACCGAGTTGTGATGGCAGTCCAACTAGTAATCAAACCATCGGAAGGTGATAAAAACCGTCACTGGAATTGTCCTGTAATTTTTCCACAAACATCCACGAAAAAACATCCTCGTGTTTAACCCCAAGGATCCCACATGCTACAAAAGCTGCAATATGTTCATCGGGTGTACTTTTTCATCACCTTGGAATTTAGAAATTTTTTTTTGCTACCCCTAGGTAATTCGTGCAATGGTTGAGGAAGAACAAGAGGTCCAACACGTTGTCCCTAAGGCAATGATGTTGCCATCATTAGAAAGATTGAATGAAGGGGAATTGTAACTTTGACAAGTACTAGAGCATAGAGGCTAGGACTGGTTTGATCTTGAGGACTGTTGTTCCTAGAAAATATTTCTTTAGTAGGAGGTGTTCTTGCAGATTGATTTCTTTTATTCCTTCTTGCCAAAGGAAGAGAGAATCCTTGATGTTCTAGAAGTTGAAAATGGGGATCTTATACGCCAAGGGCTCTTTGACCACTGTATATCTCTCGATCCACTAGTTTAGAAACTAGTCTTGAAGTTATTTAGAAAGGGATATGTTGAAATGAAATCCCTAGTAGAGTCACCAAAAATATTGGTTTTTGAATTAGCACTTTATAGTGATCAACAGTCAGGGGACAACTAGTCCCTCCTCTTTATGGGAGAGGTTCCCTTATTTAAAGCGAGAATAAAATCTTATCTACAAATATACAATTTTCATATTGATGAGGACTTGAATATTTCAAAATGTCTCATACTAATATGGATTATTAATACATAAGAATTGAAGGACAAAGAAACCTGAAGGGAAGAATATAACATTACTTTCAGGTAATATAGATAGCAAAATACTTACATGTACTTAGCAATAGGGATACAAAATAGAATCATTGATATTTGTAATATCGATATTATTCCATAGGAACAAATTTTTGGAAATCATATCATAAGAACAAAAGTTTCTTAACATGAAAGGTTGATGATTCACAAAATTTAGACAAGAAAATAAAAAGGACAGTAGATAAAAATTTGAGACAAGGGAAATTATTTTGTATTGATTAATTTCAACTCCCTTTACATTTCAAAAAGTATCAAAGTCCCACCATTGTAAATAATGGTGTGAAGAGTCCATTTAAATCATTTACAAAAATAGTTACATTCGGTTCCAACTTCTTTTAATAAAAATATTAAAGACTACTTAAGAAATACATTAATAGAATGGTCCTTAACCAAATATTACATCATGGTCCAACAAACTCAAGTTAGAGGAAGTGTCTTATGATTTTTAGGTAGAAACATCCAAAGGAGGATTAGGAGTGCCAACTTTCTTAAGAATCTAATGTCTAAATATTTTCAATGCTTCAACTATCTCCATGAATTTTGGGATGGTGGTGTTAGAAGTGGCATGAGTCCATATACCAAGGCACTTCTCCATATCCTTCTTGAACTCTATGTTTTCAAGAAACTCCTTGTTTTCCTTGGTGATAACTGATTGAAGGGAGAATACCTCCTTCATCTTCTCTGTAGACATTGACTCTTGAAAAATGTACTAAAGCCTGAACCTTGATCTCCTATATACAAAAGTGGTCACCTCAGGATTTGTTCTGGATTTGACAATGAATATCTTGGAAGGTAGATATAACACAAGCCTTAAAATCTTCTCCTTTTTGCCACATATTTTTCAGTTCTCCCAATGCTTCTTCCAAAACTTTGATCTTCCACTCAACATTGAAAACCCGAGTGTCTTGTGACAGATATCTCTTGGCCTCATCAAATACCTTTCTTGCCAACAAGATCTAATCATTTGTATTACTCATCAAATGGAGATCCTGGATGCATTCACACCATAGATTCATCTCTTTCTCTAAGCCACTGAGTGATGTGGTGAATTTCAATTGTAATTTGGACACCTTCTCATATGACTTGAAGGCCTCCTCAATGAAGTTCAATCCTGCCATTATCATATCATCAACCAACGATTCAAAGGAATTTCCATAGGTGGCATAATTATGAATATATTTGATGGTCTAAACTTCATCCTTGCTAAGAACTATGGGAGGTGGAAGAGTGGTTAGTGGAGTTTGATCCATGACCTTATCCTTTTCCAATAAGGATTTTATAAAATTTGAAAGAACTTGGTTATGTTCCTCCAATTGTTCCACAGTTTTTTTACCCTTCTCAACATGTTTAATAACTCTGGTCACAATTTCTTTGAGGTTATGAAATTCACTTTCAGGCATGGACTCTCCAAGTGGAATCCTTGTGATTTCCAAGTCAGAAATTAAATGGTCTTTCTCCTTTTTCTACCTTAGGCTTTGCAATTTCCATGAATTGTTGGCCCTTAGAATCTAACACCAACCTTGAGGTAATATTTTATTTCTTTGCCGAAGGAGGAGTAGTATGAGAAAGGATTCCACGTCATCAATCTTGGGAACCATAGTTTAAGAAGTAGACTTCCTTTTCTTTCTATCAATGAAAGGTTGAACCCAGAAATGGAAGAAGAAGAGGTAGAATGGGAAATGGGTATGAATGCAAGTGTACTCATTGCACTCAATGTTTGCACCACATATGTCTCTAATGGATAAGTTGGCATATATTCAAAAATATCCTTAGAAGAAGGGTCCACCATACCCATAGAATTAGACATTTGGCCTTTAGTTTCCATCTCAGTAGTCTTGGCAGGGGCTTCTTCCTCTTCTTTCGGCTCTTCTTTTGTTATCCTCACTCAAAACAACAACATCTTTAGGAATTATTGGAAATTATGACCGCTCCAAAGGAAAGTCTTTTTTTCTTCTCGCAATATGCTCTTGCTTGATATCCTTTCCTTTCTTCATGTATACCTTTGATTAAGAGGAAGGAGTGGACAGTTTAGGTACCTCAACATTGAGTGCAGGTTCTTCTTTCCTAGGAGAGGAATTTTATAGTGAAGAAAACCTAGATTTTCTCAACTTGAAGGCTTTCATCTTCTTATTAAACCAGAGCTTGGTTCTTACAAGAACAAGGTTGATCATCTCTTTCAAATCATCCTTCTCTCTTAAAAACCAATCAATGGTTTCAAGAGGAGTGTGTTTGATGGACCTCTCGATTCAATGGATTAGGTCTTCATCATCATTACGGATCTTATATGGTACCTTGTAGGCATTGAAAGCTATGATTTTTTAAGAGAAATTATTCTAAAGTACCTTCTCTTGGCCTCAAAATCATCTATGCAATCAGCCCAATAATCTTCAATATCTGCAAGGTGATTAAAACCCATCCCGAAACTCTTAGCAATATATCCCTTGATATCAATGAAATTTCTAGGCTTGAAGTGATAAAGGGTGAGATGAGTAATGGTTTTGTCAATGTTCTGAGCATCCAGGGCTGTCTTGCATGAATAATTTCCCAAGGTGATAGGGAAATAAAAGCCAACAACATTTTTATCTCTACAAGTCCTATGAAGTTTTTCCAATTGTCTGCAAATATCAATAATGGCCATTTTGTGATTACAAAACATAGGAAGCTTTAGAGAATGTCCTCAAAACTAGCCAACCCGATGTATGAATTTTGAATTGAGTTAAGAAACTCCCATATTCGAGAGATTAAGGTATTTGCCTCCTCAAAAAAATATTCAAGCAAGTATTTCCTTCCAAAAGCCTCACAATGTACATGGTGAAAGTGTCATTGACTCTCTTGAAGTGATGATTTCGACTTTGAGAGTGAATTGAGGACAATATTCATATATAGGAGCATCCTTCTTATCTTCAATGAAAGAGAAACCAAGCCATTCCCTAGATGCTGCAATGGTGTACATGAGATAGGAGGACATGTAGAATGTCTAAGTTATCTGAACATTCAAATTTTTCTTCCCTTCACAAATGATATTGATATATGGACACATCCAAAAGTGAAATTCATTTTTAGAGGGCATTCCCATGTTCCTAGTAAGAAGAGCGATGATGTCTAAAATTTGTTCTTTAAAATCAACCCTGAACAGTGACTTAGAAAGTTGGGATGCTCCTTTCTTAGGGTTCTTTAGCCATGATTTAGCTACCATGGTCTTGTATCTCTCGGTGTTATGGTGAAATAATATTTGTTCTTGAACAAGAGTGAGGGTATTAGCATCTTCTACCACTGGGATGCATAGGAAACACAAATAGCATCGGAATCTAGTTGCGTAATCACTTCACCATGGATCTCAATAATCTCGTTGGACTCGGATTGAAATAGGTCCCCAGGAGAGAGCATGGTATCAATGCACTGGACAGAGATAGGGAAACCCCTTGAAAATGCAATTCTTATATATTTGATTAATTGGGTGATGGGAGTAGGGTTATCGCATCCAAGTCTACTCTAAAAGTCATCAAAGTCAAGGTCTTTGAGCTTCACTATCCCACGATATTTAGCAAAAAGGTTTATAATAAGGAGAGATGTTTGTGCCCTTTGTATTGAGTCTTCATTATGAAAGAGATAGGGAGAGAAATAAACTTTGAGTGAGCGTATCACAATTTTGAACAATCCTTGTAAGAGAAAACATAGAGGCACATTCATGGGAAATGAATTATTTTGTAAGAATGTGAGCGTAAGAGAACGAGAAAGCAATTGTGTGAATGAAATAATAGTTAACTTCCTTTAAATAGCCATGAATTTGATTGGATGGAGAGAGGAAATTGTGAATGTGTAATAAATTACTCTCATGCGGACTCAAAAAGCCGAAATGTGGAAATGGCAGAAAAAATTGGCATAGATGGTCCATGGGATGTAGGGACATAAGGGGAAAGCAGAGGCGAAATACCGATTCAAGAAGAATGTAGAAAAAATGGGTTTGGAGAGCACGAGGAAATCCATGGGATGCAGGGAAACAAGGGACACACGGATCCGATTTTGTTGACATTAAAGCAATGCATGTAAAGTGGAAAATCAATGAATAAGAGGGCCAATGACACTTGGGACGTGCGGGGAAAAAAATGTATGACTTAGCCGATGGTGAAGCATTGCGGGTAAAGTAGAAAATCGATGAATAGGAGGCTCAATGATACTCGGGATGCGTGGGACAAAAATGTCTGACTTAGCCGCAAAACATTAAAAATGACCTCAAAGACTAAATTTTCTATCTTTTTGAATCCTCTCCTTCACTTAAACACTTCTAAAGGACACTTCTTCGAAATTTGAAATTTTTTCTTGAAAAAGAAGGAAAATTTGAAATGTGACAACAATACCCAAAATAAGAGCACCATAGAAGGGTGGAGAAAGGTGCATGTACATGGATTTAAGATCCATCAAGAAGATTATAATTAAAAATAGAATACCTATATTGAGGATGGATGACTTGATGGATTTTCTTAGCGAGTGTGAATTAGTTTTCCAAGATTGACATGAAGAGTGGCTATTACCATATTCACATAAGAGAAGGAGATGAGTGGAAAATGAAATTCAAGATGAAGGAATCTTTGTATGAGTGGCTAGCTATTCAATTTAGATTGAAAAATCCCTCGAGTAATTTTATTATAATTATGAATGAAGTTATAAAACAATTCCTTGGGAAATTTATGATTGTATATATGGATGATATATTGGTATTTATCAAGACAAAGGAGGATCAATTAGATCATCTACATAGGGTGATGGAAATTATACAAAAGGATAAAGTTTTGCGAGTATAAATATGTGTAATTTTATGCACAAGAAGGTCATTCACTTGGGATTCATAATATAACAAGAAGGATTATAGTTAGAACCAATGAAGATGCGTGTGTTATAGAGTGGTCATCACCAAGGAATATAACTAGAGAAAAATGTTTTCATGAGTTGGTGATATTATACGGGAAGTGTATTGTAAATTTTGGTGGAGTATGTGTAGTGATCATAGAGACAATGACGAGAGATTGAAAATAATTTTTGTGGACATAGGAAGTAGAGAATTTTTTAAAAGAATTGAACTAGATGATTACAAGGAAACTAATATATCTGTTTCCAATTTTTGAAAAAGTCTTTCAAGTGGATTGTGATGCAAGTAAAGCCACTATATTTGCATTTTGAAGTCATGAAAGGAAACCCATAGCCTATTTCAATGAGAAGTTAAATGACACCAATAGAAGATATTTGTTATATGACTATGAACTTTATGATATTACGTTAGAATTAAATAAGGAGAGGCATTAATTGTTTCCAAGTGAATTTTTCTTGTACACATATCATCAATATTATTAATGCATCAATAGTCAAGTGAAGTTGAGTCAAAGGCATATGAAATGTGTGGAATTTTACAAATCTACTCATATGTGTTGAAACATTGAAGATGGAATTCCAACAGAGTTGTAGATGCCTTAAGTAGAAGAGTGTTATTACTTAATGGAATGTGCAATGATGTCATGGGTTTTGACACCATATATTTATATGTGCAAGACACGTATTTAAAGGATGCATAGGAAGCATCCAACAAACTAGAACATGTGAAAATAATTCTATGGTTAGATTATATGTTGCAAAATGGAGTGTTATTTAGAGGATTAAAATTAGGTATATCAAAGGGTTCAATGAATGAGAAAGTGACAAGAGAGAAGAATAATGGAGGTTTAAGAGGTCATTTTAGAGGAAATAAAACTTTATCCCAATTATAGGAGCATTATTATATGCCAAATATGGGTGTAAATGTGTGCAAGTACATGCAAGTGCAAAAGTTATCAGCGAGCAAAAAGGTGAAAATAATACAAGCTTGCATTGATCATTACATGTATAAAGGAGAGTATAGGAGAAAATTAACATGGAATTTGTGCTAGTATTTTAAAGAATGAAGAGAGGGAATAAATTCATATTTATGGTGGTTTATAGGTTGTTAAAGATGGCACATTTAATTGTATGCAATAATACTGATTAATGCATTGGGAATAGATAATCTATTTTTAAAAGAGATAACATGGTTGCATGGGTTTCCATTGAGCATAGTATCTGACGAGAGATACAAAGTTCCTAGGTCATTTATAGAGTAATTTATAGAATAATATGGGAAAAATATGAATTTTAGTTCTGCATATCATCCAAAGATATATGGACATATAGAATTGGTGAAAAGAGTTAAGGGAATTTCTTGTGCATTTTGGTAGGAGATAAACAAAAGTAATTGGATATGGTGTTAGGAAAACAGTAGTTCACCTATAATGAATCAATTAATAGACACATAGGGAAGAATACATTTCATATAATCTATGGGATAATTCTAAGAATAATCCTAAAATATAGAGTAGTAGACAATCAAAGTGCGGAAGTAGAAGACTATGAATAAAATATATGCAAGTTGAATGAGGAAGTGCGTGAGAGATTTGAGTATAATTATAAATTTTACAAGGACTGTGTGGGTGAGAAGAAAAAAATTAAAGGATTTAAGGTTGGATACTAAGTGTTGGTACATTTACACAAGGAGAGATTTTTAAATAAGATTAAGTTAAAGATGATTGTTCCATGCAGGAAATTGCAGAAGATGGGGAAAAATACATATAAGATTGAGTTACTAGAGGATTTGGATATCTCACTAATATCTAATGTCACTAATTTTTATGAGTACCATGTGATATAAAGTAGTGTGCAAAAGGGATGAAATGAATGTGTAGAAGAATCGAAGAGAGTGCTTAAGTAAAATAAGGAGTAGTTGATATGAGAAAGTGGATAGTAAAAAAGGAAAACGATGAAGGAGAGGCCATATTGGAATTAATAATAGAAAATAAGATGTGTATAAAATAATAAAAATAGTAATTTGGGAAATGGAGGAATCACGTAGAGGAATATGCGATGTGGATGAGTTCAAAATAGCTTGGTCCACTTGGCTTTACTCTTAAAGACTTTAACTATTGAGTCGAGCCTCACTTTTTAAATTTGGGATGTTTGATGTAGGATCATTGTGAAAAACACTATAATTTTTCATAACTTATGATTTTTTGGATAAGTATTAGAGTACACAATATTGATAAAGATTGATAAGGAAAAGAAGGAATAATATAATTTTTGGAGATCATGTGAAATTATTTACACAATTTTGTACTACAAAGTGAATTGTAGAATTGGTGTGCAATATGATTGAAAAAGAAGTTGTGCATAATAGTGCATAGTGTTTTGAATAGGGATAATATTCTTAGGAGTCTTGAAGGGGAAAAAGGTGGTGGGCATGGATTGCACAGTAAAATAAATAAGCAATGTACAAATATTTCCAAAGGGTCGGTACATGGAGATAAACAAATAAATACGTGTGAGTATAGAGATAAAAATAAGGGACAATTTAAGAGAGACAAGGAGTTGGTGGATATTAATGGTTAAGACATACATCAAGCATAAAAACCACCAACTAAGATGATGACATGTATTCTTCCATACAATTTTATCAACTAATATACAAAGGTATATCAATATCATTAATAAATTTAATTTGAATTTGAGTGGGTTGATGGGAAGACTCTAAAAGGAATTAAAAAATTTAGGAGTGGGATTAAACACTTATAAAAGAAGGTCCAATGTATCATTTGTGTTTTGGTGGGAGGTTCTAAAAGTGTTGTTGAAGGAAAATTTGAGAGTACTATGAAAGATGAGTTTTCAAGCTACTAAGAATAAGCTAATGACGTTATTGAGTAAATAAAATATAGATCCAAAGAGAGAGAGAAAATTAGCCTATAGGAGTACTTAGTGTTAATACCACTCATGTAATAGTTTAAAAGCGTATTTTAAAATATGTTACAAAACCCATTAGAGGGAAGATCATTGTATTTTTCGTTAAGGATTTGAAGTTATTATGGAAATATGTGTTGGGTTGATTCTATTCCTTTGTGTGTTGACTTTACAAATGGAACATAATATTCTTGATCCCACCTAGTCATCCATCAATATGAAATCATTTGGATGGGGATGAGAAGACCCATATAATGAGATATTTTAGTTTAGATGAGGATGAAATAAAGGGGATTTTTTTAGAAAAATGGTCACATTTTTAATGTTCATGGAAATCCAAGGGGTGAGTTTGATTTGGTGTAGGCTTTGGTTTAAAGGTTGAAGAAAAAATAGTTTGGAGGAATTTTTACTATAGGAGATTTCACATTGATCTTATGGATACCTTAGTAGAATTGAGATCCCTTAACATTTGATTCATTATGAAATGATGGATTCAAAATCTATTCCATTATTCTAGGGAAAATACCTTCACAAAATTACAAGGGGAATGCTTTAGAGGAATGGTTAAAGGAGCATTTTGGTGGGAGTTATTTGATGAGCATTAAGTATGTAATTAAGGGGTGTTTTAATCTTAAGATGGCATCAGAAGAAGATATGAATAAGATTTAAGGAGTAGGGTTTTATAGCTGAAGAAGGGGACTATAGTGATCCAACCATAGAAGGAATATTTTATGAAAGATGGATCTAATTTGTTGTCCACTAAAATATGAGTAATGTTTTATGCCTTGCCTTTGTATTATTGGAACCAAGAGATGAAAAAAATGATTGGTAATTCATTGGGAACAATATGTGAAATTTATCCAAAATCCTTAGGGAATGATTCCATTTTGCAAGGATGAAGATTGCAGTGAGGCATATAGATCCTTTCCCAAGGATGTTTATTTTATATGTGGGTGGAAATATTTTTACCCAACCGATGGAATATGAAATGCAACACAAAAATTACTTTCTTCTAGTAAAGATGGACAATTGGCTATGGTATAATTATAGATTATATGTTTAAGGTGTTGGGAGAGGTGAGTTAGTGGGTGTTGAAAGAGAAAAGGGTTTGGGAAGGATCTAGAAGGATTTTCCCAATCATTATAATTGTAATTCTTTGGTAGATCTTCTATGCTTTGAAGTACAAGGAATGCCAATTGGGGGATCAGGGGTTGAGGGAAAAAATAATATGGGGTTAGAAATGGATGTGACTATAGATTTTAATGATGCCATGTGAGGGGATGTCACTATTAAGGAAACCAAAGTATAGAGTGAGAAATTTTACTGAGATAGGTTTGGGGATTAGATCCTTTAGTGATAAAGATTTGGAGAAGGGGAATGGGTCCAGTGCCAAATTTATTTGAATTAGTAGGAAAAGGTAACATTAGGGATAATGATGGTAACATTGTTTAGATAACTTATCATTAAGGAAGTTATTCTCAAAAGATTAAATTTAACTTCTTCTTCATAGGAAGAGGTTTGGTTACCTAATGATGAGAATTGAGATATATGGGCATCCAAGTTGGGTTATTATTACAAAGAAGAGGGTTGGTCACATACTAATGAGAATGAATATTTGGGGTATTCTCTATTTTCCAATCTAGGTAAAATCCTATGGGGTTTTTGTTTTTGGAAAATAAAATGTGTGGGAGAAATGCATACTTTGATAAAATTATTGAATATTATTTTTAAGTTTTCAAACATGGAAAACATATACAATTGTAATATTATTTTGAAGGAGCCAACGAAAAGTCACTTTTTCATACTAACATTAGATTCGGGTGGATCACATAACCCAAGTAGTTGGTAGTTATTACTATTGATTATTTTACTTGGGAAAAAACATCTTCATTGTTTTGATGTCATTAGGAAACGATGATGGTAAGTAATAGTATGTGATATGGAATAATTAGGTTTTAAGATTTGAGTTAGAATGCTTTGGGAAGTGGATGTGTAATAAGGGATGATTAATAATGATATAAATATTAGTGAATTTTTTGGGAGAATAATTTATTTCTATAGATAATGGAGCATACTATGAATTGAGGTTTATGTTATGATGGATAAGGTGAAATTATTCGTAATTATGTGTTTGATTGGAGTTTTATTTATGAAAAGTGGAAGGAAGGGTTTGAATTATACTAAACATAACTGGTTTATTCTTCTATAAAAATTTAAGCATGGGGTGGGGAATTTGGGAGCCTTATGAGAATTCGGGGTTACTTTTTATGTGGCATGTTATTGAATATTTGACAATTTATGAGGCTAATGTTTTATATATATTTGATGGTTTTGATCTCGTATTTGGCTAGATATTTTCTTTGTCTCTTAGGAATGTGTAGGTAATAGTTATTGAATTGCAAATTAAATTCAATGAAGACATTTTGGATGATGTATTGGGGACTCCTATAAGGGGAGCGATGGTTTGTATTACAAGCTAGAGGCTCATAATGCAAATAATGTTTTTTATGCCCTAATAAGGATGTGAATGAAAAAATTTAAAGGTATAGTCCGAGAACCCTTATTGGCCCCATAAAAAGATGTTGTTTTCTAAGTTTAATGGAATTTGACATGTGAGGGTAGTTACTCTCTAATATTTTCCTATCGCTTTCACCTACTAATGTATTTTTGTCTTAAAATTTTGATCAATCTTCATTTATTTATAAATAAAAGTTTCGAGAAGATGGCATCATGTTTTTATGTGATAATAGTAATGCACTAGCCCACAATGGACTAGTGAAAGTATTCATTTTTAATTTCATTCATTAAAAAGGTGTGGTGGCTTTATGGATCGTATTCGCTTATGATATGATTTTTTTACACTCTATATGGTGTTAGTATAAACTTGTAATGTTATTTTAAATACAATATGAGTTTAATTCACCCATATGAGCATACTTATTCAATTATATTGATAGAGAAGAGTATAAATTAATTTATTGATATGATCGAGTTATGTTGTTAATAGTCTTTTCTAAGATTTTTTAGAAGAAACTACTCTCTAAATCCTAACATAGTGTCTTATATTTTTATAAGAGAATAAATATAGTGTGTGCATGATAATCATAATGGAAGAGCTAGATTTATACTATTTATATGTGAAGGTCCATGGCCCTCCCTATATCCTAGATTAATATTATTGTATTTTTTCTATCCTTATCATATTTGTATTTATATTAATTTAACATTTCACATATATGCACATGTAATTCTAGGTGATAGTATTGAGGTTATTATAATAATACTATAACCTATCTAGGAATATTAATATGGTATAATATGTCTTCCAAAATACACTACATTTCATCTTTGGAAATAATCTTCTCTGCATTTTTGTGAGTTTTTTTGTCAAATTCATATCAAAGGGATTTTATATTTCACCACTTTAAAATATTTATGGAGATATTTTAGTTATTCCATTACATCCAAAATGCTTCAAAATAATTATTTTTACTTTTGTTTCATCAAAAACAAATCTATGATGCTCATTCAATGGTTTTTGAAAATAGGTTAATTATATGCTTTCTGCATGTCTTTTAAAAAAATAGTTTTTGGCATGATTTGTTTAAAATCATATTATTTCTAAAAATTATTAAATTTCCTTTTGTTTATCTAAAATAAAAATCATTACAAAAAACCAAAAAATCTAAAAAAGCATGCTAAAAATAGAAGCATACAAATTGTAAAGTACTTTCTTATTTTAAAATTTATTTTATTTTAATTAATTTTGGTGTAACCATCATAATTTGTAGATTTTGGACATGTTTTTGTAGATATTGAAAAAAATTGTAGACCTCTCCTCAATGTCTTTCTCCATTTATAGAACACTTGACATTGATAGGCCATATCTTGGTGGCTCACTTGACTTTGAGAGGTCATATCTTGGTGATCTTTGGTATTTTAATTGATGTTTTTTAAAATGGATTTTTTAAAAGATAAACTAATGGTGGAATATTTTGTTATCAAATTTGGGATGATGATGTGTTTATTCATATTTTTTCATACAATACCTTGACAATTCATGCTTAAATTGGTGATAAATTTCACATATGGAATAATTTTCTCAATATTTTGTTTGAAACTACTTAGCTTTAAGAGGGATTTGTTAAATTCATTATAATTTTGATTTCACATATTATAAAATAACATTTTATATTGCATAATTTATGCACTTAGTAACGTTTTGTTAGTATCATTGTGGTACCTTAACTATAAATGGATACCCATTATGGAATTTTTGGGACTCATATTGAGGATAATGTGTTCTTTAGTTCATTAAATGATGGATTTTTATCATGTGCTTCTTGAAAAACTTGGTAGGAATATACTTGGAACCATGTGTAGTGTATTAATTCCATTTGAGTCTTGATCTATGAGATACTGATCTACAAAGTGCTCAATTGTTTTCCATCATCTATTTTTTCATGTAGTTATTTATATGGGGATATTATCAATTTTGTAATTAAATATCACAGTTTGAGAGAGATTATAACATTCAAAACCATTTTTTATTTTAATTTTTGGTTATAGTGGCTCAAAACCCATGTATTCTTACAAGAATAGATGAATACCATAAGGACCTTTACACCATTTGGTATTCTTGAAATCATTCAATGGGACTTGAGATATGAACCATTGTGATACACTTACAAATCATATTAGAAATTTGTTAAGTAAATTATCATTTTTAATAAGATTTAACATTGCATTTAATACAATCAACTTCCTATTATGAGTTGTGCTCCCTATTGGAGCTAATCTCATGATGATTTTCTTTTATAATCTCGATTGCTATATAGTTTTCTTATTATTTAGTGTTTGTGCTAGCTAGGAAACATTTTTGTGGGATATTTCCTTCCATGCATATCATAGTACCATAATATATTTCCAAATTACCTTTTAAATGTATAGTATGGTTAGACCATCTACTTAGTACATGTGTAATTTAATCTAATATAGAAATTATTACCAAACTATGTATATTATTTGTAGTTGAATATAAAATAGTATATAGTTAAATATAATATTTAGAAAGTATAATATAAAATATTTCAAAAATTATTTTTGCTTAAAAAAATAAATATACTAACTAATTGTTTTATATTAGAAGGAATGTTCTTATTCTTTTTTGAACTTAATCTAAAATATATTAGAATGATATTTTCAAATCATATTTCAACCTTAATTCTTTTCACATTACAATATAAAAATAAACTTAAAATTAAACATTGAATTCATAAAACTATTATCTTCCTATTATGTGTAAGAGTTGATTTTAGAATCTTTCCTTCTATCAAGCTAGAAAAGAAAATCAAGTTTCTTCATTTTTCGCATTAATGTTTTTTCTCTTATTCATTTTTAAAAAATGATCATTAAAAATGTTTGTAGGATGCTGAGGTTTTTAGGGATACCAACGATTTCTATTATGATCCCAATGATTGGTCATAGGATCCACGATGACAATAAGATGTAAAAATAATTGAGGTGCGGGATAGCCACAATTGTGCATGGGATACCCACAAATTTATGTGGGATAAACACAAATGATAGTGGGACCCAAATAAATTTCATTATAGTTTATGGGATACCCATGAATAAAGTTAGGCTACCCAATATTCCATGTTGGATCCCTAAGGTTGCATACAAGATCCCCACAATTGTAGTTGAGACAATCAATGAGAACCACATTTCACAGTTGAGGGAACCAAGTGAATCTAGGGTTTTCTACACACACACACACACACACACACACACACACACACACACACACACACACACACACACACACACACACACACACACACACACACACACACACACACACACACACACACACACACACATATATATTACTAATCACATATGAATTGAGGTAAAATATTAAAACATTTATAATAAATCCAAATTGAGGGTAAATTCTGAAAATCACCATCTACTTCAACCAAATCCTAGTCAAGGGTATAGTTTTTAAAAATTCTAAGGTATAAAAACGAGGTTACATTATAAAATCCATAATTGTGAGGGTAGGGATAATGAAACTTGGGAATCTAGGGACTTTCAATAGAGATAATAAATTTAGACACTTTCAGCTTCACATTAGAAGTTGAAAAACAAAGTAGTTTGAGAAGTAAGCCGGTGTGGTGAATCGAGCATAATAGTTAATCATGCGATGTACATTATAGAAAACCTTTAAAAAATATAGGAATGGGGAAGGAAGTGATACAACCTTGTTGTATGACAATGATTCACCATTGTGACAATATTCAATATATAGAAAAAAATACACCATCAATCTCAAGTAGGTAAAGATCAATCTTCTAAAAATATGGCTACATTTACAAGAAAATTAAGGATGATCTTAATAAAGGATGAAGTAATAAATGTTCTAGCTACCCTATTGAATTTATTGATTTGGACCTAGATACTATGAAAAGTTGATATATGGGGTGATCAACATGAATAAATTATTTCAACTAGAGTGTTCCGAGGTTTACCCATTCATGCTAACAATTTAATAGAGTCGAAGTTGTAAAAATAGTGGATAGGTAGAAGGATGGTTTTATGAATGAGTATAGATAGGGAAAGAGAGGTGAATGAGGCTAAAGGTGTTTCTATATAAACATAAAAATTATAAATAATGATGGAATCTGATGTATGGTGTACCTTCGACACTTTCGGACATATGGTGACATGCTTAAATCACAAACATAAAATATAATTTTTCTTTACACTAATGTATGTAGAGGTGGTGTAACAGAACTATGTTAACTACTAGTTAGTCCATCTTGGTGTGGGTAAGGGAGATGGGAGGTTTTACCACTAGATTTATTTAACAAGTGGTATTAAATATATAAGAATATGAAGGGATGATGATGATTTTTGATCACCATTTATCCAAACATCCGAGGATTGAAAAGAGTCATGTATTAGGGTTAGGTAATTCATTATAAGACACGGCACGTGAAGTGAAACATTTTAGGGTTCAACTTGAGATTTAGAGTTAATGTCATGTGGTACCTAAAATAATGATAAATTGCACAATGTAAGCTTGATGAACTATCTACCAACAATGTTGGAAAATAGAACAAAAATATATAGTTTATAGTTGGGGTAGTAAAGGATAGTTGTGACTTACTTGAAGTAAATTTGCATCTATAAAAAAGGGATACAAAAAACATTCCAATTTATCTTGGTCCTTGGAACCTCGAGTACATAAAAGAACTTACAAAGGAAAAGTTTGACTTAAGACAATATGGGATATGCTTCGGGTATGTAAAATGTCAAGCCTTGGATTCTTTAATTCAGTTTCTAATTATATATTTTTAATATATAATTTTTAAGTTTTCATAAGTTAGAAATAGAATGACTAGAACAATATTCAATAAGACTAATGTAAAAATATTGGCTCTATGCGATGAGAGAAGACACCCAATTTTCAAGACTGACTATATATTTTGTTATGACACATAGTGTAGATCTATGTTTGTCCTAACCTATCATTTTCCTACATCAAGAACTATTTTTATTAGTATCCGATTGTGCTTATATTTTCCTACTCATAATTGAGTCTCATATATATTTATATTATTTAAGGTAATGATCCTTATAATTATTTAGTAATAATGGAAACATTTTCAATTTCAAATAAACTAGTAAAATTGGTATATTAGTGTTGTTACAATCATACCTTGATACATATGGATTGCATACTTTGGGATGTGGGAATAAATATCACCTTACTTTTTGGAAATCCATTTCCTATAAAATATCATATAAAATTTGTAGGAAAATATCCTATACAATATCTATTACTATGTTGGTTTATGCCATGAATTCCCAATGAATGTCATGTGAGACAATTGAGTATATTACGAAATATTGAGGGTCGATATATTTTATTAAATAGCTATGTTAAATAGCAAATAATTTGATGAACAAAAATACCACTAGAATTTTTAATGCCTACACAAATTCCATTTTCTCCAAAATTGGAGGCTTAGAGCCTTACATCAAATATGAGTCTCTCGAGATGAATTAATTTTGACAATAAGTACTATAATATAGAAGATTGTAATTCTATGATTAAGATATTCTTTGTCACGATGTTGACAAGAATCCTAATTTTCCTTTAATTTATGGGGATAAGTAAAAGGGATTGAAGCCGGATGAGAATTAATTAGGGTCCTACACAAAATATTTATCCCTTCTTAATAACCTAAGACTAAGGTCACAATTTACCCTAACCCTTAAGTGGCCCCATTCAACCCATTACCCATACCTTTTAATTAATTTTCCATTCCCACAAAAATCACATCACTTAAAATTGTAGGGTGAAATCTCATCCATTAGATTAAGTCATTTTGGGCTCTTAGAATAGGAATAAACTAAAAATCCTTAAGGATTCTTTCTTATACTCTTATGACCTAATTTTATCTCATTTTTGTTTTGTAGGTTTTGGGAGCATGGAGGCCATGGAGGCCATGGAATCTTGGAAGGGTTCCCATGGAGATCATTTCTCATCTTTTTGTTTCATTTCATTTTTTTAGTTTGTTAAACATGGTAGGAACAACCCTTTGTGGGTCTATGGTTAATTCCATGAGGATTCCAATGTATTTCTTAGTTATAGACATTATATTATTTAATTTGGAGTGTAAAATCTAGATTTGCATTTGGATATGGTTGCATTTAGTGCACCATTGTATGTATACTCACAAATCTTGTACTCATGGTTTGTTAATCAAGATTTTTTTGGATATATATTAAAAATCTGAACATATATGTTTTAACCCTTTTCAGTAATTTCTCTATTTACAAATTTGGGTGCCCTAAAATGGGTTTAAATGCTCCAATGAATAAATTTGTTCATTTACTAGTTGCTGGTAGTTTCATGTTATAATTTTAAAGATCTAGTTATGATTAAATTCATCCCGGATTTGCACTATTTGTTAAAAAAAAATTTCCATCAAAAGTGATGAAACCGCTGCCTTGAGAAGGTCGGTGGTTTTGTGACCGTCGCCTTGCCTAGTGGGTGGTTCTATGACTTCCACTCTACACTCGGTGGTGGTTTTGGAATTGCCCCTCTGAATAGGGCAACGATAATGTTTCCCTAAAAAAGAGCCTTAATCTAGTGTACTTTCAAAGCATGTTTTCTACTTTAGTTGATTTCTATGATAATATTAAATTTATGTAAGGTGCCTACATTCACTAGTTGATAGGTTGATGTCATTTCTTTATTTTAAACCAACTTTAAGATAATCAAGAAAATTTATACACCATCCCAATTACATTGAGGTAAATTTCATTGTTTCCTACTTTAGTTTAACGTATTGCATTACAACATCTTCATATTTTACATACAAGTGTAGTGGGATGCCAATATATTCCAACTTTCCATATATTAAGTCTTATTATCTAAATGAGAAGTGTCACTTTTCTTTCCACAAGAAGAATACTATTTATTCCAAAAAGGAGAATCAAGTATAGGTTTCTTTCATTCTTCTATTACAAACAAAACCATTCCTGAAGAAGGAAATCACAAGAAAATATAATTTTATTTCCATTTTTGAAAGAAATTTAAGTAAATAAATGAAATTGGAATTATAAGGATAAATTAATTAATTTTGAAAAGAGTAACTTGGCTAATGAATTAAAAGGGGTACTTATTGGAATTTGAATGAATAGTTAGATGATCTAGTGCGGGGCATTATTATTAAGTTATTATGAAAGTAAGAACCAGACTAACCGAGGAATATTGACATAGTTTTTATCTTAAATAAGGTGAATTAACGAAAACCCTAGGAGAGGATTTAAACCCGAAATGGTTTGGAATGTATTTTAATATTTAATTATTAATTGAGTTTCGTTAACCTTGTTGAGATGTGAAATTTATTAAACGAGAAATATTTAAATCTATTTGTTGGATATCTTTTACAACCTTCCTTAAAAAAAAGAAAATATTCCGTAATTTTCCTAATTAACTATTGAATTTTATGCGTGGAAAATGTGGGCATTACAAAATACAATCTATATCTTGAGTCAACTTAACAAGTATGAAAACCTCACTTATCATTTTTCATCTCTAGTCAAGCCGTATAGTTTGGTAAGGACTTTATATATGGTTTTAAACTATTTTCATGGTTTTGAATTGGTATATCCTTTGTATTTTCTTTCAGCTCCGAATTATTTGATGGGACATGTAATCCTTTTGGGTCATATTTTTATAATTCACCTTTGAAACCCTATATAAGCAAGTCAACACTACCTCATTTGCTAACCTAGAACTCCTATGGCACTACATTGATACACTCACTTCCAATGCTTATAAAAGGTATCACATGATCTTTAAATATCTTAAAATATAATGTACAAGTCATTAGGAAACAATATCTACAGTGTAAATCTTCTAATGAGACTAAGGAATTAGTCTCTCTCATCTACAAGAACTCGCACATCCCTTAAAAGTATTTTAGCAATATCCAAACATGAAAAAAACATTGTCAAAGAAGTTGTTAAATCCTATTGAATTTATTAAGATATCAAATGATAAGTGGAGAAAAACATGTGGTTCCAAGCCTCTTTGGTGTAGTTCCAATATTGGTGGTGCATAAGGGTTCCCAAAAACCTACATAATGTTTTAATATAGTTTTTTCCATCCATGGTCGGGGTTTGTGATCTTTTTCAGAATGTGTAGAGGGTTGTTTAACGTGACTAAGAACTAGGGTTTGATAACTAAATTTTTTTATAGGCATGCAACACTCTCATAAAGTGACAGACCCAAAATCCAAGTGGATGTAAGACCATACAATAGGTTCAAGACCATATGAATAGTACGTGCAAACTTGTAGGGTCTTTCCTAGGTCAATGAAATCACATTTCATAGAATGAACCATCATTAGTTTTATATTTCTCTATTTTTGTAGTGTGCCCTCCCATACCTTCCTAGATCCGTTTGTAAATAGATAAGCACACTCATCATCTTTTGTTTTCAAGTTCATATCTTGTTTCATAGATTATTTTGCAACTATCAATACATTTTTCTAATATTGATAATTAATGTTGGAATTTAATTATTTAGAATAACCTTTTGTAGTTCCCCTTACATCCTTTAGTTTACTAAATTCAATAATATCTATTTCATATAATCTAATAAGGGTGTAAAACATTTTGGTGAACTGAATCGTGACTCGATATTTGTCTCATTTGTGCTCATCTTGTTGTTTTATTTTACTATGGATTCCTCTATTGATCAAACCATCTCATTCCTTTAATAGTTAAATAAAAACCCAATCTATAGGAATGTACTCCTTGAATTATTTATAATACTTGAATTCATCCCAATGCACCCATTGAACATGTTCAAGCTATTCTTCAAAATTTTCCTCTTTATAAATTTATAGCATCCTATTCTATATCCTTCTCAACCACTAGTTAACAATGGGCTTCCCCTATATGTTAAATTCTTTGTACACACAACTTTGGTTAAACATGTTCTTATTGACATAACATCGGACTTACATGCTTGAAAATTTTATTTTATGATTATTTTAGGCATCTCTATATAGGATATTTCTCCTTCTCATTGTAAAAGTAAAAGATATGATAATATCCCTAACCAAGTCTTTGGATCTATCCTTATTCCAATCAATTTTGACCCTAAGATTTTGACACTCTTTGTTATGTTTTCCTTGGTGATCTTCACTGTAACATCCTCCCCGTGAACCCTTTATTACATACTCCCAAAACAACCTTAGAGTTTTGTGGTCTAACATTTTCTCATAAAATATCTAATTATATTTAAAAATGATACCTTACACCTTTCAAATTATATGTTCTATGGCAATATAAATCCATTAATGATGCTACTAAAGCTGTTCCTATTACTCCACCTAGATGAAATTTCAAGTGTTTACCTTATGCTCCATCTACTATGTTGAAATTTTTACTTGAATGTAACCTTGTGTCTCTCCCTCCATTGTGTGAGGTTGATATAAGTGATCCTTTTAGAAATAAATTCTATTCCCATATTTATTTTAACTATCATATATTAGGTAGTATACCGATTGATGTGCTAAATTTCATCATGCTATACAAGATCTTCTTGATATACATGTTTTCAAGTGGGATATCCTCCCCAAATCCACTAATAAATATACTATTACCACATATTTAGATCAATCATTGAATACGGTCCCTCCATCTATTACTCGACTTTACTACATCTATTATACCACCAATGTTGGGGCATCTCATATTCCAATTCAAAATGTCACCATGGCTATGACTTTCAAATCAATTACTTAGAGAAATTATAAGCTCAAATCTAATGATCATACACCTATTAAGTTTCCCAACCATATTGACACCATACTTGATTCCCAACCTTCATGTTCTACTTTAGTAGATTATGCCTATTATCAATGCACATACTCTTATGGTTTATTTTGAAGATCTTGAAAAACTCTATATAATTGTGTATTAAATTTCTACGGGTGCTACTATATTTAGTGAACAACATAAATTTGAAACACATATTATGGATTTATATGATTACCTCTTATAATTAAAATAAGGTCACTATGATTATTCTCATTGTTTGTTCCATATTCAGTTACTTTATGAAACTCGTATACCTATTGAGGGAAATAATATGTTCCATCATACATCCCTCCGCATCAACCATAATACTACTATTACTTCAAGATCATATTCCTATGACACATGGCATGACCCATTTGTTGATTATAACACTATGGAAACATGATCTATCACTATGTAACCATCATGGCTTCATGCCTTACCTCCAACACCTATTTTTTGAGGTATGGTGTTGGGACCCTGGCCTATGATTTTCACTATGTTACAAAATTATTTTGAAACTTAATAGTTTTTATGGTACCCTTACTTCTTGTACATAGATCAACATTTCAAAAAAAATAACATTAAAATAGTTTCAAAATATAAAAGTATTCATATAATTGCCAAAAATGAGGACCTATACACTTAGCTTGAGTTGTTTGGACTTTGCACTATACATGTTATTTTCATTATGGATTTCATAGATAGAATATATCTTTAATCTTTACATACGTGGGTTCTCATTGTATATTGAACTTGATGCGGGACACACACAAAGTGGTACATAATGATAGGTATTTCTTGGCCCTTTACCAAAACTTTCTATACATCTAAGGGAATCTATTATACACTACGTAAATGTGCTATTGTTCTATTATAGTTCTCTTATACTTCCTCATTACAATTTATTACATACATTGTTTATATTGTATATATGTATGTAACAAGACTAACGAGCATGTATTGTGGACCGTTCACACCTCTTGCTTCATATATTTATTTCTATATTAATTGTATTTCATCTTATTTTGACATTATTATATTTTATACATACTTATTGTATGGGTTGTTATTTTCTTATGTCACTAATTAAGGCATGAGCTCCTTTCTTTTCTTGTGGCACCATGGGTGTATTATGTTTGTGTCTCTACACTTATCTTGTGTGCTCTTTTTCTAGACCTACGTAACTTAATTATATTGTGACCGTGGGTTTCCCATGTTTACATGATCATTTGATTTTTGTGATATTGTTTGCATAATAGTGACTTTGACTTCATTTTTTCTAGACTTGTTTTATCATACATGCATTATTACTATTTTTTTTCTGTCTATTTTTTTCCATTAATACTCTTGTTATGCAATGTGGTTTCCACCATGTGTAAAACCTCCTTTTCGTAAGTACATGTTGTTTAAGGTGGCCACCTCTTCAACATCCTACACTCTTATATAATTTCTCATACATCTAGTGCATGTATTGAACACATCTATTCTTTTGAGCCACAATATGGCATTTCACACGCACCTCATAAAAGGTGCATTCATTTGGGTATATTCTACACCTACAAGATACATAAGAAGAATTTTGGGGTAACATATAGGTATAAATATGGTACAAGTACTCGAAGTAACTTCAAACACAAGTTCATACAAAAACCATTCACGGGGCAAAAACATATAATTTTTCAGAACATACATACATTCCTAACCCTCCCATATGGTTTTTCTAGGGGAAGTTGTTGTATATATCTCCCCAGGGTAAATACGAGACAAATAGAAGAATATGGAAATCAAAGAAACTCAAAATCGACATTTTTTTGTGCATGGTACGCCGCCCATGGCGTAGATCGAAGGTGCCAACATGGGAAAAGTCGTGCTCGGCGCAAGTTGGAGGAGTAGATCGGGAAGGTGCCGATAAGGGAAAAGTCCCGCCCCGCGTAGGTTGGAGGTGAAGATTGAAAGTTGCTGACATGGGAAAAGTCACGCCCTGGCGTAGGTTGAAGGTGCAGGTTGAAAAATGTCAACATGAAAAAGGTTGCGCCCTGGCGCAAGTTGGAAGGTGCAGGTTAAAAAACATCAACATGAAAAAGGTCGTGCCCACAGCGCAGGTTGCAAGGCATCAACACCACATTTTCAGTGCCTATGGCACACTTAAGAGTATGTTGACATGAGGATGGATGCACCGAGGTGCATCTTCAGGAGGTGCAACATTTTGAGCGTTGATACCCGAACCTGACAGAAAGCAAACCCTGACCCAAATATTCAAATGGCCATAACTTTTCACAAGGAGCTCGGATTCACGCAAGGTTGGATATCTTTAATTAGGTGAGAACAAGTTCTTCAAAAATGCAAAATAAAGTTCGCCATTTTTGGGGTTTGCTAGGGTTCTCACCTACCGTCATAATGAGATGAATTAAATACAATCTGGAGGTGGTTGGGGTAGATTTGGATTCCTCTCTCTTCTCTCTCTCATTCTTCCTATAAATTGTAAGGAGGGGCTTCTTTCTAAAGGTTGGACATTCTTGTTTTGCCCCTCCCTTCTTCTCTTTGGCAGGTGAATTTTTGGAGTTCAAACCTCCCATCTAAAACTATAATGTAACTTTGCCTCTTGGCATTTTGTAGTGTATTGTATCAATTTTTGGAGCAAATAATGCATGTCTGTGGATGATTCTCAACCCTCTCTATGTTCATTTGCATCCTCCTGATATTTCACTACAAATTTGGTTATCTGTGCATGATATTGCATTGCATTTTAATGTTTTGTGTTTATTGACAAGATAGGTGTTCTTCATTCCTCGGTGCATCACCTTTGTTAGTATAGGTTTATTTTTATGCATCTTCTTACCCTGTCTCCTTGGAAAGTTAGATTAGGTTTTGAGTAAACCCTCAACATTTTTATGTGTGCATCGAATAGAGGAATAGAAACCGGCCTTCATCCGGGAGAGCTTTCCCTATTCGTAAGGTCCCACACTTGGGAAAAGCTCCATGTTATGCAATCGCACTGAGATTTTCAACCCATTGAGTTCCAAACATTCAGGGGTGCTGTGATTCACCATCAATGAAGTACATCAACTTTCTCAACAATATCAAATTTTCACCTACACGTACAAATTTCTAACATAGTTTTAGATCCATTTGACTCATATCATATCAATTATATGGGCACAATTTATTTCACTCAATCTTCACAACGACACTTAGTTTTAGTTATAGTTTTAGGAATATTGGTGGCATGATTCTCCTTTCTTCATTCGGTTGTTCCACATATTGGAAGGGCATGGTGGAATTCATTCTCTTTTCTAACACGTCTTATTTACAAAATTGGGCCTTATTTTCATGATAAATGTATAGCATGAAAAATTGAAAATTTTGGTCCATCACAACTAAGCTCACACCGAAAATTATGCTCTCGATCAATGTGAACCCTTCTTCTAGCCAAACTTGTCCTCATTTTCACCCTCATTAAGGTTATGAGGAACATGATAACAATATTTATAAGTTTTTTTAATGTGAAGGGATATATGCCCAAGGTGACTAATGATGTCACTAATATTTAAGTACAAACAACTTCTCCGAGAGGCCTAGAAAGGGATATTTTTGGCCATTTTACAACCTGGAAAACACCCTCCTCAGGAAGCATATAGGGAAGATTCAAATCATCGGGAGTGTTATTTGAGAACAATAAAGTCATCCAAAGTAGTTTACGGAAAATTGAAAAAATAAAATTAAGTTAGCACCACCTTATGCAAGATCGGGTGATTTTAAGCTCGGGAATGAAGGATCCAATGGTGAAAGCCAACTTGTTGAATGATTATGGGAGCTCTGCAAGGAGTTGGGAAGTAAAAATTACTCAATGGAAATTTCTTGGAATCCTATACATGATGGAAACATAGATTGTTTCATGAGTCTTAATAATCTTCTATGATAACCCTATACTCGCAACTCCCCTTTGAGTAAAGAATGGAGTAAGCCCTAAAATAAAATTGAATAAATAATTGTCTTCTTATAATGTATTTAATGGTATCAACAAGTTATTTGGAGTCAAATTCCTTTATGTTTTGACCTTAAAATACCCTTCCATGCTCCCGTGGTCAAAAACATAATCCTAGTGTCTCGATTTAGACTTGACGGTGAAATCATCTTCCTAAAATGGCATGAGCAAGGTTTTGAGCATGATTTTTCACCTTGGATTATACCCTGGTGTAAAGGGGACAAAGGCCACACCAAAGTGTGCTCCCCCATTGATTTGGATGTTATGTCACTTAATAAGTTAACTTGAGGTGTTAGGATGGGTGTGTGAGTAACTTAAGTTGCCAAACCAACATTTTCATGATGGAGATCCCTTGGCACATTTTTAGCACTTGATGTCCCATTGGCTTGTCACCAACATGAAAGGGGGACACAAAATTATGCTCTCTCCTCTCTCTGGTTCCCGGTCATATCAAAATCCACTTTTAAGCCCTTGGAAGCGATTTCTCAACCCATGCATCTCATTCACACTCGAACAGGGGATGCCACTTGTCACCATCTAGTGCAAAGTGCACTTGGGTGTCTCTTGTGTCTCCTTTGTCCATTTTTCTCGGTGTAACTTGACCTCAACCATCTACCAACTCTAGTTAAGTTTCCGGATCAAAATATGAGTTAAAGTTTGGAAAACAAATGATAATTCTCCTCATCTCTCATACTTAGCCATTTATGATAAATCAAATTGTTATTTATTCCCCTCCAAACCTCCATTTTTACAGAGGTATGTTGTCATTTTGTCCCAAAACATCAAACTCCCAAAATGGAAAAATACTCCTAACTCAATAATCATGCATCCGATTTCCATGAAACTCTGCAAATGTATTCCTCTCAAAAATGCCCTCATGTCAAAGCATACAAATGTGTCTCACTTGGTGGCCAATATTTTTATAAAATATGAATAGTAAGTAAGATATTCAAATGAAATAAGATATTTTTCTTAGACTACTCTTACTTTTATCGTTGATGTATAATCACTTTTCCAATCAAACTCTTAGTAATTTTTGCAAATAATCAAAGAAGCCAAAAATATTTATTTCTCGTTAAAAATTGTAACCCTTATCATAGGGTAGTAGTTTCAATCCAATCAACCTTAAAATTCACTATATTGAAACAAAATTTCATGTTTAAAATTATACTAATGATAAAACAAATTTAATGAGGATTTTGAGAACCAAATATCAAAATGGAAATCATTGTTAATTTAAAGGCCAATGTCCAAACAAACATCGTCTTCATGCAACACCCGCAACATAATACATTTGTCGAAGCTCATCTTACTAACTACTACGCTGTGTCGACGCCGCATGCAGCTTACACTTTTATCTGCCACCCTCAACTATTCCTTTACGTGTTGCTCGTCCAAACGCCCCACGTGCATGGCGTGCATGTGTATACATCCTCCTCTCTCATCCCCTGGTTATATATACAGTCTTGCCGTGCTTCGTTGAAAGGACATCGATCCATAGTCATATATACTCGGTGATCAGCAATTACAATGAAGAAGCAGTTGGTTTTGAGTCTCTTAGCAGTAGCCCTTATAATTGTCATCTCTTCTGCCCCCTTCACATTGGCAGACTGCGATGAGAGCGAGATCAACCAGAGGCGACAACAGTCATGTGACCCCCGGCAACTGTATGAGTGCAAAGATTTCTTAAGAGGAGGAAGAGGAGAGGAGGAATATGAGGAGGAAGAGGAGAGGCCGTCTTCCATGTGCTGCCAGGGTCTGTCAAGAATGCCTCAACGATGTCGCTGCGACGCCATTCAACAACTATTCGACCAAGCTCAGGAAGAAACTTATAATAATCGACGTACTGCAGGAAGGCAAGGAGAGCGTGAACGACAAGAACAGGAGCAGTTACAGAGGGCAAGACAACTCCCTGAACATTGCAACGTTTCACCCAGTCGCTGCAACATCCGACGAAGCAGAGAACATTCTTCCGTTTACTAGATATAAATTGGGTACCACGTATTAAAGATATAAATAAAATGTCTCTGCACGTAGCACATAGCTTATTGTCGTGTGACAAAATGTTAAAGAAGAACGCGTTTTTCCTTGCATGAAATCAGCTCAGGCCTCAAAGCTTTTTGAGATGAATCAATAAATTTATAGTTCTAGATTCCGAGAATATCATAAAATCTATGTTATTTTCCAAGTATTTTGTGATTTCATGAATTTAAGTCGTAACATTGTACAACCTCTTTTATTATTAGATATATTGTGGTTACAAAAATGTCGCGATGCCAGAATTGTTTTACCGTTATATATATTATATCGTGGTTACAAATATATACTGTCGAAGGTGATGTTTTGTCGGATGTGGAGAAAAAGTATATCCAAAATTTTGAAAAGAATGTAAGAACAATATTGTTAAAATTTTGATTTGTTTGTGAAGTGGATATCTTACATACACTAAAGTGTCATCGAGACTAAAGATATCAAACACATATTGGCGAAAATGAAAGGACATGTTGAGGTTACGAACCACAAACTCGAATTTAAAGGGTGGAAAGGGGATGACAAGAAAGACGACATGAATTGATCACCTTTGTGGAAAACCTGCACATACAGATGTTAAACTAACCGAACTCGAGTTGGAGGTGAAGATAATGCACTCGAAGTTTATGTCAGAACGGATTTATTTCTAATTTTATCCACAAAACACCTAAAACACAATGTGAGTGCTATTTTTTTGTTAATGCTTACAATTTTCAGAAATAGAATGCAATAAAGAGACCATCTAAATTAATTGCTAGCAAACATTTGAATTATTACTAAAAAAATAAACCATAAACATATTGTAGCAGTGAAAAATAACACAATATTCCTTTGGATTTATTAGGAGCTACTATACTTACTTCTTGTGGTATGTTCATGTATCTTTGCCTGTGTTTTGTGTAGATAGTGAAAGCATGTCTAAATTATACCACCAGAGTTATTGTTCTTTTTGTGTGCCAAATTCAAGAAGCTTTTGATGGTTTGACTAAAGACATGATTCCAACAACTAGAATATTTTGATTGTCTTCGTGTCATAGCATTATGAAATCACTTTAATATTAGAAACTATAAGATTTGTCCATTTGTCATACATGGAGACTATGCTGATGTTTTTCATTCTTATATGCTAGAAATGCCAATATTCCTCCCGCGGCTTTGCACATATGGAAAACACTTTCAGCAAAATACTTAACACCGGATTCTTGAAAATAGAGCACATAAGAGTTGGAATTTATCTTCGGTGTTAATGAACCGATAATGATAATGATGAATGAACACACAAAAACAACTAGAGGTAGACAGTTGTACTTATCAACATTTAAATTGGAAGCACCCTATTTTCAGAATTTTAGGCTAGGCAATATGAAGGCACGGTTGACAAGTTCATATGTTTATAGTTTGCAGGAAAATATCGGGAAAATAGTGAAAGTAGTAGAAGAGAGTGTATTCTTGAAAAGCGGCACAATGAGAATTTATGCCTTGTCCTTCACACAAGAGTTCAATTTGCAAATGCATTTGTTGCGAGACTGTATATAATTGAAAATGTGGCAAGAAGCCATCTATGCCAAATTCATCTCGTAAATGTTTAAATTTCCCTTGCCTAAGTTTAATCTCATTATCAACAAAGTGATATATTTTCTAGTGTGGAAGAGCCAACCTTATAAAATTACCAACCGCCTTTAGCTCTAGATTGTTGTACTTGATTGCACCGATAAGTTGCATGTATTAAAAATGTCTAAGCATAATTTGTTTAACAAGTCCTGTTTCCTAAAATAAAGTGATTGTATGATATGCCCAATATGAAATCGTTGATAAAGCTTATGATATTTTAAAGCAAATACAAGTTACTAAGGGTATAGCCAAGCTCGTGAATGATTGATAGTATCCTCACAGTGTGTGAGTAAATGAGAACTTTGGAACATGTTATAGATGTCAATAACATAATAATTGGAAGTCAATTTTGTGGGCATTTATTACCTCATGAAAGAGAGTGTATAAAGAAACAATTGCAAATATAGAAATAATCAGGTCCAAAGTATTGTGTTAGCGTATGCACAAAATCACTAAAGAAGCATGTAGCCTATAAGAATCACTACATTGTGTCCCTACTTATTCTCATGCAAATAGTCTACAACATTGTCTGTAATTTTGTGCTAGAAATTGCAATGCACTTCAACAACTGTGGGTAAAACGTGCATATAGAAGAGATCGGATTTATATAGAGCTTCAAAAGTCTGTCTGCGGCTACCTTTGTGGGGTTGGGGAAAAGCTAATGGTGCGGTTTTGTGCAAGAAGTCACTTATACCATGCCATTTTTAGCTGAGTCTCAACAATGGCAACAAAGGACTTGAAAGGTAGTTACAACTCTTCCAAGAATAACCACATCGATAGGTGTGGCTCCGGTTCATGCTGCTTCATTTAGCACATCTACAGGATTGCTGTTCCACCATTCACTTGTTCATAAGATTGTTTTTACAAATAGAACTATCACAACGGACTTTCTAAGAAAGAATAAAAACTAGAACTATCAATGTAGAAACTAGATACCTAGCAGGATAGGAATTTCTTGAGCGGGCTTAGGAAAAGGGTAACCATTTTCCTGTGAGAGGGAGATGATTAAGGCTCCTTGAGCCAGGAGCTGTGTGCATAATTATTCTAGTATACATAATTCTGATTCTGAGCTGAAGGAAACTAGTAATTTATATATGTGGAAGATGAAGATGTGCCAATTTCCACTCCTGAATAGTTTTTCGGTGCGCCAAATCCACTGCTTTGACCCATCATTCTTATAAAAAAATCATAAAAACACAAATTTTCAGTAAAAGTGATAGAAGAGATGAAACCTACACAAATAGAATCAATAAATTACTCAGCTGCATCAACATCGAAGGGCCGCTTCCTCCCGATGTTCCACAAGATCCTTTTCTTTTCTAAACTTCTCTGCGTCTCTTTCTACTCAATTACACACCCGAAAACACTGTTATATTACATTGAATTTGAAAAAAAAAGTTCACGAGGATCTACTTCCATTTCCACTGTAGAAAGAGAACAAATTTATGTTTTTTTCATAGAAAAATTTGAATGACCTTGACGATGGCCATTCATATGTCCTCCGAGCGCCTGTGATTTTGGAAAATTCCTACCAC
This sequence comes from Taxus wallichiana var. yunnanensis, assembly GCA_018340775.1. Lineage (NCBI taxonomy): Eukaryota > Viridiplantae > Streptophyta > Pinopsida > Cupressales > Taxaceae > Taxus > Taxus wallichiana. Next base: position 686,398,222 of record CM031238.1, on the reverse strand, counting down.
AGAATCTGCAGTTAAATTCTCTGGAAGAATTTCCATTGTGATTCATCTTCGACTTGTAATCGCGACTTCGAACCGCAACTCAACGTTTGTTAACTATTCAAATTCTTGAGAGAATACTTGGAGAATCTTGTTGCTCCAAGTGCCTTCTTTGCCAGCAAACTCCACCTAGACAAGTTTTTGGCCTTGTTGAAGAATAGGCACCAAATGGACCACATCCATGAATTCTCATCTTGGCTGTTACTGTTTGGCACTCTAATATGGTGATAGCTCCTCCAACATTGAACATGTCGATAAATGTCCAGTGGAGGGAAAGAAATATCTGCCCCTAAATTCTACACAACACGACATCTAGGCCAATAGGATCGATAAATGTAAGATCATGGTTGTCAATCAAATTAAATTGATTGGCATGGCATGCAACAAGGTTGTCACTCGAATTAATTATGCAGCTATCGAGTACCTTATCTACCAAATTTTCCGTCCAAAGGAAAAGTTTTCCCCAAAAAAATTAATGTTTGTGCACAAGTGTAGAATAAAGGGAGTAACGAATAGAATTGAAGCAAATCATAAATATGTGTTTTGAAACTTTAGTTTGATGTACTTCAAATACACCTTGCATTATTTGATTGGATGTTATGGGAAAAAGTATTTTTGCTTTATGAAAACAATATACTTGCCTTTGGCAAGATATAATTAATTGGCTACAAAATGCATAGTCATAGAATTGAAAAGACTTAACATTGTGATTTCAGAAAATGCATCGAACTTTGAGTCGATATAATGATTCAAAATTAAAAAAATTATATGTGGACCTTTTTGTGTATTACAACTATCAATTAAAAATAATTTAAAAATATTTATTAATTATATAAAATTGCAATGTGGACTATTTTTTTATTACAAGAAATAATTAGTACTAGCAAAAGTATACATCTATCAATTAAAAATATTTGTTAATTATACCATTTTATTTATTACAAGAAATAATTAGTACTAGCAAACTAACATCCATATGTTAGTACTAGCAAAAGCATTCATATGTGTGTTTGTGGAAGTTGATAGGCACACATCACACATCTATTGTTTAGATGCTGAAAATAATTTAATAGCAAAATGAAATATACATATTATTATATATCATCAATGAATTTATATAATCTGATTAATTTACTTAGTAATTGTTCTTTTATCACATTAGGATGTAAGATAAGATTATAAATATATTTGAGAAACTCGACATTTTGTTAGAAGAGCATATTCAAAGGATTTTTAATAATAAACAATGTCTTACTTACCTTTGCAAAATTAAAATTTCAAAAATATTGACATGAATAGCTAATATTATACTTAAGTTCATTGAATCTTGAGGTAATTTGTAAAATTTTGACAAGAATTCTATAAGTTTCATCGTTTTACATACATTTCTACAAAAGAACTAGTAACTAAAAACATGAAAAATATATATTTCAATAATATACTTCGTAAATGAATAGCCATATCCTTATTTAGAGTTCCTAATTTTGCATTTGTTAGTAAAATGCTAGCCAATTTTATACAAATCTTACAATAGTATTACTCTACTAGGCACCACAAATATTTAGAGACAATTAAAAATATTATTTTTGCATTTAACAAACTATTATAGTCTTAGTCTACATGACACCAAAAAATTAATATTTAGAGACAATTAAAAGATATTATTTTGTGTATCTAACAAACCTGAAAAGTTTTAAAAAAAAATATGGGGCACATGGTGAATCTAAATTTTATGCTTCATTATCAAATTGTATTTTATTCCTTTATTTTAGAACTCTTAATTATACACATGGGTATAAAACCAATAAGAACGAATAAGTTATGTTGTGCATCTACCAATTACAATTACTTAAAAGTATTTAAATCCTCATCACCTTAACCTCATCACCTTAACTATTTAGAGCATGAACAACATCAATGAATTCCACAATTATATGTCTTGTTTCACATCTTCCAATTCCAATAAAAATAATTGGTCCCCATTTAATTTCCAATAAAAGAATTATCCTTAAAAAAATGAGCCTTAAAGGAAATTATATCATTATTCATCTATGTGTTTTATCAATTCTTTTTCGTTATTCATTTATGTATTATATCATTTCTTCTTGCTTTACTTTTTGGATTTGTATTAATTGTTTTCTTTACTTTTCCAACTACTAGATTTGCTTATTGCCAAGATTTATCATGTTCCTCATCATTCCATTCGCCTTGCATGGAAAGTGACCTCAATTCCATGTTGTATCAATAGTGAACTCAGTTCACAAAACAAAAATTCAAGTTCCAACATGTTTGATTAACATTTTACTCATGTCATGTAAAGTGGGTTATTTGTGTTTCACTATAGAGTTTCATCAATGGCACTCACCTTGTGTTAGAGCTTCATAACTATGATTTTCTAGGTGTCCATTGATCCCTCTAGACCACGCAAATTAATTATTTTTAGAAATGTCAACATTGATAAAAAATAACTAACAATTTTAAATGGTTGAAAGTATTTTATTATTAAATATCAAATTCTAATAAGATATTATGACTTGTTTTATTTAAACTAATCACACAATTATTTCATCAAAATAAACTTGTGACATATAATATAAACTATAATATACTTAGCAACTTTAGAATTTTTAGTGTAAGAATATACAAAAAAATATATATACTTATGCAATAAGGCCAAAATGTATTGCATGGGTCCTAGTTGTTCATGATTGCAATGTTAGGTTTATTCACTTTAGGTTTATTTTGTTTAGATTTGATGGAGAATACTTCAATATTTCGAAGGGTTGGTTTTTGTTATGAATCTCTTATGAAGGCCATTATTTTCTCTTTTTGGTGTCTCTTGCAATTCGGATTTCATTCCTAATGCTATCACTCCCCTCTTTTTTGAATTAAAATTTTATAATAAATGCCCTTTCATGTATTACATCTATTAGTTCAACATAATTTGAAATATTTATTAATTATATAAAATTTAAATATGCAGCATTTTATTTACTATAAGAAACAAATAGAAATATATAGTAATTATTAAGAAATTAAAAATAACATATACATAAATCTGTTTATAACTAAATGTAATGTTTAATATATTATTTAACATATGTGTTCTAATTTCTTTTAAAAATTGATATGTGGAACTTTTCCTTTACTACATCTATTAATTAAGAAACAAATAAAAATAACAACTATATAAATTCATTTACAATTGATTTGAATATATCAGTTCTTTATTTTATAGCATTTATTATATTATTCCACATATATGTTTTAATTTATATTTGTGTTGTCCACATATAATATCTTCTAATTTCTATTTGTATTGTCCAAATTTACCCATGTACCTTCTATTATAAGGTTTTCAAATAAATATTGTTTACTTAAGCAATTAGACTTATATATAAATTCATTAAAAATTAATTAATATAACATTTAATATATAGAATCTTTCTCTAAACAATTAGATTTATATAAACAAATTATTTACAATTTGATTGTAGTATTTAATATATTATTCCATATATATATATATATATTCTAACTTTTATTTATGTTTTATAGGGTTTTCAAATAAAATTTATTTTCCTAAACAATTAGATTTATATAAAAATTCATTTACAATTAATTGTAATGTTTAATATATTATTCCACATATTTTCTAATATCTATTTGTATTGCTTAAATTAACACAAGTTCCTTCTTCTTCTATGGAATTTTTAAATAAATTTTCTTTATTCAAACAATCAAATTTATCTTTGAGATTATTCTTAGAAGGTGGTCATCTATTTGGATGGTATAAAATCTTTAATGCTCTCTATGTATTATAATCATACTAATATCTTTGTTTTCAACTCGGATGGCGGTTGTAGTTTTACCAGTAAGCATTCTAAATAATTTAATTTTTCCATAGGTTTGCATTCTAACAATAATTGTGGCATATAATTCTCGGAACCTACATTACGGTTGTCACAGACCTCACTATTTAGATATTTCTTATATATAATACGACTTTTAATGTGATAATTAAATAATTACAAATGGTTATATATTTATTTGTTCATTTTGGTTTAATCAATGCAGTTTTAAGAATATCCACATCATATTTAAAATTATTGATTGGTTGTTTATGGTATCAAGCGAGCTTATTTTGAATTGTTATTATCTTTTTGTTTTGGGATAATGATGTCTTGGGAATCTCTACTCCATATTTCAAAGTATGGATTTTGTGTTGGTGGTCAAAGAAATTACTAATATATTTCTCCATTTTTTCAATTACATCTACTACTAAATTGAAAAGAGATACATAACACACAATAGAATACACACACACACACACACACACACACACACACACACACACACACACACACACACACACACACACACACACACACACACACACACACACACACACACACACACATCTACACCTATCATGTGGTTACTCTTGGAAGAGTTGTAACTACCTTTCAAGTCCTTTGTTGCCATTGTTGAGACTTAGCTAAAAATGGCATGGTATAAGTGACTTCTTGCACAAAACCGCACCATTAGCTTTTCCCAAACCCAAAAAGGTAGCCGCAGACATGGACTTTTGAAGCTCTATATAAATTTGATCTCTTCTATATGCACGTTTTACCCATAGTTGTTGAAGTGCGCATTGCAATTTCTAAGCACAATTACTGAGACAATGTTGTAGACTATTTGCATGAGAATAATTAGGGACACGATTAGTGATTCTTATAGGCTACATCCTTCTTTAGTGATTTTGTGCATACGCTAACACAATACTTTAGACCGATTATTTCTATATTTGCAATTGTTTCTTTATACACTCTCTTTCATGAGGTAATAAATGCCCACAAAATTAACTTCCAATTATTATGTTATTGACATCTATAACATGTTCCAAAGTTCTCATTTACTCGCACTTTGTGTGAGGATACTATCAATCGTTCATGAGCTTGGCTATACCCTTAGTAACTTGTATTTGCTTTAAAATATCATAAGCTTTATCAACAATTTCATATTGGGCATATGATACAATCACTTTATTTTAGGAAACAGGACTTGTTAAACAAATTATGCTTAGACATTTTTAATACATGCAACTTATCGGTGCGATCAAAGTATAAGTACAACAACTGGAGCCAAAGGATTGTGACAATTTTATAAGGTTGGCTCTTCCACACTAGAAAATATATCACTTTGTTGACAATGAGATTAAACTTAGGCAAGGGAAAATTAAACATTTACGAGATGAATTTGGCATAGATGGCTTCTTGCCACATTTTCAATTATATACAAAGTCTGCAACAAATGCATTTGCAAATTGAACTCTTGTGTGAAGGACAAGGTATAAATTCTCATTGTGCCAATTTTCAAGAATACACTCTCTGCTACTACTTTCATTATTTTCCCGATATTTTCCTGCAAACTATAAACATATGAACTTGTCAACCGTGCCTTCATATTGCCTAGCCTAAAATTCGAAAATAGGGTGCTTCCAATTTAAATGTTGATAAGTACAATCGTCTACCTCTAGTTGTTTTTGTGTGTTCATTCATATCATTATCATTATCGGTTCATTAACACCGAAAATAAATTCCAACTCTTATGTGCTCTATTTTCAAGAATCCGGTGTTAAGTATTTTCTGAAAGTGTTTTCCATATGTGCAAAGTTGCGGGAGGAATATTGGCATTTCTAGCATATAAGAATGAAAAACATCAACATAGTCTCCATGTATGACAAACGAACAAATCTTATAGTTTCTAATATTAAAGTGATTTCATAATGCTATGACATGAAGACAATCAAAATATTCTCGTTGTTGGAATTATGTCTTTAGTCAAACCATCAAAAGCTTCTTGAATTTGGCACACAAAAAGAACAATAACTCTGGTGGTATAATTTAGACATGTTTTCACTATCTACACAAAACATAGGCAAAGATACATGAACATACCACAAGAAGTAAGTATAGTAGCTCCTAATAAATCCAAAGGAATATTGTGTTATTTTTCACCTTGCTACAATATGTTTATGGTTTATTTTTTTAGTAATAATTCAAATGTTTGCTAGAAATTAATTTTTTTCTTTCTAAAACTAATAAATGGTCTCTTTATTGCATTCTATTTCTGAAAATTGTAAGCATTAACAAAAAATAGCACTCACATTGTGTTTTAGGTGTTTTGTGGATAAAATTAGAAATAAATCCGTTCGACATAAGCTCGAGTGCATTATCTTCACCTCCAACTTGAGTTCGATTAGTTTAACATCCGTATGTGTAGGTTTTCCACAAAGGTGATTAATTCATGTCGTCTTTCTTGTCATCCCCTTTCCACCCTTTAAATTCAAATTTTTGGTTCGTATCCTCAACATGTCCTTTCATTTTCGCTAATATGTGTTTGATATCTTTAGTCTCGATGACACTTTAGTGTATGTAAGATATCCACTTCACAAACAAATCAAAATTCTAACAATATTGTTCTTACATTCTTTTCAAAATTTTGGATATACTTTTTCTCCACATCCGACAAAACATCACCTTCGGTATATATTTGTAACCACGATATAATATATATAACGGTAAAACAATTTCGGCATTGCGACATTTTTGTAACCACAATATATCTAATAATAAAAGAGGTTGTACAATGTTACGACTTAAATTCATGAAATCACAAAATACTTGGAAAATAACATAGATTTTATGATATTCTCGGAATCTAGAACTATAAATTTATTGATTCATCTCAAAAGCTAAGTTTGCATGTGGCGTCGACACATCGTAGTAGTTAGTAAGATGAGCTTCGACAAATGTATTATGTTGCGGGTGTTGCATGAAGACGATGTTTGTTTGGACATTGGCCTTTAAATTAACAATGATTTCCATTTTGATATTTGGTTCTCAAAATCCTCATTAAATTTTTTTTATCAATAGTATAATTTTAAACATGAAATTTTGTTTCAATATAGTGAATTTTAAGGTTGATTGGATTGAAACTACTACCCTATGATAAGGGTTACAATTTTTAACGAGAAATAAATATTTTTGGCTTATTTGATTATTTGCAAAAATTTTTACTAAGAGTTTGATTGGAAAAGTGATTATACATCAACGATAAAAGTAAGAGTAGTCTAAGAAAAATATTTTATTTCATTTGAATATCTTACTTACTATTCATATTTTATAAAAATATTGGCCACCAAGTGAGACACATTTGTATGCTTTGACATGAGGGCATTTTGAGAGGAATACATTTGCAGAGTTTCATGGAAATCGGATGCATGATTATTGAGTTAGGAGTATTTTTCCATTTTGGGAGTTTGATGTTTTGGGACAAAATGACAACATACCTCTGTAAAATGGAGGTTTGGAGGGGAATAAATAACAATTTCATTGATCATAAATGGCTAAGTATGAGAGATGAGGAGAGTTATCATTTGTTTTCCAAACTTTAACTCATATTTTGATCCGGAAACTTAACTAGAGTTGGTAGATGGTTGAGGTCAAGTTACACCGAGAGAAAAATGGACAAAGTAGACACAAGAGACACCCAAGTGCACTTTTCACTAGATGGTGACAAGTGGCATCCCCCTGTTCAAAGTGTGAATGAGATGCATGGGATGAGAAATCACTTCGAGGGCTTAAAAGTGGATTTTGATATGACCGGGAACTAGAAGAGAGGAGAGAGAATAATTTTGTGTCCCCCTTTCATATTGGTGACAAGCCAATGGGACATCAAGTGCTCAAAAATGTGCCAAGGGTATCTCCATCATGAAAATGTTGGTTTGACAACTTAAGTTACTCACATACCCATCCTAACACCTCAAGTTAACTTATTAAGTGACATAACATCCAAATCAATGGGGAGCACACTTTGGTGTGGCCTTTGTCCCATTTACACCAGGGTATAATCCAATGTGAAAAAACATGCTCAAATCCTTGCTTATGCAATTTTAGGAAGATGATTTCACCCGTCAAGTCTAAATCGGGACACTAGGATTATGTTTTTGACCCCGGGAGCATGGAAGGGTATTTTAAGGTCAAAACATAAAGGAATTTGACTCCAAATAACTTGTTGATACCATTAAATACATTATAAGAAGACAATTATTTATTCAATTTTATTTTTAGGGCTTACTCCATTCTTTACTCAAAGGGGAGTTGTAGAGTCTAGGGTTATCATAGAAGATTATTAAGACTCATGCAACAATCTATGTTTTCATCATGTATAGGATTCCAAGAAATTTCCATTGAGTAATTTTTTGCTTCCCAACTCCTTGCAGAGCTCCCATAATCATTCGAACAAGTTGGCTTTCACCATTGGATCCTTCATTCCCTGAGCTTAAAATCACTCGATCTTGCATAAGGTGGTGTTAACTTTATTTTATTTTTTCAATTTTCCGTAAACTACTTTGGATGACTTCATTGTTCTCAAATAACACTCCTTGATGATTTGAATCCTCCTATATGCTTACGGAGGGTGTTTTCCAGCTTTTAAAATGACCAAAAATATCCCTTTCTAGGCCTCTCGAGAAGTTGTTCATACTTAAATATTAGTGACATCATTAGTCACCTTGGGCATATATCCCTTCACATTAAAAACACTTATAAATATTGTTATCATGTTCCTCATAACCTTAATGAGGGTGAAAATGAGGACAAATTTGGATAGAAGAAGGGTTCACATTGATCGAGAGCATTAATTTTCGGTGTGGGCTTAGTTGTGATGGACCAAAATTTTCAATTTTTCATGCTATACATTTATCATGAAAATAAGGCCCAATTTTGTAAATAAGACGTGTTAGAAAAGAGAATGAATTCCACCATGCCCTTCCAATATGTGGAACAACTGAATGAAGAAAGGAGAATCATGCCACCAATATTGCTAAAACTATAACTAAAACTTAGTGTCATTGTGAAGATTGAGTGAAATAAATTGTGCCCATATAATTGATATGATATGAGTCAAATGGATCTAAAACTATGTTAGAAATTTATACGTGTAGGTGAAAATTTGATATTGTTGAGAAAGTTGATGTACTTCTATTGATGGTGAATCACAACACCCCTAAATGTTTGCAACTCAATGGGTTGAAACTCTCAGTGTGATTGCATAACATGGAGCTTTTCCCAAGTGTGGGACCTTACGAATCGAGAAATCTCTCCGGATGAAGGCCGGTTCCTATTCCTCTATTCAGATGCACACATAAAAATGTAGAGGGTTTACTCAAAAACCTAATCTAACTTTCCAAGGAGATAGGGTAAGAAGATGCATAAAAATAAACCTAGACTAACAAAGGTGATGCACCGAGGAATGAAGAACACCTATCTTTCCAATAAACACAAACCATTAAAATGCAATGCAAGATCATGCACAAATAACCAAATTTTTAGTGAAAGATCAAGAGGATGCAAATGAACATAGAGAGGGTTGAGAATCATCCATAGACATGCATTATTTTCTCCAAAGATTGATACAATACACTACAAAATTCCAAGAGGCAAAGTTACATTACAGTTTTAGATGGGAGGTTTGAACTCCACAAATTGACCTGCCAAAGAGAAGAACGGAGGGGAAAAACAAGAATGTCCAACCTTTAGAAAGAAGTCCCTCGTTACAATTCATAGGAAGAATGAGAGAGGGAAGAGAGAGGAATCCAAATCTACCCTAACCACCTCCAGATTGTATTTAATTCATCTCATTATGATGGTAGGTGAGAACCCTAACAAACCCAAAAAATGGCGAACTGTATTTTGCATTTTTGAAGAACTTGTTCTCACCTAATTAAAGATATCCAACCTTGCGTGAATCTAATCTCCTTGTGAAAAGTTATGGCCATTTGAATATTTGGGTCAGGGTTTGCTTTCTGTCGGGTTCGGGGTGTCAACACTCAAAATTTTGCACCTCCTGAAGATGCACCTCGGCGCATCCATCCTCATGTCAACATACTCTTAAGTGTGCCATATGCGCTGAAAATGTGGTGTTGATGCCTTGTAACCTATGCCGTGGTGCGAACTTTTTCATGTCGATGTTTTTTAACCTACGCCTTCCAACTTGCGCAGTGCAACTTTTTCATGTCGACATTTTCACCCCGCACCTTCAACCTACGCTAGGGTGTGACTTTTCCCATGTCGGCACCTTATGATCTTCGCCTCCAACCTACGCCAGGGTGTGACTTTTCCCTTGTCGGCACCTTCTTATCTGCGCCTCCAACCTATGCCCGAGGATGAATTTTCCCATGTTGGCACCTTGATCTATGCCATGGGCCATGGTGGCACAAATAAATGTCAGGTTTTGAGTTTATTTGATTTCCATATTCTTCTGTTTGTCTATATTTTGAGGGAGATATATACAACAACTTCCCCTAGAAAAAACCATATGGGAGGGTAAGGAATATATGTATGTTCTGAAAAAATTATATGTTTCTGCCCCGTGAATGGTTTTTGTATTCTTGTGTTTGAAGTTACTTCTGAGTACTTGTACCATATTTATACCTATATGTTACCCCAAAATTCTTCTTATGTATCTTGTAGGTGTAGAATATACTCGAATGAATGCACCTTTTATGAGGTGTGTGTGAAATGCCATATTGTGGCTCAAAAGAATAGATGTGTTCAATACATGCACTAGATGTATGAGAAATTATAGAAGAGTGTAGGATGTTAAAGAGGTGGCCACCTTAAACAACATGTACTTATGAAAAGGAGGTTTTGCACATGGTGGAAACCACATTGCATGACAAGAGTATTAATGCAAAAAAATAGTAATAATGCATGTATGATAAAACAAGTGAAGAAAAATGAAGTCAAAGTCACTATTATGCAAACAATATAAAAAAAAATCAAATGATCATGTAAACATGGGAAACCCCACAGGTCACAATATAATTAAGTTTTGTAGGTCTAGAAAAAGAGTACACAAGATAAGTGTAGAGACACAAACATAAGACACCCATGGTGCCACAAGAAAAGAAAGGAGCTCATGCCCTAATTAGTGAAATAAGAAAATAACAACCCATACAATAAGTATGTATAAAATATAATAATGTCAAAATAAGATGAAATACAATTAATATAGAAATAAATATATGAAGCAAGAGGTGTGAATGGTCCACAATACATGTTTGTTAGTGTTGTTACATCCATATATACAATATAAACAATGTATGTAATAAATTGTAATGAGGAAGTAGAAGAGAACTATAATAGAACAATAGCACATTTACGTAGTGTATAATAGATTCCCTAGATGTATTGAAAGTTTTGGTAAAGGGCCAAGCAATACCTATCATTATGTACCACTTTGTGTGTGTTACGCATCAAGTTGAATATACAATGAGAACCCATGTATGTAAAGATTAAAGATATATTCTATCTATGAAATCCATAATGAAAATAACATGTATAATGCAAAGTCCAAACAACTCAAGCTAAGTGTATAGGTCGTCATGTTTTGGCAATTATATGAATACTTTTATATTTTAAAACTATGTTAATGTTATTTTTTTGAAATGTTGATCTATGTACAAGAAGTAAGGTTACCATAAAAACTATTAAGTTTCAAAATATTTTTGTAACATGGTGAAAATCATAGGCTAGGGTCCCAACACCATACCTCAAAAAATAGGTGTTGGAGGTAAGGCATGAAGCCATGATGGTTACATAGTGATAGATCATGTTTCCATAGTGTTATAATCAACAAATGGGTCATGCCATGTGTCATAGGAATATGATCTTGAAGTAATAGTAGTATTATGGTTGATGTGGAGGGATGTATGATGGAACATATTATTTCCCTCAATAGGTATATGAGTGTCATAAAGTAATTGAATATGGAACAAATGATGAGAATAATCATAGTGACCTTATTTTAATTATGAGAGGTAATCATATAAATTCATAATATGTGTTTCAAATTTATGTTGTTCACTAAATATAGTAACACCCGTAGAAATTTAATACACAATTATATAGAGTTTTTCGAGATCTTCAAAATAAACCATAAGAGTATGTGCATTGATAAGAGGCATAGCTGCTAAAGTAGAACATGAAGGTTGGGAATCAAGTATGGTGTCAATATGGTTGGGAAACTTAATAGGTGTATGATCATTAGATTTGAGCTTATAATTTCTCTAAGTAACTGATTTGAAAGTCATAGCCATGGTGACATTTTGAATTGGAATATGAGATGCCCCAACATTGGTGGTATAATAGATGTAGTAAAGTCGAGTAATAGATGGAGGGACCGTATTCAACACTTGATTGATCTAAATATGTGGTAATAGTATATTTATTAGTGGATTTGGGGAGGATATCCCTCTTGAAAACATGTATATCAAGAAGATCTTGTATAACATGATGAAATTTAGCACATCAATCGGTATACTACCTAATATATGATAGTTAAAATAAATATGGGAATAGAATTTCTTTCTAAAAGGATCACTTATATCAACCTCAAACAATGGAGGGAGAGACACAAGGTTACATTCAAGTAAAAATTTCAACATAGTAGATGGAGCATAAGGTAAACACTTGAAATTCCATCTAGGTGGAGTAATAGGAACAGTTGTAGTAGCATCATTAATGGATGTCTATTGTCATAAAACATATAATTTGAAAGGTGTAAGGTATCATTTTTAAATATAATTAGATATTTTATGAGAAAATGTTAGACCACAACACTCTAAGGTTGTTTTGGGAGTATGTAATAAAGGGTTCACGAGGAGGATGTTACAGTCAAGATCACCAAGGAAAACATAACAAAGAGTGTCAAAAGTCTTAGGGTCAAAATTGATTGGAATAAGGATAAATCCAAAGATTTGGTGAGGGATATTATCATATCTTTAAATTTTACAATGAGAAGGAGAAATATCCTATATAGAGATGCCTAAAATAATGATAAAATAAAATTTTCAAACATGTAAGTCCGATGTTATGTCAATAAGAACATGTTTAACCAAAGTTGTGTGCACAAAGACTTTAACATATAGGGGAAGCCCATTGTTAACTAGTGGTTGAGAAGGATATAGAATAGGATGCTATAAATTAATAAAGAGGAAAATTTTGAAGAATAGCTTGAACATGTTCAATGGTTGCATTGGGATGAATTCAAGTATTATAAAGAATTTAAGGAGTACATTCCTATAGATTGGGTTTTTATTTAACTATTTAAGGAATGAGATGGTTTGATCAATAGAGGAATCCATAGTAAAATAAAACAACAAGATGAGCCTGGGGCTGAGACAAATATTGAGTCACGATTCAGGTTCACCAAAATGTTTTACACCCTTATTAGATTATATGAAATAGATATTATTGAATTTAGTAAACTATAGGATGTAAGGGGAACTACAAAAGGTTATTCTAAATAATTAAATTCCAACATTAATTATCCAATATTAGAAAAATGTATTGATAGTTGCAAATAATATATGAAACAAGATATGAACTTGAAAACAAAAGATGATGAGTGTGCTTATCTATTTACAAACGGATCTAGGAAGGTATGGGAGGGCACACTACTAAAATAGAGAAATATAAAACTGATGATGGTTCATTCTATGAAATGTGATTTCATTGACCTAGGGAAAGACCCTACAAGTTTGTACGTACTATTCATATGGTCTTGAACCTATTGTATGGTCTTGCATCCACTTGGATTTTGGGTCTGTCACTTTATGAGAGTGTTGCATGCCAATAATTTTTTTTTAGTTATCAAACCCTAGTTCTTAGTCATGTTAAACAACCCCCTACACATTCTGAAAAGATCACAAACCCTAATCATGGATGAAAAACACTATATTAAAACATTATGTAGGTTTTTGGGAACCCTTATGCACCACCAATATTAGAACTACACCAAAGAGGCTTGGAACCACATGTTTTCTCCACTTATCATTTGATATCTTAATAAATTCAATAGGATTTAACAACTTCTTTGACAATGTTTTTTTCATGTTTGGATCTTTGCTAAAATACTTTGAGAAGGGATGTGCGAGTTCTTGTAGATGAGAGAGACTAATTCCTTAATATGGTAAGAATATTTACACCTGTAGATATTGTTTCCCAATGATCGTATATACATTATATTGTAAGATATTTAAATATCATATGATACCTTTTATAAGCATTGGAAGTGAGTGTATCAATGTAGTGCCATAGGAGTTCTAGGTTAGCAAATGAGGTAGTGTTGACTTGCTTATATAGCGTTTCAAAGGTGAATTATAAAAATATGACCCAAAAGGATTACATGTCCAATCAAAGAATTCGGAGCTGAAAGAAAATACAAAGGATATACCAATTCAAAACCATGCAAATAGTTTAAAACCATATATAAAGTCCTTAGCAAACTATACGGCGTTGACTAGAGATGAAAAATGATAAGTGAGGTTTTCATCCTGTTAGGTTGACTCAGTATATAGATTTTATTTTGTAATGCCCACGTTTTCCACGCACCAAATTCAATAGTTAATTAGGAAAATTACGGAATATTTTCTTTTTTAAGGAAGGTTGCAAAAGATATCCAACAAATAGATTTAAATATTTCTCGTTTAATAAATTTCACATCTCAACAAGGTTAAGGAAACTCAATTAATAATTAAATATTAAAATCCCTTCCAAACCATTTGGGTTTAAATCCTCTCCTAGGTTTTTCGTTAATTCACCTTATTTAAGATAAAAACTATGTCAATATTCCTCGTTAGTCCTGGTTCTTACTTTCATAATAACTTAATAACAATGCCCCACATGAGATCATCTAACTATTCATTTAAATTCCAATAAGTACCCCTTTTAATTCATTAGCCAAGTTACTCTTTTCAAAATTAATTAATTTATCCTTATAATTCCAATTTCATTTATTTAATTAATAACCTAAGACTAAGGTCACAATTTACCCTAATCCTTAAGTGACACCAATCAACCCATTACCCATACTTTTAATTAATTTTCCATTCCCAAAAAAATCACATCACTTAAAACTATAGGATGGAATCTCATCCATTAGATTAAGTCATTTTGGGCCCTTAGAATAGGAATAAACTAAAAATCCTCAAGGATTCTTTCTTATACTCTTATGACCTAATTTTATCTCATTTTTGTTTTGTAGGTTTTGGGAGCATGGAGGCCATGGAGGCCATGGAATCTTGGAAGGGTTCCCATGGAGATAATTACTCATATTTTAGTTTGTTAAACATGGTATGAACAACCCTTTGTGGTTCTATGGTTAATTCCATGAGAATGCCAATGTTTTCTTAGTTCCAGACATTATATTATTTAATTTGGAGTGTAAAATCTAGATTTTCATTTGGATATGGTTGTATTTAGTGCACCATTGTATGTATACTCACAAATCTTGTACTCATAGTTTGTTAATCAAGATTTTTTTGGATATATATTACAAATCTGAACATATATGTTTTAACCCTTTTCAATAATTTCTCTATTTACACATTTGGGTGCCCAAAAATGGGTTTAAATGCTCCAACAAATAAATTTGTTCATTTACTAGTTGCTGGTAGTTTCATATTATAATTTTAAAGATCAAGTTTTGATTAAATTCATCCCGGATTCGCACTATTTGTTAATTTTATTTTTCCATCAAAAGTGATAAAACCGCTACCTTGAGAAGGTCGGTGGTTTTGTGACCGTCGCCTTGCCTAGTGGGCGGTTCTATGACTTCCGCACTACACTTGGTGGCGTTTTGGAATTGCCCCTCCGCATAGGGAAACGGTAATGTTTCCCTAAAAAAGAACCTTAATCTAGTGTATTTTCCAGCATGTTTTCTACTTTAGGTTGACTTTTATGATAATATTAAATTTATTTAAGGTGCCTACATTCACTAGTTGATAGGTGGACGTCATTTCTTCATTTTAAACCAACTTTAAGATAATCAAGAAAATGTATACACCATCCCAATTACATTGAGGTAAATTTCATTGTTTCCTACTTTAGTTTAACATATTGCATTCCAACATCTTCATATTTTGCATACAAGGGTAGTGGCATGCCAATATATTCCAACTTTTCCATATACTAAGTCTTATTATCTAAATGAGAGTGTCTCTTTTCTTTCCACAAAAAGAATGCTATCTATTCCAACAAGGAAAATCAAGTATAGCTTTCTTTCATTCTTCTATTACAAACACAACCATTCCACCGAAGGAAAACACAAGCAACTATAATTTTATTTCCATTTTTGAAAGAAATACATTTCCCATTTGAATACAACTTTCAAGTCCTTCTTTGCAAACCATTACAATATTTCAATTATAACTAGATAACAATACAATATTTTCTCAAGAATCTTAGTTCATTCTTTTACAACATAGTAGTTCCTCCTTTCATCAATTTGAACAAAATAAGTTTACAAGAATGTTTCCCAAAAATACAAGATTGAATCTTTCACTTTACAACAAAGGAAAAATCATTACAAGGGTGATCTCTTTGACTCCAAATAAGGGTAACTCCTCCAATATTCAACTCCATAGCTTTTTTTTTCTTCAAATAACAAAACAAAAGAGGGGGTGTAGGCAACACTCACCTCCCAACCTTTATTCCAATGAGGAGAAGAATTCATTCTCCTCATTGGCCCCGAGCCCCAACCATAGTAGAATAAACAATGTTTGCAACCAATGGAAACTTACAAATTTGCTTCCACATTACAACACACATACCAACATTTCAAGAAATACATTCAACACCAAAATACAATAACACAATGCATACATTTCAACACATAGGCTTATAGATCAAGCCAAGGGAGAATAAAACAATGGGAACCATCTCCTTTTAACTCCCAAATGAGATAGGAGTTCCACCCAACATGCCTCCAAATACACAACAACTTCTCAACACATCCCTTTTCCTCCCAATGCAAATACACAAATTATAGCAAGTTTACCCATTTCTCTCCCCAAAGGCGGAAGTCCGACTCATACTCCATCTAGTATGTAACACAAATTCATTTTCCCTCCCAAAATGGTCCCATCTTCCATCTCCTACACCTTTGCTTAAGGCCAAAATATATACAAACTAACACAAATCAAAACCATATAACCATGTTCTTTGTACACACACATAAAAAAGTCATTGAAAAACAAAGGAAAAGGCCCTACCTTGCCATCACAAGATTCCACAATCTTCAACAAGTTTTTCCTCTTCCAAAACCAAGCAAGTCTTCCCAAGGCAATATCCAAAAGGCTCAAAGTAAAAACTCCAAGCAACGCAAAAGAACAAGTGTGCCAAATCCAAATGAATAACACCCAACACATCAAATAAACATGAATAAATAGAAAAAGAAGAAGAGGAGGGTGAGATGGCTCCATGTAGGATGCCACGTCACTTCTCCGTAACTCCACATCCCACAAGTCAAACATCAAACCCAAGGTTAATAAATAGGTGGTTGAGAATATGAAAATACTATTACACATAATACCTCCTTCTAAGGTTGGTCTCATGGCCCCCTTTGTTTGTTGTGATACAATCACCTATAAAATCAAATAATACCTCCTTCGGCATTGTGTCCTCATTAAATATATCAATAATAAAATATATGTACATCCATCAAGAAGATCATCATCCCACGAAATCATCATCAAAGATAAATAATGTTATCATTTGTTTACAATTTCACACACACACACACATGCATGCACACGCGCGCGCGCACACACACACACACACAAATAATATAACAAAACATCATCATCATAAAAAAATGTCTATCATTTCTCTAATAATCCATGTAAATCCTAATATAAATCACAATATATCAATAGTGAAAATATCTCTACAATCTACATCATACTAATCCAAAATAACACAATAAGGTTTGTGCCCATAATCCATGATAAATGAAAATCAGCATGTAATATGTGTCAAAGAGGAGTGGTAACTATATCCCCCTCCCCTTAG
The DNA here is from genome assembly GCA_018340775.1 of Taxus wallichiana var. yunnanensis. NCBI lineage: Eukaryota > Viridiplantae > Streptophyta > Pinopsida > Cupressales > Taxaceae > Taxus > Taxus wallichiana. The sequence continues at coordinate 686,380,265 of CM031238.1, read as the reverse complement.
ACTAGATTTCCTCTAAGAAGTCATTGAAATATGTGTTGAAAATGGACCCGTAACAAAGTAACATCCTCTAAAATAGCTGTAGTCTCGTCATACCTATCCCATTGGACTCATACCTAATCAATATTATGGCCTCGAAGGTCCAAGGTCTTACCCTATATGATGTGCGGGGTTTCATAAGTAACCTACTCCCGCTCATGTACCGCAATGTGGTCCAATCCAATACATGAGAAGGATTCAGTAGGTATCTCCTAAGAATGAAACATGAAACACATTGTGGATGCGAGACAAGTTGGGTGGAAATTCTAATATTGGTAGGCTAAGGAACGGATATTCTCCAAGACTCAAAGGGACCCATGAATCTAGGAGCTATCTTTGAACCTTTTTGTAATAGATAGGGCTATTATGAGGCTTGACACGAAAAACACCTTCATGCCCACCTCAAAACCGTAGTCTATCCTCCTCATATCTTCATAATTCTTCTCCCTATTATGAGCCTCCCACAATATATGTCTAATCATGATAACTTGATGCTCCATATCCTATAATAAAGTTGGTCCAAGAGGTACTTTGTTCTCTATCTTATCCCAACTCAATGGTGTTATGAACTCCCTGCCATACAATGCTTGAAAAGGAACCATAACAATAGAACTCTAAAAGTTTTTATAAGAAAACTCAAACAAGTAAAACTACTTCTCCCATCTCAACTAATGATCCATAACTTACATCCAAATCACGTCCTCTAAGATATGATTCACGCGATCAGTGTGTCCATCTATCTTAGGGAGATAGGATACACTTAAATTGATATTCATCCCAAGAGCATGTTGTAAAAATGAGAGGTGTACAATGTATCGTTGTAAAAAATGATCTTCTAGAGAATCTCTTGCAACCTCACTATCTCATCCAAATATACTCATGCCCCATACACTAGTTTTATAGGTTGTATTCAATGGGAGAAAAATGGGCCACTTTCATTAATCTATCCACCATGACCGTGATGGCGTCATGGTGGTATCTCAACGTAGGTAGACCTACTATAAAATCCATCAAAAATGGTGTTCCATTTCCATTTTGGTATAGCATGCGGGTAAAGAAGGCCAGATGGATGCTGATCCTCAACCTTCACCCTCTACGAAACTTTAAACATTGAGATAAAAACAAACTACATCTCTCTGAAGCCCTTTCCAATGATACAATTGTCTCAAAGTGGCATGCATCTTCTTCACCCCTAGATGGGATGAATAGGGTGCACGATGAGCCTCTGTCAAAATATCTTGTATCAAACCTCCATCTTTAGGTACCTAAATGTGACCCATGTGTCCGAGAATTCCATATAACTCTAATGAAAATCCTCATACCGCCCCCAAAGGGGTCTCGATACTTGATCTTTGCTCTAACTGAAAGGTAAAAGCTGTCATGTGGAAGTTGTTGTAAGATCTTGCTCCTCAAGTCTCGTATCTGACCACCGAAGTAGACATAACCAAATTCATCTAACAAATAAAATCATGTTCAACCACATTCTCCTTCCCCTTCACATGCTCTATCTTGATATCATACTCTCATAACAGCTCCATCCAACATCCCGTTGACTATCATTGAGATTAGCACTACTAGTGTGAAGAGGTGTCATAGGCTCAAATAATCAGTCATGAGAATAAACTTTCTGCCTAAAAGGAAATGTCACCATCGTATGAAAGCATGTACAAATGCTTCTACAAGATCAAGGTCATGATATAGATCATTAAGCTCATAATCCTTGAATTTGTGAGATTCAAAAGCTAGCTCTACACAACCATTCTACATCATTACACCTCCTATCCTTTCCAAAGAACAATTTGTACATACAAAGAACTCGTCTCGAGGATCTAGCACTACTAGAATAGGTGTTGTCATAAGGCATTCCTTTAATGTCCTAAAATCCTACTCACATCTATTTGAGCCAAAAGACTTAAACTTCTTAAAGCTTTGAGGAAAGGCCTGCTTCTCTCAAATGTTGGTATATAAATATGTACTAGAAAAATTAGAAAATCATGTAAAATGATTCTAGTGATGATCCAGACTTAAGATCTATCTTGGAAAAAAGTATCTCCTTAATCCGAACTTCTTCCCTTTCCGCCTCGGGAGCGAATAAAGGGAAGTGATGGGATGCAAAATGCAAGAGAAATCCTTAACTAACCTCCTGTAATAACTTGTCAATCCCATGAAGCTATACACTTCGGTCACATTGGTTGGCACTTGCCAATCCATAATAACTCTAATCTTGGAAGGATTTACTATGATACCTTCCACGTAAAATAATGTGACCTAAATACTGAACCTTTGTCTGAAAGAATGAACACTTCTCAAGGTAACCATAAAGTTTTTGATCTCGAAGACACCTCCAAGTTCTTGAACATGTCAAAGGCCTTGTTCTCCACAAATGTGCATGAGTATATAAATATGTCATTAAAAAACACGAGAACAAAGCAAATAAATAAGAAAATTCCCGAATATCCCATTCATTAAACTCATAAATACATCTACTAAATAGGGAATTTGTCAAACCAAATGATACAATGTGAACTAGTAGTTGCCATACCTCATGTAGAAATTTGTTTTATGGATATCTACCTCTGCAATTCTAAGTCTGATGATAACCAGACTTAAGATCTATCTTGGAAAAAAGTATCTCCCTTAATCCGATCAAAGAAGTCATCAATGCGTGGAAGGGGGTAACGATTCTTGATCATTACTTTGTTCAACTATCTCGTGGTCAACACACAAACAAAAGGATCTGTGGCAAAAACTAAGATAGGAGTTAGTTTATCATCATCTAGGTTTTGTTTAAGATTTCTAGGTTTTCTATGTTTTAAAATATCATGCATTGTTGTGTGATCTAGTTGTAGTTTAAGTTAGGTTAACTATTCATGTTTCCAAGGGGGTGCCAAAGGATCCACAAGTTGAACCCATGAAATGCATCTGGTACCAAGTGTAATGCCCACATTTTTCATGCACAAAACCCAATAGTTAATTAGGAAAATTATGGAATAAATTTTTTTGTTTAAGGAAGGTTGTAACAATATATCCAACAAATACATTTAAATATTTGTCCTTTAATAAATTCCAATTCTCAACAAGGTTATCAAAACTCAATTACTAATTAAATATTATAATCCCTTCCAAACAATTTTGGTTTTAAATGTGTAAGCTAGGAAAAATGCACTACTAACAAGGAAGTAAAATAACAATAATAATAACACATCCTTCATGTTCTATAGAAAACCTCAGAATTGGTTATGAAACATGGATTGCACCCTGATTGTATGATATGTAGGTGCTTTTCTCAAAATGGAGTAAGGCCTTCCAACAACAATGATTCACTTACTTTCCACCAAATGGGTAAAAGGATTATGTATTTGGGGTGCTTCAAGATGAGGCTATTTGGGCATTAGGATGAGGTGGAAAGATGTTCTTGGCTCAAAGGATGCAAGAAATTAGATAGGACACTCAAGATTATTCTTCATGTATTAGAGGAGGGGTAATGTTGTATTTATAGCTTTGGGAAGTGATTAACTTAGAGTAATTTAAGTAATCATGGTTTGAAAATGTGGGCAAGATTAGGTGAGTGGGGACCAAAAAGAATGGATGAGGATTCAATTTTAGATTTTTATTTCATAAGTGGAGGATTTTAGGTGAGTGGGACCGGAAAAGAGTGGGAGAGGATTTGATTTTGAAGTTTGAATTCAATAGTAGGAAAACATGGAAAATAATGACATGTGGTAAGGATTAGGTTATTTTTAGATTTGAAATGGATAATTAATCGAATTATATTTGATTAATTCAAGTGTAGTTTTATGGGAAATGAGGTAGGGGAATTAATCGATTTAGGACATATGTGAAATTAGGGTGTCTACATTTTTCCCTCTTTGGAAGGTACTATAAAAATAGTGTCCTTTCAAATAAAGTAGAAGAGATGGGGAAGAATTCAATTTAATTTTCTTAAGAAAAAAGTAGAGCAATTTTTTTAAGAGAATAGAAGGTGGTGAGTGATGGATCACATGGTATCTTCTAAGACAAAAATGTTATGAGAATATGTGATTATGGACAGATGTGATGATGCCCCCTTGAGAGGGTTGACGAGAATGAAATATATGATAGGGCTCTCAAAAAGAGGAGAGATGAAATTTACGGAGAGGAGGATGATAATGGGTTAGATGAGATTGGAGTGACTGCATGATGTAACTAGAGAAAGGATTCAATTGACCTTGAATGCTAGGTGTTAGGGTGTGTGAGATGATGTAATATGAAAGAGAAAAGGGATGGACAGGATTGGTGGTTGATTATGAGAAGAATAAGAAAGGTGAAGGGTTATGGAGATAGAGGAGGAAAAAAGGAATGAAATAGGCACAAGAGAATAAGAGAGAGGGATGATAGGGGAAGAAGGTAATGATGAAGGAAAAACAAGAAGAAGACAAGAAAATGAAAGACCAGAGGGTGAAAGTATGAAATAAAGAGATGTGCCAAATGAAGGAATCAACAAAGATAATAAAGAGGGATAAATGGAAGTGAAAGAAATGGGGAAAGATAAATAAGAAGGAGAAGAAGAGGTGGGAGTAGGGGGTAAAATCAATGAAAAAAATGAAAGAGGATGAAATAAGAAGTAGAATGGAGAAAAAAAAGAAACTATGAGGGGTGAGGAAAGTGTGAAAAATAGTAGAGAAAAAAGATAAACGGGTAAAAATGAACGAAAAGGTAGGGGTGGTATAGAAAAGGAGGGGTGGTCAGAACAAACATGAAAATTATGGGAGAGGAAAGAAGGACAAAGAGAATACAGGGAGAAGATTGAAGGAACAGGGTCTTCACATGGAAGACCAAGGAAAAGAATATGGAGCTGATTGTATGGAGATGCGTGTGGAGGGTGGGATGATTAAAAAGAAAGGACAACCCTAAAGAGCCAAGTTATCGATGGGGAAGAAAGGATGAAATGTGACGAAAAAGGGGAAGAAGATGATATAGAGGAAGTGAAATAAGATGAGGGGTGGGAGAGTGAAGAGGATAACAGATAAAATGATGTAGAAGGAAGGGAATACAGGTGGGATAATGAGTGTAGAGTGAAAAATATTAGGAATGTAAAGAGAAGAAAGAGGGGAGGAATGACATAGATTGGAGAAGATGCGGAGATTCATGAAATAAGGATTTTTGGATTATTAGAAAATAGATAAAGGATGTATGATGAAGCCAGTAAATATATTGAAGAGAATGAAGGAAAGATGGATAGGTGGGGATGAAGTGACAAGAAATGGTGGGAGTGGTGGAAAATAATAATAGAGAAAAGAGAATAGGGATAAAAGAGGCAATGAAAGTGAGGGGATGTTAGGGAAAGTCCACTAACAATAAGTGGTGGGGAAGGATGAGAGAATAAATGAAGAAAGGGAGAAAGGTAATAAGGATTGGAAAGGGTAATGCCAACGAAGGGATGTTAGGGAAAGCCCACTAACAATGAGTGGTGGGCCTAGAGGAAGGAATGAATGAAGGAAAACTCTAGAAGGTCCAAGGGAGTGAATGAGGTCATGTGAAATGAGGATTGATGATTTTTAGGGAAATTCCACTAACAATTATTAGCATGGGAATAAAATATGATGATGAAAGAATGTTAGAGGAATGTTAACAACAATGGTGAATAAGTGTGTGGGTAGAGATGTGGGAGAATTCAAGAAGATGAAGTGGAAAGAGTAAATAAAATGTGAGGGATGAGTTGGGACTAGGATAAAGCGAGGAGAGGATGCAGAAGATGAGGATGAACGAAGTGAGAATGAAAAAATCGAGACATGAAAATAATGGGAAGAAACAATATGAAGGATGATGGATCAAGAAAGGTAAAATAATGTGTTTACAAAGGACGATATTAGATGTATGTTGTGATATGATAGTTGGAGAAAGGAAAATGGTAGGAGGAAAATGTGGTTGGAAGGAGAGACCAGGTGGAAGAAGAGATCAACAAAGTGAACAAAGAATGTGGCGAGAGAAAATTTCATAATGACGAGTTTAGTGTAGGGAGGACACGACGTAAAAATTTAATGCGATGGAAGTGGTTAAGTAAGATTGCCAAGTGAGCGACACTTTGGAGATGACAAGTGGGAAAGTGAGAAGTAGTGTTTGCAAAAATGGAAGAGGAGGTGAGAGGATGTTATAATGGGGAATGCGAGAGAAAAATTGAAGAGTGAGGATGTGTAGTTATGGGAAAAGGAAAGAATGAGATTGCCATGCCATGTGAGTGGTTAAGTAAGATTTCCAAACAGAGAGGATGGTGATAGCAATGGTAAGAATATTTGATGATGGGGAATGAAGAGAAAATATGGATGGTGAGAATGTAGAGTGATGGGCAAGTGTAATATGACATGTCATGCTTAAGAGAGACTCTTAAGGAAGATCGTTATGCCACTGGAGTGGTTTTGGAAGATCACTAAAGCGAGCGGGGAGGATATACAAGGAGAAATATAAAATTGTATTGCATATAAGGGTGGAATGGTTGGTTAAAGAAGATGATCGTGATGCAAGGTGGGAGAAATAATATGGGAGAAATATGATGGGATGGGGAAGGCCATAGGGAAGATCAATTCTTAAGCAATATTTCCATGTGACCGGAATGGTTAAGTAAGATCGCCAAGCTGAAGAAGAAGAAGAATGGTGATAGAGTTTGTGGGAATAGGGTATGAAAAAACAGACTGACGTGGAACCCTCAAGTGAAGTTTACATACTACAAGAGTGTGTAAGTAGGATGAGCATGAAGAAGACATATTTGGGGAAGGATGAGAAAAGAGTGAGTGATGTATCCTTGAGTGGAATAGGAGATGAGAGGAGGTGATAGAAAAAAAGAAAGGAAACAAAGGAGTGTAACTTGAATGGATGAAGGAATATATGTAGTGGATGGTGGAGATTGTGAGGGGAATCCTTAATTGGGATGACCACGTGGTCAAAGTAATGATGTGAGAATGAGAAGTAGAAGAGATAGAATGGTAAGATGTGTGTGGTGGTGATTGTTGTTTGATGAGAGGGGATGTGGTGGAGAAGCTTCTACTATGGGAATATCTTAGGGAGAGGGTAAACCTCCACCGAGACTCCCATATAGAAGGGGTTATTAAGTAATATTTTCAAGAGGGAAGCAAAAGAGTGAGAGGGGATAGGAATGGTGAGAATGTTAATATGGGGATAAGTGATGGAGGAGTAGAAATGATGAGAAAGGATGAATGGATCAAATACATAGTGATCATGGTGGGGATGAGAAATCTAGATAGTGAATGCTACTTGATAAAGATCTTCAAGTAGGATTCGAAAAGCGTAACGGTGATCAAGTAGGATTCCCAAAGTAGGGAATGTATTAGCATAGGTGAATGGAGGGTACAAAGTAAGATATTGATCATGCAAGAAGATACCCACGTTACAAAAATCATCTTAATTTCAATATAGAACATAATAAGATGCCTCGTGATATAAAATATCGAATGACTAGACTATAATATGCGTGATAGCATAGAAAGGGGCTAGAAAAAATGGTCGATGCCCCAGTATGATATACAAGTAGAAGAGAGCATAGATAGAGGACATCAAGAAAGTATGATGCCCAAGTACAATATGCAATCAGATAACATAAGTATATTAGAGAGAACACTGGGATATATAAAATCAATATGCCCCATATAATATATCAAGATACAAGAAAGTAAAGAACCTCTAATTAATTGTTGGTGCTCAGAATTGTCTCGCCCCATTTGTGCCCTTGAAGATTTATTGATTCACAACCTCTGTCATTTTATCCTTCCCCATATTGTGTTTGGCCAGTCTTTGTTTCCATTTTAATCTACTCCTGGGTTGAAGATCATGTGTGGGTCCGTATTTGTCTCATGGTTCCTTTGTTCCTCTGGAAAAGCTTTGTATTTTGAGTCTCCCATGCTTTGTTCCTTCAAAACTTGCATTTTCCCATTTCCTCCATTTTCCATAGTCAAGATCTACTATCCCTACCATTTTTTCCCTAAATACTTAAGGAGAAATGAGTTGATGTGTCCCTAAGGATCGTGTTTGAGCCTTGCAACAGTTTAAATTCTGTCCTTGAAGAAAACCTCATTTTCTAGCTCGAATGGACATTTCTCTATGTTTTACGGTTTGATGGGCATTTCTCCCAGTCAAATTTACATCATTCATTGTGAGGAAACGTGGAACCTCTTGGTTGGATGCGGGTCAGCTTAATACTTCAGAAATTCTATAAAAATCCTCAACTTTAAAATGTGTCCACGTGGAGGAACGATGCTCGTTTGAGAATCAAATTTTTGTTTGGCTTTGAAGTAGTGCCGAGAGGACACATGGAGGGCTAGCAGAAAGAGACACATGGAGAATTCCATTGGGTTTCCCATACTTACATAAATTTCAAAAGGTTTTCGGGAAGTCCAGGAAACATGGAGGAATGGTGCTCATTTAAAGATCTACTTTTGGGCTTTGCCTTGAAGTAGCGTTGGGAGGATATGTGGAGGCTTCTGCTACTTGGCCCAGAAATTTTTATGCAAATTGATACAATTTGGTGGAATAGGGACACATGGCTAGCCTTCACTCGTTCAAGGTCTTCAACTTGGGTGTCATCTAAGAGAAGTGTCATGCAGACATGTGGGGCACTCCACTCACTTTTCATTTTACTTAGAATTTTCAATAGCCAAAAGGAGACCGCCTTCGAGCTTGATAAGTGGTGCCTTACGCTAAGATTCAAGCTTTCAAACAAATTTTACCAGAGTAGGACATGTGGCAAGCTCGTGCTCATTCAAGGTATCAAATTTTTGGGACCGCCTCAAGGTGTGCCATGGTGACATGTGGCAATTTGAAAATTCATAAGGGGTAGGGAAGCGGACCATCGGAGGTGACTTAAACTTTTCACCTCTTTGCTTCATAAAGGTTAAAACATCAAAATGGCCCACAAGCCCGATGGGAAATAGTCAATGTTTTTCCCTGGTCAACGGCGGAGGTGCGGACCCGCGGAGGAAAATTGGAAAAAATTTCTTTTGAGAAAAAAGAGTTAAAAGTAAAAGGGGAAGTGTAGTTCCACTAGGACCCACATTAGGACATGTGTCAAAAGTATTTCTCAAGGGCGGAGTTGTGGGAAAACTTGGAAAATTTTCCTTTTCCAAAAGAGAGTCAAATGGCAGAATTTCTCTACGTTTCCTTTAGGACCCACCTCAGGACACATGTTGGCCCTAATTTTCGAAGTGGAGGTGCGAGAGAAAAATGGGAAATTTTTCCATTTTTTCAAAAGGGTCAGAAAAGGTCAAAGGAAGCCCCCGAGCCTATTTTTGCATCTTCCACATGGATGGCCCACATTCAAAATCAAAGATCAATGGCTATTGAGCGTCTAAATCTGATTTTCCCCCTTTTTCTTGTAAAAATCCTAGGAGTGTGAGTCTTCATGATTTCTTGCTATTTTATACACACCAAACAAAGGAGTGAGTTAATTTTGATATCTAGAGTTTTGTGGGGAGATCTGGAGATGACTTTTGCCATTAAAATGGTCTAACTCTCAAGCCCAATCTAGTTTTCTATTTTTCTTCTCCTAAGCATGCAAGGGGTTAGATTTGATTGATATGGGGTGGAAGTGGTTGGTGAATGGATGGAGGCATGTTTTTCCCAAGAAAGGAGTTGAATGTGGGAAGAAATTGAAGAGATTTTCCCTCGAGCACCTGGAGACTTTTGTAGATCTGATTTTGTGAATCACAAAAGAATCATGGCAAGCACTAGTGCATTTAAAGTTTTTGTCTTTTCGGAGGAAGGGGCTCTATTGGAAATGCTATAAAGGGCATGAATTCATCATGCAAATGGTTGGGAGTTTTTTTGAAAAGATCAGGACTGATTCTCTCCAGCAGAAAAAGCTTGACAGAGCCCATCCATTTTGAGAAGCCATCTAGAGAAGCCTATATATCTCTCTTTGTGTCAAATTTGATCATGTCAAGGTGGTTGCAAGTGTACAACCATTGAAAAGCTTTGATATTGTTCTAGAAACTTTCCCTTGCTGATAAATTTGATCAAACTTTGAGTTATTCTGTGTCAATCTTGAGTAAAGTGTATTTATTTCATTTTTAATGCATACGGGTAGTTTTTCTTGTTTCTATTGCAATCTTGTACAAAAATATAGTCCAATCACATAGGTCTTAGTCCTTGTGATAGTTTAGTGGCATCTGTAATTTCATTTCTCAGAAGAGCCTTCATCTGGGAATGGGATAAACGGTTTAAAATCACTTTTCTTTCATTTTTTTGATAGAGATTATCTGTAAGCCTCTAGGTGTACCTCAGGCATGACTTGGTTTAAATCTCAGTGCTTTATTGGGTCCTTTAACTCAAACCTTCATGATAGAATCCCACAGGTTGTGTGAATGAGTGCTGATCTGGGCCTCCATTGAAGTACATATTCTAGTTGAGGAAACAATTTAGCTTTTTATGGCATTTTGTTGATTGAATCTTTCCATTTCACATAAGCTCTCAAGGATCTGGTGATTCAAGTCCATCTTGTCTACCCTCCCACCAAAATTCATTTAACAACCAATCCTACCCATAATACCCCTATTTTTACTCTTTATAGCCACACTAGACCAAAATCCTTTTACTAAAGTATGCAGAACAGATTAGGTTTCTAAATGTATTTAGTAACCTTTTCCTTGTTATGAAAGTATCTCCATAATTTGAAAGTGACAACTTGTGAGAGTCAGATTTGGTATGTTGATCATATTTTCCCCAAGGTCTTCTCTACAAAATTTATGCAAAAGAAGTTACCTGTATCTCATTTCTGATAATAGAGGTTATAAAATAGGTTCTCTTACCTTGGTTGAAAGGCACAACCTAAAATTGTTAGGATAAGATCATATCCTTCTAAGGTGCTACCCATCTCTCCACAAATCCAAGTAACTAAGGGATAGTCGGACATCCTCCCGCCTACAAAAGCGACATATATTTTAGATCTAGCTACCTCTAAGGTCCATGTTGAATCAAGTGTTGTTGCTTGACTTAAAAGGAGAAAAATTTGGCTACCAACATTAATAATGCAACACAAAAACCAATAAACATGTCGCTAATGTGTTCCATAGTGAGGATTGATAAGATGTTTCCCAAAAAGGGGTACAAGGACATAAAAAGATTGGGTTATTGTCCTTAAACAAGGAAATAATGAGAGCTGGAATTTCCCAAGCGAGGATTTATGCGAGGAGAAGTGGTTTGAGTTTGATACTCATAAGGTGATTGGATCATTCGTTGGGGATTATAGCTCAAGGGATGAATTGTGTTGATTATTTAGAGATTTTGCGATTTTGTGGAGTTTATAATTTTGTTGGATTTTTTTTTAAATTGCTAATGTTTTTTTGTGGATGTTTCGGAAGTTTCAAAAGTTTTCAAATGTTGTCATATTTTGGATATTTTCTAACATTTTGGAATTTTGGATTTTATCTTTTTTTTGGATTTTTGGAGATTTTCCAATGGTTTTGGGTTTTTTAATTTTTCTAATGTTTTTGGATTTTTGGATTTTTACACTGTTATTGGAAATTTATGGACTAGAGTGCAGACTTATTTTGAGAGGTGATAAACTAGGATATTGTCCATATGTACCATGTTCCATGTGGTAACTCATGCTCTGGATAACAAAAATCTCATGCCATTGGTAGGATATGTTGGTGATTCCACACAACTAGTAAGATGCGAGGGCTCCTCACCAACAAACAAGAACGACGCATGAGTTAGATAATGAATATAGAGACAAATGCAAACAACCATCCCTTTGGGAAATTATGGCTCAATTATTCTTAACATCATCGAACCAGTTTTAAAATGGATTTCACTCTATGAGTCATGTGCTTAGACTTAGACGATTACGTGGCACTGTTGATTGGTAAGATATGACGTGAAGGGATAGTTCTCTCTTCACTTAGGCATCTAAATTACTTCTTTGGGGATTCTATAATTGTATGTCTTGTTAGATTTATAAGATTTTGTATTCTTGAAATGAATCCCTATTTCTTTCCTTATGCTACCAATGAGAAGTAGGGATCGTCACTAAAGGAAAAACATAGGCAAGTAAATTCCTTTATTTATTTATTTTTCTGAATTTTTGATTTTTTTGTAATATTTTTATGCTTTTATGAGAATGACCCTCTAAACTTTTCCCCATGCCACCTGTAAGAGGAAAGGGTTTATCATCTAAGACAAGAAGTAGATGAGTAGGGCACATTTCTCCATTCGTAGTCTCACACTACGGTAAGAAGTGTGGTCTCCACACCAAATAATATGAAGGAAGAAATATGTGACAATGAATTATTCATAATTTATTGAATTGATGGAATTTTACAAAGTAGTGCTTTGTATTTGGGAAGGAACATGTTTTTCATGCAATCTCAGCCCCACATGACTAGTAGGACGTAAGGGTTCAATAATGAATCTTGAGATGGATGATCAAATGAACCAGGTACAAAAATTGTGAGCTTTGTTATGAAAGAGAGAATGTCTTTAAAGGGAATATATTGCCATCAAGTAAGCTTTTATGTATGATCATAGGTGAAAGTGACTTAAAATGGGAGATATTATTAGAAGTATGATACTCACAAGATTTAATAGGATCTATGTTGCACTTTGTCTCGATGATAAATATGAATATATGATTGCGATAATGAGAATATCTTCCAATGGAAATGAATAACTTTAAATTATTCGTACATAAGTAAGATAGAAGAAACAATGTACATGTCGTTGTTTCCCAGAATAGTGAATGCCTCAAGGATAAATTTTCTTTAAATGAACCGCATTCATTGGTTCATCAAGTTCTTGACCATTTTCAATAGCCAACTTATATGCTCAGAACCAAATTTGGTTGTAATGAAATAGGTTCCCAACCAATTAGGCTCAAATTTTCCTTGTTTTTCTTGCTCTTTAGTGGTATTCTATTGATTTTATTTTAAATCAAGGTCGTAAATTTCAAATTCTCTAGGTCTTGCCTTTTTATGATAACTACGTTGCAGTTAGTTTTGGTAGACTTAAAGATGATTAAGGGCATTAATTTTTTTTATCGAGAAGCTCAAGCTCTTAAAGAGGTGATTATTGGTATTCATCCTCATTAATTACATCTTTAAGGGAGATTCTCAAGGATGGGAGTTATATCTCTATAGATAAAATGTCTTCACAACCATAAACGAGGGAAAATAGGATGGCTCTAGTAGGCGTGAGGTTAGATGAATGGTAAGCCCAAAGAGTGGGGTAAATTTTTGTATGCCAATTACATCCATAGGTGTTGAAATTTTTTTCCATGATGGATTTTAAAGTCTTGTTGCTTCTTCTTGACCATTACCCGAGGGTAGTATGGAGTGGATGTTATCCAAAATTCACCCCTCAAGGTAATTTTGATAACATGCATCAAATTGTTCAGTCCCAAGCAAGTAGATTGATTCAAGGCTCGAAATCGTGTTTTTAGGGCCCCCTAAGCTTCTCTCTCGACTCTCTCATCCAAGAAGAAATCCCAACGAGTTAGAAAAATAAAAAAAATGCAAAAATAAGGTTGCGGGATAGTTTTAAAGCATTTGTCGAAGGGTGTGGATCATACCGGTGTGGGTCGTACAGGGTTCATCGTACCAAGTTTTGGGCGAAATACAAAGAAAATCAGCTAAGTCGGACATTTTTGTCCCAGGCGGTCCACGGGATAGTTGGGACGTCGGGACGCAAAGTACGTGAAAAATGAAGCGCCAAAGGCAATAAAAATCATCAAGTCTTTTGTTTTGCATAGTTTGGAACAGTGGGACAAAATTATGTGTCGACGCGAATCGGATGATTTGCCGAAAGACAATCCATTTCGGGCGATTGAGAATTCATCCGGGACAGCTGGGACAAAAGTACACGTGGGACGCGAAAAGGTGCGCAAGGAGAGACAAGGAAGCCCGAATCGGTGGATGCGGGAGATTTTTGTCTAGGACAGCCGGGAAAAAGTATGCGAAGGACGCGAAAAGCCAAAACGGTCGAAGGCAAAGAATAAAAGTCAACGTTTAACCCATGAACGTCAAACGGCCATAACTTTTGACTCGAGCTCCGATTTTCACAAAATTGGAATTTCGGAATGACCATAACATATTCGGCTCCAGTTAGTTAATGTTGATTCTGTCAAATGATAGAAAATGCCCGCTGGACCCAAAAATAGCTGCCCGCACTCAGAAGGCCATAAATTTTGTGTTTGTCAATGAAATCACACAAAATTGTATCTTGTTGGAATCATGGCTCGAGCCCAATGCACAACATTTAAGAAATTCCATATTTGATTAAATATTGATTGAAAGTTTTAGAAAACGTGGCTGGGTTCATAACAATGTTTTATTTGGTGGTTGGGAGTGCAATTAAGAGGCATGGTCATCATTCTTTCTCTGCTGCAGCACCTGGGACAGTATGGGGAGCCTTTTACAAGTAATATACAATCATTTTACTCCATTTAATGCCTCTTACAAGTGGTGGAAGGATAGATTTTGGGATTTTCATTTTCCCTCTCTCTCTCTTCTCATTTTTTCTATAAATTGGAGTGTTGGGCTCATTGTAAAGGGGAGTTTTAGATAGCAAAGCTCTGTCAAAATTTCTTTGTGAAGCCAATGTGCTGCAGGCCCTTGTAGTAGACTCCTTGCATGGCAATCCAGGCCCTTATCTTATAATAGATTGAACTGTGCATATCATGAAGCAATAAAATATAAGTTTGTGGATGTATCTTCCCCTATTGTGTTTTCTTGCATTCTTCTTGCCTCTTTAATATTTATTACAAGAATACTGTGTCTATTATTATGTTCACGCAGGGATCCACTATCATTGTGTATGTTTGAAATGTTGTTGTAAAATGCATTTTTGCTAGATCGTGAGGAACCTGTCATCACTCCCTCTAGTGTGCATTTTGCTTCTTTATCTCACACATTCAAAGGATACTCTCACACACCCCCTTTTTCGGTGTATCACTACTTTAGTGTAGGCTTTCATTTTATGCACTCTCTCTCTTGGTTCCTTAGAAAACTAGATTAGAACAGTTAGCTTACCCTGCATTAGAGTAGATTATGGCAGGTAGTTTAGGAGTAAGGACCAGCTTTCTCTAGAGGTCTATCTCAAGTAGAAACTCCCACAACTTGGAGATAGTACCCATGTTATCCAATCACACCATGAGTTCAAGTATATGCCAAATCTGTCATTTCAAATTATTTCTTCATTATTGTCTTAAACAAGTCAATTGACAAATCTCCTATGAATATTAGATCATCAACATATAGGTATACAATTAGAATTTGTTCTTGATCATTCATTTTGATTTATAGCGTTGGTTCACTATCACTTTTTCTAAATCCATTTTTCAAAAATATGAATCAATCCTGCTTTATACTATGCTCTTGGAGCTTGTTTGAAACCATACAATGCTTTTTGTAATCTACAAACCTTGTGTTCTTGACCTACAATTTCATATCCGGTGGTTGTAGAACATAATCTTCTTCTTCTTCTAGTATGCCATTCAAAAATGTAGACTTGACATCCATTTGATAGACTTTCCAATTATTTTGAGTTGCTAATGCTAAAAAGCAGTTCGATGATTGTCAGTCGAGCTCTTGGAGCAAAAGTCTCATTGTAATCAATTCTTCAGGTTGTTGTGAGAAACCCTTTGCAACTAACCTGGCTTTATGTTTTTCAACATTTCCATCTGCATTGAATTTTTTCTTGTAGACCCATTTCATGCCAATTACACTCTTTCCTTCTGGAAGGCTCACAAGATCCCATGTATGATTCTTTTCAATAGAATCAATTTCTTCATCCATAGCTTTTACCCATTTTTCATTTTCAAATGCATCTTCAAAATATATAGGATCATCATGAGAAAATAATGCAAAATCAGAATATAAATCAACATTCTCATCACCTTGAGTTTGTTCATAAATCTCCCTTAAGCTTCTTGTCTTTCTGGGGTGTCCCTGAAGTGAGACCTTTGTGTTGCCAATGTTGGATCTGATATGTCACTGCTGTGAGACTTTGAATTTGAAGAATTTCCTTCATGCTCTAATGTTTCATGAGGATGTAAATTTGTTGGAGGGGATGACGATCCACTTGAGATACCTCTTGTGATGCTTCTTGAAATTGGAGTGCTATTTGAAGAAGACATCACTGCACTGATCCCTTGAGGTGCTAGATGAACATTTTGTGTGATATTTTCATCAAACTCATTCTGATGATGAGGTATTCCTGCAAGTGATATTTGTTAGCTTATCAACACTTCCATCCCATGTTTGTTCTTCAATGAACTGAACATCTCTACTAATAATAGAATTCTTTGTGATGAGGTTATACCATTTATAGGCTTTTGATTGCTCATTGTAACCTACAAAAATACATCTCTCTCCTTTATCATCCAATTTATTTCTCCTCTCATTTAGAATATGTGCATAAGCTACACATCAAAAAACTCTTAAATGTGAGACAATGTGTTTCTTTCCACTTCATGCTTCTTGAGGAACTTTATCCTTCACAATTTTTGTTGGACATCGGTTCAAGATGTAAACCGCACAAGCTACTACTTCAGCCCAATACTCATTTGATAAATTTTTGGCTTTCAACATACTTCTTTCCATTTCCATAATTGTTCTATTCTTTCTTTCTACTACACCATTCTGTTGAGGTGTGTACCTTGTTGTAAATTGCTTCTTAATCCCATGAAATTTACAAAAATTTAAAAACTCATTTGAAACATACTCTCCTCCTCTATCTGATCTTAACACCTTTATAGAGTAACCGCTCTGCTTTTCAACCATGGCCTTAAACTCTTTGAACACACTAAAGGCTTCTGACTTATGTTTCAAGAAATAAACCCAAGTTTTTCTACTCAAATCATCTATAAAAGTCAGAAAATACATGCTCCCTCCAATTGATGGTGTTTGCATAGGTCCACATAGATCTGAATGGACAATCTCAAGAAGAGATCTAGCTCTATATGACTTTCCAACAGGAAATTTTTCCCTGTGTTGCTTCCCTAGAATACAAATTTCACAAGGATTGTTTGGTTGCTCCATCAAAGGCAAACCCTTCACCATATGCTTCTTTTGCAATAAATCTAAACCACCAAAACTTAAGTGTCCAAATCTCAAATGCCACAACCAAGTCTGATCTTTTAAAGAAACTTTAAATGCTAGTGAAGAAAGCTCTTTAGATGACAAATCATGTTGAATTCTTAATGGAAACATTTTGTTTCTTGTCATCTCAACCTTTGCAATCAATTTGTTACTTGGATTTCTATCTAGAATAACACATGCATCATCTTCAAAAGAGACTTTATATCCCTTCTGCACTAGCTGACCAATACTCATTAGATTATGTTTCAAACCAGGAACATAATACACATCTAGAATGTGTTTGTTCTCACCTTTCTTTGTTTCAATATTTATGGTTCCTTTTCCCATTACGCAACTTTATTATCATTTCCTAACTTAACTTCAGGTATGTAACCGACTCATCTATGTTTGCAAACTTCTCCTTACATCCATCATATGATTCTGCATCCACTATCTAGAAACGAAATATCCTTTGTACTTTCTTGAGCAACATTACATGTAATAAACATTGAACCATTATTATAACTTTCAAACTGATTTTCTTGAGAAAAATATGCATTTTGTCTACTCATATCAAAATATTTCTTCTTGTATTCATTTGCATAAGTATCTATACCTTTTACAATAATGGCATTGAACATGTGACTTGTCATTCCTTTGACCATGAGTATGATTCTCGGTTGTTTCCTCACCTCTCTAGCACTTGCAAAGTGTAGAAATTTGAATTTGTTCTTCCTCCTTCATAAGATGTGTTTTCTCTTCCTAGATCCTCTTTGGAAATCTCTTCCTCTTCCTCTTGCTCTGCTCTATTACCACCAATTGAAACTTACGATTTGAAGGCTTTCTCAAGAGATGAGCTACTCGATCTATTCAATATTTTCTCATGGGATATTAAAGATCCCATTAATTCATCTAGAGACATTTGGGTTAGATTCTTTGATTCTTCTATTGTAACAACAATCACATCAAACTTGCTAGGAAGACTTCTCAAGTATTTTCTCTACAATCCTTTGAATCTCTAGAGTCTCACCATCGGACCTAATTTGATTTACTACACTCATCACGTGGGTAAAAATAAATCTATGAATCTAAGTCTTTCATGCAAATATTCTCAAAATCTCTTCTAAGATTTTGTAATTTTGCAACTTTTACTTTACTAGTACCTTTATAATTTGTTTTAAGACTTTCCCATGATTGCTTTGATCTAGTTGCTACTGCAACATGTGGAAATATGGACTCATCCATTTCTTGTTGAATTTGAAACAAGGCTTTTGTATCCTTCTGCTTGTTCTCCTTCAACAAATCCTTATCTGCTTGTGCTAGTGCTTGAAATGCTTGAAAATCTCCAAGTTCTTGGAACCCATTCTCAACTAGCTCCCACACATCTAGTGAACAAAATAAGTTCCTCATTTTTATGCTCTAATAATCGTAGTTCTTCCCATTGAATGTGGGGATGTGGGCTTGAGTGAGGCTGCTGCTCATACCCGCCATTTTGAACTAGACTAATAGAGTGAAATAAAAACTTATAACTTAAGCTCAACCTAGCTATGATACCAATTTGAAAAAATTATATCTAACTTCTAACCTAGAGGGTGTGTGCTGCAAATAGAAACAATATTATGAACACACACAATCTCACAAGAGAAATATAAAAGCAAGGCTTTGTATAAAAATACTCAGAGCACTTCAAAGTGCCTTCTCTTGCTTTTCTTGCTTTTTGAATTACAAAATGAAACCTCTTATTTATAGATGTTTTCCAACCTTCTACCTTAGAAAATAAAATATCTCATAATATCTCATATTATATATTGTTGATCTTTTGGATATTTTATAGATATTCCTAGATATTTCTAGATATATATAATATCTCTTGATATTTTCTAGATGTTATATACAATATCTTTTGATATTTTGGAGGAGATAATATTCACAATAAATGTGAATATATTTTACATAAAGTTGAATTGCATAAAGTTAAACTTTATCTAGAACAGATTAGATATTTCCAGCATCAATTGTGGCTGATCTGTCTACCGCTTCCGATCACTTTGTTAGTGAATTTCCCGGCATTACTATTCCACCTTTGATGCATACGTGGTGTTAAATATCCAGCCATGCCCTATCCAAATGGCCCGCATCATCAGATTGTTCCATTCATTGCTACTGACTCACTATAGTATAAGTTGATTTTAGTTGTGGAGAAAGACATGACAAATGTAAAGTAAGAAATAACACAATAGCTAACTTAAATTTTGTGAGTCCTTAAGTAAGGACATGACAAATTTGACACTCAACCTGGAATATTTGTTTCAATTGAAATTTTATTGTGGCTTTTGTTTTGTTCAACGTAACACTTAAACATGAGTGCTTTTTTACCACATAAAATAAGAAAATCAAATAGGGTGTCACTCGCAGGATGCATCAATCGTCCTAGTTGAACTTCAAACACAGGTACCTAATCAAATCATGTAGCAATATGGTTTAGAAAATTATATCTTGGGAAGCCTAGCCAGTCATCAAGCAAAACACATATCAATAGTTAGTAACTAAGTACTGTTTCCACCAACCTGATAGTATGTGTTTGGCTTAGGCTCTAAATATTCTGTCTTTGCAATGCATTCCAACCCAATACATCACTAAGAGTACTTCTAAGTTCTCCTCATGGATTAAAATGAGCTGATGTATGCAATAATCAAAGTTACTACATAAATAGTGAAATGTTCCATGATAATAATTAAACTCATAAAGTAATAAATAAATAAGTTCAAAAAGTTAGAAAACTATTACAAGTAGTAGTTAATATGTAGGCTTTTCTTTTGGTTAATAATAATACTACTAAAATTGAACCGCAAAGATTGGACACAATCAAGCCGCTCCACGAGGGCTATTTTATTCTTTGTTAGTTCCTTAATTTGGAACAAAATGTGGATGTTGAGTGTCAACCAATGAAAACATAATTCACCAAAGGTGAAAATAAGTATGCTAGAATCCACTAAGTGAAAATCACTTTTGCATCAAACTTTAATTTACATAGTAGGAAATCAATGAGTTGATGCATGCTATAAGTTTCTGAGTTACTATATAAATAGTTAAATTCTTTGTGATCATAAATAAAGTAACAAGTAAAGAAGGTTAACAACCTAGAGAACTATAACAATATTAGTTAACTAGCAAGGTTTAGTTTTAAGTTCTTGGTAATAATAATGCTTCCTAAATTGAACTGGAAAGATTAGATGAAATCGGGACTCTCATAGAAGCTGTTTGATCCTTGTTACCTAATTTGGCTCAAAATTTGGATTTTTAGACTCGACCAATGAAATTTTAATTCGTCAAGGTGAAAGGCTGTATCTTTAGAATGCTGCCAAGTTGAAATCACTATTGCTTTAAACTTAAAATTCCAAAGTACAAAATCCCAAAAACACCTAAATCCCAATTTTGAAATGAGATCAAGCCAAAGCCCAAAATTATTCTTAATGCATGTCACTCACAAGTTCACTTAGGGAGGACTAGAAGTTCTTTTCGTTAGAATATTATAGAATGAATTATAGAGAGCTATTGAAGAAAAACACGGGGATCTTACAAGAAAAATTGTTTGGAATGCATCATGAATAGTCAAAACTATTTACATAGGTCTTAGAAAATGGAAAAATAATGTAAGAGGAAGAATATT
This sequence comes from Taxus wallichiana var. yunnanensis, assembly GCA_018340775.1. Taxonomy (NCBI): domain Eukaryota; kingdom Viridiplantae; phylum Streptophyta; class Pinopsida; order Cupressales; family Taxaceae; genus Taxus; species Taxus wallichiana. Next base: position 686,359,499 of record CM031238.1, on the reverse strand, counting down.
TATGAATTTTATTCATCTATTATACAAAGGACACTTACTAACTAGCCACTCATGCTTTGCGTCGGGAGTGTTTGTCTTCTTTGTCTTTGTCTTGAGCGGAACTCAATGAAGGGATGTCAAGCTACAAGCACAATTTGATATATGGCCCTCTTTTTGATAAAGAGGGCATTGTTTGTTGTCAAGTACACTCTTTGTAGGAGTCTAAACCTTCCTTAATGATCTTAAAGGCTTCATTATGACTTATATAGTTCTTCTAATAATCGCATGGGCATTCATTAATGGGGTTTTTTTTTTAGGCTATAAGAATCTTGTCGTTCTCCTTGGTATTTGAATTTGAAGTGGATTTCTAAGCTGTTCAATAATTTGAAGGTGTAAGAAATTTCGTTTTAGAGTTTCATAACTTGTTCTTTGATTTTTCAGCGGGAAAGGTTCAAGTGTATGTGTTATTTAGTTGCGAGATGTTTAGATTGCATGGGATAAGTAAATATTAATTTCTCTCGACTCCATTACATTTTATAATATTCAATTTGGATTTGATTTCAATTTTTTGAATGGATGCAAAAGCACAAAGAGTTTGAGCTTGAAGCAGGTGATCATGCTATCCACATAGACTTATTAGCTAAAGAGCAAGGCATAGCCGATCTTTGAAAAGCATTTTTCAGATCTCCTTGAGAAAGAAAATAATGGACGGACCCATGGTGTTCTTCTCCATTGTTATGTGCAAGAGAAATATATTGAAAAAAGAGAAACAATTCAAAAAGATAGAAGAGTGAGGCTTTGAATTGATGCGCATACCTATAATGAGATGACAACCCTGTATTTGGCAATTGGAAAGCTAGAAAAGACTCTTATGACATTTGAGCATATGAAGGAAAAGAATGTCCTACCAGATAGACTAACTTATATCATATAGATGAAATCATGTGGTGCTATGTCTAACATCGATGGGTTAGAGAAGGTTATAGATGAAGTGAAAGCTGGTGATGAAAGTAATATAGATTGGACAAAATATATAGGACCTTAACAAACATATATATTAAAGGTGGTCTTCTAGAAAAAGCGGAATCTGCATTGAAAGAAGTAGAGAAAAAGGCTCCTCAAAAAGCGATGTGAGGCATATCATTACGTTATGACCCATTATGGTGCCCTTGGTTAAAAGCGAGGAACGATATAGGTTATGGAAATTCATGAAAACAGACTTCAAATACTTCCGTACAATACCCTTTTCAAATTATCTTTCGTGCTTAATTCACTAGTAAAGATTGGGGACATTGAAGGAGTGAGAAATTTTTTAATGAATGGAAATCTACAAATTCAATAGTTAGTTTCAAATTATCCAATATAATTCTTGATGCTTACGTGAAGAAAGGTATTTGGAAAAGGCTAAAAAGATTCATGATTACATCTTATAGAAACATAGTGTTCTAAATAGCAAAACTTGGGAAATTCTTACAAAGGGTTACTAAAAAAGCAAATAGATGTCAAAGGCGGTTGAAAACATGAAGGAAGCTCTAACAAGAGTGAAATATAAAGAATGGCAACCAAAGTCTGAATCTGGGAAGCAAACAGATCGCTTGAAGCTAGGGGTGGAGAGAAGGTGTTCATATTGTATGCAAAGGGTTAACGGCATCTAGGCACCCTTTTGTATTTTATCATTGTATTTAAAGGGTTAACAATATTTAAACACCATTTTGTATTTTATCTTATTTGATATTAATAAAATTTTTGTGGACCCATTTTTTGGGCACAAGATTCAAATCAAATTGTTTTTAATTTATAATATTCCTTACTAGTCTACTCTGACATCATATACGATATGTAGCCGTCGATTGCACTATATGATATTTGGTTATTATTTATTCTTGAAATTCAGATTTTTCATTCTTTAAATTCGTATCGTCTCTAGAGAGACAATAAAATTTAAATTAGTATTGTCTCTAGAGAGACAAAATTAGTATTTTGTATTGTCTCTAGCGAGACAATAATGATATTGTCTCTAGAGAGACAAAAACTATATTGTCTCTCAAGAGACAAAATATGTATCAACCTATATTGTCTCTGGAGAGACAATAATTAGAGACAATATTAGAGACACCGCTTTGAAACAATAATAGAGACAATATACAACTTTTTATTGTCTCTATTTGAGATAATTTGGTCAAGTATTGTCTCGAAACACCCCCTTGTAGTAGTGATGTTTATTGATGTGTAAGGATTAACTAAACTATACACATTCATTGATATAAATTATAAAAAAATTATATAATATTTGCTAATTTGATTTACAATCTCAAGAATGTGCTCAAAGCAATCATTAATTGAACAATAACGTGATTGTTTTCTTTAAACTTAAAATATTTTTGAAATGTGGGGAATTGGTATTTACAACAATCATATAATTATGATTTCAATTATCATTTTATGGATAGAAAAATTGTTTTTGAATTTTCAAATTTAAAACGTGTTGGGAGCATGTTGGAAAAGGTATAGACATTAACTTTACAACTTCTAATTGATATTGTTTGAAACTTTTCGAGGATTTTTAATTAGCCAATTTAGAGTTACACTCTATAAGACTACATTTCATTGCAAATATTTAGGGTATTTTAAATCATTATTCTATTCCAACATCCTCGTCTTTTTGAATTATTTTTATGAAGAGTTCACATAACACAACATTGTGTATGCTTCCACATTGTTGAATACAATATCAATTAATGTGATAACATTGAGTTCTTTTACATCTCCCTCGTCGATGGATTTAATCAGTGCTTCTCCATGGTTCACACCATTTCTCTCTGAAGTAGAAGCACTTGTAACAACCATATAATTTCAAAGTGTGCCAAGGAATTGTGAGTGGTGGATGGATATAAGAGTGCCCGCGGTGGTTTTAATAAGCCATAGTACTATTGCATGGGAACTTATTTAGAAAATCAGCCTCCCACGAGCTATTCTTGTTTCTTACAAAAGGAATGATGTCATAAGTACAACTATGTTAAAGATGATGCTACTACCACCTTCACTTTGTCCAAGTTGTCTTCATCTAGAAATCCAATACCATTGATTACAACTATACCATTTCGCAATATAGAAAGAATTGCATCGATATACATAATTAGGAAGAGGGGTAGAATGTAGTTTGATATACTTAGGAGCTTCTAATCCCCATGAAAGTGAGCATTTGAATTTAAAAACACTCAATTTAGAATGTTGGGAGTGATTGTGTTTATTTAATAAAACCTAAATAAAAATATTTAATGTATATTTAGATATGTGTTAATACTTAATAGGAATTAAAATGTATATTAAATTAAGCCTTTGAATCAGCCAAATGCTTTAAATTATTTGATTTAATATTAAAAAAAAGACAAAAAAGGAAAGTGGGAGTGTTTTATATTGTCGGCCATTTAAGCAACGGCTGCATGGATTATAATTTTGAATTAAGGTTGGGGAGGGTGCCGAACATGCCCCCAACCCATATAATATGTATGGGGTGTGGATGGGATCGGATCCCCTCCCCAACACGATGAAACTCCATTAAATTAAAACCAAACTTTGTATCCCTATAACAATGAAAGAGGCCATTAAAACTTATGCGTACTCGTATTTTCTAAACCGCATGATTCAAATAATCTTAGGCCACTTAATCCTCTTCATGCCGATTTCTATTTAATCATATATATTTATGTATGTATGTATGCATGCATGCATGTGTGTGTGTGTGAATGTAAACAATCGGTTCATCTATGATTGATACATTTACATAGTTATCAAAGAAAAATGAAGAAATGTATATATATTTGAAAAATATACAAATGTGTACTTATACATTTTAACCATTAAAATGACATATATACATAGTGCATATTTTCGGGCTGCTGACACAGATGTACTCAAATAAATAAGATTAAATTGGGAAAAATAGCCTTAACCTATTTAGGGTAACTCTCACAAACAAAATTCAAACAATAAGTAAAATAATGCTTAGAGGATTAGCAATCCTAGGAGAGAATAAAAAACTAACTCCTCTCCTTGTGAGAATTCACCTTGGAAAATGAGTTTTCCACCATGATTTCATCTTCTCACCTTCTTCCTTAACCTGCAAGTGAAAACAAAGGAAATAAGAGATTAGGTTTAGAAAAGGAATATATGAGAACCCATAAGTATATCTAGGGTTACGTTTGCCAAACCTAAACCTAAGGGCTAGGAAAGATTCAATCCAATGGCCCAAGTTTAACCCTACATCACTTAAGTGGTGAGGAACTTTGTGGGATTGAATCAAATTAAAAGGCATGGATAAGGGGATGAATGGGGCCAAAGGGGTTAGCCCTAGTTGTGTACCTTGTTCTTTTGAGATAATGATCTCGATAATAATATGCATGTCTTTAACATTGCAAGATGGGCATCCTTGTCTAAGTTAATTTAAACATTGATTATGGATCTTAAATAAATTAATTTAAAAGGAATTAATGGATTTAAGTAATGAAAAGCTTATGAGGATTATTTTAATAAAATTTTGGAGCCTTGTTAGTGAAATAATTAAAATGTAATATTAATTTTGAAAATTGAGGCAATCTTAATTAGTTGATAATTGATTTCCGATGCCTTGTAATTGTTAAAATTTTTATAATCTGGATTAGATTAAATCTCGGCTAATGCCTTAAAACCTTTATATACATACATATATACATACATACATACATGTACATATATATATATATATATATATATATATATATATATATATATATATACACACGTGTGTGTGTGTGTACACACACACACACACACACACACACATATTCCATAATTTTCCTTGTTTGCTAGTTGATTTATCATGATTTTTGTTGAGAAAAGAAATGTGGGTATTACACTTGGTATCATAGCCGCAGGTTTAGCACTTGGACCTTGGGCCGACATTGAAACCCGAAAACCAGTTAACAAAATTTGAACCTCCATGATTAAAATAATAATAAAATAATAAAGTTGTTTGAATTGTTGTACTTGCCTAGTGGCATTTTGTCGAACCTGGGTAACTAAAAAGTTGAATAAGATTGATATTCTTGCAAACTTCTAGTGTACTTGGAACTTGGCTCCCTTGCAAAGATGTTATTTGATGAGCCTTAGCTCTTTATTTTAGTCGTCTAAATCTCCCCTTTTCCTTCAGTGGTTAGACGAGCTAGTTTTGGTTACCACTTTGGTGACTTAATCCCCGTATGAGTGAGTGGACATTAGGTTTCTTTGTCACATTCGATCCATTTTTGCGTATGTATTCTTAAAATTGAGCTCAAGGTATAATACCCCTACTAGTGGGCATAAAGGGTTGCGAAGTGAATGTGGTGTGAACTTTTCAAGTATTTTATATTTATAAACTTGAGTTATTTTATCATGGAAAACCATCTTATTTTATGATTTGATTGAGAAGCTCTGAGGATATTTTTGTTATTTATATTTTTGGAGATTTTCAGAGATTGCAATGTGGCTACTTAGCCATTTTCCTTGATTTCTAATATTTCTTGGATTTTATTTTGATTGGTGACTCGAAGCTTGGTTATCTTGTTGGCTACTTAGCTAAATGTTACGTGATTCTTTCTTGCATGTTGATGAGCTGGTTCTATGTTGTTTGTATTATGATATTTCATCATATGGGGGTACACCCTAGGTGCCTTGAATGTCTTCTTAGGTGCTTTAAGTTATGCCTTTGTTTTGGAAGGACAAAACCTTGGGTGTGTCTAGGACCTTAGAGTGACTTGTTTGTTACTCAACCTTCTTATAGAGAGTTCATTGTGTTGTGTGGTCTAGTTGGTAGTTTGATAGCGGTGGTGGTGATTCTCTTGCTATTTGGTAAGAGATTTCTTTCTTATCAGTAGTAGGAGTTTTGGATTATGGACTTATGGATTGTGTTAGGATCGGATGAACTCTTGGATGATTGTAGATTTTAGTGGATAGTTTGTTCTTTGGATGTGATGTTCCATGATGGCATGCTAGATTTCATCATGGTTTCCTTGTTTCATTATAAAAATTATTGATTTGGTTTGTATGTATCTTGGTAATTAGATTTTAGCCAATTCGAGAAATGTGCTTAATTAAGTGTACTTATTTTGCTCTCAATGAACCATAAATAGATCTACCATTTCCTTAAAATTTTAAACTTTTGTGTATACCAATCTTTAATCTATTAGTATTGGGAGATGTTGAGAAACTTATGGATGCATGTAAGAATAAAACATATCCTCGTGTGCGAATAACCAATCCATGTCTAGAATAATCCCATAGGAACCCAAAGGAACGATACAAATATCCAATGTCATGGAAAAGGGCCATAGGTCAATGATGCACTCATTGACTAAGGAGTCCATTGTGAGCTTGGATCTAGAAGACATCTCCACATCCCAACTATGGCTCTACCTAATTACAACCATCCAACATTGATCTACTATAAATGGAGAAATAAAAGAATGTGAGGACCTTGAATCAAATAAAATTGAAATAGGAATGCCATCAATGCCACTTTTCATATCAATCACTATCCTCTGGTGCTCTTCTTTGCGGTTCTTGACTGCTGCATATATACTATGGTTCCTAGCCATATCACCTACTATATGCTTTGAAATTGCTTCCTTACCCTTGTTATTAGGGTTTTGAGGGAACTCTCTCCAATGATCCCAAGTACTCCACACCTGTAGCAACTACTAGGTCCCCTCCAATGAGAAACAACTCCTACATGTACTCTAGTGGTGCAGTGTCAATGATCCTCATGATCTTTCTATGGAATGATGTGGTTGTTGGTGATGAGCTCCTTCTAAGCTCGAACTCTAGGTAGTTCCGGACTCATGACTATTCCCTAGGAGGATGCCCCATATAGAATCCCCTCTAAGCATAGAATCTTTATGGAGGCCTAAATGGAGTACGAGTTTGTTGCTACTGCTGCTAAGTTATCTGAATGAAGACTATGCGCAGAGCCATTTTACCATGGGAAGGAGGAGATGACCTCATCAACTCTTTGTTATCCTGCATTTTTGGATATGGCTCTACACTCTATCTCTCGGCCTTTTTCATCTTCCCCGTGGTCTTTTCAGTAATATAGAACTTCTCAAAAACCTCTACTAATGTCTCGAGGACAATGAATGTGCACTACCCCTCCAATGTCTAGGTTCACGCCCATGATTAACCTATGGATCCTCACCTTCTCATCGTATGTAGTCTATATACTAAAGTAGGTCCAATAAGTGACTCTCATACAATTCCACCATCATTGATTCTTGAAGTAGGTCATGGAACTCAACTATCCTCTCTGCTAAATGAAACCTCTTGGATAAATATCTACTTCTAAACCACTCCTCAAATAAATCCCAAGTGACTATCTTAGAATCCACATGGAGCTTCTACTCCTCGGTCCTCCACCAAAACCTAGATCCATCTCTAGAAATGTGGATGGCAACACGAGCGTTCATGTTTTTGGTACACAGACATAGCTTGAAGCATTCAATCTAGATGACCAACCATACCTTTGCACTGAAATCCTCCGATGTCCCCAAAAATATTATTTGGATGGATTTTCAAGATCTCTCGATGCGATTTTTCATTGTAGGTTGGTTGCCTCTAGGTCTCTCAACATAATCATGACGCTACCTAGGGCTCCTAGATCTTTCCATGTGTCCTATAGCCCTATCGCCATGATCTCTCTATAGTGAATCTCATCTGAATGATTCCACATGGGAGTTCTCTTCCCTATACTCATTACTATATCGGGAAGGTGCACGAGCCTCTACTGATGGCTCTCTGCCATGTCTTCTAGGTCTCCCACCTAAAGATACACTACTTATAGTGACATTAACATCCTATAAGTTCTCAAGTATTTGAGGAAATATAGTTTCTACTGCCTACTCTGGGGGTGGTAAGTCTAGGTCCACGTGAAATAACCACTCGTTTGGTCTATGCCTCCTACAAAGATCAAGACAAGAGTTAGTTTATTATTCTAGATTTTAGTTCAGTTTTCTAGGTTTTCTTCATTTAAAATATCATACAAAGTTGTGTGATCTATGTTTAGAGTTACGTTAAGTTTCCTTAGTATGTTTTATGTTTCCAATTGTAGTTGGGGTCCAATCGTTGAACCGATGGCTCGATACCAAATGTAATTCCTATAATTTTTGATGCTCTAAAACCTCATTAAACCTTAATAACTATTTAGAATGTTGGATATTTTTTTGTTTTGTTTTAGGTTACAAGGATGTGAACCCTATAATATTTTTAATTAATTCCTACGAACAATTATCTATATTACAATGAATGGGTCGGTCTAGGCTAATACTTGAAAATTCTAAATCCATTTCAAATGTTAATTTAATTACCATCCACTAGACAAGTTTCCATTAATTTTTTAATTAGGATAAATAGTTTCCCTCTTAAGAATTGACATTTAGGTCGAGTTAATCAACCCTTATCCTTAATTACCTTGTTTCTCATAAATTATTATCTTTAATGTCCATTGAATCATTTACTAAAACCTACTAGAAGGGGTTACATAATTAACTTAACATACAATGGTATTATGTGGCATCGTTCACCTATTTACACAAACCCTTAAAATACTTAATAGTCCATAAAATTCATTCTATCTAAAAATTGTAGGGTTGATTCTTAAACCTTGGATAAAATCAATTGTGGCCACTAGATATAAGAGTTCAAACCTAACCCTAACCATCCTTGTGGATCTTTATTAAATCCTTTTTTCGTTTCCCTAGCCTCCTCATTTTCTCTCTTTTCTTTTGTTTAATTGGTAGGTTGGAGAAATGGAGGTCATGGGAGCAAGGAAGGAAGCCATGGAGGAGTTCATTTGAATCAAGCTTAGCTTAGTTTAGTTTATAGATTTATTGTAGCAACTTATTCCATTTGTTGATTGAAAAGGTTTCCATTCTAAATCTGGAGTATTTATTTAGTTATTTCCATTTTGAGTTATCTATTTGGGAAAAACCCTCTTTCTAATTAAACTATTAGATTGAGTACATTTAAATGTCCATTTAAAGATTTACATGTTTAGAATAATCAATATATGCCCTTATGGTTTTCTAGTGATTTCCTCTTCATATTTGTATGCTTAAATTTTTAATAAAACAAGTTTAAAATTTCCCAGTCATGGATTTTTAATTTTTTTCGGTCGACAATGATGAAACCACTACCCAAAGCATATCAGAGGTCCTGAGACCACCACCATACAGGTGACAATTCACAAAATGCCACCATGTCTAGGTGTAGTTCATATTCCGCCGCTCTCTACACGGGGCATCGGTAGAGATAGATAGATCATAGTGAGTCATTTTGTAGTTGGGGATGGGATCTAACTGGCCCTCTGTCACTTAGATGTGGAGAAATGGATAGCACCCTAAAGAGGATTTGATCTATCCTCACTACTTTATGGTTGTGCCTTTCAACCAAGGTGAGAGAACCCTTTTGTAGCCTGTTGTTTATGGAGGAGATGGGGAATTCCTTCCTTGTGAAGTGTTTAAGAAGACCTTGAAGAAAATATGATCAATACAAAAAAACCTAACTCTCACGAGTTGTCACTCTAGATAATGGAGATATTTTCTAAGCAAGGTTCAAGGCCACTAAAGACAATGAAAACTTGAGTGTTTCTGCATGTTTTGGTAATAGAAATTGTGCATCTGTATACACACAGGACAAACAGGGGTAGTATGGGTAAGATTAATTTTTTTGAATGATTTTGGTGGGAGGTGAAGTAGGATAAAGTTGATTATACCAAATCTTTGAGAATTTTTACAAAAATGGAGAGCTCGAACAAGAATGCTTCAGAGTAGCTAGGATGTTCCTTTAACTAGAATATGTGCTTCAATGGAGGCCCAGATCAACACTTTTCACACAAACTTCAAGGATCAAAATGAAGGCTCAAATTGGAAAACTTAACTGAACATTATCAATCTTTGTTTCATCATGCCTAAGATACCCTCAAAGGCTAACAAACAATCTTATAGTCATGTTAGGAGTCACGGTGATTTTAAATTTGTTTATTTCACTATCAAATGAAAGCTCTTCTGATAAATGAAATTGCAAATGCCACCAAACTATCACAAGGATAAGATCTTGTGTGATTCACACAGATTTCAATGTAAGAATGCAATGGGAACAAGAAAAACTACTTGCAGACATTTAGAGAAACAAAGAAAACAAATTTTTCCCAAAAAATAACATAGATTAACTCAAGTTTGATTAAATTTATTAGTAGGGGAAAGTTTCTTGAACAATCTCAGAGCTTGTCAATGGTTGTACACTCGCAACCACCTTGACATGATCAAATTTAACACAAAAGAGATAAATAGGTTTCTTCAGATAGTTTCTCTAGAAAGACGGGTTCTATCAAGCTTTTTCTTAGAAAATCAGTTCTGACCTCTAACACTCCAACCTTCCAACCTCCAACCCTTTCATGGAAAAAATCATGCCATTTATAACATTTTACAATAGATTTTTCCCCAAAAAACCCAAACATTGAGTGCACCAGTGCTCGCCATGATCCCGATCATGATTCCCATAATCAATCTGTAAAAATTTTTAGGTGCTCAGGGGGTAGATCTCTTTGAACATCTCTCACATTCAACTCCTTCCTCTAGTAGATCACTCTTCCTTTTACTCGCCAACCACTTCCACCCCTAATATGTCAATTTGGTTCTTTGTGTGCCGGGAAGGAAAAATGGAAGATCAGATCGCCCAAAGATCAGATCTCATCTTAATGGTAAAAGACATCCCTGGATTTTCCTCACCAAACCAAGATATCAATAGGTCTTTTGCGTGCCAAGGAAAGAAAAATCGGGTCAAATCAATAGTCAGATTGCATATTTAATGGTGAGATATGTTTACAGACCTTCCCCACCAAACCAAGCTACCAGATTAATGTTCCTCTTCATTTGGCATGTAGGAGACTCCAAGAAATGATAAAAAACCACAAGAATATGCATCCCAGGAGCTCTGGAGTGAAAATGGTAGAAAAATTAGATACAGATGCACAACTTGCCATTGATTTCTATTTTGAATTTGGACCATCCATGTGGGAGATCTACTTTTAAATGGGCACATGGGTTCCCCTTTTCCTTTTGCAACTTTTGGAAAAATGTAAAATTTTCACATTTTTCTCCACACCTCCACCTTTGAGAAATGAGCTTGACACGTGTCCTAAAGTGGGTCCCAGAGGAACCATGGCCAAATTCTGCTATTTCACCTCTTTTTTGGAAAAAGGAAAATTTTCCAAGTTTCCCCCACTCCACTCTCACCCTTTCGCTTCTAGCCTCTGATGTGGGTCCCAGTGGAACCATGCTTCATTTTACACTTTTAACTCCTTTCTTCACAAAAGGAAAATTTTCCAAATTTCCCCAAAATTCCGCACCTCCACCATTGACCAGGGGAAAATTTTTGACTATTCTCTATCGGGTCTTGTGGGCCATTTTGATGTTTTAATCCTTTTGGTGACAAGAGGAAAAAAATCCAAGTTGCCTCTGATGGTCCACTTCCCCCCCCTTTGATTTTCAAAGCCAACCTTGACCTTTCTCTTATCGGGCTTGGGCCATTTTGATATTTTAATCCTTTAGAGGAAAAAATCCAAGTTGCCCCCGATGGTCCGCTTCCCACCTTTTGACTTTTCAAACTACCATGTGTCATAATGGTGCATCTTGAGATGGTCCCCAAAATTTGAGACCTTGAATGAGTGGGCTCACCATGTGTCTCGGGCCCTTTAAGAAGTTGTTGAAAAGTCTAAGGAAAGAAGACCTGAGTGGAGACCTCCACGTGTTGTTATGGCACTTTTAAAAACCTCAAGGCTTCAAAATGACTCGGTGGGGGCGCGCTTCCATTTTAGAATTTTACTCCATTTTTCAGAAGGGAAAAACATCCAACTTGCCTCTAGGCCCGCATCTCTACCTTTAACCTTGCCACGTGTCCTTCTATAGGGTCAAAGTAAGACTTTTTCCCTACCATTTAAAATTTTCTTTAATCAAAGCCTAGCGGGGCCGCGGGGTGGGTTCAAATTTTTTTTTGCCAAAGTAGCAAAAAGAACAAGTTCAAAAAAAAAACCATTGAAGCCCCATTGATTAGAAGCCACCACGTAAGCACCAAAAGAACCAATCAGAATTGAGTGGAGCTATGGGACCAAATTTCCCTTTTTGCCAAAAAAAAAAAAGTGACAAGTTAAAGCATTTTTACCCCTGACCCATCCAACCAAAAGAGAGCCACATTTCTTGTTGATGCAAGGATGTAAATTTGACTGGGAGAAATGCTCGTCAAACCATAAAATGTAGAAAAATGACCATTTGAGCCTGGAGATGAAATTTTCTCCAAGGACAGAGAATTTAGAAATGTTACAAGGCTCAAATACATTCCTCGAACTACATCCATTCATTTTTCTCAAGTATTTAGGGAAAAAATGACAAGGACAAAAAATCCAGCTATGGAAAATGGAAAACATGGGAGAGACCCGAGTTTTTTTACATAGAGAATGGGAGACCCAAATATAGACCTTTCAAGAAAAAAGAGAAACAAGGAAACAACCATGGATCCATACGTGATCCTCGACCCATGAATGGATTGATTATGGAAACAAAAGGAATGCAGGGACCTCTTAGGCATGACATGAGGAGATAAAATATGGAAAAGGCCGTAAATTGATAGATTTTCAATGGAAAAATGGGGTGAAACTATTTTGAGCACCAACATTGGCTCGACTCGGGGATGGGCACTCCCTGTGAGTGCCACAAGAACAAAGGTAGACCAAGTGCCAAAAATATCCATTGGGAAAAGGAGTCAGCTTGCAGAGTAGAGAAAATAGAGCCATCTCCCAAAAATGAATAGAGAACCAACAAAAATAGGTCACCAAGGACCAAGAATGAGCAAAAACACAAAAAAGATAGGAAACAAACAACAAACTATACACTGTATAGATGATGCTCACCTTGATTTGGGAATCAATCCAAGAAATGCTTCAAATGCCTACCATTAATAGGAAGTTTGAGCAATTCCCCATCTAAGTCCTTCAAGAAGAAGGTATGTTCACCAATTCTAATATCAATGGAGTAAGGGCCCATCCATAATGCGTCAAATTTTCCATGCTTGCCCTTATCTTCATGCCTATTATCCCATAGTAGCACAAGATCTCCAACATTGAAAGCTGGGAGTGACCTTCTTGTCGAACAACTTCTTCATCTTTTCTTTGAACTTTACATGCCTTTGGTGGGATGCCCTCCTTTCTTCATCAAGTTCAACAATCTGGTTAATGCGGGCATCATATGGACTTACTTCTTGATCTTCCAGTTGTTGCATGAACTGATATGAGGATAATTGCATATGTAGGGGTAGGGCCTGAGTTCCATACACCAACTCAAATGGACTCTTTCAGTGGCTCTTTTAATAGTAATTGATCAGCCCAGACAACAAATTTCAACTGCTCACCCCATTTTCTCTTGTTAAGCTCAAGGTTTCTTGATAATCTTTAGCAAATTTTTATTACTTGGACTCAGCTTGTCCATTTCCTTGGGGATTATAATTAGAGGCATATGTCAAATTTATCCCATATTCTCTGCACATTGCCACCAAGGTTTAGCTCTGAAGCTCATGGCATTGTCAGCAACAATTTTTACTGGCACCCCAAACCTACAGATGATATGGTTCAACATGAAGTCCATGACAATTTGGTGTGTTGCTCTCTTGGTGGGGATTGCCTCCACCCACTTGGTGAAGTAATCAGTGGCTACAAGAATCCACTTATGGCCAACACTTGAAGGGTCTGAAATCTCACCAATGAAATCCATTCCCCATTGCTTGAATGGGGCTTCAATTGATACAGACTTCTAAAGGAAGGGAGCCTGAAGCTTTCAGTCTTCCAGAGAAGCTTGCTGAAACTCTCACATCTTCTAACCAAAAGAGTTGCATCCTTGAAGAGAGTTGGCCACCAATAACCAGACCCTTAGGATCTTGTGTGTTGTGACTTTTCCAGCAAAATTCCCCCCACAAACTCCTCCATGGAGATCAACAATTATCTTGGGGGCTTCATCTTCAGTAATGCACCTTAAGAGGACTCCCTCAGGGTTCTTCCAAGCTAACCCATAATCAGTAATGACATATTTTTGGGAAGCCAACTTAAGGGCCCTTTTCTGGTTCTTACTCAAATACTCAGGGTAGTATAAATGTCTGAGATAAAAAATCACATCCTTGTACCACTCAGAACTCATCATTTTTCAAAGACATCTACCCTTCCTTCTTCTACCTCATTCACCTCAATAGTTTGCAAGTTTCTCTCAGCCATAAGCTTAGCCAAGCCCAAACCTCTCACCAACTTTGTGGTTTGGATATCCATGTCATATTCTTGCAACTTGTTCACCCATCTGCATCTTTTTCTTGAGACCTCCATCTCTGATAAGATGTCTTTGACCATGGTGTGGGGAACATAAGCAACAATTTTGGAACTCAGAATGTAAGGCCTGAAAACCTTTGTTTCTTTCACCAAGGAAAATGCTTGTTTCTCCATAATAGTGTATTTCAGCTCAGCCCCCCTGCAATGCCTTACTAAAAAAGGCAATTGGCCTCTCAGCCCCTTCATCATCCTTTTCTGTAACAAGACAGATGCAATAGTGTTTTCTAAAAAAAGAAAACAATTGGAAAGGCTTCTTATAATCTGGAGCTGCTAAAACAAGGGCATGCTTTAATGCCTCCTTGATCCCATTGAAAGCTTGAATGGCATCCTCCTCCCATTTGATGGCTTGGTCCTTCTTTAGCATGGAAGTGATTGGAATGGTCAACTCAGCAAAGTTTGATATGAATCTCTGATAAAGTTTATCTTACCCAAAGAAGGACTGAATCCCCTTCTTGGTTCTTGGAATTGGGACCTTGTTGATGGCCTCTACCTTTTCGGATCAATCATCACCCCCTCTTGTGACACAATGTGACCAAGAAACTTTTCCTTCTGCACTCCAAAATGGCACTTCTTTGGATTGAGTGAAATACCATACTCTCTACATCTTATCAACATCTTTTCCAAGTGCAGCAAGTGATCACCTCACTTTCTGGAGAACACAAGTCACATCATCCTAGTAAACAACAATAAAATCATTGATGTAACCGGAAAAAGCAACATCCATTGCTCTTTGAAAGGTTTCTCAGCATTCATCAGACCAAAGGGCATCCTGACATACACATAAGTCCCCCAAGGAGTGGTAAAGGTTGTTTTAATTCTTTCTGATTCCTTCACCACAACTTGGTTATAACCAGAGAAACCATCCAGGGTAGAAAGTAACTCAGAACCAGTCACTAGCTGCAACATGTTTTCCATGTTTGGTAAAGGATAATTATCCTTCATTGATGCTCTATTCAAATTTCTGAAATCCACACACAGCCTGATGTCACCATTCTTTTTTTTTGGTTAGATTTGCTGAACCGGAAGAAGAATACCTTGTGGGCTGAATAATCCCTCCATCTCTCAGTTTCTTCAGTTCTTCTTGCATTTTGAGAGATAGGAGTGGATTGATTGGTCTTTGTTTCTACCTGAATGGTTTTGCATTAGATTCAAGGGAATCTCATGTTGAAACAGATCCTCTCTATATGCCTTTAGTTTAGAATAAGTCCAAGCCATGCAATCTTGATATTTTTTAGCAATTGGACATAGGACTGTTTTTCCTCCTTGCTGAGATTGCTTCCTAACTAGATCTTCCTTGGTTTCTCCTTTGTGCCAAGGTCATGCTCCTCAATATCCCTTGAGGCTTGTTATGCATCTATTAATAATGCGATCAACATTATCAAAGTTGGATTCAAGAGCAACCAACCCTCTAGGAATGGTATTAGTCTTTAGTTGGATAATGCCTTTGCCAAACAAGGTTTCTTTACCCTCTACTACACACACCATTGGCTCCCAATCAATATTTTGATCAGAAAACTCTCCTTTATTTTTATAGAAATCTTCTGACTGAGCATCATCATCAAAAACTTGCCAATGCTTAATGTTGTCAGGGACAGATGGCCTTGTCAATACTTCAACATCATATTCACAATATGGGGACATTACACAATTATCAAACCGAGATCCCAACACAACAATCTTTTTTGCCAAATCATTGAACCTCCTATCATGATGCACAATGTTGAATGAATCAAACATCTCAATGAAATCCCAAACTGCATGCTTGTATTGTTTCATTCGCTGATTTTTTTGTGGCATATAGTTTTCTGACTTGCTTGACAATTAATTTGAATCTCCTTTGACAATGATGTCTTTAACACCATATTTCCAAGCAATCCTCAGACCTAATAACAATGCCTCATACTCAACAATGTTATTAGTACACTCAAAGTTGAGTTTGAAGGAAAAGAAAAACTTTTCTTGGCCTGGAGAGATCAGAACAACACCAACACCATTTCCAAACTTGGAGCAAGCTCCATCAAACAATAAAGTCCAAGGAGAGCCTCCCTTTCAAGATACTTGCATTCTTCAATTTTTGCTCTTTTCCATCAGCATATCCTATGAAGTTATCAGCATCAACACTTGTGTACAATACCTCATAGGATGCATTGTTGGGATCCTCAATAAGGTGCAACATCTTCTTTTCCCCATACAACTTGACAAGGCTGCCCTCAATTGGGATGGTGGCATAGGACATATCCATTTGAACACTCCCACCAACACTTGCAGCCCATTTTCTAGACAACAACATACCCCACACTTTGGGTAGTCAACAATAACTACATCAAGCTTCAGGTCCCTGCCTGGATAGGCTGCAAGTTGTACCACTAGACCTTTCACACATCCCACCACTGGCACCTCTCTGGAGTCCATAGCATAGTAGTACACTTCCCATATGTTGTTGTTACTTTAATATTCAGCTCATTCATGACTTCCAAAGGCATGACATTGCATGATGCCCCTGAGTCAAACATGCAGTTGTGCAACAGTCTATCCTTAATGATTAGAGTGGTGAAGAATGGATCCACATTTAGCTGAGATCCACCAAGGATGTCCCCAAATAAACCTCAGGTGGTTCACCTAGTTCCTCCAACACTGGTGGTGTTTCTAACTCTTCAATGACTGGGGGAGTTTCCACAATGTTTATATTTCTACCCAAGGTAGTCTTCTCCTCTTTCAGCCCCAAATATTCAAAATCCCTTTTCTTGTGCTCAAGGAATCCTAAGCAACTCAACAATTGGAACTGAGATCTTGATCTGACTCAAGACTTGGGCAATATCATAAGGGGAAGACTTTGGCAAGGCAACATTGGAAGGAAGGTTGACACACTCATTAGATGGCACAGGACTTTTGATAGCTTGGGCATGAGGAGGGGTATGAGTTTTGTTTGGGACAGTAAGGCCTTTGGTAGATGCATCTTTCTTAGGAGCCTCTTTAGGAATATTTGAAAGAAATGGAGTTTTTGGCTTGGCTGAGGCCTGTCCCTTTGACAACCCTACTTCTTGTGTTGTGTTCCTTTTCTTGAGCCACAACAACATTCATCAATAATTTCTGTCCTCCTCAGATGGGATTCCTCCATCATACTTCTTTATCATTAAAGCTCTTAGATATTCAAAGTCATTATTGGGAAGTTCAAAATCTTTGTACAACATCTACTTCTAAAGTATGAGAGGGAGGAAGAATAGGTACCGGTGGATGCAATCCCAAAAATCAGCAGCAATTCTAGCACTTATTACCTTCAGTTGAAGTTGCCCCTTGTTGTGAGCTTGTGGAGCAACCCACCATGCAGACATCATCATCATTATCATCATCAGCTTCTTCTTCTTCTTCTTGTTGATCTTCCTCACATGGAGCATGGGGCATGAAACATCTGTCACACCAATCAATGACATTTGTCTCCTCCACAACAACAACTCTAGTAGCCAAAGGATCAGGTACCATTCTATTTTCCCTGGCTTGGGACTATCTATTTCCAAATCCAATAGGTCCCTTGCCTCTATCATCAGATCTTTGGTGATTTGTAAACTGTCTTGGCCTTGTTGCTTGTGTTGACCTTGTGAACTCTACCCAATTCCCTTTTCTTCCCGGGCTAATTTGTATGATATTTCTTTGACAGCCCCTGCCAAAGTTTTCACAACTTCCTCCAAATCAAGCAACCTTACTTGTTTGAGGATTTTCTAGGTTAATTAGTTTTACACCCTCCCTTTTTGGAGGCTTTCAATTGCTTTGATGTTGTTTTCAATTTGCAGAGCCATGGTGAAGGCCTGCCTCAAATTAGTAGGGTTTTTGTCCCTCAAGTAGTAAGAAACTTTTTTATCAAATGCATCTGAATATTTGATCAAACATGATTCATCACATGGCCTTAAGCTAATAGGAAATCTCTCAAGGTCTTATTAAACCTTGTGTTGAAATCATGTACTGACTCATTAGGATTCTTCTTGATATTTTCAAATTATGATAGAAGAAACCTAGGGTCAGTTCTATCACCATACTGTAGTCTAAATGCATTGTTCATCTCTGTCCAAGAATCAATGGAATTATCTGGAAAAGCTTTATACCAGTCCCTTGCATCCTCTTCCAGAGTATGGATAAACAACTTGATATATACATCTTCATGTTCAATCTCAAAATCTTCCATCATATTGATAAAAATATTTAAATGTTGATCACCAGTTATAGCGTTGTTTCCTTGGAACTTTGGTAATCTATTTCTTACATCTGGGAACTGCATTTGGATAACCAGCTATCCCTATAAAATTTATAGGACCAAAGGTGTTTACAAAAAAGGAGGTCTAGGTGGGGGCAAGGCCATGTTGTTGTGAGGAGGTGACCCTGGAGGGGAGACAAATTGATAAGGGACAGAGGGTCTTTGAAACACAGGAGTATAACTTCCAAAATGGATATCCCCTAAAGGCCTTGTTTCTTGGAAATCCCTATCAACTTTTGAAAAGATAGGAAAGAATGAGAAGAAAACTTTTCAAAATCAAATGAAGGCCCCTCTCTAGATGGAGAATTTAATTCCACAAAAAGACTACCTGATTCAGAATCACTTGAATAGTAGTCTTCAATGATAGGTTGATCACTTTCATCAATGGAGATCCCTTTTCTTGTCTGCTGATCTCCAACAACTCTCAGGATTTTCTTCCTTCTGACTTTGTTTTTCCTAGCTCTGGAAATAATGTCCTAGTAGGATCTCTAGCAAAGAAAGATCTTCTTCCTTCCAGCTTTGCAAATATTAGTAACAAAACTCACTTGACAGAGGTTAAGACATTGGTACTCATCAAGAATCAGATCAACAGGGAGTCACCACTAAGGATTTCCACCTTAGTTGTGCAAATGCACTAAAATATGATCTGTCAAATGTCTATCAATACTAGAAACTAGAAATGGAAAGATCTGACTTTTCTTTACCCAGATTTATCAATGAAACTTAGTGCAATAACTGTAGAAAATGGAAATATTGCACATAGCACTTGTAACTTTGAACACTTCTTACAGGCCTGAACACACAGGATGATGCTTAAAAAGATGTATTAGCACTTTGAGCATACAAGAAGTGTTTACCAGGGTCTGAATATGAACTATGCAATCACTATGTCCCTGAGAAGCGATGCTAGTAAGGTGTTGGTACCCAAATTGATTCTCCTTCAAAGTCTGAGCAACATCACAGGTTTGGTAGGAAGCTTAGAGACAAGATAGATCATAGTGAGTCATTTTGTAGCTAGGGATGGGATCTAATTGGCCCTCTGTCACTCAGATGTGGAGAAATGGATAGCACCCTGAAGAGGATTTGATCTATCCTCACTACTTTATGGTTGTGCCTTTCAACCAGGGTGAGAGAACCCTTTTGTAGCCTGTTGTTTATGGAGGAGATGGGGAATTCCTTCCTTGTGAAGTGTTTAAGAAGACCTTGAAGAAAATATGATCAATACAACAAAACCTAACTCTCACGAGTTGTCACTCTAGATAATGGAGATATTTTCTAAGCAAGGTTCAGGCCACTAAAGACAATGAAAACCTGAGTGTTTCTGCATGTTTTGGTAATAGAAATTGTGCATCTGTATACACACAGGAAAAACAGGGGTAGTATGGGTAAGATTAATTGTTTTTGAATGATTTTGGTGGGAGGTGAAGTAGGATAAAGTTGATTATACCAAATCTTTGAGAATTTTTACAAAAATGGAGAGCTCGAACAACAAGAATGCTTTAGAGTAGCTAGGATGTCCTTTAACTAGAATATGTGCTTCAATGGAGGCCCAGATCAACACTTTT
This sequence comes from Taxus wallichiana var. yunnanensis, assembly GCA_018340775.1. NCBI lineage: Eukaryota > Viridiplantae > Streptophyta > Pinopsida > Cupressales > Taxaceae > Taxus > Taxus wallichiana. The sequence goes on along the minus strand of CM031238.1, from coordinate 686,339,281 downwards.
CACACAAACTTCAAGGATCCAAAATGAAGGCTCAAATTGGAAAACTTAACTGAACATTATCAATCTTTGTTTCATCATGCCTAAGATACCCTCAAAGGCTAACAAACAATCTTATAGTCATGCTAGGAGTCACATAGTGATTTTAAATTTGTTTATTTCACTATCAAATGAAAGCTCTTCTGATAAATGAAATTGCAAATGCCACCAAACTATCACAAGGATAAGATCTTGTGTGATTCACATAGATTTCAATGTAAGAATGCAATGGGAACAAGAAAAACTACTTGCAGACATTCAGAAATGAAGCAAACACAAATTTTCCCAAAAATAACACAGATTAACTCAAGTTTGATTAAATTTATCAGTAGGGGAAAGTTTCTCGAACAATCTCAGAGCTTGTCAATGGTTGTACACTCATGCAACCACCTTGACATGATCAAATTTAACACAAAGAGATAAATAGGTTTCTTCAGATAGTTTCTCAGAAAGACGGGTTCTATCAAGCTTTTTCTTAGAAAATCAGTTCTGACCTCTAACACTCCAACCTTCCAACCTCCAACCCTTTTCATGGAAAAAATCATGCCATTTATAACATTTTACAATAGATTTTTTCCCCCAAAAAAACCCAAACATTGAGTGCACCAGTGCTCGCCATGATCCCGATCGTGATTCCCAGAATCAAATCTGTAAAATTTGTCAGGTGCTCAGGGGGTAGATCTCTTCAAACATCTCCACATTCAACTCCTTCCTCTAGTAGATCACTCTTCCTTTTACTCGCCAACCACTTCCGCCCCTAATCTATCAATCTGGTTCTTTGCATGCCAGGAAGGAAAAATGGAAGATTAGATCGAGCCCAAAGATCAGATCTCATCTTAATGGTAAAAGACGTCCCCGGATTTTCCTCACCAAACCAAGATATCAACAGGTCTTTCACGTGCCAAGGAAAGAAAAAAATTGGGTCGAATCCGATAGTCAGATTGCATATTTAATGGTGAGATATGTTTACAGACCTTCCCCACCAAACCAGGCTACCAGATTAATGTTCCTCTTCATTTGGCATGTAGGAGACTCCAAGAAATGATAAAAAACCACAAGAATACGCATCCCCAGGAGCTCTGGAGTGAAAATGGTGGAAAAATCAGATACAGATGCACATTGCCATTGATTTCTATTTTGAATTTGGACCATCCACGTGGGAGATCTACTTTTAAGATGGCCTATGGGTTCCCTTTTTCCTTTTACAACTTTTGGAAAAATGTAAAATTTTCACATTTTCTCCACACCTCCACCTTTGAGAAATGAGCCTGACACGTGTCCTAAAGTGGGTCCCAGAGGAACCATGGCCAAATTCTTCTATTTCACCTCTTTTTGGAAAAAGGAAAATTTTCCAAGTTTCCCCCATAGCTCCGCCCTTCCACTTCTAGCCTCGATGTGGGTCCCAGTGGAACCATGCTTCATTTTACACTTTTAACTCTTTTCTTCACAAAAGGAAAATTTTCCAAATTTCCCCGAAAGTCCGCACCTCCCGTTGATGGGGAAAATTTTTGACTATTCTCTGTCGGGTCTATGGGCCATTTTGATGTTTTAATCCTTTTGGTGACAAGAGGAAAAAAATCCAAGTTGCCTCCGATGGTCCACTTCCCCCCCTTTTGACTTTTCAAAGCCAACCTTGACCTTTCTCTTATCGGGCTTGTGGGCCATTTTGATATTTTAATCCTTTAGGAGGAAAAAATCCAAGTTGCCCCGATGGTTCGCTTCCCACCTTTTGACTTTTCAAACTGCCACGTGTCATAATGGCGCATCTTGAGATGGTCCCCAAAAATTTGAGACCTTGAATGAGTGTGGGCTCACCATGTCTCGGGCCCTTTAAGAAGTTGTTGAAAAGTCTAAGGAAAGAAGACATGTGTGGAGACCTCCACGTGTCATTATGGTGCAACTTCAAAAAAAACCTCAAGGCTTCAAAATGACTCAGCGGGGGTGCTTCCATTTTAGAATTTTACTCCATTTTTCTAGAAGGGAAAAACATCCAACTTGCCTCGAAGGCCCACATCTCCACCTTTAACCTTGCCACGTGTCCTTCTATGGGGTCAAAGTAAGACTTTTCCCCCACTTTAAAATTTTCTTTAATCAAAGCCTGGGGGCCGTGGGGTGGGTTCAAATTTTTTTCCAAAGTAGCCAAAAAGAACAAGTTAAAAACAAACCTCGCCATGCCCCATCAATTAGAAGAAGCCACGTAAGCACCAAAAGAACCAATCAAAATTGAGCGGAGCTATGGGACCAAATTTTCCTTTTTGCCAAAAAAGCAAAAAGTGACAAGTTAAAGCATTTTCCCCATCATCCCTGACCAACCAAAAGAAGCCACATTTCTGTTGATGCAAGGATGTAAATTTGACTGGGAGAAACACCCGTCAAACCATAAAATGTAGAAAAATGACCATTTGAGCCTAGAGATGAAATTTTCTCCAAGGACGAGAGAATTTAGAAATGTTACAAGGCTCAAATACATTCCTCGAACTACATCCATTCATTTTTCCTCAAGTATTTAGGGAAAAATGACAAGGACAACAAATCCGATTGTGGAAAATGGAAAAAACATGGGATGGCCCAAGTTTTACACCCAAATATAACCTTTTCGAGACAAAAAGAAACAAGGAAACAAGATAAAATATGGTAGAGGCCATAAATTGATAAATTTTCAATGGAAAAATGGGCGAAACTATTTTGACCATTGTCATGCCCTTTTTGAAGGAATCTCTGCGTTTTCCTTATTTTTCCCTAATTTCTTCAAAATCCGTGGGATCTACTATTTTCCTATTTTTCCCTGATCATGGAAGCTCAAGAATGATCAATTTATATTTGTATGCCATTAAAAATTGAAATCTGTAATGCCCCACTGGACATTGGAGCCTTTTTTTCTACACCGCCACCTTGGCCCATGTGTCTTGCCGCGTTTTCTTCCTTGGACCGCGTGTGGTGGTTGGGAGGTGTCTTTCCTGGTTGCGTGGGACAGTGGGAGTCGGTGGAGTGTGGGGCGCATCTCCTTTTATTAAATTTTTGGATCTGCAAATCTTCTGTTGACTCCACCTGCTGTCACGTGGTCTACCTGTTATTCTGCCCAAAACCACGAATGCTTGTTGCGCTCCATCAAATGCTGAAACAGATGAATTGCTTCAGTGTGTTCTGGACAGTGGATTCGTTGATGGTGAAATGAAGGTCTGTCGCCCTGGTGTTGCGTGAGAGGGTTTGGATCCTCAAAATCGTGTTGTGCAGGCAGTCTCAGTGGAGCGCAGAACCGAAATCCTCCTAGGAAAGTGCCGTGAGGAATGCGCTTGGCTTTATGCAGCAGCTACAGGGTCGACAGGTAAACTTATCTCAGAAAATCAGTGGCCTAGAGAGAGCTGAGTGCGACAGCTGCTACAGGGCGAGCTCAAGGAACCGTTGGTGTTGATCCTGATGTTCTGGTTGCACGCGACCAGTCATGATCAGTTGTTGCAAGATCTTGCAGCTGTAGCAGAAAAACGAGATAAAGTTTTAGTTGAGCTGTCTTTCCTTTTCATTTTGGAAAGTCGCTTCTGTCCAGGTGACGAATCTAACATGGAAGAAGCTCGGTCAAACCTTGAGGCAAGTTTTGCAATGAGGCTGAGAGTGCGTTCACTGCTTGTTTCTAGTTCCGACCAGAAGTTATTCCAGCGCCTAGCCCATGGGTTTGTTATGGTGGTTATAGATGAAGCTACAAGCTAGGGAAGTAGGCGTGTTACTTCCACTTTCCTTGGGAGCTGTAAGGTGTGTTCTTGTTGGGATCCACAGCAACTGCCTACAGCAATAAATAGCAAGTGAACGGGCTTGTTACAGTTGGTGGAAGCCTATGTGAGCATTTCCAGCGAGCAGGTTGTCCAACTATGTTGTTTTCTGTGCAATACCAATGTATCCTCTGAGTCGGGACTCTCCTTCAAGACATTCCTGTCAGAATCGACCTTGTGACAGTGAGAGAGTTACCAGGAGACCTGATGAAAATTATTGCAAGGATTCTTTTATGAGACTTTACTTGTTTTGCGCTGTAACTCATGGAAGAGAATCTCTTAGGCGTGGATCTGTATCATGTCAGAATATTCCTGAAGCACAATTTGCCTTGCAACTATATGAGCATCTTCTACGAGTCACTAAGTTGGCAGGCATAAAGGGTGCTGTTGGAATTATCACACCTTACAAGCTACAGCTGCAATGTTTGCACCAAGAGTTTGATGCTGTCCCCAAATCTGATGAAGGAAAAGGTTGTGTATCAATACGGTAGATGCCTTTCAGAGCCAGGAGTGATGTAATCATTATGTCTTGTGTCTCGAGCTTCAAACCATGGTCGGTGTTTAGCTTTCTAGCGCAAGTGCTCTCGGACTGAGTGGTAAGCAGTTCGACTCTCACCCCCAAAGCAGCTGCATGGAAGCAATCTAGTGTTTGGACAGCCACCTATTGCATTCTTCTAGTCGTGCCTTCAAAAGGGAATCCTAGTGTGGTATATTGCAAGAAAAGACCAGTGAAGCAGAGGATAAAGCGGAAGGCGTGTGGGTCATGTGATCCTGCTGGATGTTCACGACTGGTGGATGCATTAAAACAGGCAAGATAGACTAACCATATACATAATATGCTAGTATCTAATAACCTCTTGAAATGAAACTTTTTCTTTCTAGAAATTGGTTTAAATCTGTGATTTTGTGGATTTACGTTCAGTACATGGTTAACATTTTGTTACTTCTGGATTTGCCTCTGTTGGTTGTTCTTGTTGACGTGATCAACCCATTTATATATATAAAACAAACAAAGGTTCTCAGTGTATGCTTTGATTGATCATATGAAATATATATATATATATATATATATATATATATATATATATATAATTTTAAAGTTACTTCCTTAAAAATGTCACTATTTCTTTTGTGAACCTGGGTATGTAATCGCCCCTAGAACGTTGCAGCGTAGACTAGTATTGGTTTCCTGTTATGTTGTTGCCCTAGAGGAAAACATACAGTTAGATTATTATTATTTTTTTGATAAGCGTGATTATGCACTTCTTGTATTGTGCAAATTATTAGGGCTTTTGGAAATTAGAAGTTCAATATATCTGCTTGTTAAGAAGGAAGTTTCGGCCGAAAATATGTCCTAGGTTGATAGAAGGGCATAAATTATTGATAGAACCCCATTTTGATTCTACTCTTTCTATGAGTAAAATTTGATAAAATCAATGACCTTTATGGTGTTAAGATACGGTATGTTGATGATTCCTTGTGTGATCGATTTAATCATGTATAGACATAATGCCTTGATGGAGTAAGGTAATATCTTTCACGGTTCGTAAAAGTTAAGGTTTTCATCAACTGTTTAAGGTAACATGAAGTTCCTTAATTTAGTCAAACTTGTTTTGTACTTCCTTCTTGATGAGTGACCTTTCATTGCAAATTTAGAATGATTGTGATGGAAGTTCGTGAATATATTTTGTTGTCAAAAAGGGAAAAGAAGTTATGGAATAGTTTGTTTTTGTGTCGAACGTAATAATTGTGATTACATCGTTATAGAAGTTCGTTATTGGAGGATATCTATCTTCAATGGTATATTATGTGTTTAATCTCTGCATAGGTTACCATAAACTTAGTGATGAGATGTAAATTAAGGAGAGTTGAGAGACCTTTTCCTTGTATACATCGTTTATGATATTAGGAAGTGAGTTGATGTCGGAAAATTTCAACCAAGTCTAGATTCATGGCTATGTTCCTCTAAAATGGGAGGATTATAAATCTAAGGTATTATGAAAATTGCAAGGATGTGTTTAGAATGCTAGATTTCCTACTCAACTTGGGTATTAATGAGGCTTGTCGCTATTCCGGCCCTGGTTATGTTCAGTAGGTAAGCTGTTAGGCAATACCTATTCCGGACATTCTTACCGTCCTTTCCACTCATCCTTATTAGCTATGAAGTCACTTATTACCTAAGATATAATGGTTGTGGGTTTGAATATAATATTTTCATCCTTTAAACCTTTTTGATTACATGATGGAACTTTTTTTTACCCTCGTTGTTCGTTTATAGCCTATTAGGCCTATGGCCCTACGGAACGATTTCAAAACTATATTCTTTTGGCAGCTAAGATCGGGTCGGTTTTTGTCTTTTGTCTTCACCTTGAGAATGTGGATTGATAGGTTAAACTTTAGATTTCAATCACGTAATCTACGGGATTATATGATTGAAATCCTAATACTCTCAACTCTTGTGTCTAATCATTTAAATTTCATAGTCTTGCGTATTTGGTTGTCAAAATTTTATAGTTTTAGAGGCATTTTCATAACTAAAACTTATGGTTTTTCTTCTTAGTTGATATGTTGAAAATTACATATTGTTTCAAAAGGTTGTTAGAGGTTAGAACTTTGATCCATTTCCTGAAATAGAATGTTTCCTTTCATGGTATTGTTAGCTAGTAGCTTATTGTTGCTATGTATAGTCTTATCTTGCTCGGTTCTCATGCGAACCCGACTCGGGTTATTAATTGTTGCGAGATGGCTTACTTGGTTAGATGATGGAAAGACTTGTAGATTATTGCATCAATCTTGGTTATAATGTTCCTTTGTACGAATGTGTATTATGTTATAAAATTTGGAAAGGGCCTTTGGACATTTTAGAAGAAGGGTCAGTGCCTAGTAAATGTATTGTAGAGTATTGTTGTTGTAACTGTTGAAACTTTGGTTTGTTTGGTTATCATGTGAAAGATGAAATTTGATTACCACTTGGTTATGGGATATTCTAGTGGATTTTAACCCTTAGTATAGTAGCGGGGCTTGTCCCATGTTATTACTCTCTTGCTCCCTAGTCATGGTTCAATAGAGATAGTATGTCCCTTTGATTTGTGCATCATGTTGGAATGAATTAATATAACCTTGTTTTGGTTCCGCAAACGAGTACTGTTAAACTTTGCTCTTGAGTTAAAATGTTGAGTTGTAAATCCTCCTAAGGCTTAGTAGCAATGAGTTGTAAGCACTATAAAGTGAGCTGGATAATCCTGATAAAAGTTAAACTAAAAATTTATATATATGAATATACTATGTAGATGTGATCTACTTGATAACCTTTGAGACCTGGAACAATCAAGAGGAAACTATCTTTTGTAACGAAATATGATAACTTATTATTATTATTTTTATTCAAGCCAAGCTAATAAACATTATCCTTTTATGGTGAAATCTTAAATGACCTCATGGTGAAAGCAATGGTTAGATTTTAGAAGATGATAGGATTTAATAAGTAGGAGGGAAATCGATTAATTAAACCTTAAATCTCTCTCTATCATTTGGAATGTTTTCCTTTGTCAAACTTAATTAAGTAAAGTCTAGATGGAACATTTAACCAATCTTGATAAACCCTTAACCTCAATAAAAAGACGGATAGTAAACCATGTGACCCTGAAGCTAAATTCTGTTGTCCTGTTCTGTTAACCCATGCCTTAATTCATGGTGATATTTCTTAAGCAAGGTCAATATTTAATCCTTAAACAAGAAGGCTATTGTTATGAACCCTAAGCGGTACTTTTCACTCAATCGGAGCTTATGCCTTCACCTGTGCAATAGAGTTGTGGAACATGTGTTAGTGGCTTGAGTAAGATTAATTAACCTTGTAAGAAATGGAAAATGTTCTAAAATCAAATGAATAAGAAAGATTTGGACATCAAATTGATGATCCTAGTTTAGAAAGCTTGGCCTTAAGTTATTTAGTCAAACAGTTGAAAAGAAAGAAGTTCTTCCTTGTGAAAAGAATTGTGTGAATCGTTACATGAAATTTTATAAGAACGTAAGTTAAGAATTAAGAGACACTTTAGTAAACAAGAAAATTTAACAAGAAATTCCTCATGGGATGCCCTAACTGTAAGTGTGTTTTGTGGTTGGACTCCAATGTTGTTCTGTCAAGAAGAGAAAAGTAGATTGTCCTTGATAGGTGTGAACGTTTCCGTGCTGCCTTTATGGTCATCCTTGTATCAGGTTGTTCACAGTGTTAGTTGTATCCTTGGTGACGACTTGTTGCGTCATGTTATGTGTCAGGCAAGTTCAAGTAAAAAAAAATTATCCTGTATTTCACTGTGTTGTCATTGTGTTGGTATTTTTGGTGTGTTACAAAATCCATGGTCAAAAGATGCTTGGAACCATGATTCACTTGGTTTTGTTTTAAATAAATCATCCTTAGCAAAAAATCATATTCTAGGCATGAATGGTTAATTTATGTGTTTTTAACAGTCTGGCAGGAATATTTTCCTATCAAAATTATTCCTCAGCATTTGGTGGTCACGTGGCTTCTTTTGGTTGGTTAGGGGACAACGGGAAAATGTTTTAACTTGTCACTTTTTACTTTTTGGAAAAAGGAAAATTTGGTCCCGTAGCTCAACTCAATTTTGATTGGTTCTTTTGGTAATTACATGGCTTCTTATAATTGAATGGGGCGTGGTGGTTTTTTTTTTGAAATTTTTCTTTTTTACTACTTTGGAAAAAAATTTGAACTTGCCCATGACCTTGCCATGCTTTGATTAAAGAAAATTAAAGCTGTAGGGAAAAAGTCTTACTTTGACCCCATAGAAGGACACGTGGAAAAGTTAAAAGTGGAGATGCGGGCCTTCGAAATCATATATATATATATATATATATATATATATATATATATATATATATATATATATATATCACTACAACATATTAGATCTTTTACCACAATTTTTCAACAATATTTTTGTGGTTATATAGTATTTCAAAAATTAAAATTGTGGCATTAGAAGTGTAGCTAATCCACATTTTGATATATTATTGTAGTTTTTCCACAATTCATTATACCGTGGATGGTCCACAATTCATAAAATTTATAGCTAACCTCAATTTTTAATTGTACATTGTCCACATTTTGTGATGTTTGTAACATTTCTACAATTTTTGTTTTTGTTAGTATTCCACAATTTTCACCAAAATGTAGTTTTTCTATAGATTCAATCTTTGTAGAAATTCCACAACTTAAAATTTTGTATCTCTCATCAATGTTATATTTGTAGAAATTTCAACATTATTTTCTCTGATTATCCTTACCACATAAAAATTGTAGGTGGAAGCTACAATTTGATTTCCACAATAATTAATTGTGAAATTATCTTTTTAGAAAATGTAAAAAAATACCATTAACAACCAATATCACATTCATTTAAAATATTCTTAATGTAGATTATCTACATTTAAAACACACATAAATATACAATTTTCTTAATGGAAATATATTTCTACAAAAATATTTTTCATTTTTATATATTAAAAATATATTAGAATCTAATGAAATGTTTACTATTTACATGATCTAAATAAAACTATTTAACAATATAAATATTTTTTTCTAGACTCGTTGATATTGTGAGTAACTTATAAGAAATAGTTAAGAGGTTACATGAGTTCTCCCTAAGCCTAAAAAGACTCCAAAAGTCTTATTTCCAAATATACAAAACCTCCTTATATGTATATGTCATGTATAGTGACAAGACAATAATAATTAAAAAGAATTTATTATCAAATGTATCAAACTCTTGTTCATCAGGGAAGTTGATCTATAGGATTATATAAGTAAGCATAAATCATTCCAAAACCGATATAACGATCAAGCGTTGATCTAAATGCCATTCACACAATCGTGGGTACTATGGTTTTTTTGGATTTGGATAAAAATAACCTACATTATCAATGGCATGTCAAACATATGAAATAAATTGAGCCATTGTAACCTTAACATATATGGTATGCAATTTTAATGGGCTAACTTGCATTATCAGTTCCTTAGGATAGACAACAACCTAAATGGTACGTGAAATTTTTGGAGCTTGTGGGCTTTACACAAGAGAATATACAGTTCCTCTATAATGTTACTCACCGAGAAGAAATGTCAAGGGAATCAAGACAAGGTCAAACATGCCTGGCACTTCCATAACCAACATAACCACAAAAATAAAAATACATTATGTGCACTTTATCCATACAAAGCAACAATTTCAATAAAATAAAATTACATTTTTTATAAAAATGAATGTCTAAAATTTGTTAATTTCATATAAAAATTAAAAGCAATGTTAATAATTTTTTTATAAATGTTTGGATCACCGAGTTTTCATTGAAAAAAATTAATATCCTAATAATTTAATAACAAAAACCATGAAAATAAGCCAAAATAACATACAATCTTTGTTCATAAAATGTGCATAACAAAATAAGGAAATAAATGTCAAGATTATTTTTATAGTTCCCCATGAAATATTGTAGTGCCTAAAGACTTAAATAAAATCTAAGAATTATGAAATTGATAAAATATGAATCAATTATGAAATTGTGAGCATCGAGAATAGGCCGTGATTGTTTTTTCAAAGGTATGAAATAAAATGATCAAAGATAAAAAATACGAGTGATAGAAAAGTAGGAGTCTGTTGATTTTATCGAAATATTTATCAAATGTTTTTCCTTTAATAATTATTCTATCTTCACGAAAAGATTAGGTTCAAATCCCACCATAGTCACTAGATTAACGTCATCTTCGTATACGGTGGAAAATCCCCAAGCTTCGCCATCATCCCACCATTATATTATATAACATAATATTTACAAAGCAAATACTAATCCAATTTCATTGTATTTGCTAAAATTTCCCAGGACATATACCACCGTGTAAGTAAGTAGCGTGCGTCGGACATATATAATATAATACATAGTTGTTATGTATGTGTTCATAAGCATAACATTATAGTTGTAAAGTACTACAACTATGAAAGAATATTTTGGAGCCCAAATATTTACCCAATTGAATAGCACCGAAATTGCCAATTCAGGGGTGAGCAAGATAATAAAAACTAAATTTTGAAAACTCAAGATTTAGATATGAATGATGCTGATGCATATCGTAATCCATGTTCCCTTTCCATTCCGTAGGCTAAACTTGACATCAAGATCTACATTACCAAATTCCTACGAGGTTAAGTCAATGTAAACAATGCGGAACTTTCAATTTTTGCATTGTCTTCAACCTTAGAGAAATCGATCCCTATTATTAAAACATGGCCCCCAAATCTATTATTCAAATATGTCTACCATTACTATAATTAACCTATATTACATGCCTATGTGGCACAAAAATATTTAGCATATTTGAACACCTTCTCAACATGCAAGTGACATCCTAAAAACAACTGATTTTTTTATTTGTTTGATTACGGTTTTAAGAGTTGCTCAAATTTAAAATTTATACTTAAATCTTATTTACTCATAAGTCTAGCATGAAATTTGTAAATGTTTGAATTCATTTTGAGTACATAGAGAATTCTCTAAAAAAGAATTAAAATTAAAATTTTAAAGATACTTGTAATTTTAAATATTTGATAAATGTTATGTGAATGTTATTTAAAATGTAGTTTTAATAATATTATATTATTGTCCTTAAATATTTTTTTTGAGTGTAAATATGATCCATAGCTTTTTTTTTAAATACAAATAAGATTGTGGATTTTTATTGAGAAAGTGTTGTAGTTGTGAATTAGCTACAAATTATTAACACTGACATAAAATTGTGGAATATCCACAATATTTAAAAAGGAAAAATTGAATAAGATTGGATTTTCAATGAGAAAGTGTTGTATATGTGAATTAAATACAAATTATTAACACTTACATAAAATTGTGGAACATCCACAATATATAAAAATGGAAAATTTGAATTATCATAGAGGTGCCACATATATTCTACATTTATTATTTATAAATCAATTAATAATTCTCTTAAGAAAATTATTTATATTAATAAGAATAATAAAAAACAAGAATTTTACTTATCGATTTATTATTTATAAAAGAATGGGTTATATTTAAAAAATTATTTATGATTACAAAAATACTACAAAATATTATAAAGATAAAAGTATATATTATTATTCTTAACGTAGAGTAGAATAAACATATTTTAATATAACTTCATTTCCATAATAATTTAATTTTAATTTTCTATAAATTTTTGTACACATACACACACACACACACACACACACACACACACATATAACATGGTATTTCAAAATTATAAAATATTAAATTTTACTACTAATATAATTTTACAATCAATTTTAGTTCTATTTTCTCGAAAATTGTAGAATTTGTATGAAGAATGGTTGGATTTGTGACTTTTCTATGAATTATTGTCACTATATATAAATTGTAGAATATCCACAAATGAAATTTTTGTAGAGATGCTACAAGTATTCTACAATTCTTCTAAATTGTGGCAATATTGTGGAATGATTGTAGAGCAAAAAAAGGCTTGTTTGTAGTGTGTGTGTGTGTGTGTGTGTGTGTGTGTGTGTGTGTGTGTGTGTGTGTGTGTGTGTGTGTGTGTGTGTGTGTGTGTGTGTGTGTGTGTGTGTGTGTGTGTGTACATATGTATTCGTGTGTGTGTGTGTGTGTATTCTATTGTGTGTTATGTATCTCTTTTTCAATTTAGTAGTAGATGTAATTAAAAAATGGAGAAATATATTAGTAATTTCTTTGACCACCAACACAAAATCCATACTTTGAAATATGGAGTAGACATTCCCAAGACATCATTATCCCAAAACAAAAAGATAATAACAATTAAAAATAAGCTCGCCGATACCATAAACAACCAATCAATAATTTTAAATATGATGTGGATATTCTTAAAACTGCATTGGTTGAACCAAAATGAACAAATAAATATATAACCATTTGTAATTATTTAATTATCAAATTAAAAGTTGTATTATATATAAGAAATATCTAAATAGTGAGGTGTGTAACAAGCTGTAATGTAGGTTCCGAGAATTATATGCCACAATTATTGTTAGAATGCAAACCTATGGAAAAATTAAATTATTTAGAATGCTTCTGAGAAAACTACAAACACCATCGAGTTGAAAACAAAGATATTAGTATGATTATAATACATAGAGAGCATTAAAGATTTTATACCATCCAAATAGATGGCCACCTTCTAAGAATAATCTCAAAAATAAATTTGATTGTTTGAATAAAGAAAATTTATTTAAAAATTCCATAGAAGAAGGAACTTGTGTTAATTTAAGCAATACAAATAGATATTAGAAAATATGTGGAATAATATATTAAACATTAAAATTAATTGTAAATGAATTTATATATAAATCTAATTGTTTAGGAAAATAAATTTTATTTGACAACCGTATAAAACATAAATAAAAGTTAGAATATATATATATATATATATATATATATATATATATATATATATATATATATATATATATATATAATCAGAATAATATATTAAATACTGTAAATAATTTGTTTATATAAATCTAATTGTTTAGAGAAATATTCTATATATTAAATGTTATATTAATTAATTTTTAATGAATTTATATATAAGTCTAATTGCTTAAGTAAAGAATATTTATTTGAAAACCTTATAATAGAAGGTACATGGGTAAATTTGGACAATACAAATAGAAATTAGAAGATATTATATGTGGACAACACAAATATAAATTAAAACATATATGTGGAATAATATATTAAATGCTATAAAATAAAGAACTCGATATATTCAATCAATTGTAAATGAATTTATATATTTGTTATTTCTATTTGTTTCTTAATTAATAGATGTAATAAAGGAAAAGTTCCACATATCAATTTTTAAAAGAAATTAGAACACATATGTTAAATAATATATTAAACATTACATTTAGTTATAAATGATTTATGTATATGTTATTTTTAATTTTTAATAATTACTATATATTTCTATTTGTTTCTTATAGTAAATAAAATGTTGCATATTTAAATTTTATATAATTAATAAATATTTCAAATTATGTTGAACTAATAGATGTAGTACAGGAAAGGGCATTTATTATAAAATTTTAATTCAAAAAAGAGGGGAGTGATAGCATTAGGAATGAAATCCGGAATTGCAAGAGACACCAAAAAGAGAAAATAATGGCCTTCATAAGAGATTCATAACAAAAACCAACCCTTCAGAAATATTGAAGTATTATCCATCAAATTTAAAGAGAATAAACCTAAAGTGAATAAACCTAACACCTATGATCATGAACAACTAGGACCCATGCAATACATTTTGGCCTTATTGTAGTATATATATATATATATATATATATATATATATATATATATATATATATATATATATATATGTATATTCTTACACTAAAAATTCTAAAGTTGATAAGTATATTATAATTTATATTATATGTCACAAGTTTATTTTGATGAAATAATTGTGTGATAAGTTTATATAAAACAAGTCATAATATCTTATTAGAATTTGATATTTAATAATAAAATACTTTCAACCATTTAAAATTGTTAGTTATTTTTATCAATGTTGACATTTCTAAAAATAATTAATTTGCGTAGTCTAGAGGGATCAATGGACACCTAGAAAATCATAGTTATGAAGCTCTAACACAAGGTGAGTGCCATTCATGAAACTCTGTAGTGAAACACAAATAACCCACTTTACATGACATGAGTAAAATGTTAATCAAACATGTTGGAACTTGAATTTTTGTTTTGTGAACTGAGTTCACTATTGATACAACATGGAATTGAGGTCACTTTCCATGCAAGGCGAATGGAATGATGAGGAACATGATAACTCTTGGCAATAAGCAAATCTAGTAGTTGGAAAAGTAAAGAAAACAATTAATACAAATCCAAAAAGTAAAGCAAGAAGAAATGATATAATAAATAAATGAATAATGAAAAGAATTGATATAACACATAAATGAATAATGATATAATTTCCTTTAAGGCTCATTTTTTTAGGATAATTCTTTTATGCAAATTAAATGGGACCAATTATTTTTATTGGAATTGGAAGATGTGAAACAAGACATATGATTGTGGAATTCATTGATGTTGTTCATGCTCTAAATAGTTAAGGTGATGAGGTTAAGGTGATGAGGATTCAAATACTTTCAAGTAATTGTAATTGGTAGATGCACAACATAACTTATTCATTCTTATTTGTTTTATACCCATGTGTATAATTAAGAGTTCTAAAATAAAGGAATAAAATACAATTTGATAATGAAGCATAAAATTTAGATTCACCATGTGCCCCATATATTAAAAAAAAACTTTTCAGTTTGTTAAATACACAAAATAATATCTTTTAATTGTCTCTAAATATTTTTTTTTGGTGTCTTGTAGACTAAGACTATAATAGTTTGTTAAATGCAAAAAATAATATTTTTAATTGTCTCTAAATATTTGTGGTGCTCGGTAGAGTAATACAATTGTAAGATTTGTATAAAATTGGCTAGCATTTTACTAACATATGCAAAATTAGGAACTCTAAATAAGGATATGGCTATTCATTTACATTATATTATTGAAATATATATTTTTCATGTTTTTAGTTACTAGTTCTTTTGTAGAAATGTATGTAAAATGATGAAACTTATAGAATTATTGTCAAAATTTTACAAATTACCTCAAGATTCAATGAACTTAAGTATAATATTAGCTATTCATGTCAATATTTTTGAAATTTTAATTTTGCAAAGGTAAGTAAGACATTGTTTATTATTAAAAAATCCTTTGAATATGCTCTTCTAACAAAATGTCGGTTGCTCAAATTTATTTATAATCTTATCTTACATCCTAATGTGATAAAAGAACAATTACTAAGTAAATTAATCATTATTATATAAATTCATTGATGATATATAATAATATGTTTCATTTTGCTATTAATTTTTTTCAAAGCATCTAAATAATAGATGTGTGATGTGTGCCTATCAACTTCCACAAACACACATATGAATGCTTTTGCTAGTACTAACATATGGATGTTAGTTTGCTAGTACTAATTATTTCTTGTAATAAATAAAATGGTATAATTAATAAATATTTTTAATTGATAGATGTATACTTTTGATAGTACTAATTATTTCTTGTAATAAAGAAAATAATCAACATTGCAATTTTATATAATTAATAAATATTTTAAAATTACTTTTAATTGATAGATGTAATACACAAAAGGTCCACATATAATTTTTTCAAATTTTGAAGCGTTGTTACTGACTCAAAGGTCAGTGCATTTTCTAAAATCATAATGTTAAGTATTTTCAATTCTATGACTATGCATTTTGTAGCCAATTTATTATATCGCCAAAGGCAAGTATATTGTTTTCATAGCAACAAATACTTTTTCCCATAACATCCAATCAAATAATGCAAGGTGTATTTGAAGTACATCAAACTAAAGTTTTAAAACACATATTTATGATTTGCTTCAATTCTATTGGTTACTCCCTTTATTCTACACTGTGCACAAACATTAATTTTTTGGGGAAAACTTTTCCTTTGGACGGCAAATTTGGTAGACAAGGTACTCTGATAGCTGCATATTTAATTCAAGTGACAATCTTGAAAGCACGCCATGCCAATCAATTTAATTTGATTGACAACCATAATCTTACATTTATCAATCCTATTGGCCTAGATGTCTATGTTGTGTAGAATTTAGGGGCAGATATTTCTTTCCCTCCACTAGACATTTATCGACATGTTCAATGTTGGAGGAGCTATCACCATATTAGAGTGCCAAACAAGATAATTGTAACGCCGCTAAAAAGACGACGCCACACTTACGATAACGTGCCATAAGCAACCAACCCGAGAACGCGACAATTTTTTTTTAAAAGTATTTGTACCTGCCCTTGACGGACATCAAAGGTTTCATACTTTACATTTGAGGTATTATAATTGTAACCCAAAAGGCATTTTATTAACTTAATCATAATTCATTTTGCAATTTAAACGAAACCATGTTTCGAGTTGTTTTCACATGGCTCCGAGAGTTTAGTTTATATGCATATATCGCCCATCAAGGTTAAATAGATGGTCGGTTCTTATTTTAAAGGTAACATGTTAAATATCTATATCTTGATCATAGCGCCTATACAGGAACGTTAAGTTGCGAAGAACAAAAGGGATACAAACAAGGTCATACCATGGTGTGCGTAAGTAACTACTTTCCGCCATGAGTAAGTATGATCGCCAGGCATAATCTCACTTATGTCGAGCCCGTAAAAAAAAATGGAGTCATAGTGAGACCAACATCATGCTTCATCCACGTCGTCAAGGACACGTTTAATAAGCAAGCAGCCATACCAAGGATTTTCCACGTGGCCCATGTCACTACGTGGGAACACATAATACTATTAGCTATTCCGCCACCAAAATTAAGTGTCTGTACATATTGTCTTATCCAAAATTAAGGGTTTTGCACACAGAATTTGTTATATAATGTGCATGCAATATTATGGCAAAGGGCTAGCTAAGTGCTACCTGCGAATGGACATTGGTAAATAGGGTGTTGACCCTTGTTAACACTTTTCTTTGATTATTCCCAAAATAACTCAACTCACGCACTATCCAACAACTCGCATTCAAGAGGATTTAGAAGATTAGAACTTTGGATTGAACATTATACGGTTCATGTTGACCCATCATCTACATTATTGTTGCGTGGAGACATAATAAACGTTTAGGTTGGAGAGAAAATTGAGTAGGGTGGTTGGCTCAACCAACATCTGTAAAGAAAAGGAAAACATTAAAATCTATTCCCCCCTTGTGAGCCGCTCCAGGTCGCTTCCATCATTTAATGTTTTAGATTTGTAAATCTCCTCCTGTTGGTCTATTCTGCCAGCCGTTCTATCCCGGGCCGCGTGAGAAGGATGGAAGATAACTAAAGGAACAGGTTACAGGCTATGCATAGGCGTTTCACTTATTTATCTGCCCCCTGGCCGCGTGACTTCCATGGAGATGGTAGATGGAGTTATGGCGAGCGGAGAGATGCCAGGCCGCGCCAAAACCTCTGTCCTTTTTTTTTTATTTTATTTTATTTATTTTTGTTTTGAAACGATGCTCAGGTGGCTCAGAAGTGGGAGGGTCTGTGCAAGGCGTGGCCAAAGCTTTTCTTGGGCGCTTCCAAACGAGCAGGCTGCACATTTTCATTGTTATCTACTCAGTATTGAACGCACCCTCACACCGTAGTTCTCCTTCACAGCAAGGCAAAATAAATATGTCAAAAAAAAAAAAATGCTAAATGGACAGTGAAAGGCGTCTAGAAGACAACGGCCTGTCCAGCCGTGCTGGTACTGATCAGTATCGAATGCATCCTCAAATACGTGGTTCTCTTTCAAGATGTATATATTTATATATATATATTTAAACCAAATCGGTGGAGGGACAGGCGAGCAGGCTGTTTATCATTGCTTGTCTAATGCAACACTCTTAAATAGACGACCACAAAACTCGCTTTTGCAATCACTGCACAATTTAAACAAACTCTGTGACAGTCGGTGCTTTGTTATCAAGTTGTCTGTCAGGCGTATTTACTGAAACGTATCATCTTTTTTTTTATATATTAATAGTTATTCTCTTAGACACGATTAAAGGGTGATGGACTGGTCTTGATTTTGAGACTAACTTCACATTTGTTTGGGCAGTTGCGAGGCCTGCCATGCAGCTTGATATTTGTGAAGCTAAGACCACTCGCAGTGTCCTAATCTGTAAAAAAACGTTTGAACAAGATTTGTAAGCATTGCAACATTTTAAATATTCGTTGTGACAGTCAGCGCTTTGTGTATCAAGTTGTCTATCAGGCGTATCTACTGGAACGTATCATCATTTTTTTCTTATATTAGCAGTTATTCTCTTAGACACGATTTGTTCGTGGAGGAACAACATATAGAGGTGGGTCTGTTACATATCAGAATATTAATGAAGCACAACTGTTTTGCAAAGGACAAGGGTAGTTTATGCGTAGGTCTGTTTAGAGATTTCATTTTCTTGTTTATTTGCAATGGATTTTACAAAAAATTCATGGATGAATAAAACATAAAGGGAACTAGAACTTGAAATGCTTCTTGGCATCTTAAAAGCCATTTGAAACTTAAGGCCTTCCATCAACTACACAAGAGGAGATGATGCATTATTATTATTTTTTTCAATCTTTCCAACACATTACTTTCAAGTCTCCAACAAAATTTTAATATATTTCCTTTTGTACTTTCTTTCCAACATTCCACAAGAATTCAACAACATTTCCAATAAATTTTTAGAGTAAGAAATACTATCATTTCAATGCAACTTTTCCTTCAAATCTTTTACAACATGTCCTACTTCATGTGGAAAACAAATTTGCAATAATGGAAGCTAAAGAAAGCAAACAATATTACATTTTTCCTCCACTCAAGGTGGGTAAATACATGATGTTTTTACATTGTCAACAACAAGGTTCTTGTGCTCCAAGGTGTTCTTCATCCATGCTCCAAGTTCCAAGTATTTCAAATCACAACCAAGATAGGGGGAGAGGCAACACTCTCCTCCCAACCAAAACTCAATGGAGAAGAGAAGCAATCTCCTCCATTGACCCCCGAGCCCCAAACACAACACAATGAAGGGTGGTCTCCAACTCAAGGCAACAATACTTGCTTCCACAATACAATTTCTTCACAACATTCAAGGTAAAAAGAGGAAACAACAAGGAAACACAAATAACACAATACTTTGCACAACAAGGCTTTCATCCAAGCCAACAAGAGAAGGAACTATGGGAATGTTTTCCTTATGCCTCCCAATTGAGATGAGATGCCCATCAAAACCCTCCACAATAAAACACAAGCCCCTATGACTCTTATGCCTCCCTCAAGTACCCCTTTTTCCTCCCATACTCTTATGCCTCCCTCCTCTTATGGCTCCCTCAAAGACAAGGTAGAATGTAAACATTCTTACCCAAGATGGGCATCCCTCTCAAACTCCCTCCACAATATCCTAATCTACTCTTTTGCCTCCCTCATGAGTATTCCCATAGACCTCTCCTATACTACACAATAAGCATTCTATCCATTTTTCACAATACACCAAAGTAAACATGCATTTTTCACAATTTTAGCATAGAAGCAACAATAATATGAAAGCAAAACAAAGGAGAGGGTTTCCTACCTCTCCATTGGAGAAGCCTAAACCAAGAAACTTGTCCAAGCTCCTTCCCAAATCAATCCAAGCATGCAAGTCCAAGCACTCTCTTTTCTCTTTCTCCCAATTCTTTTCTCTCCCAAAATAACAAAAGAGAACTCTTCAACAAAACAAAAACAAAACTCCAACCCCTCAACAAGAGAGGAAATTTCCATAAATAGACAAGAGGAAGAGTGAGGGTGATGTGGCTCCTTGTAGGATGCCACATCACACATCCTCAAGACCACCTCCCTTTAGTCAACTCAAATCCCAAAACACCATAAATGGGTGGTTGGGTTGAATGACATCTCCAATCCACATCCATCCCTTCCCATGTGTCTTAAGGCACAATAAATGCAAAATGAAGAAAAAGTGCACTCCAAAGTCATATTTCCCTTCCCAAAACAATAAATAATCCCCTTTTGGATTCCCAACCCATAGATATGGTTGGTAAGGGGTTTTGGGAAGTGTGGGACAAGTTCAACTTGTCCCACAAGTCCCCTAAAATTGCCCAAAATCTCAAATTCGAGATTCAAAGAGTTTGGAGTGGTCAACACTCAAAACCAAGCATTCAATACATGAGGAAACACAAGGCTCAAGGAGCCAACCATCAAAATTTATTACACCCACTTGACTTCCCTCCAAAACTTAAAAATTAAAACAAGATATTACATTAATCCTAAACATACTTAGCAAAAGAAATTTTAAAAAGATATCACAAATAAAATCACCTACTAAAGCAAGTTAAAACAAGTAAATAAAATTCTTACCCCCTTGGTCACATTAGAAAATTTCCCCCTCATGGAAATTTTCTCAACACATAAAAGAACAAAGGTAACACAATACAATTCACTAGTTGCCTTGACGACCAAATGTTGTAACCACCCGACATCCTGTTGTGTTTGGTTCCCAATCCCCCTCATGGTTGTGATCATGCTGTGTTTCCTGCAAAATGCAAAATACCCTCTTCGGCCTTGCGGCCATGTCAAAATATCCAAAATAACCATATGCATGAAATTTATTAACATCTATACGTAATTCAAGCAATCATTATTTCTAGGTCTAAATCACAACTTAATTATGCATTTCATCATTATCCAAAATTATAGTAATGTAAATTCAACAACTACATTCTACTCATCATGGCGAAGAAATCCAATGTTAGAACACATGCAATATATCCATATAAAAATAATATCGGAATCCAATAGTCTGTCCATGAGTCAGTGTAGATCATACTGAAAACAAAATCCAATCATAATCCAAATGCATCTAGTCACAAAACATCATGCTAATCAACATAAGTATAAATCATGTCCATATCCAAAGTCTGCATAACTCAAAATGGTAATCAACTAAGTGTCGTAGGGAAGTGGGCATTACATCCCCCTCCCCTTAGACTAGACTTCCTCCTGGAAGTCACTGAAATAAGTGTGGAAACTGAGCTCGCAATGATGTAGCATCCTCCCAAGTAGCAGCAGTCTCATCGTACCTGTCCCATTGGACCCGAACCTGATCAATCTCTCTGCCGCGAAGGCCCAGGGTCCTGCGATCTAAAATGTGCACGGGCTCCACCATCACCTGCCCCTGATCCTGCACCTGCAATGCAGTCCAATCTAGCACATGAGAAGGATCAGAAACATATCTCCTAAGCACAGAAACGTGAAATACATCATGGACGCGTGCGATAAGCTAGGTGGCAGTGCTAGGCGATAGGCTAAGGGACCGAGGCGCTCCAAGATCTCAAAGGGACCCACAAACCTAGGAGCAAGCTTAGAACCTTTTCCATAACGGATAGGGCTCTTATGCGGTCTGACACGAAGAAACACCTTCGTGCCTACCTCAAAACTACGATTTGTCCTATGCTGGTCTGCATACTTCTTCTGCATCATCCCTGTGCCTCCTGCAATCTCTGTCTGATCAGGGTAACCTGCTGCTCCATATCCTGTAATAATGTTGGCCCAAGGGAAACCCTGTCCTCAATCCTGTCCCAACTAAGAGGTGTCCTACACTCTCTGCCATATAATGCCTGAAAAGGAGCCATGCCTATAGAACTCTGGAAGCTATTATTATAAGCGAACTCTACCAAATACAGATACTCCTCCCATCTCGACTGATGATCCATCACGTACATCCTGAGCATGTCCTCCAGAATCTGATTCACCCTCTCTGTCTGTCCATCTGTCTCAGGGTGATAAGCTGTGCTGAAATTAATCCTCATCCCGAGGGCATACTGCATGGTGGTCCAGAAATGGGAGGTGTACAAAGGGTCGCGGTCGCAAATGATCTTCCACGGAATCCCATGTAGTCTGACAATCTCATCAAGATATACTCGTGCTACTGCACTAGCCGTGTAGGTAGTCTTCACTGGAGAAAAATGAGCTACCTTCATCAATTTATCCACCTGTGACCATGATGGCGTCGTGGTGGTATCTCGACGTCGGCAACCCAACAATAAAATCCATAGAAATGGTGTCCCACTTCCACTCCGGTATGGCGTGAGGATAGAGGAGGCCAGCTGGATGCTGATGCTCGGCCTTCACCCTCTGACACTCTAAACAGTGGGATACAAAAGAAGCTATGTCTCTCCGAAGTCCTCTCCAAAAGTACAACTGTCTCAAGGTGGCGTGCATCTTCTTCACCCCGGGATGGGCTGAGTAAGGTGCACGATGAGCCTCTGTCAAAATGTCATGTCTCAAGCCTCCATCTCTAGGAACATAAATCCGACCTCTGTGTCTGAGAAGACCATCTGCCTCTAAGTGAAAATCCATCAAATCTCCCCTCAAGGGTCTCTGAGACTCAATCTCTGCTCTGGCTGCAAGGTAGAAACTATCCTGAGGAAGCTGCTGCAAGATCCTACTCCGTAAATCTGTGCCCACTGAGGTGGCCATAGCCACATGTCTCCGTCTACTCAAGGCATCTACCACCACGTTCTCCTTTCCCTTCACATGCTCTATCTCCATGTCATACTCACAAAGTAACTCCATCCAACGCCGCTGACGAGCGTTGAGATTGGGCTGCGTGAAGAGGTGGCGAAGACTCAAGTGATCAGTCCTGAGTGTAAATCTCGACCAAGAAGAAAATGTCTCCACCGCACTAAGGCATGTACTACTGCTGCAAGCTCAAGGTCATGGGTCAGATAATTGAGCTCATAATCTTTGAGTTTGCGAGACTCAAAGGCAACTACTCTACCCTCCTGCATTAACACTCCTCCAAGTCCTGCCAAGGAAGCATCTGTGCAAACGAAAAACTCTCCATGAGGATCTGGCACTGCAAGGATAGGTGCTCTCGTAAGGCATTCCTTCAGTGTACTGAAGGCCTGCTCACATCTATCTAACCATAAAAACTTCTTCCCTTTCCGCTGAAGAGAAGTGATGGGGTGCGCAATCCAGGAAAAATCCTGAACAAACCTCCTGTAGTACCCTGCTAGACCCATGAAACTACGCACCTCGGTCACACTAGTGGGTGCTGGCCAATCCATGATGGCTCGAATCTTGGAAGGATCGACTGCGATACCTTCCCCTGAAATGATATGGCCCAAATACTGCACCTCAGGCTGAAAGAATGCACACTTCTCCAAGTTCCCGTAAAGCGCTGCTCGCGAAGACACTGAAGAACTTGGCGAAGGTGCTCCTCGTGCTCCTCACGTGTGCGTGAGTAAACCAGAATGTCATCAAGGAAGATGAGCACGAAGTGATCAAGGAAGGTCCTGAATACCCCATTCATCAAACTCATGAACACTGCGGGGGCATTCGTCAAACCGAAAGGTACTACTGTGAACTCGTAGTGGCCATATCTCGTGCGGAAAGCTGTCTTGTGAATATCTGTCTCGCAAATCTGGTGATGGTATATCGACTTAAGATCTATCTTAGAGAAAATGGTAGCCCCTTCATCTGATCAAATAAATCATCAATGCGTGGAAGGGGGTAACGATTCTTGATCGTTACTTTATTCAGCTGACGGTAATCAATACACAACCGAAGAGATCCATCTTTCTTCTTCACGAAGATAACTGGTGCACCCCAAGGGGATACACTAGGATGAATTAGGCCTTTCTCCAGAAGGCCCTCAAGCTGCAACTTGAGCTCACATAACTCAGGTGTAGTCATCCGATAGGGTGCTCGTGAGATAGGCTCTGCGCCTGGAACTAGATCTATATGGAAGTCGATCTCACGTGGGGGAGGTAATCCCGGTAGCTCCCCTGGAAACACATCGGCAAACTCTGATAAGATGGGATGATCATCGAGGGAAGGTCCCCCTGACTCATCCTCTGATCTGTCACTAACTGTAACAGCATACAACTGGCAACCCCGTCGCATACACCGCTTAAGCTGCATAGCGGAGATGGTGCGAATAGAAACGGGTCTCCTAACCCCTGATATCACTAACTCCGCCCCAAGGTCATCAGTGCAAGCAATAGTCTTATGGTAACAATCCACTCTAGCTCTGTGAGCAGACAACCAGTCCATACCCAAAATGATGCCATAAGATCCTAATGGAAGGATCCGAAGATCAGAAGTAGTGGTGAAGGGTCCCAAATCCACTACACACTCCTTGACTAAGGAGTCTACAGAAATCTTGGCTCCAGAAGCCATCTCAACGTCCCAACTACGGCCCTGCCTAACTGCCACCAGCCTACAATGCTCTACTAAGGATGGTGCAATAAAAGAATCAGAAGAGCCAGAATCAAATAATATAGAGGTGGAAATACCACCAATACTACCTGTCATCTCAATCACAGTACTCTGATGCTCAGCCTGGCGGTTCTCGACCGCTGCGTAGATCCGATGACTCCGTGCCATATCTCCAACAGTAGGCTCTGAGCTCTGTGTCTTACCCTTGGTAGGGTTATGTGGGCAATCTCTCCAAATATGTCCAACAACACCGCAACCATAACAGCTGCCTGGTCCTCTCCAGTGGGAAGCAGCTCCAGCTGGTACTCTAGATGACTGAGATACAGATCCTGATGATCGGCTATGGACTGCTGAGGTCTCTGCTGACGAGCTCCTACTGACTGAGCTCTCGGTGCACCCTGTGTCCTGATGGGACCCCTAGGAGGAGGCCCCATACTACGTCCTCTCTATGCATCGAATCTCTGAGGAGGTCGGTAAGGTGGGCAGGTCTGCTGCTGCTGCTGCTGCTGTGGTGGCCTAAATGAAGCTTGCCCTGAACTCTGTCCACCCCGTGGAGGAGGAACTGACCCCTTCGACCTACTATCCTGCATCTGCTGGATACGGCTCCGAACTCTATCTCTAGCCTGCTGTGTCTTCCCCGTGTCTCCTCTACAATATAGGCCTTTTCCACGGCCTCTGCTAATGTCTGTGGGTAGTGAATGTGCACTGCGCCACCTAAATCCAAGTTCAGGCCCCGGATGAACCTGTGAATCCGTACCTGCTCATCCTGCATATAGTCGACGTACTGGAGTAGGTCCAGAAATCGACTCTCATACTCAGCTACTGTCATCGATCCCGACGGAGGTCATGAAACTCATCTATCGCTGCTGAATAAATCTCCTGGGTAAATACCTGCTCCTGAACCGCTCCTCAAACAGCTCCCAGGTAATCGTCTCTGAGTCGACATGGAGCTTCTGCTCCTCGGTCCTCCACCAGACTCCTGCTCCATCCTTCAGAAGATGGATCGCAACACGAGCTTTCGTGTTGCTACTACAAGGACAGAGCTTGAAGCATCCGCTCAAGCTCACCAACCAGGCCTCTGCCTGAAAACCACCTGTATCACCCGAATAGTGAGATGGTCGCAGCTTCAGGATCTCCCTGATATGATCTGCAGCTGACGTATGACGAATCCTAGGTCTCTCTGAATGCTCCTCCCTCTGTCTAGGGCTCCGAGACCTGTCCCTATGTCCTGAAATCCTGTCCCCATGTCCTCTCTGTGGTGACTCTGCCCTAGCCGACTCTGCACGGAAATTCTCTGCTCTGTGCTCCTCGCTGTGTCGAGGGGATGCCTGGGCATCTACTGATGGCTCCAAACTATGTCTAGCAAGTCGTCCTCCCAAGGGCTCTCCGCGTATAGCGGCATTGACATCCTGGAGTGTCTGCAAAATCTGAGGCAGAAGGGCTGCTACGGCCTGCTCTGGCGGTGGTATGTCTAGGTCTATGTGAAGAGACCCCTCGCCCAATCCGCGCCTCCTGCACAGATCAAGGCGAGAGTTAGTTCATCGTTCTAGGTCTTGTGTTAGTTTTCTAAATTTGCTGTTTACTATAATTATCAACATTATGGTTTTATATTTTAAAAGAATAATGTTCTGCACTAAGTTAAGTGTTCCTGTTTCACGCGTTTCTGCGTGTGCCCAAGGGTCCCAGCTTCGAACCCCTGGCTCTGATACCAAAATGTAACGCCGCTAAAAAGACGACGCCACGCTTCCGCTGCACCGACGACGATAACGCGCCATAAGCAACCAACCAACCCGAGAATGCGACAATTTTTTTTTTTTTTTAAAGTATTTGTACCTGCCCTTGACGGACATCAAAGGTTTCATACTTTACATTTGAGGTATTATAATTGTAACCCAAAAGGCATTTTATTAACTTAATCATAATTCATTTTGCAATTTAAACGAACCCATGTTTCGAGTTGTCTTCACATGGCTCCGAGAGTTTAGTTTATATGCCTATATCGCCCATCAAGGTTAAATAGATGATCGGTTCTTATTTTAAAGGTAACATGTTAAATATCTATATCTTGATCATAGCGCCTATACAGGAACGTTAAGTTGCGACGAACAAAAGGGGTACAAACAAGGTCCTACCATGGTGTGCGTAAGTAACTACTTTCCGCCATGAGTAAGTATGATCGCCAGGCATAATCTCACTTATGTCGAGCCCGTAAAAAAAATGGAGTCATAGTGAGACCAACATCATGCTTCATCCACGTCGTCAAGGACACGTTTAATAAGCAAGCAGCCATACCAAGGATTTTCCACGTGGCCCATGTCACTACGTGGGAACACATAATACTATTAGCTATTCCGCCACCAAAATTAAGTGTCTGTACATATTGTCTTATCCAAAATTAAGGGTTTTGCACACAGAATTTGTTATATAATGTGCATGCAATATTATGGCAAAGGGCTAGCTAAGTGCTACCTACGAATGGACATTTGGTAAATAGGGTGTTGACCCTTGTTAACACTTTATTTGATTATTCCCAAAATAACTCAACTCACGCATCATCCAACAACTCGCATTCAAGAGGATTTAGAAGATTAGAACTTTGGATTGAACATTATACGGTTCATGCTGACCCATCATCTACATTATTGTTGCGTGGAGACATAATAAACATTTAGGTTGGAGAGAAAATTGAGTAGGGTGGTTGGCTCAACCAACATCTGTAAAGAAAAGGAAAACATTAAAATCTATTCCCCCTTGCGTGCCGCTCCAGGTCGCTTCCATCATTTAATGTTTTAGATTTGCAAATCTCCTCCTCTTGGTCTGTTCTACCAGCCGTTCTGTCCCGGGCCGCGTGAGAAGGATGGGAGATAACTAAAGGAACAGGTTTACATGCTATGCACAGGTGTTTCACTTATTTATCCGCCCCTGGCCGCGTGACTTCCATGGAGATGGTAGATGGAGTTATGGCGAGCGGAGAGATGCCAGGCCACGCCAAAACCTCTGTCTTTTTTTTTAATTTTTTATTTTATTTTTGTTTTGAAACGATGCTCAGGCGGCTCAGAAGTGGGAGGGTCTATGCAAGGCGTGGCCAAAGCTTTTCTTGGGCGCTTCAAATGAGCAGCTGCACATTTTCATTGTTATCTGCTCAGTATTGAACGCACCCTCACACCGTAGTTCTCCTTCACAACAAGGTAAAATATATATATCAAAAAAAAATGCTAAAGGGACAGTGAAAGGCGTCTAGAAGACAACGGCCTATCCAGCCGTGCTGGTACTGATCGATCAAGATCAAATGCATCCTCAAATACGTGGTTCTCTTTCAAGATATATATATATATATATATATATATTTATAAACCAAATCGGTGGAGGGACAGAAGAGCAGGCTGTTTATCATTGCTTGTCTAATGCAACACTCTTAAATAGACGACCACAAAACTTGCTTTTGCAATCACTGCAATTTAAACAAACTCTGTGATAGTCGGTGCTTTGTTATCAAGTTGTCTGTCAGGTGTATTTCTAAAACGTATCATCTTTTTTTTTTTTTTATATATATTAATAGTTATTCTCTTAGACACGATTAAAGGGTGATGGACTGGTCTTGATCTTGAGACTAACTTCACATTTGTTTGGGCAATTCGAGGCAGGCTGCCATGCAGCTTGATATTTGTGAAGCTAAGACCACTCGCAGTGTCCTAATCAGTCAAAAAAAAATGTTTGAACAAGATTTGTAAGCATTGCAACATTTTAAATATTTTTGTGACAGTCAGCGCTTTGTGTATCAAGTTGTTATCAGGCGTATCTTTGGAACATATCATCATTTTTTTCTTATATTATATTAGTAGTTATTCTCTTAGACACGATTTGTTCGTGGAGGAACAACATATATAGAGGTGGGTCTATTACATATCGAATATTAATGTAAGCACTTTGTTTTGCAAAGGACAAGGGTAGTTTATGCGTAGCGTAGGTCTGTTTAGAGATTTCATTTTCTTGTTTATTTGCAATGGATTTTACAATAAATTCATGGATGAATAAAACATAAAGGAACTAGAACTTGAAATGCTTCTTGGCATCTTAAAAGCCATTTGAAACTTAAGGCCTTCCATCAACTACATAAGAGGAGATGATGCATTATTTTTTTTTCAATCTTTCCAACACATTACTTTCAAGTATCCAACAAAATTTTAATATATTTCCTTTTGTACTTTCTTTCCAACATTCCACAAGAATTCAACAACATTTCCAATAAATTTATAGAGTAAGAAATACTATCATTTCAATTCAAACTTTTCCTTCAAATCTTTTACAACATGTCCTACTTCATGTGGAAAACAAATTTGCAATAATGGAAGCTAAAGAAAGCAAACAATATTACATTTTTCCTCCACTCAAGGTGGGTAAATACATGATGTTTTTACATTGTCAACAACAAGGTTCTTGTGCTCCAAGGTGTTCTTCATCCATGCTCCAAGTTCCAAGTATTTCAAATCACAACCAAGATAGGGGGAGAGGCAACACTCTCCTCCCAACCAAATCTCAATGGAGAAGAGAAGCAATCTCCTCCATTGACCCCCGAGCCCCAAACACAACACAATGAAGGGTGGTCTCCAACTCAAGGCAACAATACTTGCTTCCACAATACAATTTCTTCACAACATTCAAAGTAAAAAGAGGAAACAACAAGGAAACACAAATAACACAATACTTTGCACAAAAGGCTTTCATCCAAGCCAACAAGAGAAGGAACTATGGGAATGTTTTCCTTATGCCTCCCAATTGAGATGAGATGCCCATCCAAAACCCTCCACAATAAAACACAAGCCCCTATGACTCTTATGCCTCCCTCAAGTACCCCTTTTTCCTCCCATACTCTTATGCCTCCCTCCTCTTATGGCTCCCTCAAAGACAAGGTAGAATGTAAACATTCTTACCCAAGATGGGCATCCCTCTCAAACTCCCTCCACAATATCCTAATCTACTCTTTTGCCTCCCTCATGAGTATTCCCATAGACCTCTCCTATACTACACAATAAGCATTCTATCCATTTTTCACAATACACCAAAGTAAACATGCATTTTTCACAATTTTAGCATAGAAGCAACAATAATATGAAAGCAAAACAAAGGAGAGGGTTTCCTACCTCTCCATTGGAGAAGCCTAAACCAAGAAACTTGTCCAAGCTCCTTCCCAAATCAATCCAAGCATGCAAGTCCAAGCACTCTCTTTTCTCTTTCTCCCAATTCTTTTCTCTCCCAAAATAACAAAAGAGAACTCTTCAACAAAACAAAAACAAAACTCCAACCCCCTCAACAAGAGAGGAAATTTCCATAAATAGACAAGAGGAAGAGTGAGGGTGATGTGGCTCCTTGTAGGATGCCACATCACACATCCTCAAGACCACCTCCCTTTAGTCAACTCAAATCCCAAAACACCATAAATGGGTGGTTGGGTTGAATGACATCTCCAATCCACATCCATCCCTTCCCATGTGTCTTAAGGCACAATAAATGCAAAATGAAGAAAAGTGCACTCCAAAGTCATATTTCCCTTCCCAAAACAATAAATAATCCCCTTTTTGGATTCCCAACCCATAGATATGGTTGGTAAGGGGTTTTGGGAAGTGTGGGACAAGTTTAACTTGTCCCACAAGTCCCCCAAAATTGCCCTCAATCTCAAATTCGAGATTCAAAGAGTTTGGAGTGGTCAACACTCAAAACCAAGCATTCAATACATGAGGAAACACAAGGCTCAAGGAGCCAACCATCAAAATTTATTACACCCACTTGACTTCCCTCCAAAACTTAAAAATTAAAACAAGATATTACATTAATCCTAAACATACTTAGCAAAAGAAATTTTAAAAAGATATCACAAATAAAATCACCTACTAAAGCAAGTTAAAACAAGTAAATAAAATTCTTACCCCCTTGGTCACATTAGAAAATTTCCCCCTCATGGAAATTTTCTCAACACATAAAAGAACAAAGGTAACACAATGCAATTCACTAGTTGCCTTGACGACAAAAATGTTGTAACCACCCGACATCTGTTGTGTTTGGTTCCCAATCCCCCTCATGGTTGTGATCATTTGTATTTCTGCAAAATGCAAAATACCCTCTTCGGCCTTGCGGCCATGTCAAAATATCCAAAATAACCATATGCATGAAATTTATTAACATCTATACGTAATTCAAGCAATCATTATTTCTAGGTCTAAATCACAACTTAATTATGCATTTCATCATTATCCAAAATTATAGTAATGTAAATTCAACAACTACATTCTACTCATCATGGCGAAGAAATCCAATGTTAGAACACATGCAATATATCCATATAAAAATAATATCGGTATCCAATAGTCTGTCCATGAGTCAGTGTAGATCATACTGAAAACAAAATCCAATCATAATCCAAATGCATCTAGTCACAAAACATCATGCTAATCAACATAAGTATAAATCATGTCCATATCCAAAGTCTGCATAACTCAAAATGGTAATCAACTAAGTGTCGTAGGGAAGTGGGCATTACAATGCCAAGATGAGAATTCATGGATATTGTCCATTTGGTGCCTATTATTCAACAAGGCCAAAAACTTTTTCGGTGGATTTTCTTTGTGAAAAGAAGGCACTTGGAACAGTATTCTCCAAAGAATTTGAAGAGTTAACAAACGTTGGATTTGTAGTTGAAGTCACGATTACAAGTCGAAGATGAATCACAATGGAAATTCTTCCAGAGAATTTAATTGTAGATTATGTGGTAGGAATTTTCCAAAATCACAAAGGCGCTCGGAGGACATATGAATGGCCATCGTCAAGGTCATTCAAACTTTTCTATGAAAAGTACAAAAATTTGTTCTCTTTCTACGGTGGAAATGAAAATAGATCCTCGTGAATTTTTTTTTCAAATTCAATGTAATATAACAGTGTTTCTGGGTGTGTAATTGAGTAGAAAGAGACGTAGAGAAGTTTAGAAAAGAAAAGGATCTTGTGGAACATCGGGAGGAAGTGGCCCTTGATGTTGATGCAGTGAGTAATTTATTGATTCTATTTGTGTAGGTTTCATCTCTTCTATCACTTTTACTGAAAATTTGTGTTTTTATGATTTTTATAAGAATGACGGGTCAAAGCGGTGGATTTGGTGACGGAAAAACTATTTAGGAGTGGAAATTGGCACATCTTCATCTTCCACATATATAAATTACTAGTTTCCTTCACTCAGAATCAGAATTATGCATACTAGAATAATTATGCACACTGACTCTGGCTCAACGAGCCTTAATCATCTCCTCTCACGGGAAAATGGTTACCCTTTTCCTAAGCCCGCTCAAGAAATTCCTATCCTCCTAGGTATCTAGTTTCTACATTGATAGTTCTAGTTTTTATTCTTTCTTAGAAAGTCCGTTGTGATAGTTCTATTTGTAAAAACAATCTTATGAACAAGTGAATGGTGGAACAACAATCCGTAGATGTGCTAAATGAAGCAAAGATGAACCGGAGCCACACCTATCGATGTGGTTATTCTTGGAAGAGTTGTAACTACCTTTCACTTCCTTTGTTGCCATTGTTGAGACTCAGCTAAAAATGGAATGGTATAAGTGAATTCTTGCACAAAACCGCACCATTAGCTTTTCCCAACCCCACAAAGGTAGCCGTAGGCGGACTTTTGAAGCTCTATATAAATCCGATCTCTTCTATATGCACGTTTTACCCACAGTTGTTGAAGTTCATTGCAATTTCTAACACAGAATTACAGACAATGTTGTAGACTATTTGCATGAGAATAACTAGGGACACAGTGTAGTGATTCTTATAGGCTACATCCTTCTTTAGTGATTTTGTGCATACGCTAACACAATACTTTGGACCTGATTATTTCTATATTTGCAATTGTTTCTTTATACACTCTCTTTCATGAGGTAATAAATGCCCACAAAATTGACTTCCAATTATTATGTGATTGACATCTATAACATGTTCCAAAGTTCTCATTTACTCGCACACTGTGAGGATACTATCAATCGTTCACGAACTTGGCTATACCCTTAGTAACTTGTATTTGATTTAAAATATCATAAGCTTTATCAACGATTTCATATTGGGCATATCATACAATCACTTTATTTTAGGAAACAGGACTTGTTAAACAAATTATGCTTAGACATTTTTAATACATGCAACTTATCGGTGCAATCAAGTACAACAATCTAGAGCCAAAGGCAGTTGACAATTTTATAAGGTTGGCTCTTCCACACTAGAAAATATATCACTATTGATAATGAGATTAAACTTAGGCAAGGGAAATTTAAACATTTACAGATGAATTTGGCATAGATGGCTTCTTGCCACATTTTCAATTATATACAGGTCTGCAACAAATGCATTTGCAAATTGAACTCTTGTGTGAAGCAAAAGGCATAAATTCTCATTGTGCCAGTTTTCAAGAATACACTCTCTCCTACTACTTTCACTATTTTCCCGATATTTTCCTGCAAACTATAAACATATGAACTTGTCAACCGTGCCTTCATATTGCCTAGCCTAAAATTCTGAAAATAGGGTGCTTCCAATGTAAATGCTGATAAGTACAACTGTCTACCTCTAGTTGTTTCTGTGTGTTCATTCATCGTTATCATTATCGGTTCATTAACACCAAAGATAAATTCCAACTCTTATGTGCTCTGTTTTCAAGAATCCGGTGTTAAGTATTTTGCTTTGAAAGTGTTTTCCATATGTGCAAAGCCACGGGAGGAATATTGGCATTTCTAGCATATAAGAATGAAAAACATCAACATAATCTCCATGTATTACAAATGGACGAATCTTATAGTTTCTAATATTAAAGTGATTTCATAATGCTATGACACGAAGACATTCAAAATATTCTAGTTGTTGAAATCACGTCTTTAGTCAAACCATCAAAAGCTTCTTGAATTTGGCACACAAAAGAACAATAACTCTGGTACCAAAGTATAATTTAGACATGCTTTCACTATCTACACAAAACATAGGCAAAGATACATGAACATACCACAAGAAGTAAGTATAGTAGCTCCTAATAAATCCAAAGGAATATTGTGTTATTTTCATTGCTACAATATGTTTATGGTTTATTTTTTTAGTAATAATTCAAATGTTTGCTAGCAATTAATTTAGATGGTCTCTTTATTGCATTCTATTTCTGAAAATTATAAGCATTAACAAAAAATAGCACTCACATTGTGTTTTAAGTGTTTTGTGGGTAAAATTAGAAATAAATCCGTTCGACATAAACTTCGAGTGCATTATCTTCACCTCCAACTCAAGTTCGGTTAGTTTAACATCTGTATGTGCAGTTTTCCATAAAGGTGATCAATTCATGTCGTCTTTCTTGTCATCCCCTTTCCACCCTTTAAATTCGAGTTTGTGGTTCGTAACGTCAACATGTCCTTTCATTTTCGCCAATATGTGTTTGATATCTTTAATCTCGATGACACTTTAGTGTATGTAAGATATCCACTTCACAAACAAATCAAAATTTTAACAATATTGTTCTTACATTCTTTTCAAAATTTTTCTTTCGACAGTATATATTTTCACGATATAATATATATAACGGTAAAACAATTCTGGCATCGCGACATTTTTGTAACCACAATATATCTAATAATAAAAAGAGGTTGTACAATGTTACGACTTAAATTCATGAAATCACAAAATACTTGGAAAATAACATAGATTTTATGATATTCTCGGAATCTAGAACTATAAATTTATTGATTCATCTCAAAAAGCTTTGAGGCCGAGCTGATTTCATGCAAGGAAAAACGAGTTCTTCTTTAACATTTTGTCCACGACAATAAGCTATATTACCTGCAGAGACATTTTATTTATCCTCTCTTAATACGTGGTAAATTTATATCTAGTAAACGGAAGAATGTTCTCTGCTTCGTCGGATGTTGCAGCGACTGGGTGAAACGTTGCAATGTTCAGGGAGTTGTCTTGCCCTCTGTAACTGCTCCTGTTCTTGTCGTTCACGCTCTCCTTGCCTTCCGCAGTACGTCAGTTTCTTCCTGAGCTTGGTCGAATAGTTGTTGAATGGCGTCGCAGCGAAGATCGTTGAGGCATTATGACAGACCCTGGCAGCACATGGAAGAGACTCTCCTCTTCCTCCTCATATTCCTCCGCTTCTTCCTCCTCTTGAAATCTTTGCACTCAGTATATTGCCGGGGGTCACATGGATGTTGTCGTCTCTGGTTGATCTCGCTCTCATCGCAGTCTGCCAATATGAAGGGGGCAGAAGAGATGGAGGATAAGGGCTACTGCTAAGAGACTCAAAACCAACTGCTTCTTCATTGTAATTGCTGATGGGGAGTATATGACTATGGATCGATGTCCTTTCAACGAAGCACGGCAAGACTGTATATATAACCAGGGGATGAGAGATGAATAGCCATGCACGTGGGGCGTGGACGAGCAACACGTAAAGGAATAGTTGAGGGTGGCATAAAAGTGTAAGCTGCATGCGGCGTCGACACAGCGTAGTAGTTAGTAAGATGAGCTTCGACAAATGTATTATGTTGCGGGTGTTGCACGAAGACGATGTTTGATTGGACATTGGCCTTTAAATTAACAATGATTTCCATTTTGATATTTGGTTCTCAAAATCCTCATTAAATTTGTTTTATCATTAGTATAATTTTAAACATGAAATTTTGTTTCAATATAGTGAATTTTAAGGTTGATTGGATTGAAACTACTACCCTGTGATAAGGGTTACAATTTTTAACGAGAAATAAATATTTTTGGCTTCTTTGATTATTTGCAAAAATTTTTACTAAGAGTTTGATTGGAAAAGTGATTATACATCAACGATAAAAGCAAGAGTAGTCTAAGAAAAATATTTTATTTCATTTGAATATCTTACTTATTATTCATATTTTATAAAAATATTGGCCACCAAGTGAGACACATTTGTATGCTTTGACATGAGGGCATTTTTGAGAGGAATACATTTGCAGAGTTTCATGGAAATCGGATGCATGATTATTGAGTTAGGAGTATTTTTCCATTTTGGGAGTTTGATGTTTTGGGACAAAATGACAACATACCTCTGTAAAAATGGAGGTTTGGAGGGGAATAAATAACAATTTGATTGATCATAAATGGCTAAGTATGAGAGATGAGGAGAGTTATCATTTGTTTTCCAAACTTTAACTCATATTTTGATCGGAAACTTAACTAGAGTTGGTAGATGGTTGAGGTCAAGTTACACCAGAGAAAAATGGACAAAGGAGACACAAGAGACACCCAAGTGCACTTTTCACTAGATGGTGACAAGTGGCATCCCCCTGTTCAGTGTGAATGAGATGCATGGGTTGAGAAATCACTTCCAAGGGCTTAAAAGTGGATTTTGATATGACCGGGAACCAGAAGAGAGGAAAGAGCATAATTTTGTGTCCCCTTTCATGTTGGTGACAAGCCAATGGGACATCAAGTGCTCAAAAATGTGCCAAGGGGATCTCCATCATGAAAATGTTGGTTTGGCAACTTAAGTTACTCACACACCCATCCTAACACCTTAAGTTAACTTATTAAGTGACATAACATCCAAATCAATGGGGAGCACACTTTGGTGTCACCTTTGTCCCCTTTACACCAGGGGTATAATCCAAGTTTAAAAATAATGCTCAAAACCTTGCTCATGCCATTTTAGGAAGATGATTTCACCCACAAGTCTAAATCGAGACACTAGGATTATGTTTTTGACCACAGGAGCATGGAAGGGTATTTTAAGGTCAAAACATAAAGGAATTTGACTCCAAATAACTTGTTGATACCATTAAATATATTATAAGAAGACAATTATTTATTCAATTTTATTTTTAGGGCTCACTCCATTCTTTACTCAAAGGGGAGTGTAGAGTATAGGGTTATCATAGAAGATTATTAAGACTCATGAAACAATCTATTTTCCATCATGTATAGGATTCCAAGAAATTTCCATTGAGTAATTTTTGCTTCCCAACTCTTGCAGAGCTCCCATAATCATTCGAACAAGTTGGCTTTCACCATTGGATCCTTCATTCCCGAGCTTAAAATCACCCGATGTTGCATAAGGTGGTGCTAACTTAATTTTATTTTTTCAATTTTCCGTAAACTACTTTGGATGACTTTATTGTTCTCAAATAACACTCCCGATGATTTGAATCTTCCTATATGCTTCCGGAGGGTGTTTTCCAGTTGTAAAATGGCCAAAAATATCCCTTTCTAGGCCTCTCGGAGAAGTTGTTCTTACTTAAATATTAGTGACATCATTAGTCACCTTGGGCATATATCCCTTCACATTAAAAAAACTTATAAATATTGTTATCATGTTCCTCATAACCTTAATGAGGGTGAAAATGAGGACAAGTGGCTAGAAGAAGGGTTCACATTGATCGAGAGCAATAATTTTCAGGTGTGGGCTTAGTTGTGATGGACCAAAATTTTCAATTTTTCATGCTATACATTTATCATGAAAATAAGGCCCAATTTTGTAAATAAGACGTGTTAGAAAAGAGAATGAATTCCACCATGCCCTTCCAATATGTGGAACAATTTGAATGAAGAAAGGAGAATCATGCCACAAATATTCCTAAAACTAAAACTAAAACTAAGTGTCGTTGTGAAGATTGAGTGAAATAAATTGTGCCCATATAATTGATATGATATGAGTCAAATGGATCTAAAACTATGTTAGAAATTTGTATCTTGTAGGTGAAAATTTGAGATTGTTGAGAAAGTTGATGTACTTTATTGATGGCGAATCACGTTCACCCCTAAATGTTTGGAATTCAATGGGTTGAAACTCTCGGTGAAATTGCATAACATGGAGCTTTTCCCAAGTGTGGGACCTTACGAATCGGGAAAGCTCTCGGATGAAGTCCGGTTCCTATTCCTCTCTTGAGATGCACACATAAAAATGTAGAGGGTTTACTCAAAACCTAATCTAACTTTCCAAGGAGATAGGGTAAGAAGATGCATAAAAATAAACCTAGACTAACAAAGGTGATGCACCGAGGAATGAAGAACACCTATCTTGCCAATAAACACAAACCATTAAAATGCAATGCAAGATCATGCACAAATAACCAAATTTGTAGTGAAAGATCAGGAGGATGCAAATGAACATAGAGAGGGTTGAGAATCATCCACAGACATGCATTATTTGCTCCAAAGATTGATACAATACACTACAAAATTCCAAGAGGCAAAGTTACATTACATTTTTAGATGGGAGGTTTGAACTCCACAAATTCACTGCCAAAGAGAAGAAGGGAGGGGAAAAACAAGAATGTCCAACCTTTAGAAAGAAGCCCCTCCTTACAATTTATAGGAAGAATGAGAGAGGGAAGAGAGAGGAATTCCAAATCTACCCCAACCACCTCAGTTGTATTTAATTCATCTCATTATGGCGGTAGGTGAGAACCCTAACAAACCCAAAAATGGTGAACTCGTAGTTTTCATTTTTGAAGAACTTATTCTCACCTAATTAAATATATCCAACCTTGCGTGAATCCGAGCTCCCTGTGAAAAGTTATGGCCATTTGAATATTTGGGTCAGGGTTTGCTTTCTGTCGGGTTCGGGGTGTCACGCGAAAAAAATGTTGCACCTCCGAAGATGCACCTCGGCGCATCCATCCTCATGTCAACATACTCTTAAGTGTGCCATAGGCGCTAAAAATGTGGTGTTGATGCCTCTGACAACCCGTGCCAGAAGTGACCTTTTTCATGTCAATGTTTTTAACTGCGCCTTCCAATTGCGCCAGGGCGCAACCTTTTTCATGTTGACATTTTCAACCTGCACCTTCAACCTACGCTAGGGCATGACTTATCCCATGTCAGCACCTGCCCGATCTACGCCTCCAACCTACGCCAGTGGCACGACTTTTCCCTTGTTGGCACCTTCCGATCTCGTGCACCTCCAACTGCGCTGTGGCACGACTTTTCCCATGTTGGCACCTTCTAATCTACACCATGGGGTGACCTGGTGGCACAAATAAATGTCGGGTTTTGAGTTTCTTTGATTTCCATATTCTTCTGTTTGTCTATATTTACCCAGGGGAGATATATACAACAACTTCCCCTAGAAAAACCATATCGGAGGGTTAGGAATGTATGTATGTTCTGAAAAAATTATATGTTTCTAGCCCTGTGAATGGTTTTTTTATTCTTGTGTTTGAAGTTACTTTTGAGTAATTGTACCATATTTATACCTATATGTTACCCCAAAATTCTTCTTATGTATCTTGTAGGTGTAGAATGAAAGCACCTTTTATGAGGTGCGTGTGAAATGCCATATTGTGGCTCAAAAGAATAGATGTGTTCAATACATGCACTAGATGTATGAGAAATTATAGAAGAGTGTAGGATGTTGAAGAGGTGGACACCTTAAACAACATGTACTTATGAAAAGGAGGTTTTACACATGGTGGAAACCACATTGCATAACAAGAGTATTAATGGAAAAAAAAAGAAAGTAAAAAAATAGTAATAATGCATGTATGATAAAACAAGTGTAGAAAAAATAAAGTCAAAGTCACTATTATGCAAACAATATCACAAAAATCAAATGATCATGTAAACATGGGAAACCCACAGGTCACAATATAATTAAGTTACGTAGGTCTAGAAAAAGAGCACACAAGATAAGTGTAGAGACACAAACATAAGACACCCATGGTGCCACAAGAAAAGAAAGGAGCTCATGCCATAATTAGTGAAATAAGAAAATAACAACCCATATAATAAGTATGTATAAAATATAATAATGTCAAAATAAGATGAAATACAACTAATATAGAAATAAATATATGAAGCAAGAGGTGTGAATGGTCCACAATACATGCTCATTAGTCTTGTTACATCCATATATACAATATAAACAATGTATGTAATAAATTGTAATGAGGAAGTATAAGAGAACTATAATAGAAAAATAGCACATTTAAATACTTGTATAATAGATTCCCTAGATGTATAGAAAGTTTTGGTAAAGGGCCAAGCAATACCTATCATTATGTACCACTTTGTGTGTGTCCTGCATCAAGTTCAATATACAATGAGAACACATGTATGTAAAGATTAAAGATATATTCTATCTATGAAATCCATAATGAAAATAACATGTATAATGCAAAGTCCAAACAACTCAAGCTAAGTGTATAGGTCCTCATTTTTGGAAATTATATAAATACTTTTATATTTTGAAACTATGTTAATGTTATTTTTTTGAAATGTTGATCTATGTACAAGAAGTAAGGGTACCATAAAAACTATTAAGTTTCAAAATAATTTTGTAACATGGTGAAAATCATAGGCAGTGGTCCCAACACCATACCTCAAAAAATAGGTGTTGGAGGTAAGGCATGAAGCCATGATGGTTACATAGTGATAGATCATGTTTCCATAGTGTTATAATCAACAAATGGGTCATGCCATGTGTCATAGGAATATGATCTTGAAGTAATAGTAGTATAATGGTTGATGCGGAGGGATGTATGATGGAACATATTATTGCCCTCAATAGGTATACGAGTGTCATAAAGTAACTAAATATGGAACAAACAATGAGAATAATCATAGTGACCTTATTTTAATTATAAGAGGTAATCATATAAATCCATAATATGTGTTTCAAATTTATGTTGTTCACTAAATATAGAAGCACCCGTAGAAATTTAATACACAATTATATAGAGTTTTTCGAGATCTTCAAAATAAACCATAAGAGTATGTGCATTGATAAGAGGCATAAGCTCGCTAAAGTAAAACATGAAGGTTGGGAACCAAGTATGGCATCAATATGGTTGGGAAACTTAATAGGTGTATGATCATTAGATTTGAGCTTATAATTTCTCTAAGTAACTGATTTGAAAGTCATAGCCATGGTGACATTTTGAATTGAATATGAGATGCCCCCAACATTGGTGGTATAATAGATGTAGTAAAGTAAGAGTAATAGATGGAGGGAGTGTATTCATTGATTGATCTAAATATGTGGTAATAGTATATTTATTAGTGGATTTGGGGAGGATATCCCACTTGAAAACATGTATATCAAGAAGATCTTGTATAACATGATGAAATTTAGCACATCAATCGGTATAGTACCTAATATATGATAGTTAAAATAAATATGGGAATAGAATTTATTTCTAAAAGGATCACTTATATCAACCTCAAACAATGGAGGGAGAGACACAAGGTTACATTCAAGTAAAAATTTCAACATAGTAGATGGAGCATAAGGTAAACACTTGAAATTCCATCTAGGTGGAGTAATAGAAACAATTGTAAAAGCATCATTAATGAATGTCTATTGTCATAGAACATATAATTTGAAAGGTGTAAGGTATCATTTTTAAATATAATTAGATATTTTATGAGAAAATTTTAGACCACAAAACTCTAAGGTTGTTTTGGGAGTATGTAATAAAGGGTTCACGGGAGGATGTTACGGTGAAGATCACCAAGGAAAACATAACAAAGAGTGTCAAAAGTCATAGGGTCAAAATTGATTGGAATAAGGATAGATCCAAAGACTTGATGAGGGATATTATCATATCTTTAAACTTTACAATGAGAAGGAGAAATATCCTACATAGAGATGCCTAAAATAATGATAAAATAAAAATTTCAAACATGTAAGTCCGATGTTATGTCAATAAGAACATGTTTAACCAAAGTTGTGTGTACAAAGACTTTAACATATAGGGGAAGCCCATTGTTAACTAGTGGTTGAGAAGGATATCGAATAGGATGCTATAAATTTATAAAGAGGAAAATTTTGAAGAATAGCTTGAACATGTTCAATGGGTGCATTAGGATGAATTCAAGTATTATAAAGAATTTAAGGAGTACATTCCTATAGATTGGGTTTTTATTTAACTATTTAAGGAATGAGATGGTTTGATCAAGAGAGGAATCCGTGGTAAAATAAAACAACAAGATGAGCCTCGAGTGAGACAAATATCGAGTCACGATTCAAGTTCACCAAAATGTTTTACACCCTTATTAGATTATATGAAATAGATATTATTGAATTTAGTAAACTAAAGGATGTAAGGGGAACTACAAAAGGTTATTCTAATTAATTAAATTCCAACATTAATTATCCAATATTAGAAAAATGTATTGATAGTTGCAAATAATATATGAAACAAGATATGAACTTGAAAACAAAAGATGATGAGTGTGCTTATCTATTTACAAACGGATCTAGGAAGGTATGGGAGGGCACACTACTGAAATAGAGAAATATAAAACTAATGATGGTTCATTCTATGAAATGTGATTTCATTGACCTAGGGAAAGACACTATAAGTCTGCATGTACTATTCATATGGTCTTGAACCTATTGTATGGTCTTGCATCCACTTGGATTTTGGGTCCTGTCACTTTATGAGAGTGTTGCATGCCTATAAAAATTTTTTAGATATCAAACCCTAGTTCTTAGTCATGTTAAACAACCCTCTACCAATTCTAAAAAGATGACAAACCCTAACCATGGATGGAAAACACTATATTAAAACATTATGTAGGTTTTGGGAACCCTTATGCACCACCATATATTGCAACTACACCAAAGAGGCTTGGAACCACATGTTTTTCTCCACTTATCATTTGATATCTTAATAAATTCAATAGGATTTAACAACCTCTTTGACAATGTTTTTTTCATGTTTGGATCTTGCTTAAAAAAATTTGAGAAGGGATGTGCGAGTTCTTGTAGATGAGAGAGACTAATTCCATAATCTGGTAAGAAGATTTACACCTGTAGATATTGTTTCTCTAATTTGTACATTATATTTTAAGATATTTAAAGATCATGTGATACCTTTTATAAGCATTGGAAGTGAGTGTATCAATGTAGTGCCAT
The DNA here is from genome assembly GCA_018340775.1 of Taxus wallichiana var. yunnanensis. Taxonomy (NCBI): domain Eukaryota; kingdom Viridiplantae; phylum Streptophyta; class Pinopsida; order Cupressales; family Taxaceae; genus Taxus; species Taxus wallichiana. The sequence goes on along the minus strand of CM031238.1, from coordinate 686,296,655 downwards.
AGGATTTCTAGGTTAGCAAATGAGGTAGTGTTGACTTGCTTATATAGGGTTTCAAAGGTGAATTATAAAAATATGACCCAAAAGGATTACATGTCCCACAAAGAATTCGGAGCTGAAAGAAAATACAAAGGATATACCAATTCAAAACCATGCAAATAGTTTAAAACCATATATAAATTCCTGACCAAACTATACGACCTTGACTAGGGATGAAAAATGATAATCGAGGTTTTCATCTGTTAGGTGATTGAGTATATAGATTGTATTTTGTAATGCTCACATTTTCCACGCACCAAATTCAATAGTTAATTAGGAAAATTACGGAATATTTTTTTTGTTTAAGGAAGGTTGCAACAAGATATCCAACAACTAGATTTAAATATTTCTCATTTAATAAGTTCCACATCTCAGCAAGGTTATCAAAACTCAATTAATAATTAAATATTATAATCCCTTCCAAACCATTTTGGGTTTAAATCCTCTACTAGGGTTTCCGTTAATTCACCTTATTTAAGATATCAGCTAGGTCAATATTCCTAGGTTAGTTTGGTTCTTACTTTCATAATAACTTAATGACAATGCCCCACACTAGATCATCTAACTATACATTTAAATTCCAATAATTACCCCTTTTAATTCATTAGCCAAGTTACTCTTTTCAAAATTAATTAATTTATCCTTATAATTCCAATGTCATTTATTTACTTAATAACCTAAAACTAAGGTCACAATTTACCCTAATCCTTAAGTGGAAACAATCAACCCATTACCCCTACCTTTTAATTAATTTTCCATTCCCACAAAAATCACATCACTTAAAATTATAGGGTGAAATATCATCCATTAGATTAAGTCATTTTGGGCCCTTAGATTAGGAATACCCTAAAAATCCTTAAGGCTTCTTTCTTATACTCTTATGACCTAATTTTATCTCATTTTTGTTTTGTAGGTTTTGGGAGCATGGAGGCCATGGAGGCCATGGAATCTTGGAAGGGTTCCATGGAGATAATTACTCATATTTTAGTTTGTTAAACATGGTAGGAACAACCCTTTGTGGATCTAGGGTTAATTCCATGAGGATTCCAATGTATTTCTTAGTTCTAGACATTATATTCTTTAATTTGGAGTGTAAAATCTAGATTTGCATTTGGATATGGTTGCATTTAGTGCACCATTGTATGTATACTCAAAAATCTTGTACTCATAGTTTGTTAATCAAGATTTTTTTGGATATATATTACAAATCTGAACCTATATGTTTTAACCCTTTTCAATCATTTCTCTATTTACACATTTGGGTGCCCAAAAATGGGTTTAAATGCTCCAATGAATAAATTTGTTCATTTACTAGTTCTTTGGTAGTTTCATGTTATAATTTTAAAGATCCAGTTATGATTAAATTCATCTCAAATTTGCACTATTTGTTAATTTCATTTTTGCATCAAAAGTGATGAAACCGCTGCCTTGAGAAGGTCGGTGGTTTTGTATTTGTCGCCTTGCCTAGTGGGCGGTTCTATGAATTCCACTCTACACTCGGTGGCGGTTTTGGAATTGCTCCTCTGCATAGGGCAGTGATAATGTTTCCCTAAAAATAACCTTAATCTAGTGTGTTTTCCAACATGTTTTCTACTTTAGTTGATTTCTATGATAATATTAAATTTATGTAAGGTGCCTACATTCACTAGTTGATAGGTTGATGTCATTTCTTTATTTTAAACCAATTTAAGATAATCAAGCAAATGTATACACCATCCCAATTACATTGAGGTAAAGTTCATTGTTTCCTACTTTTGTTTAACCTATTGCATTTCAACATCTTCATATTTTGCATACAAGGGTAGTGTCATGCCAATATATTCCAACTTTTCAATATACTAAGTCTTACTATCAAAATGAGAATGTGTCTCTTTTCTTTTCACAACAAGAATGATATCTATTTCAACAAGGAAAATCAAGTATAACTTTCATACATTCTTCTATTACAAACACAACCATTCCATGAAGGAAAGCACAAGCAACTATAATTTTATTTCCATTTTTGAAAGAAATACATTTCCCATTTGAATACAAATTTCAAGTCCTTCTTTCCAACCATTACAATATTTCAATTATAACTAGATAAAAATACAATATTTTCTCAAGAATATTAGTTCATTCTTTTACAACATAGTAGTTCCTCCTTTCATCAATTTGAACAAAATAAGTTTACAAGAATGTTTCCCAAAAATACAAGATTGAATCTTTCACTTTACAAAAAGGAAAATCATTACAAGGGTGATCTCTTTGACTCCAAATAAGGGTAACTCCTCCAATATTCAACTCCATAGCTTCTCTTTTTCTTCAAATCACAAAACAAAAGAGGGGTTGTAGGCAACACTCACCTCCCACCTTTATTCCAATGAGGAGAAGAATCCATTCTCCTCATTGGCCCCCGAGCCCCAACAATAGTTGAATAAATGATTTTTACAACCAATAGAAACTTACAAATTTGCTTCCACATTACAACACACATACCAACATTTCAAGCAATACATTCAACACCAAAATACAATAATACAATGCATACATTTCAACACATAGGCTTATAGATCAAGCCAAGGGAGAATAAAACAATGGGAACCATCTCCTTTTAACTCCCAAATGAGATATGAGTTCCATCCAACATGCCTCCAAATACACAACAACTTCTCAACACATCCCTTTTCCCTCCCAATGCAAATACACAAAGTATAGCAAGTTTACCCTTTTCTCTCCCCAAAGGTGGAACTCCCACTCATACTCCCTCTAGTATATAACACAAATTCATTTTCCCTCCCAAAATGGTCCCATCTTCCATCTCCTACACCTTTGCTTAAGGCCAAAATATATACAAACTAACACAAATCAGAACCATATAACCATGTTCTTTGTACACACATATAAAAAAAAATTGAAAAACAAAGGAAAAGGCCCTACCTTGCCATCACAAGCTTCCACAATCTTCAACAATTTTTTCCCTCTTCTAAAACCAAGCAAGTCTTCCCAAGGCAATATCCAAAAGGCTCAAAGTAAAAACTCCAAGCAACGCCAAAAGAACAAGTGTGCCAAATCCAAATGAATAACCCTGACACATAAAATAAACATGAATAAATAGAAAAAGGAGAAGAGGAGGGTGAGGTGGCTCCATGTAGGATGCCACATCACTTCTCCTCAACTCCACATCCCCCAAGTCAAACATCAAACCCAAGGTTAGTAATTAGGTGGTTGAGGATATGACAAGCCTCTTACACACACTAATCCTTACTCCATACCACAAAAGGACACCATTAAAACTCATGTAAAAAAAGTGCAATAAATCCACCTTTTACCATCCAAATCACATAATGGGGTCTAATTTTAACCCCTTACCCCATAGGTATAGTTGGTAGATGAATTTAAGAGGTGTGGGAAAATCTTAACTTGTCCCACAAGCCTCCAAAATTGGCTTGAAAGTCAAATTTCGAGTTTGGAGAGACGGGTTGAGAGCACACCAAGGAAATTGATTAAAATCTAACTTCAAATCACAATATCAAAAGGACTATCCACCCAATAAATTCCCCATTTGTTTTCACATCTAAAAGTTAACTTAATTAACATACTTAATTAATAACAAGGGTACATTTGATCAATACTAGAAAAGTAAAATACAATGCAATCATAAAGTGCATAGATAAAAATTAATCAAAATAAAAGAGAAAGGAACACACAAATCCTATGGTCACAATTGAGGTTATTTCCCCATGCGGACCTCTAACATCCTAACTCAAACAACAATAGCATAACACAATGTTGCCATGGTGACCATCATTGTAACCATAAGATATCATTCTAAGGTTGGTCTCATGGCCCCCTTTGTTTGTTGTGATACAATCACTGTAAAATCAAATAATACCTCCTTCGGCCTCGTGTCCGCATTAAATATATCAATAATAAAATATATGCACATCCATCAATAAGATCATCATCCCATGAAATCATCATCAAAGCTAAGTAGTGTTATCATTTGTTTACAATTTCACACACACACACACACATGCGCGTGCGTGCGCGTGCACACACACACACACATAAGATAACAAAACATCATCATCATAAAAAAAGTCTATCATTCCTCTAATAATCCATGTAAATCCTAATATAAATCACAATATATCAATAGTCAAAATATCTCTACAATCTACATCATACTAATCCAAAATAACACAATAAGGTTTGTGCCCATAATCCATGATAAATGAAAATCAGCATGTAATATGTGTCAAAGAGGAGTGGGAAATATATCCCCCTCCACTTAGACTAGATTTCCTCCAAGAAGTCATTGAAATATGTGTTGAAAATGGACCCGTAACAAAGTAGCATCCTCCGAAATAGCCTGTAGTCTCGTCATACCTATCCCATTGGACTCATACCTAATCAATATTATGGCCTCCAAGGCTCGGTGGTCTTACCCTATATGATGTGTAGGGGTTTCATAAGTAAGCTACTCTTGCTCATGTACCTGCAATGTGGTCCAATCCAATACATGAGAAGGATTCAATAGGTATCTCCTAAGAATAGAAACATGAAACACATTGTGGATGTGAGACAAGTTGGGTGGAAATTCTAGATGGTAGGCTAAGGAACGGATCTTCTCCAAGACCTCAAAGGGACCCATGAATCTAGGAGCTATCTTAGAACCTTTTTGTAAAAGATAGGGCTATTATGAGGCCCACGACACGAAAAAACACCTTCATGCCCACCTCAAAACTATAGTCTATCCTCCTCATATTCATAATTCTTCTCCCTATTATGAGCCTCCCACAATATATGTCTAATCATGATAACTTGATGCTCCATATCCTATAATAAAGTTGGTCCAAGAGGTACTCTATTTTCTATCTTACCTAACTCAATGGTGTCATGAACTCCCCGCCATACAATGCTTGAAAAGGAGCCATAACAATAGAACTCTAAAAGTTGTTATAAGAAAACTCAAACAAGTACAAATACTTCTCTCATCTCAACTGATGATCCATAACTTACATCCAAATCATGTCCTCTAAGATATGATTCACGCAATCTGTGTGTCCATCTATCTTAGGGAGATAGGATATACTAAAATTGATATTCATCCCGAGAGCATGTTGTAAAAATGAGAGGTGTACAATGTATCGTGGTAAAAATGATCTTCTGAGAATCCCTTGCAACCTCACTATCTCATCCAAATATACAAATGCCCCATACACTAGTTTTATAGGTTGTATTCAATAGAGAAAAATGGGCCACTTTCATTAATCTATCCACCATGACCATGATGGCATCGTGGTGGTATCTCAACGTAGGTAGCCCTACTATAAAATCCATCAAAATGGTGTTCCATTTCCATTTTGGTATAACATGCGGGTAAAGAAGGCCAGATGGATGTTGATGCTCGACCTTCACCCTCTGAAACTTTAAACATTGAGATAAAAACAAACTACATCTCTCTGAAGCCCTTTCCAATGATACAATTGTCTCAAAGTGGCATGCATCTTCTTCACCCCTAGATGGGATGAATAGGGTGCACAATGAGCCTCTGTCAAAATATCTTGTATCAAACCTCCATCTCTGGGTACCTAAATCTGACCCATGTGTCTGAGAATCCCATATAAATATAATGAAAATCCCTCATATTGCCTCCTAAGGGGTCTCTGAGACTTGATCTTTTCTCTAATGAAACATAAAAAGCTGTCATGTGGAAGTTGTTGTAAGATCTTGCTCCTCAAGTCCGTATCTACCGAAGTAGACATAACCAAATTCATCTCACAAATAAAATCATGTTCAACCACATCCTCCTTCCCCTTCACATGCTCTATCTCGATATCATACTCTCATAACAGCTCCATCCAACACCGTTGACTATCGTTGAAATTGGGGGTGTGAAGAGGTGTCATAGGCTCAAATAATCGGTCATGAGAATAAACCTTACGCCTAAAAGTAAATTTCACCATCGTATGAAAGCATTTACAATGCTACAAGATCAAGGTCATGATATAGATCGTTAAGCTCATAATCCTCGACTTTGTGAGATTCAAAAGCTACTACACTGCCATTCTACATCATTACACCTCCTATCCTTTGCAAAGAAGCATCTGTGCATACAAAGAACTCTATCTGAGGATCTAGCACTACTAGAATAGGTGTTGTCATAAGGAATTCCTTTAATGTCCTAAATTCCTACTCACATCTATCTAACCAAACAAACTTCTTCCCTTTCCACTGAAGGGAAGTGATGGGATGCAAAATGCAAGAGAAATCCTTCACTAACCTCCTATAATAACTTGTCAATCCCATGAAGCTATACACTTCATTCACATTGGTTAGAACTTGGCAATCCATAATAACTCTAATCTTGGAAGGATTTCCTATGATACTTTCCACATAAATAATGTGACCTAAATATTGAACCTTTTTCTAAAATAATGAACACTTCTCAAGGTAACCATAAATTTTTTGATCTTGAAGACACTCCAAAACATGTCAAAGGCCTTGTGCTCCTCACATGTGCATGAGTATATAAATATGTCATTAAAAACATGAGAACAAAATAGTCAAGAAAATTCTGAATATCCCATTCATTAAACTCATAAATACCGCAAGGGAATTTGTCAAACCAAATGACACAACTGTGAACTTGTAGTGGCCATACCTCATGCAGAAAGTTGACTTATGGATATCTACCTCTGCAATTCTAAGCTGATGATAACCAAACTTAAGATCTATCTTGGAAAAAAGTATCTCCCTTAATCCGATCAAAGAAGTCATCTATGCGTGGAAGGGGGTAACGATTCTTGATCATTACTTTGTTCAACTATCTATGGTCAACACACAAACAAAAGGATCTATCCATCTTCAAAAAAATCATTGGTGTACCCCATGGAGATACACTAGGAAAGGTTAGGCCTTTCTCAAGAGGGCCCTCTAACTACATCTTGAGATCACATAGATCGGGGTGTTCATCCTAAATGGTGCACGTGAGATAGGCTCTACTCCAGAGCCAAATAAATATGAAAGTTTATCTCACGTGGGGAGGAAACTTGGAAGTTCACTAGGGAAAAATTAGAAAAATCATGTAAAATGGGGTGATCATCTAGTGATGGTCCATGAGTCTCATCCTCGATCGGTCACTAATAGTGACAGAATACGACCGACATCCACAATGTGCACACCGCTTAAGATGCATGGCAGAAATAGTGTGAATAGAGACGGGTATCTCAACTCCAACTATCACTGAATCAACTCCCAAATCATCTTCACAAGATATAACCATAATGTAACAATCAACTCTAACTCTATGTCCAGACAACCAATGCATGCCTAAAATAACTCCATAATAACCAAAGGGAAGGATATGAAGATCCAAGGTCATAGTGAAGGGTCCTAGGTCCACTACACACTCCTTAAATAAGGATTCTAATGAAAGCTTGGCTCGAAGCCATCTCAACATCCCAACTAAGGCCCTACCTAATTACTACCAACCTGCATTGCTCTACTAATGATGGTGCAATAAATGAATCAAAAGAGCCAGAATAAAATAATATAGATGTAGGGATACCACCAATACTACCTTTAGTAATCATTATACATTGATGCTCTTCTTGGTGGTTCTCCACCACTAAATATTTTTGATGGCTATGTCCCATATCACCAACGATATGATATGAAATAGGTGCCTTACCCTAATTAACTGAGTTTTTGGAAAATCTCGGTAATGGTGCCCCTGTACACCACATCCATAACAAGTTATTGATCCCCTCTAATGATCGAAACCCCTCTAGTCACTTTAGGGATCTTTTGTTATAGACCTTGAAGATCCTACCATGGAATGTTTTGAGTACTATGGATGTGCTCCTGCCGACTAAGCCATGGGTGGGGCATGTGTCCTTACTGGTCCTCTAGGTTGGGGCCCTATACTACATCCTCTCTCTGTGCATTCTGTCTTTATGGAGGTGTAAAAGGTGGTGCGATCTATTGCTACTATGGTGGCGAGATGTTGTGGCAGCCTAAAAGAAGACTCTAATGAATTGTGTATGCGCCACGAGGAGGAGGAATTGAGCCCTAACCTACTATCATTTATCTACTAAATACGGCTCCCTAATCTTTTTCTAGCCTATTGTGTTTCCCCTTGGTTTGCTCTACAATATAGGCATTCTTAATGCCTTCTAATAAAGTATGTCGATAATGAATGTGTACTACACCTCCCAAATCCAAGTTCAGGCCCCTGATGAACCTGTGAATCCTAACCTACTCATCCTACATGTAGTTGACATACTCAAGAAAGTCTAGAAACTGAATTTCACACTCAACTACTATTATGGATGCTTGTGGCAGGTCATGAAACTTATCTATCCTTTCCTAAAGTAACCTCCTTGATATGTATCTACTCCTAAACCACTCCTCGAAGAGCTCAACAATAAAATTCTTTGATTCCACATGGATATTTTTCTCCTCAGTCCTCCATCAAACACCTGATCCATCTCTTGGAAGATGAATCACAACACAATCCTTCTTATTGCTAGTACATGGGCACAACTTGAAGTGTCCTCTCGAGCTCACTAACCAAGCCTTTTCCTAAAATCCTCTTGTATCACCAACATAATTAGATGCACATATATTTAGGATATCCTTGATATGATTTGTAACTAATTTCTTCCTACCTCTAGGTCTCTCACCATGGCCATCTCTCTCTGCTCAGGGATCCTAGATCTCTCTCTATGTCCTGTAGCCCTATCTCCATGCCCTCTCGATGGTGAATCTGGTCTCGCTAACCCCGTGGGATTACTCCACTCTATATTCCTCGGTATGTATGGAGCATATTGAGACTCTGTTCATGGCTCCTCATCATGATGGCTAGGTTGTCCTCCTACTACTCCACCTCGTATAGTTGCATTGACCTCCTATAAGGTCTATAGGATATATGGTAGCATAGCGGTGAATTCCTACTCTAAGGGTGGTATTTCTAACTCCATACAAAAACATCATTGATGGTTCACGCCTCCCTGCACAAACTAAGATGGGAGTTAGTTTATCATACACTAGGTTTTGTTTAAAATTTCTAGGTTTTCTATGTTTTAAAATATCATGCATTGTTGTGTGATCTAGTTGTAGTTTAAGTTAGGTTAAGCTGTTCATGTTTCCAAGGGTGCGAGAAGGATTCATGTTTCTATTGCAATCTTGTACCAAAATATAGTCCATTCACATAGGTCTTAGTCCTTGTTATAGTTTCTGGCATCTGTAATTTCATTTCTAAGAGCCTTCATCCGGGAATGGGATAAGCGGTTTAAAATCACTTTTCTTTCATTTTTTTGATAGAGATTATACGTAAGCCTCTCTGGAGGTGCTTTATTGGGTCCTTTAACTCAAACCTTTATGACAGAATCCATAGGTTGTGTGAATGAGTGCTTTGATATGGGCCTCCATTGAAGTACATATTCTAGTTGAGGAAAAATTTAACTTTTTATGGCATTTTGTTGATTAAATCTTTCCATTTCGCATAATCTCTCAAGGATACGGTGATTCAAGTCCATATTGTGTACCCTCTAGGACCAAAATTCATTTAACAACAACCAATCCTACCCATAATAACCCTGTTTTTACTCTTTATACCCACACTAGACCAAAATCCTTTTACTAAAGTATGCAGAACAGATCAGGTTTCTAAATGTCTTTAGTAACCTTTTCCTTGTTGTGAAAGTATCTCCATGATCTGGAAGTGACAACTCGTGAGAGTCAGATCTAGTGTGTTGATCATATTTTCCCCAAGGTCTTCTCTACAAAATTTATGCAAAAGAAGGTTACCTGTATCTCCTTTATGATAATAGAGGTTATAAAATAGGTTCTCTTACCTTGGTTGAAAGGCACAACCTAAAATAGTTAGGATAAGATCATATCCTTTTAAGGTGCTACCCATCTCTCCACAAATCCAAGTAATAAAGGGATAGTTAGACCTCCTCCCTGGCTACAAAACGACATATATTTATGATCTAGCTACCTCTAAGCTCCATGTTGAATCAGTGTTGTTGCTTGGCTTAAAAAGGAGAAAAAAATTAGGTACTAACATTAATAATGCAACACAACAACCAATAAACATGTCGCTAATGTGTTCCATAGTGAGGATTGATGAGATGTTTCCCCAAAAAGGGGTACAAGGACATAAAAAGATTGGGTTATTGTCCTTAAACAAGGAAATAATGAGAGTTGGAATTTCCCCAAGCGAGGATTTATGTGAGGAGAAGTGGTTTGAGTTTGATACTTATAAGGTGATTGGATCATTCGTTGGGGATTATAGCTCAAGGGATGAATTTTGTTGATTATTTAGAGCTTTTGCGATTTTGTGGAGTTTATAATTTTGTTGCATTTTTTTTTGTGGATGTTTTTTTTTGTGGATGTTTCAAAAGTTTTCAAATGTTGTCATATTTTGGATATTTTCTAACATTTTTGGAATTTTTGGATTTTTATACTTTTTTTTTGGAGTTTTGGAGATTTTCCAATGGATTTGGGTTTTGTAATTTTTCTAATGTTTTTGGATTTTTGGATTTTTACACTATTATTGGCAATTTCTAGACCAGAGTGCAAACTTATTTTGAGAGGTGATAAACTAGGATATTTTCCAAATGTACCATGTTCCATGTGGTAACTCATGCTCTGGATAACAAAAAATCTCATGCCATTGGTAGGATATGTTGGTGATTCCACACAACTAGTAAGATGCGAGGGCTCCTCACCAAGAAACAAGAAGGACGCATGAGTTAGATAATGAATATAGAGACAAATGCGAACAACCATCCCTTTGGGAAATTATGACTCAATTATTCTTAACATCACTTTGAACTAGTTTTAAAAATTGATTTCACTCTATGAGTCACATGCTAGACTTAGACGATTACGTGGCTCTTGATTGGTAAGATATGACGTGATTAGTTCTCTATTCACTTAGGCATCTAAATTACTTCTTTGGGGATTCTATAATTGTATGTTGTTAGATTTATAAGATTTTGTATTCTTGAAATGAATCCCTATGCCTTGCCTCATGCTACAAGTGTGAAGTAAGGGCTGATCACTAAAGGAAAAACATAGGTGAGTAAATTCCTTTATTTATTTATTTTTTTGAATTTTTGATTTTTTTTGCAATATTTTTATTCTTTTATGAGAATGACCCTCTACACTTTTCCCATGCCACCTGTAAGAGGAAAGGGTTTATCATCTAAGACAAGATGTAGATGAGTAATGGCACGTTTCTCCATTCGTAGTCTCACACTACCGAAGAAGTGTGGTCTCCACACCAAATAATATGAAGGAAGAAATATGTGAAAATGAATTATTCATAATTTATTGAATTGATGGAATTTTACAGTAGTGTTTTATATTTGGGAAGGAACGTTTGTCCCCAATCTCAGCCCCACATGACTAGTAGGACATAAGGGTTCAACAATGAATACTGAGATGGATGATCACATGAACCAGTACATAAATTGTGAGCTTTGTTATGAAGAGAGAATGTCTTTGAAGGGAATATATTGCCATCAGTAAGCTTTTATGTATGATCATAGGTGAAAGTGACTTAAAATGGGAGATATTATAAGAAGTATGATACTCACAAGATTTAATAAGATCTATGTTAGCACTTTTTGTCTCATGATGATAAATATGAATATATGATTGTGATAATGAGAATATCTTCCAATGGAAATGAATAACTTTAAATTATTCGTAGATAAGTAAGATATAAGAAACAATGTACATGTCGTTGTTTCCCAATATAGTGAATGCCTCAAGGATAAATTTTCTTTAAATGAACTACATTCATTGGTTCATCAAGTTTTTGACCATCTTGATAGCCAACTTATATGCTCCAGAACCAAATTTGGTTGTAATGAAATAGGTTCCCAACCAATTAGGCTCAAATTTTCCTTGTGTTTCTTGCTCTTTAGTGGTATTCTATTGATTTTATTTTAAATCAAGGTCGTAAATTTCAAATTCTCTAGGTCTTTCCTTTTTTATGATAACTACGTTGCATTCGGTTTTGGTAGACTTGAAGATGATTAAGGGCATTAATTTGTTTTTTTCGAGAAGCTCAAGATCTTAAAGGGGTGATTATCGGTATTCATCCTCATTAATTACATATTTAAGGGAGATTCTCAAGGATGGGAGCTATATCTCTAGAGATAAAATGGCTTCACAACCATAAACAAGGGAAAATAGGATGGCTCCGGTAGGTGTGAGGTTAGATGAATGGTAAGCCCAAAGAGCGGGGTAAATTTTTGTATGCCAATTGCATCCATAGGTGTTGAAATTTTTTTCCATGATGGATTTTAAAGTCTTGTTGCTTCTTCTTGAATATTACCACGAGGGTAGTATGGAGTGGATTATCCAAAATTCACCCCTCAAGGTAATTTTGATAACATGCATCAAATTCTTGATCCCGAGCAAGTAGATTGATTCAAGGCCCGAAATCATTTTTTGGGGCACCCTCGGCTTCTCTCGACTCTCTCATCCAAGAAGAAATCCCAACGAGTTAGAAACATGGAAAAAATGCAAAAATAAGGTTATAGGACTATTTTAAAGAATTTTGGAGTGCAAGGGTGCGGATCGTACCGGTGCGGGTCGTATCGAGGTTTGTCATACCAAGTTTGGGGTGAACTACAAAGAAAATCGGCTAAGTCAGACATTTTTGTCCCGAGAAGGTCTCGCGGGATAGTTGGGACGTCGGGACACGAAGTACGTGAAAAGCCGATGTGGCCAAAGGAAATAAAAATTATCAAGTCTTTTTTTTTTTTGCGAGGTTTGGAATAGCCGGGACAAAAGTACGCATGGGACGTGAATCGGCCGATTTGTCGAAAGACGGTCCATTTCGGGTAGTTCGGAGAATTCGTCAGGACAGTGGGAAAAAAGTTAGCACAAGACGTGAAAAGGTCGCAAGGAGAGACAAGGAAGCCCAAATTGGCTGATGTGGGAGATTTTTGTCCGGGACATCCGGGACAAAAGTACGGGAAGGACGCGAAAAGCCGAAACGGCCGAAGGCAAAGAAGAAAAGTCAACGTTTGACCCATGAACTTCGAATGGCCATAACTTGTGACTCGAGCTCCGATTTTCACAAAATTGGAATTTCTAGAATGACCATAACATATTCGGCTCTAGTCAGTTAATGCACATTCCCGTCAAATGAGAGAAAACGCCTACCATACCCAAAATAGCTGCCCGCACTCAGAAGGCCATAACTTTTGCGTTTCTCAACAAAATCGCACAAAATTGGTACCGTTGGAATCGTGGCTCTGAGCCCGATGCAAAAAAATTCAAGAAATTATATATTTGATGAGATATTGATTGATATTTTTAGAAAACGTGGCTGGGTTCATAACGGTGTTTTATTTGGTGGTTGGGAGTGCAATTAAGACGCATGCTCATCATTCTTTCTCTCCGCAAACACTGGGACAAAGTGTGGTGAGCCTTTTTGAAAGTAATATAAAATTATTTTACTCCATTTAATGCCTCTTTCAAGTGGTGGAAGGAAAAATTTTGGGATTTTCATTTTTCCCTCTCTCTCTTCTCATTTTTTCTATAAATTGGAGTGTTGGGCTCATTGTAAAGGGAGTTTTCAGATAGCAAAGCTCTGTAAAAATTTATTTGTGAAGCCAATGTGCTGCACGCCCTTGTAGTGGACTCCTTGCATGGTGATCCAGGCCCTTATCTTGTAATAGATTGAACTATGCATATCATGAAGCAATAAAATATAAGTTTGTGGATGTATCTTCCCCTGGTGTGTTTTCTTGCATTCTTCTTGCCTCTTTAATATTTATTACAAGAATATTGTGTCTATTATTATGTTCACGAAGGGATCCACTATCATTGTGTATGTTTGAAATGTTTTTGTAAAATGCATTTTTGCTAGTCGTGGGGAACTGTCATCACTCCCTCTAGTGTGTATTTCACTTTGTGTGTGCATTAGAGTAGATTATGGCAGGTAGTTTAGGAGCAAGGACCAGATTTCTTTGGATGTCTATCTCAAGTAGCAAGTCCCACAACTTGGAGATAGTACCCATGTTATCCAATCACACCGTGAGTTCAAGTATATGCCAAATCTGTCATTTCAAATTATTTCTTCATTATTGTCTTAAACAAGTCAATTGAAAAATCTCCTGTGAATATTAGATCATCAACATATAGACATATAATTAGAATTTTTTCTTGATCATTCATCTTGATGTATAGTGTTGGTTCATTATCACTTTTGCTAAATCCATTTTTCAAAAATATGAATCAATCCTACTATACCATGCTCTCGGAGCTTGTTTCAGACCATACAATGCTTTTTCAATCTACAAACCTTGTGTTCTTGACCTACAATTTCATATCCGGTGGTTGTAGAACATAATCTTCTTCTTCTAGTATGCCATTCAAAAATTCAGACTTGACATCCATTTGATAGACTTTCCAATTATTTTGAGTAAATAATTCTAAAACAGTTCGATTGACAGATTCTATTCGAGCTACTAGAGTAAAAGTCTCATTGTAATCAATTCTAGGTTGTTGTGAGAAACCCTTTCGCAACTAACCCGGCTTTATATTTTTCAACATTTCCATTTGCACTGAATTTTTTTTCTTGTAGACCCATTTCACGCCAATTACACTCTTTCTTTCTGGAAGGATCACAAGATCCCATGTATATTATTTTCAATAGAATCAATTTCTTCATCCATAAATTTTACCCATTTTTCATTTTCAAATGCATCTTCAAAATATATAGAATCATCATGAGAAAATAACGCAAAATCATAATATAAATCAACATTCTCATCACGTTGAGTTTGTTCATAAATCTCCCTTAAGCTTCTTGTCTTTCCTAGGGTGTCCTTGAAGTGAGAACTTTGTGTTGCCAATGTTGGATCTGATATGTCACTGCTATGAGACTTTGAATTTGAAGAATTGCCTTCATGCTCTAATGTTTCATGAGGATGTAAATTTTCTGGAGGGGATGACGATCCACCTGAGATACCTCTTGTGATGCTTCTTGAAACTCGGGGTGCTATTTGAAGAAGACATCACTTCATTGATCCTTGAGGTGCTAGATGAACATTTTGTGTGATCTTTTCATTAAACTCATTCTGATGATGAGGTATTCCTACAGTGATATTTGTTAGCTTATCAACACTTCCATCCCATGTTTGATCTTCAATGAACTAAACATCTCTACTAATAATAGAATTCTTTGTGATGAGGTTATACAATTTATAGCTTTTGATTGCTCATCAGTAACCTACAAAAATACATCTCTCTCATTTATCATCCAATTTCTTTCTCCTCTCATTTGGAATATGTGCATAAGCTACACATCAAAAACTCTTAAATGTGATACAATGTGTTTCTTTCCACTCCATGCTTCTTGAGGAACTTTATCCTTCACAATTTTTTTGGAAATCGGTTCAAGATGTAAACCGCACAAGCTCGCTTCAGTCAATACTCATTTGGTAAATTTTGGCTTTCAAAATACTTCTTGCCATTTCCATAATTGTCCTATTCTTTCTTTCTGCTACACCATTCTCGTTGAGGTGTGTACCTTTTGTAAATTTCTTCTTAATCCCATGAAATTTACAAAAATTAAAAACTCATTTAAAACATACTCTCCTCCTATATCTGATCTTAACACCTTTATAGAGTAATTGCTCGCTTTTCAACCATGGCCTTAACCTCTTTGAACACACTAAAGGCTTCTAATTTATGTTTCAAGAAATAAACCCAAGTTTTTCTACTCAAATCATCTATAAAAGTCAGAAAATACATGCTCCCTCCAATTAATGGTGTTTGCATAGGTCCACATAGATCTGAATGGAAAATCTCAAGAAGAGATCTAGCTCTATATGACTTTCCAACAGGAAAGTTTTCCCTGTGTTGCTTCCCTAGAATACAACTTTCACAAGGATTGTTTGGTTTCTCTATCAAAGGAAAACCCTTCACCATATGCTTCTTTTGCAATAAATCTAAACCACCAAAACTTAAGTGTCCAAATATCAAATGCCACAACCAAGTCTGATCTTTTAAAGAAACTTTAAATGCTAGTGAAGAAAGCTCTTTAGATGACAAATCATGTTGAATTCTTAATGGAAACATTTTCTTTCTTGTCATCTCAACCTTTACAATCAATTTGTTACTTGGATTTCTATCTAGAATAACACATTCATCATCTTCAAAATACACTTTATATCCCTTTACGCACTAGTGACCAATACTCATTAGATTATGTTTCAAACTAGGAACATAATACACATCTGGAATGTGTTTGTTCTCACCTTTCTTTGTTTCAATATTTATGGTTCCTTTTCCCATTACTGCAACTTTATTATCATTTCCTAACTTAACTTCAGATGTAACTGACTCATCTATGTTTGCAAACATCTCCTTACATCCAGTCATATGATTACTGCATCCACTATCTAGAAACCAAATATCCTTTGTACTTTCTTGAGCAACATTGCATGTAATAAACATTGAACCATTGTTATAACTTTCAAACTAATTTTCTTTAGAAAAATATGCATTTTGTCTACTCATATCAAAAAAAAAATTCTTGTATTCATTGGCATAGTGTCCATACCTTTTACAATAATGGCATTGAACATGTGACTTGTCATACCTTTGACCATAAGTATGATTTCTGGTTGTTTCCTCGGCCTCTAGCACTTGTAGTGTAGAAATTTGAATTTGTTCTTCCTCCTTCATAAGATGTGTTTGCTCTTCCAGATCATCTTTGGAAATCTCTTCCTCTACCTTTGTTGAAGCTTGATCTTCCTCTTGCTCTATTACCACCAATTGAAACTTGCGATTTGAAGGCTTTCTTAAGAGATGAGCTACCTGATCTATTCAATCTTTGCTCATGGGATATTAAAGATCCCATTAATTTTTCTACAGACATTTGTGTTAGATTCTTTGATTCTTCTATTGCAACAACAATCACATCAAACTTTCTAGGAAGACTTCTCAGTATTTTTTCTACAATCCTTTGATTCTCTAGAGTCTCACCATGAGACCTAATTTGATTTACTACACTCATCACATGGGTAAAAAATAAATCTACTGAATCTAAGTCTTTCATGCAAATATTCTCAAAATCTCTTCTAAGATTTTGTAATTTTGCAACTTTTACTTTACTAGTACCTTGATAATTTGTTTGAAGACTTTCCCATGCTTGCTTTGATCTAGTTGCTGCTGCAACACATGGAAATATGGACTCGTCCATTGCTTGTTGAATTTGAAACAAGGCTTTTGCATCCTTCTACTTGTGCTAGTGCTTGAAATGCTTGAAAATCTACAGGTTCGAAACCCATTCTCAACTAGCTCCCACACATCTAGTGAACAAAATAAGGTCCTCATTTTTATGCTCCAATAATCATAGTTCTTCCCATTGAATATGGGGATGTGGGCTTGAGTGAGGCTGCTGCTCATACCTGCCATTTGAACTAGACTAATAGAGTGAAATAAAAACTTATAACTTAAGCTCAACCTAGCTCTGATACCAATTTGAAGGAATTATATCTAACTCCTAACCTAGAGGGTGTGTGCTGCAAATAGAAACAATATTATGAACACACACAAACTCACAAGAGAAATATAAAAACAAGGCTTTGTATTAAAAATACTCCAGAGCACTTCAATGCCTTCTCTTGCTTTTCTTGCTTTTTGAATTACAAAATGAAACCTCTTATTTATAGAAGTTTTCCAACCTTCTACCTTAGAAAATATCTCATAATATCTTATATTAGATATTATTGATCTTTTGGATATTTTATAGATATTCCTAGATATTTCTAGATATATATAATATCTCTTGATATTTTCTAGATATTATATACAATATCTTTTGATATTTTGGAGGAGTTAATATTCACAATAAATGTGAATATCTTTTACATAAATTTGAATTCCATAAAGTTAAACTTTATCTAGAACAATATTAGATATTTCCAACATCAATTCCAATTTGGTCTGTCTCTACCGCTTCCCGATCACCGTTAGTGAATTTCCGGCATTCTTGTTCCACCGATGCATACGTGGTGCATTAAATATCCATCCAGGACCTATCAAATGGCCTGCATCATCAGATTGTTCCATTCTTTGCTACATTATTCACTATAGTATAAGTTGATTTTAGTTGTGGAGAAAGACATGACAAACATAAAGTAAGAAATAACACAGTAGCTAACTTACATTTTGTGATTCCTTAAGCAAGGACACGAGAAAGTTGACACTCAATTTGGAATATTTGTTTCAATTGAAACTTTATTGTGGCTTTTTTTTGTTCAACGTAACACTTAAACATGAGTCCTTTTTACCACATAAAATAAGAAAATCAAATAGGGTGTCACTCGAAGGATACATCATTCGTCCTAGTTGAACTTCAAACAAAGGTACACGATCAAATCATGTAGCAATATGGTTTAGAAAATTATATCTTGGGAAGCCTGGCAGGTCATCAAGCAAAACACATATCAATAGTTAGTAACTAAGTATTGTTTCCACCAACGATAGTATGTGTTTGGCTTAGGCTCTGAATATTCCGTCTTTGCAATGCATTCCAACCCAATACATCACTAAGAGTACTTCTAAGTTATCCTCATGGCTTAAAATGAGCCGATGCATGCAATAATCAAAGTTACTACATAAATAGTGAAATGTTCCATGATCATAATTAAACTCATAAAGTAATAAATAAAGAAGTTCAACAAGTTAGAAAACTATTACAATAGTAGTTAATATGTAGGCTTTTCTTTTGGTTAATAATAATACTGCTTAAATTGAACTGCAAAGATTGGACACAATCAAGCTGCTCACGGGGGTTGTTTTATTCTTTGTTAGTTCCTTAATTTGGCACAAAATGTGGATGTTGAGTGTTAACCAATGAAATCATAATTCACCAGAGGTGAAAAGAAGTATGCTAGAATCCACTAAGTTGAAATCACTTTTGCATCAAACTTTAATTTCCATAGTAGGAAATCAATGAGTTGATGCATGCTATAAGATGAGTTCTTTGTATAAATAGTTAAATGCTTCATGATCATAAATAAAGTAACAAGTAAAGAAGGTTAACAACCTAGAGAACTATAACAATATTAGTTAACTACTAGGGTTTAGTTTTAAGTTCTTGGTAATAATAATGCTTCCTAAATTGAACTGGAAAGATTGGATGAAATCAGGACTCTCATAGAAGCTGTTTGATCCTTGTTACCTAATTTGGCTCAAAATTTGGATTTTTGACTTGACCAATGAAATTTTAATTCACCCAAGGTGAAAGGATGTATGCTAGAATGGTGCCAAGTTGAAATCACTTTGTTGCTTTAAAATTAAAATTCCAAAGTACAAAATCCCAAAAAACACCTAAATCCCAATTTCGAAATGAGATCCGGGCCAAAGTCCAAAATTATTCTTAATTCATGTCATCACTCGCAAGTTCACTTAGGGATGACTAGAAGTTCTTTTGGTTAGAATATTATAGAATGAATTACAGAGAGCTATTGAAGAAAAACCCGGGATCTTGCAAGCGTAATTGTTTGGAATGCATCATGAATAGTAAAAAACTATGTTCATAGGTCTTAGAAAATGGAAAAATAATGTAAGAGGAAGAATATTTATGAATTTTATTCATCTATCATACAAAGGACACTGCTACTAACGAGCCAATCATGCTTTGCATCAAGAGTGTTTGGCTTGCTTTGACTTTGCCTTGAGCAAAACTCAATGAAGGGATGTCAAGATGCAGCACAATTTGATATATGGCCCTCTTTTTGATAAAGAGGGCATTGCTTGTGGTCAAGTACACTCTTCGTAGGAGTCTAAACCTTCCTTAATGATCTTAAAGGCTTCATTATGACTTATATAGTTTTCTAATAATCGCATGGGCATTCATTAACGGGGTGTTTTGTTTTTAGGTGTAAGAATCTTGTCATTCTCCTTAGTCTTTGAATTTGAAGTGGCTTTCTAAGCTGTTCAATAATTTGAAGGTGTATGAAATTTCATTTTAGAGTTTCATAACTTGTTATTTGATTTTTAGCGGGAAAGGTTCAAGTGTATGTGTCATTCGATTCCAGATGTTTAGATTGCATGGGATAAGTAAATATTAATTTCTCTCGACTCCATTACATTTTATAATATTCAATTTTTGGATTTGATTTCAAGTTTTTGAATGGATGCAAAAGCACAAAGAGTTTGAGCTTGAAACGGGTGATCATGTTATCCACATAGACTTATTAGCTAAAGAGAAAGGCATAGCTAGCACTAAAAGCATTATTCGGATCTCCGAGAAAGCAAAGAATGGACGGACCCATGGTGTTCTTCTCCATTGTTATTTGCAAGAGAAATATATTGAAAAAGTAGAGAAACAATTCAAAAAGATAGAAGAGTCAGGATTTCAGATTGCGCATACCTATAATGAGATGACAACCCTATATTTGGCAATTGGAAAGCCAGAAAAGGCTCTTTTGACATTTGAGAATATGAAGGAAAAGAATGTCCTGCCAGATAGACTAACTTATATCCTACGGATGAAAGCATGCGGTGCTATGTCTAACATCGATGGGTTAGAGAAGGTTGTAGATGAAGTGAAAGCTGGTGATGAAAGTAATATAGATTGGACAACATATAGCACCTTAACAAACATATATGTTAAGGTGTTTCTTCTAGACAAAGCGGAATCTGCATTGAAAGAAGTAGAGAAAAAGGCTCCTCCAAAAAGTAAGCGAGGCATATCATTACCTTATGACCCATTATGGTGCCCTTGGTTAAAAAGAGGAACTATATAGGTTATGGAAATTCATGAAAACAAACTTCAAAGACTTTCCGTACAATACCCTTTTCAAATTATCTTTCTGTGCTTAATTCACTAGTAAATATTGGGGACATTGAAGGAGCTGAGAAAATTTTCAATGAATGGAAATCTAAAAATTCAATAGTTAGTTGCAAATTATCCAATATACTTCTTGATGCTTACGTGAAGAAAGGTATGCTAGAAAAGGCTGAAAAGATTCATGATTACATCTTACAGAAATAGAGTGTTCTAAATAGCAGAACTTGGGAAATTCTTACAGAGGGTTACTTAAAAGAAAACAGATGTCAAAGGCAGTTGAAAACATGAAGGAAGCTCTAACAAGAGTGAAATCTAAAGAATGGAAACCAAAGTCGAATGCGGGAAGTAGAGGCAGATCGCTTGAAGCTAGGGGTGGAGAGAAGGTGTTCATATTGTATGCAAAGGGTTAACGACATTTAGGCACCCTTTTGTATTTTATCATTGTATTTAAAAGGTTAACAATATTTAAACACCGTTTTGTATTTTATCTTATTCTATATTAATAAAATGTTTGTGGACCCATTTGTTGGGCACAAGATTCAAATCAAATTGTTTTTAATTTATAATATTCCTTACAGTCTACTCGACATCATATAAGATATGTAGCAATCGATTGCACTATATGATATTTGGCTATTATTTATTCTTGAAATTCAGATTTTTCATTCTTTAAATTCGTATCGTCTCTAGAGAGACAAATAAAATTTAAATTAGTATTGTCTCTAGAGAGACAAAAATTAGTATTTTTATTGTCTCTAGGGAGACAATAATGATATTGTCTCTAGAGAGACAAAACTATATTGTCTCTCAAGAGAAAAAAATATGTATCAACCTATATTGTCTCGGAGAGACAATAATTAGAGACAATATTAGAGACACCCGCTTTGAAACAATAATAGAGACAATAAACAACTTTTTTATTGTCTCTATTTGAGATAATTTGGTCAAGTATTGTCTCGAAACACCCCCTTGTAGTAGTGATGTTTATTGATGTCTAAGGATTAACTAAACTATACACATTCATTGATATAAATTATAAACAATTTTATATAATATTTTCTAATTTGATTTACAATCTCAAGAATGTGCTCAAAGCCATCATTAATTGAACAATAACGTGATTGTTTTCTTTAAACTTAAAAGATTTGTGAAATGTGGGGAATTGATATTTACAACAATCATATAATTATGATTTCAATTATCATTTTATGGGTAGAAAAATTGTTTTTGAATTTTCAAATTTAAAACGTGTTAGGAGCATGTTGGAAAAGGTATAGACATTAACTTTACAACTTCTAATTGATATTGTTTGAAACTTTTCAAGGATTTTTAATTAGCCAATTTAGAGTTACACTCTATAAGACTACATTTCATTGAAAATATTTAGGGTATTTTAAATCATTATTCTATTCCAACATCCTCGTCTTTTTGAATTATTTTTATGAAGAGTTCACATAATACAACATTGTGTATGCTTCCAAATTGTAATAAAACCATACAAATATCACATTTTATTTATGCTTTCATAGATGCCTTTACATTGTTCTAAAGCTCCCAAAGGTTACGAAGAATGACCTTACACATTCAAATTAAAATTTCTTCAAAGATTTACATCTTAGATTAAACTATATTTTAGTTAATGTCTCTACTATTCACGTTGAATACAATATCAATTAATGTGATAACCTTGAGTTCTTTTACATCTCCCTCATCGATGGATTTAATCAGTGCTTCTCCATGGTTCACACCATTTCTCTCTGAAGAAGAAGCACTTGTAACAACCATATAATTTCAAAGGGTCCTAAGGAATTGTGAGTGGTGGATGGATACAAGAGTGCCTGCGGTGGTTTTAATAAGCCATAGTACTATTGCATGGGCACTTATTTAGAAAATCAGCCTCCCACAAGCTATTCTTGTTTCTTACAAAAGGAATGATGTCATAAGTACAACTATGTTAAATATGATGCTACTACCACCTTCACTTTGTCAAGTTGTCTTCATCTAGAAATCCAATACCATTGATTACAACTATACCATTTCGCAATATAGAAAGAATTGCATCAATATACATAATTAGGAAGAGGGGTAGAATTTTATTTGATATACTTAGGAGCTTCTAATCCCCATGAAAGTGACCATTTGAATTTAAAAACACTCAATTTAGAATGTTGGGAGTGATTGTGTTTATTTAATAAAACCTAAATAAAAACATTTCTTGTATATTTAGATATGTGTTAATACTTAATAGGAATTAAAATGTATATTATATTAAGCCTTTGAATCAGCCAAATGCTTTAAGTTATTTGATTTAATAATAAAAAAACAAAAAAGAAAGTGGGAGTGTTTTATATTGTCGTCCATTTAAGCAACGGCTGCATGGATTATAATTTTCAATTAAGGTTGGGGGAGGGGTTCCGACCATGCCCCCAACCCATATAATATGTATGGGGTGTGGATGGGGTCAGCTCCCCCCCCCAACCTGATGAAACTCCATTAAATTATAACAAAACTTTGTAACCCTATAACAATGCAAGCGGCCATTAAAACTTATGGGTACTCTGTATTTTCTAAACCTGCATTCAAATAATCTTAGGCCACTTAATCCTCTTCATGGTGATTTCTATTTAATCATATACATTTATGTATGTATGTATGCATGCATGTGTGCGTGTGTGTGTGTGTGTGTGTGTGTGTGTGTGTGTGTGTGTGTGTGTGTGTGTGTGTGTGTGTGTGTGTGTGTGTGTGTGTGTGTCTGTGAATGTAAACAATCGGTTCATCTATGATTGATACATTTACATAGTTATCAAGAAAAATGAAGAAATGTATATATATTTGAAAAATATACAAATGTGTACTTATACATTTTAACCATTAAAATGACATATATACATAGTGCATATTTTCGGGCTGCAACACGAGATGTACTCAAATAAATAAGATTAAATTGGGAAAAATAGCCTTAACCTATTTAGGGTAACTCTCACAAACTAAATTCAAACAATAAGTAAAATGATGCTTAGAAGATTAGCAATCCTAGGAGAGGAATAAAAACTAACTCCTCTCCTTGTGAGCATTCACCTTGGAAAATGAGTTTTCCACCATGATTTCATGTTCTCGCGTTCTTCCTTAACCAACAAGTGAAAGGAAAGGAAATAAGAGATTAGGTTTAGAAAAGGAATATATGAGAACCCATAAGTATATCTAGGGTTACTTTTCCAAACCTAAACCTAAGGGCTAGGAAAGATTCAATCCAATGGCTCAAGTTTAACCCTACATCACTTAAGTGGTGAGGAACTTTGTGGGATTGAATCAAATTAAAAGAACATGGGTAAGGGGATGAATTGAGCCAAAGGGGTTAGCCCTAGTTGTGTACCTTGTCCTTTTGAGATAATGATCTGATAATAATATGCATGTCTTTAACATTGCAAGATGGGCATCCTTGTCTAAGTTAATTTAAACATTGATTATGGATCTTAAATAAATTAATTTAAAAGGAATTAATCGATTTAAGTAATGAAAAGCTAATGAGGATTATTTAAATAAAATTTTGGAGCCTTGTTAGTGAAAGAATTAAAATGTAATATTAATTTTGAAAATTGAGGCAATCTTAATTAATTGATAATTGATTTCGATGCCTTGTAATTGTTTAAAATTTTATAATCCGGATTAGATTAAGTCTCGGCTAATGCCTTAAAACCTTTATATATACATACATACATACATACATATACATATACATATGCATATATGTGTGTGTATATATATATATACATATATGTGTGTGTGTGTACACTCTGTCTCTCTCACACACACACACACACACACACACACACACACACACACACACACACACACACACACATATTCCATAATTTTCCCTGTTTGCTAGTTGATTTATCGTGATTTCTTGTTGAGAAAAGAAATGTGGGTATTACACTTGGTATCATAGCCGTAGGTTTAGCACTTGGACCTTGGGTGACATTGAAACCGAAAACCAGTTAACAAAATTTAAATCTCCATGATTAAAATAATAATAAAATAATAAAGTTGTTTGAATTGTTGTACTTGCCTAGTGGCATTTTGTCAAACCTGGGTAACTGAAAAATTGAATAAGATTGATATTCTTGCAAACTTCTAGTGTACTTGGAACTTGGTTCCCTTGCAAAGATGTTATTTGATGAGGCTTAGCTCTTTATTTTAGTCGTCTAAATCTCCCCTTCTTCCTTCAGTGGTTAGGCGAGCTAGTTTTGGTTACCACTTTGGCGACTTAATCCCGTATGAGTGAGTGGACATTAGGTCTTCTTGTCACATTCGATCCATTTTTGCGTATGCATTCTTAAAAATGAACTCAAGGTATAATACCCCTACTAGTGAGCATAAAGGGTTGCGAAGTGAATGTGGTGTGAACTTTTCAGTATTTTACATTTATAAACTTGAGTTATTTTATCATGGAAAACCATCTTATTTTAAGATTTGATTGAGAAGCTTGGAGGATCTTTTTGTTATTTATATTTTAGGAGATTTTCGAGAGATTGCAATACAAACTACTTAGCCATTTTCCATGATTTCTGATGTTTCTTTGATTTATTTTGATTGGTGACTCGGACCTCGTTTATCTTGTTGGCTACTTAGCTAAATTTTACGTGATACTTTCTTACATGTTGATGAGCTGGTTCTATTTTGTTTGTATTATGATATTTCATCATATGGGGTACATCCTAGGTGCCTCGAATGTCTTCTCGAGGTGATTTAAGATATGCCTTTGTTTTGGAAGACAAAACCTTGGGTGTGTCTAGGACCTTAGAGTGACTTGTTTGTTACTCAACCTTCTTAGAGAGAGTTCGTTGTGTTGTGCGGTCTAGTTGGTACTTTGATAGCAAAGTGGTGGTGATTCTCTTGCTATTTGGTAAGATATTTATTTCTTGTTAGAGTATAGGAGTTTTGGATTATGGACTTATGGATTGTGTTAGGATCAGATGAACTCTTGTATGATTGTATATTTTAGTGGATAGTTTTTGTTTGGATGTGATGTTCCATGATGGCATGCTACATTTCATCATGGTTTCCTTGTTTCATTATAAAAATTATTCTGGTTTGTATGTATCTTGGTAATTAGATTTTAGCCAATTCGAGAAATGTGCTTAATTAAGTGTACTTGTTTTTCTCTCAATGAACCATAAATAGATCTATCATTGCCTTAAAATTTTAAATTGTTATGTATACCAATCTATAATCTATTAGTATTGGGAAATGTTGAGAAACTTATGGATGCGTGTAACAATAAAACCTATCCCCTGTGTGTGAATAACCATTCCATGTCGAGAATAATCCCATAGGAACCCAAAGGAACGATCCAAATATCCAATGTCGTGGAAAAGGGCCATAGGTAAATGATGCACTCCTTGACTAAGGAGTCCATTGTCATGAACTTGGATCTAGAAGACATCTCCAAATCCCAACTATGGATCTACCTAATTGCAACCATCCAACATTGATCTACTATAAATGGAGAAATAAAAGAATTTGAGGACGCTAAATCAAATAAAATTGAAATAGGAATGCCATCAATGCCACTTTTCATATCAATCAATGTCCTCTGGTGCTCTTCTTGGCGGTTCTTATTTGTTGCATATATACTATGGTTCCTAGCCATATCACCTACTATATTCTTTGAAATTGCTTCCTTACCCTTGTTATTAGGGTTTTGAGGGAACTCTCTCCAATGATGCCCAAGTACTCTACACCTGTAGCAACTACTAGGTCCCCTCCAATGAGAAACAACTCCTGGTGCTCGATAGTGGTGCGTGTCACGGATCCTCATGATCCTACTATGGAATGATGTGGTTGTTGGTGATGAGCTCCTTCTAACCCGAACTCTAGGTAGTTCCGGACTCATGACTATTCCCCTAGGAGGATGCCCCATATAGCATCCCCTCTAAGCATAGAATCTTTATGGAGGCCTAAATGGAGTACGAGTTTGTTGCTACTCTGTTAAGCTATCCTGAATAAAGACTATGCAGAACCATTTCTGCCACGGGGAGGAGGAGATGACCTCGTCAACCTGTTATCCTACATTTTTGGATACGGCTCTACGCTCTATCTCTAGCCTTTTGCATCTTCCCCATGGTCTTCTCGTAATATAGGACTTCTAACAACCTCTACTAATTTATGAGGAAAATGAATGTGCACTACCCCTCCAATGTCTAGGTTCACGCACATGATTAACCTATGGATCCTCACCTGCTCATCCCACATGTAGTCTACATGCGAAGTAGGTCCAATAAGTGACTCTCATACGGTTCCACCATCATTGATTCTTGAAGTAGGTCGTGGAACTCAACTATCCTCTGCTAAATGAACCTCTTGGATAAATATCTACTTCTGAACCACTCCTCAAAGAAATCCCAAGTGACTATCTTGGAATCCACATGGAGCTTCTACTCCTCGGTCGTCCACCAAACCCTAGATCCATCTCTAGAAATGTGGATGGAAACACGAGCATTCATGTTTTTGGTACACAGACATAGCTTGAAGCATTCAATCTAGTTGACCAAACATACCTCTGCCTGAAATCCTCCGATGTCCCCAAAAATATTATTTGGATGGATTTTCAAGATCTCTCTGATGTGATGCGTCGTTGTAGGTTGTTTGCCTCTAGGTCTCTCAACACAATCATGATGCTGCCTAGGGCTCCTAGATCTTTCCATGTGTCTTGTAGCCCTATCACCATGATCTCTCTGTGGTGAATCTCATCGAATGACTCCACGTGGGAGTTCTCTCGCCCTATACTCATTACTAAATCGGGAAGGTGCACGAGCCTCTGCGATGGCTCTCTGTCATGTCTTCTTGGTCTCCCACCTAAAGATACACTTGCTTATAGCGGCATTAACATCCTATAAGGTCTCAAGTATTTGAGGTAATATAGTTTCTATTGCCTAGTGCGGGGGTGGTAAGTCTAGGTCCATGTGAAATAACCACTCATTTGGTCTATGCCTCCTGCAAAGATCAAGGAAAGAGTTAGTTTATTATTCTAGATTTTGTTTCAGTTTTCTAGGTTTTCTTCATTTAAAATATCATGCGAAGTTGTGTGATCTAGGTTTAGAGTTATGTTAAGTTTCCTTAGTATGTTTTATGTTTCCAAGTGTAGTTGGGGTCAAGTGTTGAACCGATGGCTCGATACCAAATGTAATGCCTATAATTTTCGATGCTCTAAAACCTCATTAAACCTTAATAACTATTTAGAATGTTGGATATTTTTTTGTTTTGTTTTAGGTTACAAGGATGTGAACTCTATAATATGTTTAATTAATTCCTACTAACAATTATCTATATTACTGATGAATGGGTCAGGTCTAGGCTAATACTTGAAAATTCTAAATCCATTTCAAATGTTAATTTAATTACCATCCACTAGACAAGTTTTCGTTAATTTTTTTACTAGGATAAATAATTTACCTCTTAAGAATTGACATTCGAGGTTAGATTTAATCAACCCTTATCCTTAATTACCTTGTTTCTCATAAATTTTTATCTTTAATGTCCATTGAATCATTTACTAAAAACTACTAGAAGGGGTTACATAATTAACTTAACATACAATGGTATTATGTGGCATCGTTCACCTATTTACACATAACCTTAAAATACTTAATAGTCCATAGAATTCATTCTATCTAAAAATTGTAGGGTTGATTCTTAAACCTTGGATCAAATCAATTGTGGCCACTAGATATAAGAGTTCAAACCTAACCCTAACCATCCTTGTGGATCTTTATTAAATTATTTTTCGTTTCCCTAGCCTCCTCATTTTCTCTCTTTTCTTTTGTTTAATTGGTAGGTTGGAGAAATGGATGTCATGGGAGTAAGGAAGGAAGCCATGGAGGAGTTCATTTGAATCAAGCTTAGCTTAGTTTAGTTTATAGATTTATCGTAGCAATTTATTCCATTTGTTGATTGAAAATGTTTCCATTCTAAATCTGGAGTATTTATTTAGTTATTTCCATTTTGAGTTATCTATTTGGAAAAATCCTCTTTCTAATTAATCTATTATATTGAGTACATTTAAATGTCCATTTAAAGATTTACATGTTTATAATAATCAATATATGCCCTTATGGTTTGCTAGTGATTTCCTCTTCATATTTGTATGCTTAAATGTTTAATAAAACAAGTTTGAAACTTCCCGATCATGGATTTTTAATTTTTCGCCGACAAGTGATGAAACCAATACCCAAAACATGTCGAGTTCCTAAGACCACCACCATACTTGGGTAAAAATTCACAAACCGCCACCATGTCTAGGCTGTAGTTCATATTCCGCCACTCTACACGGGGCATCGGTCATGTTCTTCAAAAACAAAACCATCAATTCCATGAATTTTCCAAAAATAATTTTTACAAGGGTGCTTTACATTTTATCCTTAGCTTGAATTTAAGTGTCTATAGTCTCTAGTTGAAAGGTTACACCATTTATTCATTCCATGCTTAAAATTACTAAATTTAAAGATTTTCTATTTCTATAGTAACAAGAAACACAACTACAAGATCATTTTTATTTTCTTCCAACAAAATTTCTTTCAATTTTAAAAGTAGGAATGAAGTTTAATCTATTTCTAGTATTATTGTTTTCCTTTCCACAAACAAATGTAATTTTTCAACAAAATAACTTGTTGGTACCCAAATTGATTCTCCTTCAAAGTCGAGCAACATCACGGGTTTGGCGGGAAGCTTAGAGACAGAGATAGATCATAGTGAGTCATTTTGTAGCCAAGGATGGAATCTAACTAGGCCTCTGTCACTTAGATGTGGAGAAATGGATAGCACCTTGAAAAAGGATTTAATCTATCCTCGCTACTTTATGGTTGGGCCTTTCAACCGAGGTGTGAGGACCCTTTTATAGCTTGTTGTTTATTGAGGAGATGGGGAATTCCTTCCTTGTGAAGTATTTAAGACGACCTTGAAGAAAATATGATTAATACAACAAAAAATAACTCTCACGAGTTGTCACTCTAGATAATGGAGATATTTTCTAAGAAAGGTTCGAGGCCACTAAAGACAACAAAAACATGAGTGTTTCTACAAGTTTTGGTCATAGAAACTATGCATCTGTATACACACATGACAAACAGGGTAGTATGGGTAATATTAATCATTTTTGAATGATTTTGGTGGGAGGTGAAGTAGGATAAAGTTGATTATACCAAATCTTTGAGAATTTTTACAAAAATGGAGAGCTCGAACAAAAAAATGCTTGAGTAGCTAGGATGTCCCTTTAACAAGAACATGTGCTTTAATGGAAGCCGGATCAACATTTTCACACAAACTTCAAGGATTGAAAATGAAGGATCATATTGGAAAACTTAATTGGAAATTATCAATCTTTGTTTCATCACGCCTAAGATACCCTCAAAGGATAACAAACAATCTTATAGTCATGTTAAGAGTCTCACTAATTTTAAATTCATTTATTCCACTATCAAATGAAAGCTCTTGATAAATGAAATGGAAAATGCCACCAAACTATCGGAAGGATAAGATCTTGTGTGATTCACACATATTTCAATGTAAGAATGCAATGGGAACAACAAAAATACTTGCAAACATTTAGAGACGAAGCAAACAAAAAATTACCCCTAAAAACACACATATTAACTCAAGATTTTTTAATTTTATTTAGGGAAAGTTTTGGAACAATCTCATAGCTTGTCAATGGTTGTACACTTGCAACCACCTTGACAGATCAAAATTTAATACAAAGGAGATAAATAGGTTTCTTCGAGATATTTTCTCAGAAAGACGGGTTCTATCAAGCTTTTCTCTTAGAAAATCAGTTCTTACCTCTAACACTCCAACCTTCCAACCTCTTCCACAGTAAAAATCATGCCATTTATAACATTTTACAACAGATTTTTCCCCCAAAAAAACCCAAACATTAAGTGCACCAGTACTCGCCATGATCCCGATTGAGATTCCCATAATTAAATATGTAAAAGCTGTCGGGTGCTCGGGGCATATCTCTTAGAATATCTCCCACATTCAACTCCCTCCTCTAGTAGATCACTCTTCCTTTTACTCACCAGCCACTTCCACCCCTAATATGTCCAATCTGGTTCCTTCCATGCCCAAGAAGGGAAAAAGGAAGATCATATCGAGCCCAAAGGTCGAGATCTCATCTTAATGGTAAAAGACATCACTGGATTTTCCTCACCAAACCACGATATAAACAAGTCTCTCACGTGCAAGGAAAGGAAAATCGGGTCAAATCCAATAGTTAGATTGCACATATAATGGTGAAATGTTTACAAACCTTCCCCACCAAACCAAGCTACAGATTAATGTTCTTCTTCATTTTGCGTGCAAAGAGACTCCAAGAAATGATTAAAAACCACAAGAATATGCATCCCCAGAACTCTGGAGTAAAAATGGTGGAAAAGTCGAGATACAAATGCATATCTTCCGCTGATTTCTATTTTGAATTTGGACAGTCCATGGAGATCTACTTTTAAGATGGGCACTGCAGTTACCTTTTTCCTTTTGTAACTTTTGAAAAAATGTAAAAATTTCACATTTTCTCCATACCTCTGCCTTTGAAAAATGAGCCCTCGACACGTGTCCTAATGTGGGTCCTAGAGGAACCACAGAAAAATTCTACTATTTGACCTCTTTTTGGAAAAAGGAAAATTTTCCAAGTGTCCCCCTTGACTCTGCCCTTCCACTTCTAGCCTCTAATGTGGGTCCTAGCGGACCACGCTTAATTTTACACTTTTAACTCCTTTCTTCACAAAAGGAAATTTTTCAAATTTCCCCAGAATATCCCGCACCTCCATCGTTGACTAGGGAAAAATTTTGACGATTCTCTATCGGGTCTTTGGGCCATTTTGATGTTTTAATTCTTTTGTTGACAAGAGGAAAATAATCCAAGTTGGCTCGGTGGTCCATTTTGATATTTTAATCCTTTAGGAGGAAAAATTCCATGTTGTCCCCGATGGTACGCTTCTCCACCTTTTCATTTTTCAAACTACCACGTGTCATAATGGCGCATCTTGAGACGGTCCCAAAATGAGACCGTGAATGAGTTCGGGCTCACCACGTTTCTCGGGCCCTTTAATAAGTTTCTGAAAATTCTAATGTAAGAACACCTAGTGGAGACCTCCACATGTCGTTAATGTGCAATTTAAAAACCTCAATGCTTTAAAATGACTCGCGAGGACACGCCTCCATTTTATAATTTTACTACATTTTACCAGAAGGGAAAAAAATCCAACTTGCCTCTGAAGGCCCGCATCTCCGCCTTTAAACTTGCCATGTGTCCTTCTACGGGGTCAAAGTAAGACCTTTTCCCCATCACTGAAATTTTTCTTTAATCAAAGCTTGCGAGGAGGTTGTCGGGTGGGTTCAAACATTTTTACCAAAGTAGCCAAAAAGAACAAGTTCAAAAATAAACCGGTCGAGCCCCATCCGATTAGAAGAAGCCATGTAAGCACTAAAAGAACCAATCAGAATTGAGCGGAGCTACGGGACTGAATTTTCTTTTTTGCCAAAAAAGCAAAAAGTGACAAGTTAAAGCATTTACTTGTCATCCCCTGACCAACCAAAATAATCCACATTTCCTATTGATGCAAGGATGTAAATTTGACCTGGGGGAAATGTCCATCAAACCATAAAATGTTAAAAAATGACCATTTGAACCTAGAGATGAAATTTTCTCCAAGGACAGAGAATTTAGAAATGTTACAAGGCTCGAAGACATTCCTCCGAACTACATCCATTCATTTTTCCTCAAGTATTTAGGGAAAAACGACAAGGACAACAAATCCCGGCTATGGAAAATGGAAAACATGGGACAACCCCTAGTTTTACACCCAAATACGAGACCTTTTCAAGACAAACGAGAGAAATGAGGAAATAACCATAGATCCATACATGATCATCAACCCATGACTAGATTGATTATGGAAACAAAAGGAATGTCGGGACCTCTTAGACATGACATGAGGAGATACTGATATGGGAGATAAATTAATAGATTTTATGGCACTATTTTGAGCACCAACATTGGCTCGACTCAGGATGGGCCAGTGCCACAAGAACAAAGGTAGACCAAGTACTATAATATCCATTAGGAAAATAAGTCGACTTACAAAGTAAAGAAACAAAGCCGTATCCCCAAAAATGAACAAAGGAACCAACAAAAATAGGTCATGAAGGACCGTAAGCGAGCAAAAACACAAAAGATAGGAAACAAACCAACAAACTATACATTGTACAGATGATGTTCACCTTGATTCTGGGGAATCAATCCAAGAAATGCTTCAAATGCATGCCATTAATAGGTAGTTCAAGTCGTTCCCCATCTAAGTCCTTCGGGAAGAAGGTATGTTGACAAATTCTAATATCAATGGAGTAAGGTTCCATCCATAATGCATCAAATTTACCATGCTTTCCATTATCTTCATGCTGCTATCCCATAGAAAGACGAGATCTCTAACATTGAAAGCTCGGGAGTGACCTTATTTTCGAACAACTTCTTTAGTTTTTCTTTGAACCTTGCATGCCTTTGGTGGGATTCCCTCCCTTCTTCATCAAGTTCAACAATCTGGTTTATGTGGGCATCATATGGACTTTCTTCTTGATCTTCTAGTTCTTTGCATCAACCCGATATGAGGATAATTGCATATGTAGGGGTAGCGAGGTCCTGAGTTCCATACACCAATTCAAATGGACTCTTTTTAGTTGCTCTTTTAATAGTAATTCAGTTAGCCCAAACAACAAATTTCAATTGATCACCCAATTTTCTCTTGTCAAGCTCCAAGGTTCTTAAGATAATCTTTAGAAAATTTTATTACTAGACTCAGCTTGTCCATTTCCTTGGGGATTATAATTAGAGGAATATGTCAAATTTATCCCATATTCTATACACATTTCCACAAAGTTTTAGCTCTGAAGCTCATGGCATTGTCAACAAAATTTTTAATAGCACCCCAAACCTACAGATGATATGGTTTAGCATGAAGTCCATGACAATTTGGTGTGTTGCTCTCTTGGTGGGTATTGCCTCCACCCACTTGGTGAAGTAATTAGTGGCTACAAGAATCCACTTATGCCCAAGACTTGAAGCATCTAAAATCTCACCAATGAAGGAGCTTGAAGCTTTTAGTCTTCCGAGAAGTGCTAGAAACTCTCACATCTTCTAACCAAAAGAGTTGTATCCTTGAAGAGAGTTGTCCACCAATAACTAGCCCTCAAGATCTTTTGTGCTTTGTGACTTTTCTAGCAAAATTCCCCCACAAACTCCTTGGAGATCAGCAATTATCTTGGGGGCTTCATCTTCAATGATGCACCTTAAGAGGACTCCTGAGGGTTCTTCCAAGCTAATCCATAATCAATATGACATATTTCGGGAAGCCAACTTAAGGGCCCTTTTATGGTTCTTACTAAAATACAAAGGTACTATAAATGTCCGAGATAAATAATCACATCCGTGTACTACAGAACTCATTAATTTTTCAAAGACATCTACCCTTATTTCTTCTACCTCATTCACCTCAATAGTTTTCAAGTTGCTCTCAGCCATAAGCTTAGCCAAGCCCAAACCTCTCACCTACTTTTTGGTTTGGATGTCCATGTCATATTCTTGCAGCTTGTTTACCCTTACGCATCTTTTTCTTGAGACCTCCATCTCGATAAGATGTCTTTGACCATGGTGTGGGGAACATAAGAAACAATTTTGGAACTCGAATGTAAGGCCTGAAAATCATTGTCACTTTCACCAAGGAAATGCCTATTTCTCCATAATATTGTATTTCAGCTCAGCCCCCTACAATGTGTTACTAAAAAGGAGATTGGCATCTCAACTCCTCCATCATATTTCGTAGTAAGATAGATGCAATATTGTTTCTCTGAAGAAAAAGAAAACAATTGGAAAGGCTTATTATAATCTAGAGCTACTAAAACAGGGGCATGCTTTAATGTCTCCTTGATCCCATTGAAAGCTTGAATGGCATCCTTCACCCATTTAATGTCTTGGTCCTTCTTCCGCATGCCAGTGATTGGAATGGTCAATTCAGCAAATTTTGATATGAATCTCCTGATAAAGTTTATCTACCCAAAGGACTGAATGCCCCTCTTGG
The DNA here is from genome assembly GCA_018340775.1 of Taxus wallichiana var. yunnanensis. Taxonomy (NCBI): domain Eukaryota; kingdom Viridiplantae; phylum Streptophyta; class Pinopsida; order Cupressales; family Taxaceae; genus Taxus; species Taxus wallichiana. Next base: position 686,261,660 of record CM031238.1, on the reverse strand, counting down.
TTCTTAGAATTGGGACGTTTTTCATGGCCTCTACCCTTTCTAGATCAATAATCACTCCTTTTGACACAATGTGATGAAGCAATTTTTCCTTCCACACTCCAAAATGACAAATTCTTTCGATTAAATGAAATACCATACTCTCTACATCTTATCACCATCTTTTCCAAGTGTAGCAAGTGATCACCTCACTTTCTAGAGAACACAATCACATCATCCTAGTAAATGGCAATAAAATCATTGATGTAACTAGCAAAAGAAACATCGATTGCTCTTTGAAAGGTTGCTCGAGCATTCATCATACCAAAGGACATCCCGACATACACAAAATTCCCTAAAGAGTGGTAAAGTCTATTTTAATTCTTTTTTATTCCTTCACCACAACTTGGTTATAACTAGAGAAATCATCCAAAGTAGAAAGTAACCCGAGAACCAGGTCACTAGATGCAACATGTTTTCCATGTTTGGTAAAGGATAATTATCATTCATTGATACTTTGTTCAAATTTCTGAAATCCACATATAGCCCTAATGTAACCATTCTTATTTCGACTAGTACCATATTTGCAACCTAGGAAGAATACCTTAAATTTGAATGATCCCTCCATCTCTTAGTTTCTTGATTGTTCTTACATTTTGAGATATAGGAGAGCGGATTGATGGGTGTTTGTTTCTACGAATGGTTTTGCATTAGATTCCAAGGGAATCTCATGTGAAATAGATCTTCTCTATACGGCTTTAGTTTAGAATAAGTCTAAGCAATGCAATCTTTATATTTTTTAGCAATTGGACATGGGACTATTTTTCCTCCTTGCTGAGATTGCTTCCTAACTAGATCTTCCTTGGCTTCTTATTTATGCCAATTTCATGCTCCTGAATATCCTTGAGGTTGTTATACATCTTTTAATAATGCAATCAACATTATTAAAGTCGATTCAAGAGCAACCAACCCTCTAGGAATGGTATTAGTCTTTAGTTAGATGATGCCTTTGCCAAACAAGGTTTCTTTACCCTCTACTATGCACACCATTGGCTCCCAATCAATATTTTTATTGGAAAACTCTCCTTTATTCAACAGAAATATTATGACCTGAGCATCATCATAAAAAACGCCAATGCTTAATGTTGTCAGGGACATATGGCCTTGTCAATACTTCAACATCATATTCACAATATGGGGACACTACACAATTATCAAACCGACATCCCAACACAAAAATCTTGTCTTCCAAATCATTGAACCTCCTATCATGATGCACAATGTTGAATGAATCAAACATCTCAATGAAATCCTAAACTACATGTTTGTATTGTTTCATTGGCTGATTTTTTGTGGCATACCGTTTTCTGACTTGCTTGACAATTAATTCTAAATATCCTTTGACAATGATGTCTTTAACACCATATTTCCAACCAATTCTCGGTCCTAAAAATAGTGCCTTATACTCAGCAATTTTATTAGTGCACTCAAAGTTGAGTTTGAAGGAAAAGACAAAATTTTCCCACCCGGAGAGAGATAAGAAAACACCAACACCATTTCCAAACTTGAAGCAAGCTCCATCAAATAATAGAGTCCAAGGAGAGCCTTCCCCTTCAAAATAATTCCATCCTTCAATTTTTTCTCTTTTCCATCAAGCATATCCTATGAATTTATCAAAGCATCAACACTTGTGTACAATACTTCATAGGATGCATTGTTGGGATCCTCAATAAGGTTTAGAATTTTCTTTTCCCCATACAAATTTACAAGGCTTGCCCTTAATTGGGATAGTGGCATAGGACATATCCATTTTAACACTCCCACCAACACTTACATCCCATTTTCTAGACAACAACATACCCCACTTGGTCAGGCGATCAACAATAACTACATCAAACTTTAGGTCCCTTCCTAGATAGGTTGCAAGTTATACCACCGGACCTTTCACACATCCCACCACTAGCAACTCTCTAGAGTCCATAGTAGTACACTTCCCATATGTTGTTGTTACTTTAATATTAATTTCATTCATGACTTCCAAAGGCATGACATTACACGATGCCCCCCGAGTCAAACATGCGGTTGTGCAACAACATGTCCTTAATGATTACGGTGGTGAAGAATGGATCCACATTTAGCTGAGAATCCACCAAGGATGTCCTAAGCTAAACCTCAAGTGGTTCAACTAGTTCCTCCAACACTGGTAGTGTTTCTAACACTTCAATGATTGGGGAGTTTCAACAATGTTTATATTTCTACCCAAGCCAGTCTTCTCCTCTTTTAGCCCCAAATATTCAAATGCCCTTTTATTGTGCTCAAGAATCCTAAGCAACTCAATAATTGGAACTGAGATCTTGATCTAACTCAAGACTTGGGAAATATCATAAGGGGTAGACTTTGGCAAGGCAACATTAGAAGGAAGGATGACACACTCATTAGATGGCACGTGACTTTTGATAGCTTCGGCATTAGGAGGGGTATGAGTTTTGTTTAGGACAATAAGGCCTTTGGTAGATGCATCTTTCTTAGGAGCCTCTTTAGGAATATTTGAAAGCAATGGAGTTTTGGCTTGGCACGAGGCCCCGTCCCTTTGACAAGCCTACTTCTTATGTTGTTTTATTTTTCTTGAGCCACAATTAAATTCATCAATAATTACATGTCCTACTTAGATTGGATTCCTCCATCATACTTATTTATCATTAAATATCTTAGATATTCAAAGTCATTATTGGGAAATTCAAAATTTTGTAGATCATCTACTTCTAAAGTATGAGAGGGAGGAAGAATAGGTACCCGATTGATGCAATATCAAAAGTCAAAGCAACATTCCTAACACTTATTACCTCAATTGAACTTGCCCCTTATTGTGAGCTCATGGAGTAACCCACCATAAGGACAACATCATCATTATCATCATCAGCTTCTTCTTCTTCTTGCTAATCTTCCTCACATAGAGCATGGAGCACGAAACATTTGTCACACCAATCAATGACATATGTCTCCTCCACAACAACAACTCTAGTAGCCAAAGGATCAGGTATCATTGTGTTTTCCCTTGCTTGGGACTATCTATTTCCAAATCCAATAGGTCCCTTACCTCTATCATCAGATCTTTGGTGATTTGTAATCCTGTATTGTCCTTGTTGCTTGTGTTGACCTTGTGAACTCTATCCAATTCCCTTTTCTACCTGGGATAATTTGTATGATATTTCTTTGATAGCCCTAACCAAAGTTTTCACAACTTCCTACTAATCAAGTAACCTTACTTGTCTCGATATTTTCTAGGTTAATTAGTTTTACACCCTCACTTTTTAGAGGCTTTCCAATTGCTTTGATGTTGTTTTCAATTTGCAGAGCCATGGTGAATGCATGCCTCAAATTAGTAGGGTTTTGTCCCTCAAGTAGTAAGCAACTTTTTAATCAAATGCATCTAAATATTTGATCAAACATGATTCAACACATGGCCTTAAGCTATCAGGAAATATCCTTAAGGTCTTATTAAACCTTGTGTTGAAATCATGTAATGACTCATTGGGGTTATCCTTGATATTTTCAAACTTATATAGAAGAAACCTAAGGTTAGTTCTATCACCATACTCATGATCTAAATGCATTGTTCATCTCTATCTAGGAATTAATGGAATTATCTAGAAAAGCTTTATTCCAATACCTTGCATTCTCTTCCATAGTATGGATATACAACTTGATATATACATCTTCATGTTCAATCTCAAAATATTCCATCATATTGATAAAAAGATTTAAATGTTGATCACCAGTTATAGCGTTGTTTCCTTGAAAATTTGGTAATCTATTTCTTACATCCTATGGGCGCATTTGGATAACCATCTATCCCTACAAAATTTATTAGACCAAAGGTGTTTATAACAAAAGGAGGTGCAGGTGGGGGCAAGGCTATGTTGTTGTGAGGAGGTGACCCTGGGAGGGGAAAAATTGATATGGAATAAAGGGTCTTTGAAACACATGAGTTTAACTTCCAAAATGGATATCCCGTAAAGGAAGGAGCAGAATGAGAAGAAAATTTTCAAAATAAAATGAAGGCCCCTCTCTAGTTGGAGAATTTAGTTCCAAAAAGAGGCTACCTGATTTAGAAGTACTTGAATTGTAGTCTTCAATGATAGGCTGATCACTTTCATCAATAGAGATCCCTTTTCTTGTCTGCTAATCTCCAACAACTCTCCAAGATTTTCTTCTTTCTCGAATTTGTTTTTCCTAGTTCTAGAAATAATATCCTAGTAGGATTTCCAAAGAAAGAAATATATTCTTCCTTCCAACTTTGCAAAGTTTAGTAACAAAACTCACTTGAAAATGTTAAGACATTAGTACTCATCAAGAATCACATCAACATAGAGTCACCAAGCTAAGGATTTCCACCTTAGTTGTGTAAATGCACTAAAATATGATCTGCCAAATGTTTATCAATATTAGAAACTAGAAATGGAAACATATGACTTTTATTTACCCATATTTATCAATGAAACTTAGTGCAATAATCGTAGAAAATGGAAATATTTCACATAGCACTTATAACTTTAAAACCTCTTATAGGCCTGAAAACAGGATGATGCCTGAAAAGAGGTATTAGCACTTTGAGCATACAAGAAGTGTTTAACAGGGTCTAAATATGAACTGCGATCAATATCTCCCTGTAGCGATGCTAGTAAGGTGTTCGTACCCAAATTGATTTTCCTCCAAAGTCCGAGAAAAATCACAGGTTTGTAGAAAAATTAGAGAAAAATAGATCATAGTGAGTCATTTTGTAGTGGGGATGGGATCTAATCGGCCCTTTGTCACTCGGGGATGTGGAGAACTAGATAACACCCGAAAAAGGATTAGATCTATCTTCACTACTTTATTGTTGTGCCTTTCAACCGGGGTGAGAGGACCCTTTGTAAGCCTGCTATTTATGGAGGAGATGGGGAATTCCTTCATTGTGAATTATTTAAGAAGAACTTGAAGGAAATAAGATCAATACAACAAAACCTAACTCTCATGATTTGTCACTCTAGATAATGGAGATATTTTCTAAGCAAGGTTCGTGCCACTAAAGACAATTAAAACCCGAGTTTTTCTCGCATGTTTTGGTAATAGAAATTGTGCATATGTTTACACACAGGGAAAACACGTGTAGTATGGGTAAGATTAATAGTTTTTGAATGATTTTGGTGGGAGGTGAAGCGGGATAAAGTTGATTATACAAAATCTTTGAATTTTTTACAAAAATGGAGAGCTCAACCAACATAATGCTTTAGAGTAGCTAGGATGTCCCTTTAACTAGAACATGTGCTTTAATGGAGGCCCGAGATCAACACTTTTCACACAAACTTCAAGGATCCAAAATGAAGGTTCAAATTGGAAAACTTAACTAAACATTATCAATCTCTATTTCATCATGCCTAAGATACCCTCAAAGGCTAACAAACAATCTTATAGTCATGCTAGGAGTCATAGTGATTTTAAATTTGTTTATTTAAATATAAAATGAAAGCTCTTCGATAAATGAAATTGCAAATGCCACCATACTATCAAAAGGATAAGATATTGTGTGATTCACACAAATTTCAATGTAAGAATGCAATGGGAACAAAAAAAATAATATGAAGCAGACAAATTTCAAAGATGAAGTTTGATTAAATTTACGAGAGGAAATTTAATAGCTTGTCAATGGTTGTACACTAGCAACCACCTTGACATGATCAAAATTTAATAAAGGAGATAAACATGTTTCTTTAGATAGTTTCTCACGAAGAAGGGTTCTATCAAGCTTTTCTCTTAGAAACTCGGGCTCCGAACTCGACACTCTAACCTTCCAAACTCCAACCTCTTTCATGGAAAAAATCATGCCATTTATAACATTTTACAACTGAGTTTTCCCCCCAAAAAAACCTTATGAATCGGGAAAGCTCTCCAGATTAAGGCCGGTTCCTATTCCTCTGTTCAGATGCACACATAAAAATGTAGAGGGTTTACTCAAAAACCTAATCTAACTTGCCAAGGAGACAGGTAAGAAGATGCATAAAAGAAAACCTAGACTAACAAAGGTGATGCATCGAGGAATGAAGAACACCTATCTTGCCAATAAACAAAAAACATTAAAATGCAATGCAAGAACATGCACTGAGATAAGCAAATTTGTAGTGAAAGATAAGGAGGATGCAAATGAACATAGAGAGGGTTGAGAATCATCCACAGACATGCATTATTTTCTCCAAAGATTGATACAATACACTACAAAATGCCAAGGGAAAAGTTACATTACGGTTTTAGATGGCAGGTTTGAACTCCACAAATTCACCCGCCAAAGAGAAGAAGGGAGGGGAAAACAAGAATTTCCAACCTTTAGAAAGAAGCCCCTCCTTACAATTTATAGGAAGAATGATAGAGGGAAGAGAGAGGAATCCAAATCCACCCCAACCACCTCCAAATTGTATTTAATTCATCTCATTATGACGGTAGGTGAGAACCGTAGAAGAAACCCAAAAATGGTGAACTGTATTTTGAATTTTGAAGAACTTGTTCTCACCTAATTAAAGATATCCAAACTTGCATGAATCCAAGCTCCTTGTGAAAATTTATGGCCATTTGAATATTTGGGTCATGGTTTTCTTTCTCATCGGGTTTGGGGTGTCAATGCTCAAAATGTTGCACCTCCTGAAGATGCACCTCGGTGCTTCCATCCTCATGTCAACATACTCTTAAGTGTGCCATAGGCACTGAAAATGTGGTGTTGATGCCTTGCAACCTACGCCAGTGGTGCGAACTTTTTCATGTCGATGTTTTTTAACCTGCACCTTCCAAATTGCGCTAAGGCGCAACCTTTTTCATGTCGACATTTTTCAACATGCACCTTCAACCTACACCAAGGCGTGACTTTTCCCATGTTGGCACCTTCTGATCTGGGCCTCCAACCTACGCCGAGCACGACTTTTCCCTTGTTGGCACCTTCTAATCTTGTGCCGCAGGCACGACTTTTCCCATGTTTTCACCTTCTGATCTACACCGTGGGTGATTGGTGGCACTAATAAATGTCGGGTTTTGAGTTTCTTTGATTTCCATATTCTTCTGTTTGTCTATATTTACCTGGGGGTAGATATATACAACAACTTCCCTGGAAAAACCATATGGGAGGGTTAGGAATGTATGTATGTTCCTAAAAAATTATATGTTTTCGCCCCGTGAATGGTTTTTGTATTCTTGTGTTTGAAGTTACTTCGAGTACTTGTACCATATTTATACCTATATGTTACCCCAAAATTCTTCTTATGTATCTTGTAGGTGTAGAATATACGAATGAATGCACCTTTTATGAGGTGCGTGTGAAATGCCATATTGTGGCTCAAAAGAATAGATGTGTTCAATACATGCACTAGATGTATGAGAAATTATAGAAGAGTGTAGGATGTTGAAGAGATGGACACCTTAAAAAACATGTACTTATGAAAAGGAGGTTTTACACATGGTGGAAACCACATTGCATAACAAGAGTATTAATGGAAAAAATAGACTGTAAAAAAATAGTAATAATGCATGTATGATAAAACAAGTGTAGAAAAAATGAAGTCAAAGTCAATATTATGCAAACAATATCACAAAAATCAAATGATCATGTAAACATGGGAAACCCATAGGGTCACAATATAATTAAGTTCTGTAGGTCTAGAAAAAAGAGCACACAAGATAAGTGTAGAGACATAAACATAAGACACCCATGGTGCCACAAGAAAAGAAAGGAGCTCATGCATAATTAGTGAAATAAGAAAATAACAACCCATATAATAAGTATGTATAAAATATAATAATGTCAAAATAAGATGAAATACAACTAATATAGAAATAAATATATGAAGCAAGAGGTGTGAACGGTCCACAATACATGCTCGTTAGTCTGTTACATCCATATATACAATATAAACAATGTATGTAATAAATTGTAATGAGGAAGTATAAGAGAACTATAATAGAACAATAGCACATTTACGTAGTGTATAATAGATTCCCTAGATGTATAGAAAGTTTTGGTAAAGGGCCAAACAATACCTATCATTATGTACCACTTTGTGTGTGTCCTACATCAAGTTCAATATACAATGAGAACCCATGTATGTAAAGATTAAAGATATATTCTATCTATGAAATCCATAATGAAAATAACATGTATAATGCAAAGTCCAAACAACTCAAGCTAAGTGTATAGGTCCTCATTTTTTGGAAATTATATGAATACTTTTATATTTTGAAACTATGTTAATGTTATTTTTTTGAAATGTTGATCTATGTAAAAGAAGTAAGGGTACCATAAAAACTATTAAGTTTCAAAATAATTTTGTAACATGGTGAAAATCATAGGCAGTGGTCCCAACACCATACCTCAAAAAATAGGTGTTAGAGGTAAGGCATGAAGCCATGATGGTTACATAGTGATAGATCATGTTTCCATAGTGTTATAATCAACAAATGGGTCATGCCATGTGTCATAGGAATATGATCTTGAAGTAATAGTAGTATTATGGTTGATGCGGAGGGATGTATGATGGAACATATTATTTCCCTCAATAGTTATATGAGTGTCATAAAGTAACTCGAATATGGAATAAACAATGAGAATAATCATAGTGACCTTATTTTAATTATAAGAGGTAATCATATAAATCCATAATATGTGTTTCAAATTTATGTTGTTCACTAAATATAGTAGCACCCGTAGAAATTTAATACACAATTATATAAAGTTTTTCGAGATCTTCAAAATAAACCATAAAAGTATGTGCATTGATAAGAGGCATAAGCGCTAATTAGAACATGAAGGTTGGGAATCAAGTATGGTGTCAATATGGTTGGGAAACTTAATAGGTGTATGATCATTAGATTTGAGCCTATAATTTCTCTAAGTAACTGATTTGAAAGTCATAGCCATGGTGACATTTTGAATAGGAATATGAGATGCCCCCAACATTGGTGGTATAATAGATGTAGTAAAGTCGAGTAATAGATGGAGGGACCGTATTCAGTGATTGATCTAAATATGTGGTAATAGTATATTTATTAGTGGATTTGGGGAGGATATCCCACTTGAAAACATATATATCAAGAAGATCTTGTATAACATGATGAAATTTAGCACATCAATCGGTATACTACCTAATATATGATAGTTAAAATAAATATGGGAATAGAATTTCTTTCTAAAAGGATCACTTATACCAACCTCAAACAATGGAGGAGAGACACAAGGTTACATTCAAGTAAAAATTTCAACATAGTAGATGGAGCATAAGGTAAACGCTTGAAATTCCATCTAGGTGGAGTAATAGGAACAGTTGTAGTAGCATCATTAATGGATGTCTATTGTCATAGAACATATAATTTGAAAGGTGTAAGGTATCATTTTTAAATATAATTAGATATTTTATGAGAAAATGTTAGACCACAAAACTCTAAGGTTGTTTTGGGAGTATATAATAAAGGGTTCACGGGGAGGATGTTACAGTCAAGATCACCAAGGAAAATATAACAAAGAGTGTCAAAAGTCTTAGGGTTAAAATTGATTGGAATAAGGATAGATCCAAAGACTTGGTGAGGGATATTATCATATCTTTAAATTTTACAATGAGAAGGAGAAATATCCTATATAGAGATGCCTAAAATAATGATAAAATAAAATTTTCAAACATGTAAGTCCGATGTTATGTTAATAAGAACATGTTTAACCAAAGTTGTGTGTACAAAGACTTTAACATATAGGGGAAGCCCATTTTAACTAGTGGTTGAGAAGGATATAGAATAGGATGCTATAAATTTATAAAGAGGAAAATTTTGAAGAATAGCTTGAACATGTTCAATGGGTGCATTGGGATGAATTCAAGTATTATAAAGAATTTAAGGAGTACATTCCTATAGATTGGGTTTTTATTTAACTATTTAAGGAATGAGATGGTTTGATCAAGAGAGGAATCCATAGCAAAATAAAACAACAAGATGATCTTCAATGAGACAAATATTGAGTCACGATTCGGAGTTCACCAAAATGTTTACACCCTTATTAGATTATATGAAATATAGATTAGTGAATTTATTAAACTAAAGGATGTAAGGGGAACTACAAAAGGTTATTCTAAATAATTAAATTCAAACATTAATTATCCAATATAAGAAAAATGTATTGATAGTTGTAAATAATATATGAAACAAGATATGAACTTGAAAACAAAAGATGATGAGTGTGCTTATCTATTTACAAATGGATCTAGGAAGGTATGGGAGGGCACACTACTGAAATAGAGAAATATAAAACTGATGATGGTTCATTCTATGAAATGTGATTTCATTGACCCAGGGAAAGACCCTACAAGTCTGCACATACTATTCATATGGTCTTGAACCTATTGTATGGTCTTGCATCCACTTGGATTTTGGGTCTGTCACTTTATGAGAGTGTTGCATGCCTATAAAATTTTTTTAGATATCAAACCCTAGTTCTTAGTCATGTTAAACAACCCTCTACACATTCTAAAAAAGATGACAAACCCTAACCATGGATGGAAAACAATATATTAAAACATTATGTAGGTTTTGGGAACCCTTATGCACCACCAATATTGGAACTACACCAAAGAGGCTTGGAACCACATGTTTTTCTCCACTTATCATTTGATATCTTAATAAATTCAATAGGATTTAACAACTTCTTTGATAATGTTTTTTTCATGTTTGGATCTTGCTAAAAAAAAATTGAGAAGGGATGTGCAAGTTCTTGTAGATGAGAGAGACTAATTCCATAATATGGTAAGAAGATTTACACCTGTAGATATTGTTTCCTAATGAGTGTACATTATATTTTAAGATATTTAAATATCATGTGATACCTTTTATAAGCATTGGAAGTGAGTGTATCAATGTAGTGCCATAGGAGTTCTAGGTTAGCAAATGAGGTAGTGTTGACTTGCTTATATAGGGTTTCAAAGGTGAATTATAAAAATATGACCCAAAAGGATTACATGTCCCGTCAAAGAATTCGGAGCTGAAAGAAAATACAAAGGATATACCAATTCAAAACCATGCAAATAGTTTAAAACCATATATAAAGTCCTTACCAAACTATACGGCCTTGACTAGAGATGAAAAATGATAAGTGAGGTTTTCATCCCTGTTAGGTTGACTTAGTATATAGATTGTATTTTTGTAATGCCCACATTTTCCACGCACCAAATTCAATAGTTAATTAGGAAAATTATGGAATATTTTCTTTTTTAAGGAAGGTTGCAAAATATATCCAACAAATAGATTTAAATATTTCTCGTTTAATAAATTTCACATCTCAACAAGGTTAACGAAACTCAATTAATAATTAAATATTAAAATCCCTTCCAAACCATTTCGGGTTTAAATCCTCTCCTAGGGTTTTCATTAATTCACCTTATTTAAGATAAAAACTATGTCAATATTCCTCGGTTAGTCTGGTTCTTACTTTCATAATAACTTAATAATAATGCCCCACACTAGATCATCTAACTATACATTTAAATTCCAATAATTACCCCTTTTAATTCATTAGCCAAGTTACTCTTTTCAAAATTAATTAATTTATCCTTATAATTCCAATGTCATTTATTTACTTAATAACCTAAGACTAAGGTCACAATTTACCCTAACCCTTAAGTGGCCCCATTCAACCCATTACCCATACCTTTTAATTAATTTTCCATTCCCACAAAAATCACATCACTTAAAATTGTAGGGTGAAATCTCATCCATTAGATTAAGTCATTTTGGGCCCTTAGATTAGGAATACCCTAAAAATCCTTAAGGCTTCTTTCTTATACTCTTATGACCTAATTTTATCTCATTTTTGTTTTGTAGGTTTTAGGAGCATGGAGGCCATGGAGGCCATGGAATCTTGGAAGGGTTCCCATGGAGATAATTACTCATATTTTAGTTTGTTAAAAATGGTATGAACAAACCTTTGTGGATCTATGGTTAATTCCATGAGGATGCCAATGTATTTCTTAGTTCCAGACATTATATTATTTAATTTGGAGTGTAAAATCTAGATTTGCATTTGGATATGGTTGCATTTAGTGCACCATTGTATGTACACTCACAAATCTTGTACTCATGGTTTGTTAATCAAGATTTTTTTGGATATATATTACAAATCTGAACATATATGTTTTAACCCTTTTCAATAATTTCTCTATTTACACATTTGGGTGCCCAAAAATGGGTTTAAATGCTCCAACGAATAAATTTGTTCATTTACTAGTTACTGGTAGTTTCATGTTATAATTTTAAAGATCTGGTTTTGATTAAATTCATCCCGGATTTGCACTATTTGTTAATTTTATTTTTCCATCAAAAGTGATGAAACCGCTATCTTGAGAAGGTCGGTGGTTTTGTGACCGTTTCCTTGCCTAGTGGGTGGTTTTATGACTTCCTCTCTACACTCGGTGGGTTTTGGAACTTCCTCTACGCATAGGGCAACGGTAATGTTTCCTAAAAAAGAACCTTAATCTAGTGTATTTTCCAGCATGTTTTCTACTTTAGTTGATTTCTATGATAATATTAAATTTATTTAAGGTGCCTACATTCACTAGTTGATAGGTTGATGTCATTTCTTCATTTTAAACCAACTTCAAGATAATCAAGCAAATGTATACACCATCCCAATTACATTGAGGTAAATTTCATTATTTCCTACTTTAGTTTAACCTATTGCATTTCAACATCTTCATATTTTGCATACAAGGGTAGTGGGATGCCAATATATTCCAACTTTTCCATATACTAAGTCTTATTATCTAAATGAGAAGTGTCACTTTTCTTTCCACAAGAAGAATACTATCTATTCCAACAAGGAAAATCAAGTATAGCTTTCTTTCATTCTTCTATTACAAACAAAACCATTCCACTGAAGGAAATCACAAGCAAATATAATTTTATTTCCATTTTTTGAAAGAAATATATTTCCCATTTCAATACAAATTTCAAGTCTTTCTTGCAAACCATTACAATATTTCTATTAGAACTAGATAAAAATCCAATATTTTCTCAAGAATATTAGTTCATTCTTTTACAACATAGTAGTTTCTCCTTTCATCAATTTGAACAAAATAAGTTTACAAGAATGTTTCCCAAAAATACAAGATTGAATCTTTCACTTTAGAAAAAAGGAAAAATACTTGCAAGGGTGATATCTTTGACTCCAAATAAGGGTAACTCCTCCAATATTCAACTCCATAGCTTATCTTTTTCTTTAAATCACAAAACCAAAGAGGGGGTTTAGGTAACACTCACATCCCAACCTTTATTCCAATGAGGAGAAGAATTCATTCTCCTCATTGGCCCCCGAGCCCCAACAATAGTTGAATAAACGATTTTTACAACCAATAGAAACTTACAAATTTGTCTCCACATTACAATGCACATAACAACATTTCAAGAAATACATTCAACACCAAAATACAATAATACAATGCATACATTTCAACACATAGGCTTATAGATCAAGCCAAGGGAGAATAAAACAATGGGAACCATCTCCTTTTAACTCCTAAATGAGATAGGAGTTCCACCCAACATGCCTCCAAATACACAACAACTTCTCAACACATCCATTTTCCCTCCCAATGCAAATACACAAATTATAGCAATTTTACCCTTTTCTCTCCCCAAAGGTGGAACTCCCACTCATACTCCCTCCACTATGCAACACAAATTCCTTTTCCCTCCCAAAATGGTCCCATCTTCCATCTCCTACACCTTTGCTTAAGGCCAAAATCTACCCAACCCAACACAAATCACAACCATATAACCATTTTCTTTGTACACACACATAAAAAAGTAATTGAAAAACAAAGGAAAAGGCCCTACCTTGCCATCACAAGCTTCCACAATCTTCAACAATTTTTTCCTCTTCCAAAACCAAGCAAGTCTTCCCAAGGCAATCTCCAAAAAGCTCCAAGTAAAAACTCCAACAAAATTCCAAAAGAACAAGTGTGCCAAATCCAAATGAGTAACCCCCAACACATCAAATAAACATGAATAAATAGAAAAAGGAGAAGAGGAGGGTGAGGTGGCTCCATGTAGGATGCCACATCACTTCTCCTCAACTCCACATCCCCCAAGTCAAACATCAAACCCAAGGTTAATAAATAGGTGGTTGAGGATATGAAAAGCCTCTTACACACACTAATCCTTACTCCATACCTCAAAAGGACACCATTAAAAACTCATGCGATAAAAGTGTAATAAATCCACCTTTTACCATCAAAATCACATAATGGGGTCTAATTTTAACCCCTTACCCCATAGGTATAGTTGGTAGATGAATTTAAGAGGTGTGGGAAAAGATTAACTTGTCCCACAAGCCTCCAAAATTGTCTTGAAAGTCAAATTTCGAGTTTGGAGAGATGGGTTGAGTACACACCAAGTAAATTATTAAAATCTAACTTCAAATCACAAGATCAAAAGGACTATCTACCCAATAAATTCCCCCTTTGTTTTCACATCTAAAAATTAACTTAATTAACATACTTAATTACTAACAAGGGTACATTTAATCAATAATACAAAAGTAAAATACAATGCAATAATAAAATGCATACACACAAATTAATCAAAATAAAAGAGAAAGGAACACACAAATCCCATGGTCACAATTTGAGGTTATTCCCCCATGGGACCTCCTAACATCCTAACCACAAACAACAATAACATAACACAAAGTTTCCATGGTGACCATCATTGCAACCATAAGATATTTTTCTATGGTTGGTCTCCTAACCCCCTTTGTTTGTTGTGATACAATCACCTATAAAATCAAATAATACCTCCTTCGCCTCGTGGCCGCATTAAATATATCAATAATAAAATATATGTACATCCATCAAGAACATCATCATAACACGAAATCATCATCAAAGCTAAGAAATGTTATCATTTGTTTACAATTACATCAATATCGTAAGATCACACACACACACACACACACACATATAAGATAACAAAACATCATCATCATAAAAAAATTCTATCATTCCTCTAATAATCCATGTAAATCCTAATATAAATCACAATATATCAATAGTCAGAATATCTCTACCATCTACATCATGCTAATCCAAAATAACACAATAAGGTCTATGTCTATAATCCATGATAAATCAAAATCAATGTGTAATATGTGTCAAAGAGGAGTGGGAACTATATCCCCTCCCTTAGACTAGATTTCCTCCAAGAAGTCATTGAAATATGTGTTGAAAATGGACCCGTAACAAAGTAGCGTCATCCTCCGAAATAGCATTGTAGTATCATCATACCTATCCCATTGACTCATACCTAATCAATATTATGGCCTCGAAGGCCTGTGGTCTTACCCTATATGATGTGCGGGGGTTTCATAGTAACCTACTTCTGCTCATGTACCGCAATGTGGTCCAATCCAATACATGAGAAGGATTAAGTAGGTATCTCCTAAGAATAGAAACATGAAACACATTGTGGATGCGAGACAAGTATGGGTGGAAATTCTAGATGGTAGGCTAAGGAACGGATATTCTCCAAGACCTCAAAGGGACCCATGAATGTAGGAGCTATCTTAGAACCTTTTTGTAATAGATAGGGCTATTATGAGGCCCGACACAAAAACACCTTCATGCCCACCTCAAAACCGTAGGCTATCCTCCTCATATCTTCATAATTCTTCTCCCTATTATGAGCCTCCCACAATATATGTCTAATCATGATAACTTTATGCTCCATATCCTATAATAAAGTTGGTCCAAGAGGTACTCTATTCTCTATCTTATCCCAACTCAATGGTGTCATGAACTCCTTGCCATACAATGCTTGAAAAGGAGCCATAACAATAGAACTCTAAAAGTTTTTATAAGAAAACTCAAACAATTACAAATACTTCTCCCATCTCAACTGATGATCCATAACTTAAATCCAAATCGCATCCTCTAAGATATGATTCACACGATCGTGTGTCCATCTATCTTAGGAGATAGGATATACTTGAAATTGATATTCATCCCGAGAGCATGTTGTAAAATGAGAGGTGTACAATGTATCATGGTAAAAATGATCTTCTACAGTAATCCTCGCAACCTCACTATCTCATCCAAATATACTCATGCCCCATACACTAGTTTTATAGGTTGTATTCAACAGAGAAAAATGGGCCACTTTCATTAATCTATCCACCATGACCATGATGGCGTTGTGGTGGTATCTCAACGTAGGTAGCCCTACTATAAAATCCATCAAAATGGTGTTCCATTTCCATTTTGGTATAACATGTGGGTAAAGAATGCCGGATGGATGTCGATGCTCTACCTTTCCCCTTCTAAAAATTTAAACATTGAGATTAAAAAAACTACATCTCTCTGAAGCCCTTTCCAATGATACAATTGTCTCAAAGTGGCATGCATCTTCTTCACCCCTAGATGGGATGAATAGGGTGCACGATGAGCCTCTATCAAAATATCTTGTATCAAAACTCCATCTTTGGGTACCTAGATCTGACCCATGTGTCTCGAGAATCCCATATAACTCTAATGAAAATCCCTCATACTGCCCCCCAAGGGGTCTCTGAGACTTGATCTTTGCTCTAACTGAAAGGTAAAAGCTGTCATGTGGAAGTTGTTGTAAAATCTTGCTCCTCAAGTTTGTATCTACTAAAGTAGACATAACCAAATTCATCGACAAATAAAATCATGTTCAACCACATTCTCCTTCCCCTTCACATGCTCTATCTCGATATCATACTCTCATAACAGCTCCATCCAACATTGTTGACTATCGTTGAGATTGGGCTGTGTGAAGAGGTGTCATAGGCTCAAATAATCGGTCATGAGAATAAACCTTCTGCCTAAAAGGAAATTTCACCATCGTATGAAATCATGTACAACTGCTATAAGATCAAGGTCATGATATAGATCGTTAAGCTCATAATCCTCAACTTTGTGAGATTCAAAAGCTACTACACGGCCATTCTACATCATTACACCTCCTATCCTTTCCAAAGAAGCATCTGTGCATACAAAGAACTCTGTCTGAGGATCTAGCACTACTAGAATAGGTGTTGTCATAAGGAATTCCTTTAATGTCCTAAATTCCTACTCACATCTATCTGACCAAACAAACTTCTTCCCTTTCCACTGAAGGGAAGTGATGGGATGCAAAATGCAAGAGAAATCCTTAACTAAACTCCTATAATAACTTGTCAATCCCATGAAGCTATACACTTTGGTCATATTGGTTGGCACTTGCCAATCCATAATAACTCTAATCTTGGAAGGATTTACTATGATACTTTCCGCAGAAATAATGTGACCTAAATACTGAACCTTTGTCTGAAAGAATGAACACTTCTCAAGGTAACCATAAAGTTTTTGATCTCCAAGACACTCTAGAACATTTCAAAGGCCTTATGCTCCTCACATGTGCATGAGTATATAAATATGTCATTAAAAAACACGAGAACAAAACAGTCAAGAAAATTCATGAATATCCCATTCATTAAACTCATAAATACTACAGGGGAATTTGTCAAACCAAATGACACAACTGTGAACTAGTAGTGGTCATACCTCATGTAGAAAGTTGTCTTATGGATATCTACCTCTGCAATTCTAAGCTGATGATAACCAGACTTAAGATCTATCTTGGAAAAAAATTATCTCCCTTAATCTGATCAAATAAGTCATCAATGCATGGAAGGGGGTAATGATTCTTGATCATTACTTTGTTCAACTATCTTTGGTCAACACACAAACAAAAGGATCTATCCATATTCAAAAAAATCATTGGTGTACCCCAAGGAGATACACTAGGAAAGGTTAGGCCTTTCTCAAGAGGGCCCTCTAACTACATCTTGAGATCACATAGATCAGGGGTGTTCATCCTATATGGTGCACGTGAGATAGGCTCTACTCCAGGAGCCAAATAAATATGAAAGTTTATCTCACGTGGGGAGGAAACCTGGAAGTTCACTAGGGAAAAAATTAGAAAAATCATGTAAAATGGGGTGATCATCTAGTGATGGTCCATGAGTCTCATCCTCTGATCAGTCACTAAAAGTGACAGAATACGACTGACATCCACGCTACGCACACCACTTAAGATGCATGGCAGAAATAGTGTGAATAGAGATGGGTCTCCTAACTCCAACTATCACCGAATCAACTCCCAAATCATCTTCACAAGATATAACCTAATGTAACAATCAACTCTAGCTCTGTGTCCAGATAACCAATGCATGCCTAAAATAACTCCATAATAACCCAAAGGAAGGATATGAAGATCCAAGGTCATTTTGAAGGGTCCTAGGTCCACTACACACTCCTTAAATAAGGATTCTAATGAGAGCTTGGATCCTAAATCCATCTCAACATCCCAACTAAGGCCCTACCTAATTGCCACCAGCCTGCATTGCTCTACTAATGATGGTGCAATAAATGAATCAAAAGAGCCGAATACAATAATATAGATGTAGGGATACCACCAATACTACCTTTAGTAATCATTATACATTGATGTTCTTCTTGGTGGTTCTCCACCACTAAATATTTGATGGCTATGTCCCATATCACCAACGATATGATATGAAATAGATGCCTTACCCTAATTAACAAGAGTTTTTGGAAACTCTCGCTAATGGTGCCCCTGTACACTACATCCATAACAAGTTCTTGATCCCCTCTAATGATCAGAAACCCCTCTAGTTACTCTAGGGATCTTTCCTATAGACCTATAAGATCCTACCATGGAATTGTTTGAGTACTATGGATGTGCTCCGCCGACTAAGCCATGGGTGGGGCATGTGTCCTTACACTGGGTCCTCTAGGTGGGGGTCCTATACTACATCCTCTCTGTGCATCCTGTCTTTGTGGAGGTGTAACAAGTGGTGCAATTTGTTGTTGCTATGGTGGCAGATGTTGTGGCAGCCCAAAGAAGACTCGATGAATTGTGTCCCGCCACGAGGAGAAGGAATTTAGCCCCCCTCAACCTACTATCATGCATCTACTAAATAAGGCTCCTAATCTTTTTCTAGCCTATTGTGTCTTCCCCTTGGTTTTCTCTACAATATAGGCCTTCTCAATGGCTTCTACTAAAGTATGTGGATAATGAATGTGTACTACACCTCCCAAATCCAAGTTCAGCCCCTGATGAACCTGTGAATCCTAACCTACTCATCCTACATGTAGTCGACATACCAAGAAAGTCTAGAAATGAATTTCACACTCACTACTATTATGGATGCTTGTGCAGTCATGAAACTTATCTATCCTTTCCTAAAGTAACCTCCTTGATATGTATCTACTCCTAAACCACTCCTCAAAGAGCTCAAAAGTAAAATTATTTGATTCCACATGGAGATTTTGCTCCTCAGTCCTCCACCAAACACCGATCCATCTCTGGAAGATGAATCACAACACAATCCTTCTTATTGCTAGTACATGGGCACAACTTGAAGTGTCCTCTCAAGCTCACTAACCAAGCATCTGCCTAAAATCCTCTTGTATCACCAACATAATTAGATGCACTTAGATTTAGGATATCCTTGATATGATTTGTAACTAATGTCTTCCTACCTCTAGGTCTCTCACCATGGCCATCTCTCTGTCTAGGGCTCCTAGATCTCTCTCTATGTCCTTTAGCCCTATCTCCATGCCCTCTCAATGGTGAATCTAGTCTCGCTAACCCCGCATGGGAGTACTCCACTCTATGTTCCTCACTATGTAGTGGAGCATATTGAGACTCTTGTCATGGCTCCTCATCATGCCGGCTAGGTTGTCCTCCTATTGCTCCACCTCGTATAGTTGCATTGACCTCCTATAAGGTCTATAGGATATATGGCAAAGCATAGCAAAGGTGAATTCCTACTCTAAGGGTGGTATTTCTAACTCCATACAAAAACATCATTATATGGTTCACGCCTCCTACATAAACCAAGATGGGAGTTAGTTTATCATCATCTAGGTTTTCTATGTTTTAAAATATCATGCATTGTTGTGTGATCTAGTTGTAGTTTAAGTTAGGTTAACTGTTCATGTTTCAAGGGGTGCCAAGGATCCGCAAGTTGAACCCACGAATTTGATACCAAGTGTAATGCCCACATTTTTCACGCACAAAACCCAATAGTTAATTAGGAAAATTATGGAATAATTTTTTTGTTTTAAGGAAGGTTCAGAATAATATATCCAACAAATACATTTAAATATTTGTCATTTAATAAGTTCCACATCTCAACAAGGTTATCAAAACTCAATTAATAATTAAATATTATAATCCCTTCCAAACAATTTTTGTTTTAAATGTGTAAGCTAGAAAAATGCACTACTAACAAGGAAGTAAAATACTAATAATAATAATACATCCTTCACATTCTATAGAAAACCTCGTAATTGTCTATGAAACATGGATTACGCCCTAATTGTATGATATGTAGGTGCATTTGTCAAAACAGAGCAAGGCCTTCCAAAGAACAATGATCCACTTACTTTCCACCAAATGGGTAAAAGGATTATGTATTTGGGGTGCTTCAAGATGAGGCTATTTGGGCATTAGGATGAGGTGGAAAGATGTTCTTGGCTCAAAGGATGCAAGAAATTAGACAGACACTCAAGATTATTCTTCATGTCTTAGAGGGGAGGGGTAAGGTTGTATTTATAGCCTAGGGAAGTGATTAACTTAGAGTAATTTAAGTAATCATGGTTTGAAAATGTGGGCAAGATTAGGTGAGTGCGGACCAAAAAGAATGGATGAGGATTCAATTTTAGATTTTTATTTCATAAGTGGAGGATTTTAGGTGAGTGTGACCAGTAAAGAGTGGGAGAGGATTTGATTTTGAATTTTGAATTCAATAGTAGAAAAACATGGAAAATAATGACATGTGGTAAGGATAAGGTTATTTTTAGATTTGAAATGGATAATTAATTGAATTATATTTGATTAATTCAAGTGTAGTTTTATGGGAAATGAGGTAGGGGAATTAATCGATTTAGGAGATATGTGAAATTAGGGTGTCTACATTTTCCCCTCTTTGGAAGGGTACTATAAAAATAGTGTCCTTTCAAATAAAGTAGAAGAGATGGGGGAAGAATTCAATCTAATTTTCTTAAGAAAAAAGTAGAGCAATTTTTTTAAGAGAATAGAATGTGGTGAGTGATGGATCACATGGTATCTTCTACGACAAAAATGTTATGAGAATATGTGATTATGGAAAGATGTGATGATGCCCCTCGAGAGGGTTGATGAGAATGAAATATATGACAGGGCTCTCAAAAAGAGGAGAGATGAAATTTACAGAGAGGAGGATGATAATGGGTTAGAAGAGATTAGATTGACTGCATGATGTAATCGGAGAAAGGATTCAATCGACCTTGAATTCTAGGTGTTAGGGTGTGTGAGATGATGTAATATGAAAGAGAAAAGGGAATGGACATGATTGGTGGTTGATTATGAGAAGAATAAGAAAGGTGAAGGGTTATGGAGATAGAGGAGGAAAAAAAGGAATGAAATAGGCACAAGAGAATAAGAGAGAGGGATGATAGGGGAAGAAGGTAATGATGAAGGAAAAACAAGAAGAAGACAAGAAAATGAAAGACCAGAGGGTGAAAGTATGAAATAAAGAGATGTGCCAAATGAAGGAATCAACAAAGATAATAAAGAGGGATGTATGGAAGTGAAAGAAATGATAGAGATGAGAAAAGAAAGAAATGGGGAAAGATAAATACGAAGGAGAAGAAGAGGTGGGAGTAGGGGGTAAAATCGATGAAAAAATGAAAGAGGATGAAATAAGAAGTAGAACGGAGAAAAAAAAAAACTATGGGGGTGAGGAAAGTGTGAAAAATAGTAAAGAAAAGAATATAAACAGGTACAAAAATGAACGAAAAGGTAGGGGTGGTATAGAAAAGGAGGTGGAAAGAACAAACATGAAAATTATGGGAGAGGAAAGAAGGACAAAGAGAATACAAGGAGAAGATTGAAGGAACCGGGTCTTCACATGGAAGACCAAGGAAAAGAATATGGAGCTGATTGTATGGAGATGCATGTGGAGGGTGGGATGATTAAAAAGAAAGGACAACCCTAAAGAGCCAAGTTATCGATGGGGAAGAAAGGATGAAACATGATGTAAAAAGGGGAAGTAGATAATATAGAGGAAGTGAAATAAGACGAGGGTGGGAGAGCGAAGAGGATAACAGATAAAATGATGTAGAAGGAAGGGAATACAAAATTGGGATAATGAGTTTAGAGTGAAAAATATGAGGAATGTAAAGAGAAGAAAGAGGGGAGGAATGACATAGAATGGAGAAGATGCGAGATTCATGAAATAAGGATTTTTAGATTATTAGAAAATAGATAAAGGATGTATGATGAAGCTAGTAAATATATTGAAGAGGATGAAGGAAAGATGGATAGGTGGGAATGAAGTGACAAGAAACGGTGGGAGTGGGGGAAAATAATAATAGAGAAAAGAGAATGGGTGATAAAAGAGGCAATGAAAGTGAGGGGATGTTAGGGAAAGTCTACTAGCAATAGGTGGTGGGGAAGGATGAGGATGAAGAAAGGGAGAAAGGTAATGAAGAAAGGGTAATGCCAACAAAGGGATGTTAGGAAAATCCCACTAACAATGAGTGATGGGCCTAGAGGAAGGAATGAATGAAGGGAAAATGCAGAAGGTCCAAGGGAGTGAATGAGGTCATGTGAAATGAGGATTGATGATTTTTAGGTAAGTCCACTAACAATTATTAGCATGGGAATAAAATACTATGATGAAAGAATGTTAGAGGAATGTTAACAACAATGGCGAATAAGTGTGTGGGTAGAGATGTGGGAGAATTCAAGAAGATGAAGTGGAAAGAGTAAATAAAATGTGAGGGATGAGTTGGGACTAGGATAAAGTGAGGAGAGGATGTAGAAGATGAGGATGAATGAAGTGAGGATGAAAAAATCGAGACATGAAAATAATGGGAAGAAATAGTATGAAGGATGATGGATCAAGAAGAGTAAAATAATGTGTTTACAAAGCAAACGATATTAGACGTATGTTGTGAGATGATAGTTGGAGAAAGGACAATGGTAGGAGGAAAATGTGGTTGGTAGGAGAGACCAGGTGGAAGAAGAGATCAAAAAGTGAACAAAGAATGTGGTGAGAGAAAATTTCATAATGACGAGTTTAGTGTATGGAGGACCCGACGTAAGAATTTAATGTGATGGAAGTGGTTAAGTAAGATTTCCAAGTGAGCGACACTAGAGATGACAAGTGGGAAAGCGAGAAGTAGTGTTTACAAAAATGGAAGAGGAGGTGAGAGGATGTTATAATGGGGAATGCCGAGAAAAAGTGAAGAGTGAGGATGTGTAGTTATGGGAAAAGGAAAGAATGAGATCGCCATGCCATGTAAGTGGTTAAGTAAGATTTCCAAACAAAGGATGGTGATAACAATGGTAAGAATATTTGATGCTAGGGAATGAAGAGAAAATATGGATGGTGAGAATGTAGAGTGATGAGTGAGTGTAAGATGACATGTCATGCTTAAGAGAGACTCTTAAGTAAGATTGTTATGCCACTAGAGTGGTTTTGGAAGATCACTAAACCGACAGGAGGATATACAAGGAGAAATATAAAATTGTATTGCATATAAGGGTGGAATGGTTGGTTGAATAAGATGATCGTGACGCAAGGTGGGAGAAATAATATGGGAGAAATATGATGGGATGGGGGAAGGCCATAGGGAAGATCAATTCTTAAACAATATTGCCATGTGACCGGAATGGTTAAATAAGATTGCCAAGCTGAAGAAGAAGAAGAATGGTGATAGAGTTTGTGGGAATAGGGTATGAAAAAATGGACTGAAGGGGAACCCTCAATGAAGTTTACATACTACAAGAGTGTGTAAGTAGGATGAGCATGAAGAAGACAGATTTGGGGAAGGATGAGAAAAGAGTGAGTGATCTATGCCTGAGTGGAATAGGAGATGAGAGGAGGTGATAAAAAAAAGGAAACAAAGGAGTGTAACATGAATGGATGAAGGAATATATGTAGTGGATGGTGGAGATTGTGAGGGGAATCCTTAACTAGGATGACCACGTGGTCAAAGTAATGATGCGAGAATGAGAAGTATAAGAGATAGAATGGGAAGATGTGTGTGGTGGTGATTGTTGTTTGATGAGAGGGGAGGTGGTGGAGAAGCTTCTACTATGGGAATATATTAGGAGAGGGTAAACCTCCACCGAGACTCCCATATAGAAGGGGTTATTAAGTAATATTTTCAAGAGGGAAGTAAAAGAGTGAAAGGAAAGAAGACAAATGAGTGAGAGGGGATAGGAATGGTGAGAATGTAATATGGGGATAAGTTGTGGAGGAGTAGAAATGATGAGCAAGGATGAATGGATCAAATACATAGTGATCATGGTGGGGGATGAGGAGCTGCTAGATAGTGAATGCTACTTGATAAAGATCTTCAAGTAGGATTCAAAACCGTAACGGTGATCAAGTAGGATTCCCAAAGTAGGGAATGTATTAGCATGGGTGAATGGAGGGGGTAAAAGTAAGATATTGATCATGCAAGAAGATACCCACGTTACAAAAATCATCTTAATTTCAATATAGAACATAATAAGATGCATCGTGATATAAAATATCGAATGACTAGACTGTAATATGCGTGATAGCATAGAAAGGGGCTAGAAAAAATGGTTGATGCCCAAAGATGATATACAAGTAGAAGAGAGCATAGATAGAGGACATCAAGAAAGTATGATGCCCCAAAGACAATATGCAATCGATAACATAAGTATATTAGAGAGAACATGGGATATATAAAATGAAGATACCCCTATAATATATCAAGATACAAGAAAGTAAAGAACCTCTAATTAATTGTTGGTGTTCGTAATTGTCTTGCCCCATTTGTGCCCTTGAAGATTTATTGATTCACGACCTCTTTCATTTTATCATTTCCCATTTTGTGTTTAACCAGCTTTTTATTGCCATGTAATCTACTCCGGGTTGAAGATCATTGTGTGGGTTCGTATTTGTCTAATGTTTCCTTTCTTCCTCCTGGAAAAGCTATGTATTTTTAGTCTCCCATGCTTTGTTTCCATCAAAACTTGCATTTTCCCATTTCGTCCATTTTACATAGTCAAGATCTTCTATCCCTACCATTTTTTCCCTAAATACTCAAGGAGAAATGAGTTGATGTGTCTCCAAGGATCGGGTTTGATCCTTGCAACAAATTAAATTCTATCCTTGAAGAAAACCTCATTTTCTAGCTCGAATGGACATTTCTCTATGTTTTACGGTTTTATGGGCATTTCTCCCAATCAAATTTACATCATTCAGTTGACAAGGAAACGTGGCACCTCTTGGTTGGATGCGGGTTAGCTTAATACTTCAGAAATTCTATAAAAATCCTCAACTTTAAAATGTGTCCACGTGGAGGAACGGTGCTCGTTTGAGAATCAAATTTTTGGTTTGGCTTTGAAGTAGTGCCGGGAGGACACATGGAGGGCTAGCAGGAAAGAGACACTGGAGACTTCCGTTGGGTTTCCCATACTTACACAAATTTCAAAAGGTTTCGGGAAGTCCAGGAAACATGGAGGAATGGTGCTCATTTGAAGATCTACTTTTGGGCTTTGCCTTGGAGTAGTGCCGGGAGGACACATGGAGGATTCTGTTGCTTGGCCCAGACTTAGACAAATTTTATGCAAATGGATACAATTTGGTGGAATAGGGACACGTGGCTAGCCTGCACTCGTTTAGGGTCTTCAACTTGGGTGCCATCTAAGAGAAGTGCCATGCGGACATGTGGGGCACTCCGCTCACTTTGCATTTTACTTAGAATTTTCAATAGCCAAAAGGAGACTACCTCGGAGCTTGACAAGTGGTGCCTTCCACTAAGCTTCAAGCCTTCAAACAAATTTTACCAGAGCAGACATGTGGCAAGCCCGTGCTCATTCAAGGTATCAAATTTTGGGACCGCCTCAAGGTGTGCCATGGTGACACGTGGCAATTTGAAAATTCATAAGGGGTAGGGAAGCGGACCATTGGAGGTGACTTAAACTTTTCACCTCTTTGCTTCATAAAGGTTAAAACATCAAAATGGCCCACAAGCCCAATGGGAAATAGTCAATGTTTTTCCTGGTCAACGGTGGAGGTGCGGACCCGCGGAGGAAAATTGGAAAAATTTCCTTTTGAGAAAAAAGAGTTAAAAGTAAAAGGGGAAGCGTAGTTCCACTGGGACCCACATTGGGACACGTGTCAAAATTATTTCTCAAGGGCGGAGCTATGGGGAAAACTTGGAAAATTTTCCTTTTTCCAAAAGAGAGTCAAATGAGAATTTCTCTACGTTTCCTTTAGGACCCACCTTAGGACACATGTTGGGCCCATTTTCAGAAGTGGAGGTGCGGGGCAAAATGGGAAATTTTTCCATTTTTTCAAAAGGGTTAGAAAAGGTCAAAGGAATCCCCTGAGCCTATTTTTGCATCTTCCACATGGATGGCCCACATTCAAAATCAAAGATCAACGGTGTTGAGCATCTAAATCTGATTTTCCCCCATTTTTCTTGTAAAACTCCTAGGAGTGTGATTCTTCATGATTTATTGCTATTTTCTACACACCAAACAAAGGAGTGAGTTAATTTTGATATCTAGAGTTTTGTGGGGGAGATATGGAGATGACTTTTGCCATTAAAATGGTCTAACTCTCAAGCCCAATCTAGTTTTCTATTTTTCTTCTCCTAAGAAGGAAAGGGGTTAGATTTTACTGATATGGAGAGGTAGTGGTTGATGAATTGATGGAGGCATGTTTTGCCCAAGAAATGAGTTGAATGCGGGAAGAAATCGAAGAGATTTGCCCTCGAGCACCTGGAGAATTTTATAGATCTGATTTTGTGAATCATGAAAGAATCATGGAAAACACTAGTGCATTTAAAGTTTTTGTCTTTTGGGAGGAAGGGGCTCTATTGGAAATGCTATAAAGGGCATGAATTCATCATGCAAATGGTTGGGAGTTTTTGGAAAAGATCAGGACTGATTTTCTCCAGCAGAAAAGCTTGACAGAGCCCATCCATTTTGAGAAGCTATCTAGAGAAGCCTATATATCTCTCTTTTTGTCAAATTTGATCATGTCAAGGTGGTTGCAAGTGTACAGCCATTGACAAGCTTTGAGATTGTTCTAGAAACTTTCCCTTGCTAATAAATTTGATCAAACTTTGAGTTATTCAAGTGTCAATCTTGAGTAAAGTGTATTTATTTCATTTTTGAATGCATACGGGTAGTTTTTCTTGTTTCTATTGCAATCTTGTACCAAAATATAGTCCAATCACATAGGTATTAGTCCTTGTGATAGTTTAGTGGCATCTGTAATTTCATTTCTTAGAAGAGCCTTCATCTGGGAATGGGATAAACGGTTTAAAATCACTTTTCTTTCATTTTGTTGATAGAGATTATCTGTAAGCCTCTAGGTGTACCTCGGTGCATGACTTGGTTTAAATCTTGGTGCTTTATTAGGTCCTTTAACTCAAGCCTTCATGATAGAATCCCACAGGTTGTGTGAAAGAGTGCTGATCTAGGCCTCCATTGAAGCACATATTCTAGTTGAGGAAACAATTTAACTTTTTATGGCATTTTGTTGATTGAATCTTTCCATTTCGCATAAGCTCTCAAGGATCTGGTGATTCAAGTCCATCCTGTCTCCCCTCCCACCAAAATTCATTTAACAACAACCAATCCTACCCATACTACCCCTATTTTTGCTCTGTATACCCACACTAGACCAAAATCCTTTTACTAAAGTATGCAGAACAGATCAGGTTTCCAAATGTCTTTAGTAACCTTTTCCTTGTTGTGAAAGTATCTCCATAATCTGGAAGTGACAACTCGTGAGATTCAGATCTGGTGTGTTGATCATATTTTCCCCAAGGTCTTCTCTACAAAATTTATGCAAAAGAAGTTACCTGTATCTCATTTCTGATAATAGAGGTTATAAAATAGGTTCTCTTACCTTGGTTGAAAGGCACAACCTAAAATAGTTAGGATAAGATATTAATATCCTTCTAAGGTGCTACCCATCTCTCCAAAAATCCAAGTAACAAAGGGATAATCGACGTCCTCCCAGCCTACAAAGCGACATATATTTTAGATCTAGCTACCTCTAAGGTCCATGTTGAATCAAGTTTCTGCTTGACTTAAAAAGGAGAAAAAATTTTGGTACCAACATTAATAATGCAACACAACAACCAATAAACATGTTGCTAATGTGTTCCATAGTGAGGATTGATCGATGTTTCCCGAAAAGGGGTACAAGGACATAAAAAGATTGGGTTATTGTCATTAAACAAGGAAATAATGAGAGTTGGAATTTCCCAAGTGAGGATTTATGCGAGGAGAAGTGGTTTGAGTTTGATACTCATAAGGTGATTGGATCATTCGTTGGGGATTATAGCTCAAGGGATGAATTGTGTTGATTATTTAGAGCTTTTGTGATTTTGTGGAGTTTATAATTTTGTTGGATTTTTTTTTAAATTTGCTGATGTTTTTTTTTGTGGATGTTTCGGAAGTTTCAAAAGTTTTCAAATGTTGTTAGATTTTGGATATTTTCTAACATTTTTGGATTTTTTTGATTTTTATACTTTTTTTTGGAGTTTTGAGATTTTCCAATGGTTTTGGGTTTTTGTAATTTTTCTAATGTTTTTAGATTTTTGGATTTTTACACTGTTATTGGTAATTTATGGACCAAAGTGCAGACTTATTTTGAGAGGTGATAAACTAGGATATTTTCCATATGTACCATGTTCCATGTGGTAACTCGTGCTCTAGGTAACAAAAATCTCATGCCATTGGTAGGATATGTTGGTGATTCCACACAACTAGTAAGATGCGAGGGCTCCTCACCAAGAAACAGAGGGACGCATGAGTTAGATAATGAATATAGAGAAAAATACGAACAACCATCCCTTTGGGAAATTATGGCTCAATTATTCTTAACATCACATCGAACCAGCTTTTAAAATGGATTTCACTCTATGAGTCACATGCTAGACTTAGACAGTTACGTGGCCTGCTGATTGGTAAGATATGAGGTGAAGGGATAGTTCTCTCTTCACTTAGGCATCTAAATTACTTCTTTGGGGATTCTATAATTGTAAGCACTTTTAGATTTATAATATTTTGTATTCTTGAAATGACTCCCTATGCCTTGCCTCATGCTACCAGTAAGAAGTAAGGGCTCATCACTAAAGGAAAAACATAGGCAAGTAAATTCCTTTATTTATTTATTTTTTTAATTTTTGATTTTTTTGCAATATTTTTATGGTTTTATGAGAATGACCCTCTACACTTTTCCCCATGGCACCTGTAAGAGGAAAGGGTTTATCATCTAAGACAAGACGTAGATGAGTAAGGGCACGTTTCTCCATTCGTAGTCTCACACTACCGGAAGAAGTGTGGTCTCCACACCAAATAATATGAAGGAAGAAATATGTGACAATGAATTATTCATAATTTATTGAATTGATGGAATTTTACAGTAGTGCTTTGTATTTGGGAAGGAATTTTGTTCTGCAATCTCAGCCCCACATGACTAGTAGGACGTAAGGGTTCAACAATGAATACCTTGAGATGGATGATCAAATGAACCGGGTACGAAATTGTGAGCTTTGTTATGAAAGAGAGAATGTCTTTAAAGGGAATATATTGCCATCGAAGCTTTTATGTATGATCATAGGTGAAAGAGACTTAAAATGGGAGACATCATTAGAAGTATGATACTCACAAGATTTAATAAGATCTATGTTAAGACTGTCTCATGATGATAAATATGAATATATGATTGCGATAATGAGAATATCTTCCAATGGAAATGAATAACTTTAAATTATTTGTAGATAAGTAAGATAGAAGAAACAATGTACATGTCGTTGTTTCCCGAATAGTGAATGCCTCAAGGATAAATTTTCTTTAAATGAACTCGCATTCATTGGTTCATCAAGTTCTTGACCATCTTCAATAGCCAACTTATATGCTCCAGTAACCAAATTTGGTTGTAATGAAATAGGTTCCCAACCAATTAGGCTCAAATTTTCCTTGTTTTTCTTGCTCTTTAGTGGTATTCTATTGATTTATTTTAAATCAAGGTCGTAAATTTCAAATTCTCTAGGTCTTGCCTTTTTATGATAACTACTGCATGTTGCGATCGGCTTTGGTAGACTTGAAGATTATTAATGGCATTAATTTGTTTTTTGTCGAGAAGCTCAAGCTCTTAAAGAGGTGATTATCGGTATTCATCCTCATTAATTACATCTTTAAGGGAGATTCTCAAGGATGGGATTTATATCTCTATAGATAAAATGGATTCACAACCATAAACGAGGGAAAATAGGATGGCTCCAAAGAGGCGTGAGGTTAGATGAATGGTAAGCCCAAAGAGTGGGGTAAATTTTTTTATGCCACCGTGCATCCATAGGTGTTGAAATTTTTTCCATGATGGATTTTAAAGTCTTGTTGCTTCTTCTTGACCATTACCCCGAGGGTAGTATGGAGTGGACTATTATCCAAAATTCACCCCTCAAGGTAATTTTGATAACATACATCAAATTCTTCAGTCCCGAGCAAGTAGATTGATTCAAGGCCCAAAATCGTGTTTTTGGGGCCCTCGGCTTCTCTCTAACTCTCTCATCCAAGAAGAAATCCCAACGAGTTAGAAAAATAGAAAAAATGCAAAAAATAAGGTTGCAGGACTATTTTAAAGCATTTCAGGTTTGAAGGGTGTGGATCGTACCAGTGCGGGTCGTACCGAGGTTCGTCGTACCAAGTTTGGGGCCGAAATACAAAGAAAATCGGCTAAGTCGGACATTTTGTCCTAGGCAGTTCCGCGGGACAGTTGGGACGTCAGGATGCAAAGTACGTGAAAATCCGAAGCGTCCGAAGGCAATAAAAATCATCAAGTCTTTTTTTTGCACAGTTTGGAACATCCGGGACAAAAGTATGCGTGGGACGCGAATCGGATGATTTTCCGAAAGACGGTCCATTTCGGGTAGTTTAGAGAATTCATCCGGACAATGGGAAAAAGTATGCACGGGACATGAAAAGGCCACAAGGAGAGACAAGGAAGCCCAAATCGGCCGATGCGCGAGATTTTTGTCTGGGACAGCCGGGCAAAACTACGCCAAGGACGCGAAAAGCCGAAACGGCCGAAGACAAAGAAGAAAAGTCAACATTTGACCTGTGAACTTCAAATGGCCATAACTTTTGACTCCGAGCTCGATTTTCACAAAATTGGACTTTCTAGAATGACCATAACAATTGCCGTAATGCTATCAAATGATGGAATCATGGCAAAATCTCAAGCCATAACTTTTGCGTTTCTCAACGAAATCACATAAATGGTTGGAATCATATTTTATAAATTAGATTGATTGATATTTTTCAGAAAGCGTGGCTGGGTTCATAACAATGTTTTATTTGATGGTTGGGAGTGCAATTAAGAGGCATGGTCATCATTATTTCTCTCGTTGCAAGATCGGGACAAGATGGGGATCCTTTTGCAAGTAATATACAATCATTTTACTCTATTTAATGCCTCTTACAAGTGGTGGAAGGACAGATTTCATGATTTTCATTTTTCCCTCTCTCTCTCTTCTCATTTTTTCTATAAATTGGAGTGTTGGGCTCATTGTAAAGTGGAGTTTCGAGATAGAAAAGCTCTGTCAAAATTGCTTTGTGAAGCCAATGTGTTGTAGGCCCTTGTAGTGGACTCCTTGCATGGCGATCCAAGCCCTTATCTTGTAATAGATTGAACTATGCATATCATGAAGCAATAAAATATAAGTTTGTGGATGTATCTTCCCCTGTTGTATTTTCTTGCATTCTTCTTTCCTCTTTAATATTTATTATAAGAATACTGTGTCTATTATTATGTTCATGCAGGGATCCACTATCATTGTGTATGTTTGAAATGTTGTTGTAAAATGCATTTTTGCTAGATCGTGGGGAACTGTCATCACTCCCTCTAGTGTGCATTTCGCTTCTTTATCTCACACATTGGAAGGATACTCTCACACACCCTCCTTTTCTGGTGTATCACCAATTTAGTGTAGGCTTTCATTTTATGCACTTTCTCTCCTTGGTTCCTTGGAAAACTAGATTAGAATAGTTAGCTTACCTTGCATTAGAGTAGATTGTGGCAGGTAGTTTAGGAGCAAGGACCAGCTTTCTCTGGAGGTCTATCTCAAGTAGCAAGTCCCACAACTTGGAGATAGTACCCATGTTATCCAATCACACTTTGTGAGTTCAAGTATATGCCAAATCTGTCATTTCAAATTCTTTCTTCATTATTGTCTTAAACAAGTCAATTGACAAATCTCCTATGAATATTAGATCATCAACATATAGGCATACAATTAGAATTTGTTCTTGATCATTCATTTTGATGTATAGTGTTGGTTCACTATCACTTTTTCTAAATCCATTTTTCAAAAAATATGAATCAATCCTGCTATACCATGCTCTTGGAGCTTGTTTCAGACCATACAAGGCTTTTTTCAATCTACAGACCTTGTGTTCTTGACCTACAATTTCATATCCAGGTGGTTGTAGAACATAAACTTCTTCTTCTAGTATGCCATTCAAAAATGCAGACTTGACATCCATTTGATAGAATTTCCAATTATTTTGAGTTGCTAATGCTAAAACAGTTCTGACAGTGTCTAGTCGAGCTACTGGAGAAAAAGTCTCATTATAATCAATTCTGGGTTGTTGTGAGAAACCCTTTGCAACTAACCTAGCTTTATATTTTTCAACATTTCCATCTGCATTGAATTTTTTCTTGTAGACCCATTTCACGCCAATTACACTCTTTCCTTCTGGAAGGCTCACAAGATCCCATGTATGATTCTTTTCAATAGAATCAATTTCTTCATCCATATCTTTTACCCATTTTTCATTTTCAAATGCATCTTCAAAATATATAGGATCATCATGAGAAAATAATGCAAAATTAGAATATAAATCAACATTCTCATCACGTTGATTTTGTTCATAAATCTCCCTTAAGCTTCTTGTCTTTCCTGAGGTGTCCTTGAAGTGAGACCTTTGTGTTGCCAATGTTGGATCTGATATGTCACTGCTGTGAGACTTTGAATTTGAAGAATTGCCTTCATGCTCTAATGTTTCATGAGGATGTAAATTTGTTGGAGGGGATGACGATCCACTTGAGATACCTCTTGTGATGATTCTTGAAATTAGAGTGCTGTTTGAAGAAGACATCACTGCATTGATCCCTTGAGGTGCTAGATGAACATTTTGTGTGATCTTTTCATCAAACTCATTCTCATGATGAGGTATTCCTATAGTGATATTTGTTAACTTATCAATACTTCCATCCCATGTTTGTTCTTCAATGAACTCAACATCTCTACTAATAATAGAATTCTTTGTGATGGGGTTATACAATTTATAGGCTTTTGATTGCTCATTATAACCTACAAAAATACATCTTTCTCCTTTATCATCTAATTTATTTCTCCTCTCATTTGGAATATGAGCATAAGCTACACATCAAAAACTCTTAAATGTGATACACTGTGTTTCTTTCCACTCCATGCTTCTTGAGGAACTTTATCCTTCACAATTTTTGTTGGACATCGGTTCAAGATGTAAACCGCACAAGCTACTGCTTCAGCCCAATACTCATTTGGTAAATTTTTGGCTTTCAACATACTTCTTTCCATTTCCATAATTTTTCTATTCTTTCTTTCTGCTACACCATTCTATTGAGGTGTATACCTTGTTGTAAATTGCTTCTTAATCCCATGAAATTTACAAAAATTTAAAAACTCATTTGAAACATACTCTCCTCCTCTATCTGATCTTAACACCTTTATAGAGTAACCACTCTGCTTTTCAACCATGGCCTTAAACTCTTTGAACACACTAAAGGCTTCTGACTTATGTTTCAAGAAATAAACCCAAGTTTTTCTACTCAAATCATCTATAAAATTCAGAAAATACATGCTCCCTCCAATTGATGGTGTTTGCATAGGTCCACATAGATTTGAATGGACAATCTCAAGAAGAGATCTAGCTCTATATGACTTTCCAACAGGAAATTTTTCCATGTGTTGCTTCCATCAAAGGCAAACCCTTCACCATATGCTTCTTTTGTAATAAATCTAAACCACCAAAACTTAAGAGTCCAAATCTCAAATGCCACAACCAAGTCATTTCTTTTAAAGAAACTTTAAATGCTATTGAAGAAAGCTCTTTAGATGACAAATCATGTTGAATTCTTAGTGGAAAATTTTGTTTCTTGTCATCTCGACCTTTGCAATCAATTTTTACTTGGATTTCTATCTATAATAACATGTGCATCATCTTCAAAAGAGACTTTATATCCCTTCTGCACTAGTTGACCAATACTCATTAGATTATGTTTCAAACCAAGAACATAATACACATCTGGATTGTGTTTATTCTCACCTTTCTTTGTTTCAATATTTATGGTTCCTTTTCCCATTACTGCAACTTTATTATCATTTCCTAACTTAACTTCAGATGTAACCGACTCATCTATGTTTGCAAACATTTCCTTACATCCAGTCATGTGATTACTACATCCACTATCTAGAAACCAAATATCCTTTGTACTTTCTTGAGCAACATTACATGTAATGAACATTGAACCATTGTTATAACTTTCAAATTGATTTTCTTCAAAAAAATATGCATTTTGTTTACTCATATCAAATTGTTTCTTCCTACATTCATTGGCATAGTGTCCATACCTTTTACAGTAATTGCATTGAACATGTGACTTGTCATACCTTTGACCATAAGTATGATTTTAGTTGTTTCCTTGGCCTCTAGCACTTGCAGTGTAGAAATTTGAATTTGTTCTTCCTCCTTCATAAGATGTGTTTGCTCTTCCAGATCCTCTTTGGAAATCTCTTCCTCTGCCTCTATGAAGCTTGATCTTCCTTGTACTCTATTACCACCAATTGAAACTTGCGATTTGAAGGCTTGCTCAAGAGATGAGCTACTTGATCTATTCAATCTTTTCTCATGGGATATTAAAGATCCCATTAATTCATCTACAGACATTTGGGTTAAATTATTTGATTCTTCTATTGCAACAACAATCACATCAAACTTGCTAGGAAGACTTCTAAGTATTTTCTCTACAATCCTTTGATTCTCTAAAGTCTCACCATGAGACCTAATTTGATTTACTACACTCATCACGTGGGTAAAAATAAATCTACTGAATCTAAGTCTTTCATGCAAATATTCTCAAAATCTCTTCTAAGATTTTGTAATTTTGCAACTTTTACTTTACTAGTACCTTTATAATTTGTTTGAAGACTTTCCCACGCTTGATTTGATCTAGTTGCTGCTGCAACACACAGAAATATGGACTCATCCATTGCTTGTTGAATTTGAAACAAGGCTTTTGCATCCTTCTGCTTGTTCTCCTTCAATAAATCCTTATCTGCTTGTGCTAGTGCTTGAAATGCTTGAAAATCTGCAGGTTCTGGAAACCCATTCTCAACTAGCTCCCACACATCAAGTGAACAAAATAAGTTCCTCATTTTTATGCTCCAATAATCGTAGTTCTTCCCATTGAATATGGAGATGTGGGCTTGAGTGAGGTTGCTGCTCATACCCGCCATTTTGAACTAGACTAATAGAGTGAAATAAAAACTTATAACTTAAGCTCAACCTAGCTCTGATACCAATTTGAAGGAATTATATCTAACTCCTAACCTAGAGGGTGTGTGCTGCAAATAGAAACAATATTATGAACACACACAAACTCACAAGAGAAATATAAAAACAAGGCTTTGTATTAAAAATACTCCAGAGCACTTCGGTGCCTTCTCTTGCTTTTCTTGCTTTTTGAATTACAAAATGAAACCTCTTATTTATAGAAGTTTTCCAACCTTCTACCTTAGAAAATATCTCATAATATCTCATAATATCTTATATTAGATATTATTGATCTTTTGGATATTTTATAGATATTCCCAGATATTTCTAGATATATATAATATCTCTTGATATTTTCTAGATATTATATACAATATCTTTTGATATTTTGGAGGAGTTAATATTCACAATAAATGTGAATATCTTTTACATAAAGTTGAATTCCATAAAGTTAAACTTTATCTAGAACAAGATTAGATATTTCCAACATTAATTTCGGCCTGGTCCTGTCTACCGCTTCTTGATCGTTGTTAGTGAATTTCCGGCATTATTGTTCCACCGATGCATACATGGCTATTAAATATCCAGCCAGCCCTATCCAAATGTCACATATCATCATATTGTTCCATTCATTGCTACGATCGCTATAGTATAACTTGATTTTAGTTGTGGAGAAAGACATGACAAACATAAAGTAAGAAATAACACAATAGCTAACTTACATTTTGTGAGTCCTTAAGCAAGGACATGAGAAATTTGACACTCAACCTGGAATATTTGTTTCAATTGAAATTTTATTGTGGATTTTGTTTTGTTCAACGTAACACTTAAACATGAGTGTTTTTTACCACATAAAATAAGAAAATCAAATAGGGTGTCACTTGCAAGATGCATCAGTCATCCTAGTTGAACTTCAAACACAGTGTACTGATCAAATCATGTAGCAATATGGTTTAGAAAATTATATCTTGGGAAGCCTAGCTACCATCAAGAAAAGCACACATCAATAGTTAGTAACTAAGTATTGTTTCCACCAACCCGATAGTATGTGTTTGGCTTAGGCTTTGAATATTCCATCTTTTGCAATGCATTCCAACCCAATACATCACTAAGAGTACTTCTAAGTTTCTCATGGCTTAAAATGAGTGATGCATGAAATAATCAAAGTTACTACATAAATAGTGAAATGTTCCATGATCATAATTAAACTCATAAAGTAATAAATAAAGAAGTTCAACAAGTTAGAAAAATATTACAATAGTATTTAATATGTAGGATTTTCTTTTGGTTAATAATAATATCGCTTAAATTGAACTACAAAGATTGGACACAATCAAGTGCTCACATGGGGCTATTTTATTCTTTGTTAGTTCCTTTATTTGGAACAAAATGTGGATGTTGAGTGTTAACCAATGAAATCATAATTCACCAGAGGTGAAAAGAAGTATGCTAGAATCCACTAAGTTGAAATCACTTTTGCATCAAACTTTAATTTCCATAGGAGGAAATCAATGAGCTGATGCATGCTATAAACTGAGTTACTATATAAATAGTTAAATGCTTTGTGATCATAAATAAAGTAACAAGTAAAGAAGGTTAACAACATAGAGAACTATAACAATATTAGTTAACTAGCAGGTTTAGTTTTAAGTTCTTGGTAATAATAATCTGCCTAAATTGAACTGGAAAGATTGGATGAAATCGGGACTCTCATAGAAGCTGTTTGATCCTTGTTACCTAATTTGGCTCAAAATTTGGATTTTAAACTTAAAATTCCAAAGTACAAAATCCCAAAAAACACCTAAATCCCAATTTCAAAATGAGATATGGGCCAAAGCCCAAAATTATTCTTAATGCATGTCACAGCTCGTAAGTTCACTTAGGAAGGACTAGAAGTTCTTTTGGTTAGAATATTATAGAATGAATTACAGAGAGGTATTGAAGAAAAACCCGGGGATCTTACAAGCAAAATTGTTTGGAATGCATCATGAATAGTCAAAAACTATTTACATAGGTCTTAGAAAATGGAAAAATAATGTAAGAGGAAGAATATTTATGAATTTTATTCATCTATCATACAAAGGACACTACTACTAACTAGCCACTCATGCTTGGCGTCAGGAGTGTTTGGCTTGCTGACTTTGCCTTGAGCAGAACTCAATGAAGGGGTGTCAAGCTGCAGGCACAATTTGATATATGGCCCTCTTTTTGATAAAGAGGGCATTGCTTGTGGTCAAGTACACTCTTCATAGGAGTCTAAACCTTCCTTAATGATCTTAAAGGCTTCATTATGACTTATATAGTTGTTCTAATAATTGCATGGGCATTCATTAACGGGGTGTTTTGTTTTTAGGCTGTAAGAATCTCGTCTTTCTCCTTGGTCTTTGAATTTGAAGTGGCTTTCTAACTGTTCAATAATTTGAAGGTGTATGAAATTTCATTTTAGAGTTTCATAACTTGTTCTTTGATTTTTCAGCAGGAAAGGTTCAAGTGTATGTGTCATTCAGTTGCAGATGTTTAGATTGCATGGGAAAAGTAAATATTAATTTCTCTCGACTCCATTACATTTTATAATATTCAATTTATGGATTTGATTTCAAGTTTTTGAATGGATGCAAAAGCATGAAGAGTTTGAGCTTGAAATGGGTGATCATGCTATCCACATAGACTTATTAGCTAAAGAGCAAGGCATAGCCAGCGCATAAAAGCATTTTACAAATCTCCCTGAGAAAGCAAAGAATGGACAGACCCATGGTGTTCTTCTCCATTGTTATGTGCAAGAGAAATATATTGAAAAAGTAGAGAAACAATTCAAAAAGATAGAAGATTCGGGCTTTTGATCGCACATACCTATAATGAGATGACAACCCTGTATTTGGCAATTGGAAAGCTAGAAAAGGCTCTTATGACATTTGAGCATATGAAGGAAAAGAATGTCCTGCCGAGATAGACTAACTTATATCCTACAGATGAAAGCATGTGGTGCTATGTCTAACATCGATGGGTTAGAGAAGGTTGTAGATGAAGTGAAATCTGGTGATGAAATTAATATAGATTGGACAACAATATATAGCACCTTAACAAACATATATGTTAAGGTTGGTCTTCTAGACAAAGCGGAATCTACATTGAAAGAAGTAGAGAAAAAGGCTCCTCCGAAAAGCATCGAGGCATATCATTACCTTATGACCCATTATGGTGCCCTTGGTTAAAAAGAGGAACTATATAGGTTATGGAAATTCATGAAAACAGACTTCAAAGAATTTCGTACAATACCCTTTTCAAATTATCTTTATGTGCTTAATTCACTAGTAAAGATTGGGGACATTGAAGGAGTTGAGAAAAATTTCAATGAATGGAAATCTACAAATTCAATAGTTAGTTGAAAATTATCCAATATACTTCTTGATGCTTATGTGAAGAAAGGTATGTTGGAAAAGGCTGAAAATATTCATGATTACATCTTACGAAATAGAGTGTTCTAAATAGCAGAACTTGGGAAATTCTTACAAAAGGTTACTTAAAATCAAATAGATGTCAAAGGCAGTTGAAAACATGAAGGAAGCTCTAACAAGAGTGAAATCTAAAGAATGGCAACCAAAGTCTGAATCTGGGAAGTAGACAGATCGCTTGAAGCTAGGGGTGGAGAGTAGGTGTTCATATTGTATGCAAAGGGTTAATGACATCTAGGCACCCTTTTGTATTTTATCATTGTATTTAAAGGGTTAACAATATTTAAACACCGTTTATTATTTTATCTTATTCGATATTAATAAAATGTTTGTGGAACCATTTGTTGGGCACAAGATTCAAATCAAATTGTTTTTAATTTATAATATTCCTTACGGTCTACTACGACATCATATAAGATATGTAGCCGTTGATTGCACTATATGATATTTGATTATTATTTATTCTTGAAATTCAGATTTTTCATTCTTTAAATTCGTATCGTCTCTAGAGAGACAATATAATTTAAATTAGTATTGTCTCTAGAGAGACAAAACTATATTGTCTCTCAAGAGAAAAATTATGTATCAACCTATATTGTCTCTGGAGAGACAATAATTAGAGACAATATTTGAGACACCCGCTTTGAAACAATAATAGAGACAATATACAACTTTTTTATTGTCTCTATTTGAGATAATTTGGTCAAGTATTGTCTCGAAACACCCCCTTATAGTAGTGATGTTTATTGATGTCTAAGGATTAACTAAACTATACACATTCATTGATATAAATTATAAACAATTTTATATAATATTTGCTAATTTGATTTACAATCTCAAGAATGTGCTCAAAGCCATCATTAATTGAACAATAACGTGATTGTTTTCTTTAAAATTAAAAGATTTGTGAAATGTGGGGAATTGATATTTACAAACAATCATATAATTATGATTTCAATTATCATTTTATGGATAGAAAAAATGTTTTTGAATTTTCAAATTTAAAACGTGTTGGGAGCATGTTGGAAAAGGTATAGACATTAAATTTACAACTTCTAATTGATATTGTTTGAAACTTTTCGAGGATTTTTTAATTAGACAATTTAGAGTTACACTCTATAAGACTACATTTCATTGAAAATATTTAGGGTATTTTAAATCGTTATTCTATTCCAACATCCTCTTCTTTTTGAATTATTTTTATGAAGAGTTCACATAACACAACATTGTGTATGCTTCCACATTGTAATAAAATCATACAAATATCACATTTTATTTATGCTTTCATAGATGCCTTTACACTGTTCTAAAGCTCCCAAAGGTTATGAAGAATGACCTTACACATTCAAATTAAAATTTCTTCAAATATTTACATATTAGAATAAACTATATTTTAGTTAATGTCTCTACTATTCTGTTGAATACAATATCAATTAATGTGATAACCTTGAGTTCTTTTACATCCCCTCGTCGATGGATTTAATCGGTGCTTCTCCATGGTTCACACCATTTCTCTCGAAGTAGAAGCACTTGTAACAACCATATAATTTCAAAGGGTCCCAAAGAATTGTGAGTGGTGGATGGATACAAGAGTGCTGCGGTGGTTTTAATAAGCCATAGTACTATTGCATGGGCACTTATTTTAGAAAATCAGCCTCCCACGAGCTATTCTTGTTTCTTACAAAAGGAATGATGTCATACGTACAACTATGTTAAAGATGATGCTACTACCACCTTCAATTTGTCCAAGTTGTCTTCATCTAGAAATCCAATACCATTGATTACAACTATACCATTTCGCAATATAGAAAGAATTACATCAATATACATGATTAGGAAGAGGGGTAGAATGTATTTTGATATACTTAGGAGCTTCTAATCCCCATGAAAGTGAGCATTTGAATTTAAAAACACTCAATTTAAAATGTTGGGAGTGATTGTGTTTATTTAATAAAACCTAAATAAAAACATTTCTTGTATATTTAGATATGTGTTAATACTTAATAGGAATTAAAATGTATATTAAATTAAGCCTTTGAATCGGCCAAATGCTTCAAATTATTTGATTTAATAATAAAAAACAAAAAAGAAAGTGGGAATGTTTTATATTGTTGGCCATTTAAGCAAATGACCTACAAGGATTATAATTTTAATTAAGGTTGGGGAGGGGCGCCGACCATGCCCCCAACCCATATAATATGTATGGGGTGTGGATGGGGTCGGCACCCCTCCCCAACCCAATGAAACTCCATTAAATTATAACCAAACTTTGTAACCCTATAACAATGCAAGCGGCCATTAAAACTTATGCGTACTCTGTATTTTCTAAACCATGATTCAAATAATCTTAGGCCACTTAATCCTCTTCATGCGATTTCTATTTAATCATATATATTTATGTATGTATGTATGCATGCATGCATGCATGCATGTGTGTGTGTGTGTGTTTCTATGAATGTAAACAATCGGTTCGTCTACGATTGATACATTTACATTGTTATCAAAGAAAAATGAAGAAATGTATATATATTTGAAAAATATACAAATGTGTACTTATACATTTTAACCATTAAAATGACATATATACATAGTGCATATTTTTAGGCCCTGCAACACATATGTACTCAAATAAATAAGATTAAATTGGGAAAAATAGCCTTAACCTATTTAGGGTAACTCTCACAAACCTGATTTCAAACAATAAGTAAAATGATGCTTAGAAGATTAGCAATCCTAGGAGAGGAATAAAAACTAACTCTTTTCCTTGTGAGCATTCACCTTGGAAAATGAGTTTTCCACCATGATTTCATCTTCTTGCCTTCTTCCTTAACCTGCAAGTGAAAACAAAGGAAATGAGAGATTAGGTTTAGAAAAGGAATATATGAGAACCCATAAGGATATCTAGGGTTACTTTTGCCAAACCTAAATCTAAGGGCTAGGAAAGATTCAATCCAATGGCCCAAGTTTGACCCTACATCACTTAAGTGGTGAGGAACTTTGTGGGATTGAATCAAATTAAAACACATGGGTAAGGGGATGAATGGGGCCAAAGGGGTTAGCCCTAGTTGTGTACCTTGTCCTTTTGACATAATGATCGATAATAATATGCATGTCTTTAACATTAAGATGGGCATCCTTAATTTAAAAGAATTAATTTAAACATTGATTATGGATCTTAAATAAATAAATTTAAAAGGAATTAATCGATTTAAGTAATGAAAAGCTTATGAGTTGATTATTTTAATAAAATTTTGGAATTTTATAGTGAAAGAATTAAACGTAATATTAATTTTGAAAATTGGGGCAATCTTAATTAGTTGATAATTGATTACATGCCTATACAATTGTTTAAATTTTATAATCCGGATTAGATTAAGTCTCGGCTAATGCCTTAAAACCTTTATACATACATACATACATACATACATACATACATACATATACATATATGTATGTATATATATATATATATATATATATATATATATATACATATATACATGTGTGTGTGTACACACTCACACACACACACACACACACATATTCCATAATTTTCCTTGTTTGCTAGTTGATTTATCATGATTTCTTGTTGAGAAAATGAAATGTGGGTATTACACTTGGTATTATAGCCATAGGTTTAGCACTTGGACCTTGGGCCAACATTGAAACCCGAAAACTAGTTAACAAAATTTAAATCTCCATGATTAAAATAATAATCATATAATAAAGTTGTTTGAATTGTTGTACTTGCCTAGTGGCATTTTAAGTCGAACCAGGTAAATGAATAAGTTGAATAAGATTGATATTCTTGCAAACTTCTAGTATACTTGGAACTTGGTTCCCTTGCAAAGATGTTATTTGATGAGCCTTAGCTCTTTATTTTAGTCGTCTAAATCTCCCCTTCTTCCTTCAAAGTGGTTAGACGAGCTAGTTTTGGTTACCACTTTGGAGACTTAATCCCCGTATGAGTGAGTGGACATTAGGTCTTGCTATCACATTCGATCCATTTTTGCGTATGCATTCTTAAAATTGAGCTCAAGGTATAATACCCCTACTAGTGGGCATAAACGGTTGTGAAGTGAATGTGGTGTGAACTTTTCAAGTATTTTATATTTATAAACTTGAATTATTTTATCATGGAAAACCATCTTATTTTATGATTTAATTGAGAAGCTTCAAGGATATTTTTGTTATTTATATTTTAGGAGATTTTCAGAGATTACAATGTGGCTACTTAGCCATTTTCCTTGATTTCTGATGTTTCTTGGATTTTATTTTGATTGGTGACTCGGAGCTTGTTTATCTTGTTGGCTACTTAGCTAAATTTTACGTGATACTTTCTTGCATGTTGATGAGCTGGTTCTATGTTGTTTGTATTATGATATTTCATCATAT
Organism: Taxus wallichiana var. yunnanensis; assembly: GCA_018340775.1. Taxonomy (NCBI): domain Eukaryota; kingdom Viridiplantae; phylum Streptophyta; class Pinopsida; order Cupressales; family Taxaceae; genus Taxus; species Taxus wallichiana. The sequence continues at coordinate 686,218,107 of CM031238.1, read as the reverse complement.
GGGGGTACATCCTAGGTGCCTCAAATGTCTTCTCAGGTGATTTAAGATATGCCTTTGTTTTGGAAGGACAAAACCTTGGGTGTGTCTAGGACCTTAGAGTGACTTGTTTGTTACTCAACCTTCTTAGAGAGAGTTCGTTGTGTTGTGCGGTCCAATTGGTAGTTTGATAGCAGTGGTGGTGATTCTCTTGCTATTTGGTAATAGATTTCTTTCTTTTGAGTAGAGGAGTTTTGGATTATGGACTTATGGATTGTGTTAGGATCGGATGAACTCTTGGATGATTGTAGATTTTAGTTGATAGTTTTTTGTTTGGATGTGATGTTCCATGATGGTATGCTACATTTCATCATGGTTTCTATACGTACCCAAAATTGTAAGGTACTTGCATCGCGAATAAAGTGTAACAAGTGCCCCAATGATAATACAAGTCTCCTCACAAGGTGTTCGGGATCCGGAAAAGCCCTCAGAGTATGCGTTAACATCCCGCATGCCCCGCCTAGCCCCGCATCCTTTGTTTTCCCTTTTTCCCTCTTTTCCTAGCCTTTTGCTCTTCAATGACGAAACCGCCACCCGCAGCGCGGTCTCGTGACCGCCGCCCGATCGTGGCGGCGGTCTCAGAATCGCCGCCCGCTTTCGAGTGGCGGTCCTTTACGTGTTTTCTAGAAAGCATTTTGATGCGACTCACGTAAAAGATCAACGTTTCACCAGCTTTTCCTTGCCGACTTGGGCTTGCATTTATGTTTTTGGTCCCTGGAATAGTTTTTGGCCATTGTTTATGGTTTTAGAGTTCATTTGGTTTTGATCTTTGGGTGAATGGAAAGCTATAAATAAGTGGCTTTTGCTCAAGCAAATGGTCTCTCATCTTTTGCTCTCATCCTCTCATTTTCCATAGTTCAGTTTATCGTTTTGCTAAGAGGCCATAGTTTCAATTCTTTGTATGCTTAGTTAGTATTGCTCAGCTATTGGTAAGCCACATATCCATCTTGTGCAGGCAGTGCTGTTATTTCACCGGCCTTGAAGTTTGTCTCTAAATTTCTCTTTGCATTAGGCTTAGCTTTCATTTTTCTTAGAGTGCTTGGTTTAGTTCATTATATGTCTAGTTAGCATTGTTCAACTGTTGGTAAGCCACATATCCAGCTTATGCAAATGGTGTTATTGTTTTTTCCAATCCATTGGAGTAGAATAGCTTAGGAAGCCATTAAAGTTGTAGGTTTTGCTCTTCAAATAGGATAGTTTCAGGTTCTGGTTGCTTTATGTTGCATAACTCGTAGTAAAATCCTGCTAAGAATTGCATAAGCCAAGCTCTGTACTCTTGCGCTATCCCTCTCCTACTCACATTTTCATTCTGCATTCTAAGTTGTCCTTGTCCCAATATCTACTTCGTCGATGCTTTTTAGCATTACACGCTTTTCTGGCTCCATGTGAACACGAAAGAATGAGGAGATCACACTGAGGGGACAAGATCACATACACCATCAGATTCACCACTGTTCTGTGGAATTCAGGTTTTAACTTTCAAAGTTCTAGTTAGAATCATATCAAATAGAGTAGATAATTGCTTCATTTCAGTAAATTCTATTCTCGATATTGCCAGGGAAGCTGTGAGGATTGATAGTTTCTGAGAAACTATGATTCACTCCTCACTTCTGAGGTAGGATCGAGAATCTTACAGATAGATTAGATGAGCTATTTTATTTGTTTAGAATAAATCTACAAATTGCACAGACAAATAACTACACTCGGTTATTTTGTTTGTTTTAAATTGTTATTTAGTTGTTATTTCTAGATACGTTTAAATAGCTGCTTCTTAGAAAGTTAAAAGCAAAAGTAGAAGTTATATATGTTTTAGATTTATTCCACGCAATTAGAATTTTCTTTGTTACAGTTAGATTTACATTTTATTTTGTATGACAATCACGGGACCCAGGATCCCGGGAATACATATTTGAGCCAATCGTGCCTCAACCAAACCTCATCACAGCAATAGTTGACATAGATCAAAATCTCAGAATACAAGTATTCCAAACAACAATAGATTTACAACTGATCAGTTCTCGGTTGAGAGGGTTAAATATAGAAGACCAAGCACACACGTTTTGGTCAAACCAACCAAACTACATATTACCTTAGGAAAACATTCACATGGGTGTAGAAGGGTTCAAAGAGAACAAATCTTTGGTTGTGATCCTTTGGTCCCACAGCCAGGTGCAGGAGACACTCTCATAGACATAGATACTAGTTTAAGGATCCAGGTTACACGAACACCGTGAGATATTACGAGAAGATCACACGTTATTGGTCCCGAACATAGAAGCTGAGAAAGCGTATGATTACTGGATACTAGGAATTAGGACTTGATTTCGTATATGACCATAACAGGACCGCAACAACCAAGAGTCTACGGTTGTGACCCACAAATTCCACAGCCTAAGCGAATCCATAAGTCAATCAGATATAAACACTGGCCTACACACACTAGTATTCCAATCCACTCCACTTCCACCCATCATCATCGAATAATTGTCCTTACTAGATATAGTGGCTAATGAAGCTAGAGAATTCTAGACTAGGCTAGAGAATCATCCGTAAAGTCAATTGTTTCCACCATCCACCATATGACCTTATCTGGAGACATACACGAAACTATCCCAGGTCATTTCCCACGTATTCCACAACCCATAGATCGAATCATGCCAGAGCTCGATATTGATTGGAGCCTTCGAGCAGTCATCCTTGCCGATCGATCTATCACACCAGTCCAAGTTAGAAGGGCCTTCTTTGCCTTAGATTCGCAAATTCCATTAGTGCGTATCGAAGACATTAGATTGCCTAACTAGTTTTTTTGCATCCCATGCATATTCCATCCCCACCGGCTATCTCGGCACGACCTCGGGAGGTCGGGTACGTGGAAGAGTTACCTATAGATTCCCACGCTCGCTTGTCACTTTTTTGGCGTACAAAATTGGTGAACCCGACGTGAAACAAACAAAATTAGTGAAGCTGACGTAAACTTCCTACTTTCTCTTCTGGAGTCATAGTATCACGTGTTCTTCCAAGTTTTAATATACCTTTTCTCCGCCTCTTTAGCCTTTCACAAGCCACCTTCGCTCCTTCCCATTATTCTGCGGGTATTCATATACCCCCCGAATATGTCGGGATTCGATGCATATGGCAGACCCCTCTTGGGTCTTGAGGCATACTACGCCCAACAAAACAGACAATCATCACCCTCACTCTCATTATGGGGTGATAACTACTCAACTAATCAGTTGTCAGCACAAACTCCCAGAAACAGATATAGCTCGTCCTTTCAAACTGAGGAGTTAGATCAACCCCCTCGAACGCAACAAACAGAGCCTTCAGGCTCGAACAATATGACGTTCACTGGAGAATCTGGGTCATCTCCTCAGGTATTGCTTAGACCACAAATTAGTAGACAATCCGACCCATACCTGGTCTTAGATGATGAACAGTCAATACATTATCCTAGGAGTGAACAACGCTCCCGAGGCATGTACCCACCTATAGGAGGTCTACAAATACAACCCGAGGTCTCTTTTCAAGAAAATACCTCTATGCCACTGCATATAGGAAATACTCTCGAGAGAAACTTGGCAGGATAGCAGCCAGTTCATAGCAGGATATCACATGCCTATACAACACTAGGGTATACAACAAACGCCACTAAGGCAAAGCACCGTGACTTCACCAAATGAAGTCATTTCAACATTAGTAGAAAAAGTGAGAGGTTTAGAACTTGCTCAAGCAAGTCAAAATTCTCAGTTCATACAAGTAGGAAGTTCCAATCCTCCATACCACCCTAGCCAAGTAGATCTCCTCACGGGAGTAGGCACGTTAGGCATGCCTCCTCAAAGATCCACAACAAATGCCAACAAGGCCCAACATCTTTAACACCATTCCTCCCGGTCTAGTATCAAACAGTCCATTACTAGACAATGCCCCATCATACTTAAACATGTACTCCAAATCACCACAAGGAGATATGTTCTCCTCTCCGGCATGTTTGCTCAAACACGGGGACTTCCCTATGCCCCCGCCAACACATATGCTGCACCGTTTCAACAACCCATACCACCACCACTCCTCAAAGAACCACCATCAATGGTCGAAACCTATGTGATAGGGACTTATTCAGAATATCTGAAAGAGCCCTTAGACTTCACCATACGAAGCGTCATGCTTCCAAGACCTCTTCCTGATTTACCCAAGTTCAAAGGTGAGGGAGATCCAAATGCACATATCAAGGCTTACGCTACAGCCATACGAGAATTACTCCCTTGGGATGGGGTTGTTGCTAAAATATTCCCCAAAACTTTGGAAGGCATCACTCTTGATTGGTATTATAGAATACCTGAGGCTTCCATCCATTCATTTAAACAACTCGTGTCAGAATTCATTAAGGCATTCGACATGAACAAACTGTTGAGAACAGGAATCAGGGAATTCTTGCACATCAAACAAGAACACAACGAATCTGTCGCCCATTTCATCCAGAGGTGGTGTACAGTTCTTTATTCTTCAGCAAGTGCTCCAAATATGGATCAGATGGAACTATGCGATTTATTCCTTCATTCTCTCAGCAGAGAGGTGAAGGAAGAAGTCCAGAAGTTCCCACTAAGAACTTACGATGAAGTACTTGAGAGCGCTCTTCGAATAGATCAAGCAGCGATAGATAGTGGTCGTAAGACATATGGAGCAAATGGGAGGTTAATCACCCCCAATCAGAACACTACAAATTATCCCACTACCACAAATGTCAATCAAGGACCTAAAATCCTTAACAAAAATCGGGGTGTAACAACAGATGGAGTAACTGATCAGCCTAAGAAGGTAAATGTTGTCAATACTCCATTACAAACAAACAACCAACGAAACAACAACTTTACCCCGACAATCAATACAGTGGATTTTAACCATCCACAACAACAACAACAACGGCGAAATCCTATACAAGGGCCAAGCCAAAGCTCATTTGGTTATCAAAACCAAAATCAAAGCCAGAAACAACAAATGCAAAATTTCAATCCTAATAGGCAACAGTTTGATCAGAATTTTAGGCCACAATATACACCAAACCAACAAAACAGGAATTATAATCCCAATTCTTATTGTGGTTTCATCAAAATTCGGGGTCATGATACTAGAACGTGCGGTGACTACAATAAATTCATGCAACGTTTGCTAGAAGAACAAAGACAGTTCTTCACAGATTTGTTTTTGGCAGATCCTGTGTCATCACCACCAAATACGCTCGCAGGGGCAGTTTCCCCTCAGAATGCTCCCCTCAAGATATTTAACGATCCACTCCCAAACCATGATAGCAACAGATGAATCCAACTGGAACAAACAAAAGTGCAATGACAGGAAACAATGATCATGAAGCCTTAACTTCACTAAATCCATCAGTTGCGCCACAGTTAGGAAGTCAACCGAGACCCAAGATAGTCAGTTTGGTAGAATTAGACGTTGAACTACCTATCGAAGCTATAACAAGAACACGAGAATATTTCTCTCAACCGAGCCCAAGTCATCTGCCAGAAACAGATAAGAGTCAACAAATAGTAGAAAAACCCGTGGGTGCCTATGATTTAATTAGTGACCTAACAAAGACCTTCTCGCACATTTCATTTTTGGATTTACTAAAGAACTCTCCTACTCACAGAGCTGCTCTTTTAGAAGCATTAGGTCTAGGTCATCTAATTAACATCACTCCACCTCCTGAAACACAAGTAAATCATGTAGATTTTGATATCCACCCTCCGGGGCAGCCGGACAAGGATGTCGAATTCATATTCGAAATAAGTAAAATGCCTACAGATGCTGAGATCGCACACCGAGGTGATCTAGCCTTACACTTACAAGTATGGGTTTATAATAACTACGTAAAACGGGCAATGGTTGATGATGGGGCCGCAGTTAACATAGTTCCCTTCTCTTTCCTCCAAAAACTAGGATATGGGGAAACAAACTGTTCCACCACTCGAAATACGTTGAGAGGCTATGATAGCCTTAAAGCCACTTTGATAGGAACCATAATACTACCGGTCACCTTAGGACCCAAAACAATCCTGACTGAGTTTTATATTATAGATCGGGAAACTAATTATAATATGATCCTCGGCCGACCATGGATACACCGAATGAAGGCAATCCCTTCTACTTTATTTCAAGAAGTAAGATTCCTGCATCTAGGAAAGGTGTTTGTAGCCAAAGGTGATCCAAAACCTTTCGATTTGCACTTAGCTGATTTAAAGAAAAGACCAGTGTGCATTAAGAATTTGAATTCCAACAAACCAACTTAATAAACCCACTGACCCAAAACCAGAGGAAAAGTTGGTACCTACGACGGATCTTGAAGCTACCAAAGATAGCCAAAACAACCCCAACCCCAACAATAAAGCTAAAGAAATGGTATCATTATGGACTACTACAAAAATCGTTGAGTTAATAGAACAAGATTCACCAATGTTCTTACCATTTGATTCAGTAGGCATAGGATATTCCCTAGGTGTTGGTTCCCTTCCAGCAGAGGACCTCTGCATGGTAGAAGTAGAGTGTGTGCAAATGCAGAGATGCCCCAACATCTATACTCTCGGTTAAATATTGGACTCTCCATTTCGATGGAGCTAAATGCCGTTATGGAGTGGGGGGTATAATTCTTACTTCACCCGAAGAGAAAGTCCTACCATTTTCCTTTAAGCTAAACTTTGAATGCACAAACAACGGCGCTGAGTACGAAGCCCTCCTCCTTGGCCTCACCTTAGCCAAAAGAATTGGTATTGATAACATCAGAGTCTTAGGAGACTCGCAATTAGTGACAAACCAAGTTTCTGAGGTATATGAAACCAAATCCGAACACTTGCAGCTTTACAAAGAAGCCGTATTAGATTTAAGCAAGGCATTTAACTTCATATCCATTGAAGCAATCCCGCGAGAGAAAAATCTTCTCACCGATTCAATAGCAACTTCAGCATCACGTTTTACTCCAAGCAATGAGTTAGAAGATACCCATTTCATGGTATCCATTCGTGATGAACCATTGATAAAAACAATGACAAATCCCCTTTCAAGTGAAAGTGAATCTACCGTCCTAGACCATGTTGATAGTGATATGGCCACTTTGGATTACTTAAATGCCTATGCAGCACTACATCTCTCCTATCACATGCTAGATTTATCCTTAATTCCACATTCGTCTTCCTACTTCGGAAATCCCGTAACGGATCTTCCCTCACAAATGGAACCTAGCATATACGCAGTAGAAAATGGGGATGATTTGGATTTACCTCCAGCACCACCTGAGTTCGAAGAGGGTAATGCCTCTTTGATCGAAGAAACAATCGATGTCAACATCGGGACAGATGACGAACCAAAAATCTTGAAATTAGGATCATCCTTAACCCCAGAAGAAGTGGAAATACATACGCGGATCCTCAAAGAACATCAGAAGGTGTTTGCATTTAATTATAAGGAAATGACAGGAGTTGCACCCCACATTGTGGTGCACAACCTCATCACTAAATCAGATGCAAAGCCAATTAAACAAAAATCAAGACCCATGAAGCCCAAGGTAGCTCTCATGGTAAAGGAGGAGGTAATAAAACTCCTCCAGGTAGGATTCATCAAACCAGTCGACTACTCCCAATGGGTATCTAACATCGTTCCCGTTCTCAAGAAGAATGGAAAGATACGCATCTGCATAGATTTTCGAGATATCAACAAAGCATGTCCTAAGGACGACTTCCCGTTACCATCTATCGATGTTATTGTTGATGCAACAGCTGGTTTTGAACTTTTGTCTCTCATGGATGGATTCTCGGGATACAATCAAATCAAAATATCTGAGCAAGATCAAGCTAAAACTACGTTTATAACTCCTTGGGGAACCTATTGCTACGCTGTTATGCCATTCGGTCTCAAGAAACGTCGGTGCTACGTACCAACGAGCTATGACATATATATTTCATGATCTAATCCATAAAATCATGGAATCTTACGTTGACGACTTATTGGCTAAAGCCAAGAAGCGTTGTGACCATCCGGAAGTACTCCGTATCATTCTCTCACGCCTAATAGAATACAGAGTCACGCTAAACCCAGAGAAATGCGTCTTTGGTGTAATGGGAGGGAAGCTCCTAGGTTATATCATATCATCACGAGGGATAGATGTCGACCCAACCAAAATCCGGGCTGTCCTCGAAATGGTTCCACCTTCAAATGAATCGAAGTCAGGTCATTCCTGGAAAGCTGGGTGCAATCCGAAGATTCATCCCGGACTTAAGCTTCACCGTTCATCCAATCAACAATTTACTCAAGAAAGACTATAGCATTGATTGGACCGAACATTGCAATGAAGCCTTTGATGCAGTTAAGCGTTTCCTTTTGTCACCACCTACGCTAATGCCACCTAAGTTAGATCGCCCGTTAATTCTATATTCACGAGCTACCGATGTCTCGCTGGCCTGTATGTTGGCCCAAGAAGACGATGACAAGAGAGAACGCGTAATTTATTTCATTAGCCGAACACTGCTCGACTATGAAACATGCTATACACAAGCAGAACGAGAATGTCTCGCCATAGTCTTTGCAACCAAATGCCTAAGACATTATATGCTAAACCAGAAACAAGGGTCATGGTAAAAACAGACCACTTACGAACTTTCCTCACACAAGGATCCTTGTCTAAAAAGGCTGGACATTTTATAACCTTAATGGGAGAATTTGAATTAACATTTATAAATCAGAAGTCGGTTAAAGGACAAATCATCGCAGATTGGTTAGCTGACAACCCATTAGATGGAGGCAATTTAGTAGATTTAGACTTTCCAGATGAGTGCGTATACTACATCGAAACCCGACCCTCTATCTCTGAGTGTCCTTGGTACACTGATATCATTAATTATATCATGGACCATACGTATCCAGAAGGAGTTACACCACAACAAAGAAGGCGGTTACACATTATCGTAGCTAAATACGTCATTATAGAGCAGGTGCTCTATCGAAAAAGCATTCAATGGAATGCTCCTAAGATGTGTCGACACACAAGAATCAAGAAGATTCTCCATGAATCTCACAGTGGAGTATGTGGAGGCCACTTCGGTGGTCATGCCACCGCTCGAAAAATACATCGAATGGGCTATTTCTGGCCCACCCTAGAACATGACGCGATAGAGTTTGTACGCAGGTGTCATAAGTGCCAAGAGTTCTCCCATGAGATCCACATGCCGGCACAGGCTTTGCAACCAATCGCTACTCCATGGCCCTTTTCTACATGGGGTCTAGATTTAATAGGGAAATTCTCTCCCTCATCCACAAATGGCCATAATTTTATAATCACGGCCACTGAATATTTTACCAAATGGGTAGAGGCTATGCCTCTTACTACTGTACCTAGTTTTGTAATCGCCAAGTTCATTCTAAACCAAATCATTTGCAGGTACGGTATCCCGCAAATCATTATCTCCGATAATGGAACTTCTTTTAAGAATGAAGAGGTTCACGAGCTATGCAATAAATTTAAGATAAGCCATCATACGGCTTCCTTGTATTACCCTCAAGCCAACGGACAGGCTGAAGCGACAAACAAGACACTGAAAGCCATTCTCCTTAAAACGGTAAAAGAAAACAAACAAGATTGGCATTTGAAGTTATATCCGGCCTTGTGGGCCCACCGAACCTCAATAAGAACACCAACGGGAGCAACTCCTTTCTCACTAGTATTTGGGGCAGAAGCAGTTCTCCCACTTGAGGTCGAAATACCCAGTCTCCACATTTCACTACGAGGGATTCTGGATGAAGACGCTTATAGAGAAGCACGTCTTTCCCAACTAGAAATCCTAGATGAAACTAGATTAGATGCTGAACAACGGCATAGAGCTTATGCTGACCGAATGTGCCGGTAGTATAACAAGAAGGTCTATGAACGTGACATATACGAAGGTGATCTAGTTCTAAGACTAGAAAGCCGTATCGACAAGAAGACCGGTGAAGGAAGGAAATTCCGGCCCAAATGGTTGGGCCCATACCGAATCATGAAGGACTATGGAAATGGTGCATACCTCTTATGTACACTAGAAGGTGAGGAATTTGGTGAAACAGTCAATTCACTACACCTCAAGTGGTTCTATGCATAAGCAGCTAGCACTACTTATATAAACTACTTACATTGCATCTTCATATAGATTAAGATCATTTTGTCCACTTGTTTCTTACATAAATTGTGATCAAGGAATCTATTCTCAAAGCAATTCATTACAAACTCATGTGTTGTTGGCATAAAATTTCTAATCATACCTCTCCATTTTCATGATATCATCAAGTTATCTCGGAATCTTTTATCAAATAAAGTTAGACATGATGAAGTCTTAACGGTAACCATACCAAGATTTGCAAGTTTATTCTCACTTTGATTTCTTCTTAGGATAGGTGTCTTGCCTATGGTCTGTTCTAGAAGCTTCATGGTGTCACATCTATCCCATATGTATATCTCTTTGGAAATAAGCACATGCTGACATTTTACTCAAGAAAACAAGTCAACAAGTGATTAAACAAAAATTTTATTTTTACACATTTCCTTGCCCACCAACCTTCGGTGATGAGCTTGCATCTCTCACTAGTGACGTAGGGTTGGGAAAGGATGGAAATGCCCTTACTCGCCTGTACCTTGCCCACGGTAATAAACCCACGCTTCTTACTAGTAGCATGGGGCAAAGTACAGGGGGTCCTCTTGACAAATAAATGTAAAAGGTCATATACAAACAATTCAAACTTTGAAACTTTGAGTCAAAAATGAATGAATCAGATGTTCAAAATTCCAAGAGAGTTAAAATCCTAAAAACCCAGATTTTGTCTACTATGTGGCCATCTACGGATCCAAGTCTAGATAAACCGCAAAGTAAGTTGCATTCTAAACTATGAAGTCACTCGGGTAGTAGATTACACGTGTCCCACTTTTTTGTAGTTTTTCCAATTTGGTTCCACCAAAGCATATTTGCATTCTATCTTTCATCACTATCATTTTAGCTACACCTCATAACTTGTGCCCTTTCTAGCTCAATTTGGTTGCTTTGTCTCTTTCATCACTATCCTCGCATCTTACTAGTTCGTGACAAGTGGAGTTGGAGTTAGAGTGGGGCAAGTTTATCTATTCATCATACTGGTTATATTCATCACTTTGCAAAACAAACATGAGGTATCCAAAATTGCTTACGGAAGCTAAGATTCAAAATCACATTACATCTACATATATCAGCATCATGAAATACACAAAAAGAAATAAACATTTGCATCATCTGTTCTCCATTGCATACATTCTAAAAAGCATACAAACATACATCGTAGTATACATAGAAAAGCTGGAAATAGAAAGGAAACCATGAGTGCCAAGATTTTGATCCAAAATGAATACGTATATATAAATGATCAACGTTTATATACAATGCCATCATGCACTAAGCATGGTCAAAACACTCAAAGAGCCCATGATATACAAAGAATACATAATGCAAAATACACGAGAGCCAAGAGGCCTCTCAACCCCTACGCGACCCCTCCGAAGGTGCACGCCCACGCCTAGGACTCTAGCTACACCGGCACTCTGAATGAACGGAGGGCTCGGGGTCTCGAGGAGCTGCAGTCTCACCACGAGAATGGCTCCTCATAAGACGCTCAGCCATCCTATAGCCCGCTAGCTCGGTGCGAAGGGTCGATACCATCCTGGCCACATGCCAAATAGGAGCAAAAACGTCGATATGCCTACCGGCATTGTTGAAGGCTCCCCAGCGTCCAATGACAGCTCTACGCGGGTCCTATCCATGGGGATCATCAGGGAATCGGTACATACCCTGAGGATCAGATCCCGCCACTCATCAACAGTCTCTGCAAACAAACAAAGAAGAAAACGAATTAGAAACTAAGCAAGAGGCTAAAAGATACAAAATAGCAACTAAGAAGAGCCTACAAATAAGCATTAAAAGGGAGAAAGGGTAACTTACTCGGATCCCCAGGCCTCCAAGATGGGTCGCTGGGACCAGCACCTACCGTGGATGCTGCTGCTAACTGAGGGGCTGCTCCTGTAGCAGGAGCAACGTGTCATCCCACAACGGACTCATCCTCTCCAACATGGCCCTGGGAGAGTGGCTCCTCTGAAACTAGAGTATCCTCTCTGCGCTCTGCTCAGCCCTCTCTGCCTGCATAATATCCTGAGTATCATGCCACTCAGGGTCGTTGTCGTCGGTCTCTCCCTCTGACCCTCCCTCCGTGAACTCCTCGGACTCGGAGTCAATATCAATAGGGTCATCGCTGCTATGAGCAGGACCCGCAACTATCTGAAGTAAAGGTGCCCGAGGTGCACCAGCTCTCCCTCTAGCATGAACTATCCTCCTGGCTGCAATGGGAATGCCAGGAGTAATCACTGTCCAACCTCGGCCTCTAGGCCCCCTCCGGCCTCGTGAATCGATCTCGTCAGAACCGGTGCCACTGGGGAAGCATACCCATGTAAGGAAGGCCAAACTTCTGAGGAACTCAGCCAAAGGGGTGCACCTCCACTCGTCCCACTCGATCGATAAGCTTCCCTGTGGTGGAGCAGGAGATCAAGGTAAGGGTCTCCTCGCCCCATATGCCGGCCATGAGCTGGTATGGTGTCGCCTCCATATCAGCAGTGAGTCGAGAGGCAACCGGGTGATGAGGTTCTCTAAGACCGACATGTCTGCCCATCTGGCTGCCCTAACAGCTCCAGGATGCCACCTCCACACCCCTGCCATAAGGGATGAAGCACTCATAAACCCAACTCATGACTAGAGTCGGGTGGCTCAGTGACAGCCCCCGTAAACGGACCACCCTATATAGATCGTGGTAGGTGGTCCCAAGAATATCTCGTGCCTGACTTATATCCGGTCGTGCCCCTCTATCTGTGCAATAATGGGGCCCCAACAATATAATAACGTGTCACCTCCCTTGTCCCCGATCAATCTCGAGGCAAGGATCCCCATGATGGCCTGGCGAAGTAAGGGGATAGGAAAAGAAGGAATGGATCGAACTCTCACCCCTTCTTCGACCCCATGGAGATGATTGCATCTCCCATATATGCTGCCCACTGTGCAATCTATGCCCGTGAGCCCTGCTGTCTCTAATGTAAGTCGCCTCCCGATGATCGGGACCCCAGAATGCGGTAGACATCCTCTAATGTAATGGTCCACTCACCACGGACCGCCTGCAATCGGAAGGTGTTCCAATCTGCATCCCAGTAAGAAAATAAGTCACAAAGGATGTGACTGGATGGTGCAACATGGGGCACGCGCGATATGCGCAGTATACCAGCCCTCTGAAGTATGTCCTCCTCGTCCTGTGAGAGGGCATCTAGTACCCCTGAGAGCCAATCACACTCTCTCTCTCTCGCTCCATCGGATGTACTCCTCTCTCGCCTGCATACACCCAAAAACACACAAAACAGAGCAAGTTAGCATCCGGACAATACTGAGAAAGTCATAAAAACACGTAGAAATGCTAAAAATATAAGTGTAACCTCAAATATCAGTTCCTTTTGCATTCTATGCAAAACCGCCCATAAAGGCCCCGTGTAAAGGAGGCGGTTTTGTGCAGAACCGCCGCCCCCGCAAGGGTGGCGGTCATGGTCCGAAAACCCACGCGGGTTTTTAATCTAAAAAAGCCTAAAACATGCAAAAAATGACCATTTAACCTAAAAATGGAGCCTACCCAGTAGGCGCCCCCCCTAGATGAACCTTTTAACACTAGCATTTTCAAAAATGACCCCCCCATTACAACAAATTTAGCATTTCAAATTTAAGGGGGGAAAAACAATAAACTGAAGAAAACCAACCTGTGATCTAGCGGGGTGGTGTTCCGCACGTGGAGGCATGATCACGATCTCGCTACGAATGTTTCGACTCTATTCACGCAAGAAACCGTCACCGTGGGTCCCAGAGCTCAAAATCAATCAAATCAACTCACGCAAATGAATAGGAAAATGGGCCCACTTTCATATATATAGCGCCTTGATTCATTTTAAAAGACTTTTTCGCAGGTTTGGAGCACTGATGGAGGTAAGTTCCTATCCCCGCACGAATGGTACGTTCTCATTCCCTATTATTTTAGCATTTATTTTCCAAATTATTGTATCTATCTGCACTTGAGTTCTCTTTTCATTTTGCAGTAGTGGGAATTTCGGATGGCATCATTTCAAACACACTGGACATGTCGAGCATAACTTCTAACTTCCCATTTCGGGATTGCCATACTCGGACCCACCGTTTTACGCCTCTTCATGGCTAAAACGCTTCTCCGAGGGGGCAATATGTATGTACCCAAAATTGTAAGGTACTGTACTGCCGGAACAGTGTAACAAGTGCCCCAATGATGATACAGGTCTCCTCGCAAGGTGTTCGGGATCCGAAAAAGCCCTCGGAGTATGCGTTAACATCCCGCATGCCCCGCCTAGCCCCCGCGTCCTTTTTTTTTCCCTTTTTCCCTCTTTTCTTGGCCTTTTGCTCTTCAATGACGAAACCGCCGCCCTGCGAGTGGCGGCGGACCGCCGCCTTATCGTGGCGGCGGTCCTATAACCGCCGCCCGCTCGCAGCAGCGGCGGTCCTTTATGCATTTTCTAGAAAGTGTTTTGATGCGACTCATGTAAAAGATCAACGTTTCACCAGCTTTTCCTTTCCGACTTGGGCTTGCATTTATGTTTTTGGTCCCCTGGAATAGTGTTTGGCCATTGTTTATAGTTTTTAGAGTTCAGTTTGGTTTTGATCTTTGGGTGAATGAAAGCTATAAATAAGTGGCTTGTGCTCAAGCAAATGGTCTCTCATCTTTTTCTCTCATCCTCTCATTTTCCATAGTTCGAGCTTTATCATTTTTCTTAGAGGCCATAGTTTCAATTCTTTGTATGCTTAGTTAGTATTGCTTATGTATTGGTAAGCCACATATCCATCTTGTGGAGGCAAGTGTTATTATTTCACCGGCCCTGAAGTTTGTCTCTGAATTTCTCTTTGCAATAGACTTAGCTTTCATTTTGCTTAGAGTGCTTGGTTTAGTTCATTATATGTCTAGTTAGCATTGTTCAACTGTTGGTAAGCCACATATCCAGCTTGTGCAAATGGTGTTGTTGTTTTATCCAATCCATTGGAGTAGAATAGCTTAGGAAGCCATTAAAGTTGTAGGTTTTGCTCTTCAAATAGGATAGTTTTAGGTTCTGGTCGCTTTATGTTGCATGACTCGTAGTAAAATCCCGCTAGGAATTGCATAAGCCAAGCTCTGTACTCTTATGCTATCCCTCTCCTACTCACATTTTCAGTCTCCATTCTGAGCTATTCTTGTCCCAATATCTACTTTTGTCGATGCTAGCATTACACGCTTTTCTGGATCCACGTGAACACGAAAGAATGAAGAGATCACACTAGAGGGGACAAGATCACACACACCATCGATTCGCCACTTGTTTTCCTTTCAAAATTCTAGTTAGAATCATATCAAATAGAGTAGATAATTGCTTCATTTCAGTAAATTCTATTCTCGATATTGCCATGGAAGCTGTGAGGATTGATAGTTTCTGAGAAACTATGATTCACTCCTCACTTCTGAGGTAGGATCGAGAATCTTACTGGATAGATTAGATGAGCTATTTCATTTGTTTAGAATAAATCTACAAATTGCATGACAAATAACTACACTCGGTTATTTTTTTGTTTTAAATTGTTATTTAGTTGTTATTTATAGATACGTTTAAATAGCTTACTTTATAAAGTTAGAAGCAAAAGTAGAAGTTATATATGTTTTAGATTTATTCCACGTAATTAGAATTTGCTTTGTTACACGCTTAGATTTACATTTATTTTGTATGACAATCACGGGACCCGGGATCCCGGGGAATACATATTTGAGCCAATCGTGCCTCAACCAAACTCGTCACAGCAATAGTTGACATAGATCAAAATCTCGAATACAAGTATTCCAAACAACAAAGATTTTCAACTAATCAATTCTCAGTTGAGAGGGTTAAATATAGAAGACGACCAAGCACACACATTTTGGTCAAACCAACCAAACTACAAATTACCTTAGGCAAACATTCACATGACTGTAGAAGGGTTCGAAAGAGAACAAATCTTTGGTTGTGATCCTTTGGTCCCATAACCAGGTGCATGAGACACTCTCACAGACATAGATACCAGTTTAAGGATCCAGTTGCATGAACACTGCGTGAGATATTCTGAGAAGATCACACAGTTATTGGTCCTGAACATAGAAGCTGAGAAAGCGTATGATTACTAGATACTAGGAATTAGGACTTGATTTCATATATGACCATAACATGACCGCAACAACCAAGAGTCTACGGTTGTGACCCACAAATTCCATAGCCTAGCGAATCCATAAGTCAATCAGATATAAACACTAGCCTACGAACACTAGTATTCCAATCCACTCCACTTCCACCCATCATCATCGAACAATTGTCCTTACTGGATATAAGCGGCTAACGAAGCTAGAGAATTCTGGACTAGGCCAGGAGAATCGTCCGTAAAATCAATTGTTTTCACCATCCACCATATGACCTTATCACGGAGACATACACGAAACTATCCTGTGTCATTTCCCACGTATTCCACAACCCATAGATTGAATCACGCCAGAGCTCGATATTGATTGGAGCCTTTGAGGAGTCATCCTTGCCGATCGATCTATCACACCAGTCCAAGTTAGAAGGGCCTTCTTTGCCTTAGATTCACAAATTCCATTAGTGCGTATCGAAGACATTAGATTGCCTAACTAGTTTTTCTACATCCCACGCACATTCCATCCCCAATGGCTGTCTCGGTATGACCTCGGGAGGTCGGGTACGTGGAAGAGTTACCTGTAGATTGCCATGCTCGCTTGTCGCTTTTCCGGAGTACAGTTTCCTTATTCCATTATAAAAAGTATTGACTAGTTTGTATGTATCTTGGTAATTATATTTTAGCCAATTCGAGAAATGTGCTTAATTAAGTGTACTTATTTTGCTCTCAATGAACCATAAATAGATATACCATTGCCTTAAAATTTTAAACTTTTTGTATACCAATCTTTAATCTATTAGTATTGGGAGATGTTGAGAAAATTTCGGATGCGTGTAGGAATAAAACCTATCCCTGTGTGCGAATAACCAATCCATGTCTATAATAATCCCATAAGAACCCAAAGGAATGATACAAAGATCCAATGTCGTGGAAAAGGGCCATAGGTCAAGGATGCACTCCTTAACTAAGGAGTCCATTGTGAGCTTGGATCTAGAAGACATCTCGCACATCCCAACTATGGCTCTACCTAATTGCAACCATCCAAAATTGATCTACTATAAATGGAGAAATAAAAGAATGTGAGGACCTCGAATCAAATAAAATTGAAATAGGAATGCCATCAATGCCACTTTTCATATCAATCACCTTTGTCCTTTGGTGCTCTTCTTGGCGGTTCTTGATTGCTGCATATAAACTATGGTTCCTAGCCATATCACCTACTATATGCTTTAAAATTGCTTCCTTACCCTTGTTATTAGGGTTTTGATGGAACTCTCTCCAATGATGCCCAAGTAATCTACACCCGTAGAAACTACTAGGTCCCCTCCAATGAGAAACAACTCTGCAAGTACTCTAGTGGTCTGTGTCATGAATCCTCATGATCCTCGCTATGGAATGATGTGGTTGTTGGTGACGAGCTCCTTCTGGCCCGAACTCTAGGTAGTTCCGGACTCATGACTATTCCCCAGGAGGATGCCCCATATACCATCCCTCTAAGCATAGAATCTTTATGGAGGCCTAAATGGAGTACGAGTTTTTGTTGCTACTTTGCTAAGTTCTCTGAATGAAGACTATGCAGAACCATTTCTACCACGAGGAGGAGGAGATGACCTCGTCAACTTGTTATCCTACATTTTCGGATACGGCTCTACACTCTATCTCTCGGCCTTTTGCATCTTCCTCGTGGTCTTCTCTTTAATATAGGTATTCTCAACAACCTCTACTAATGTCTCGAGGACAATGAATGTGCACTACCCTCCAATGTCTAGGTTCACGCCCATGATTAACCTGTGGATCCTCACCTGCTCATCCTGCATGTAGTCTACATACTGAAGTAGGTCCAATAAGTTACTCTCATACAGTTCCACCATCATTGATTCTTGAAGTAGGTCATGGAACTCAACTATCCTCTACTAAATGAACCTCCGGATAAATATCTACTTCTGAACCACTCCTCAAAGAAATCCCAAGTGACTATCTCAGAATCCACATGGAGCTTCTACTCCTCGGACCTCCACCAAACCCTAGATCCATCTCTAGAAATGTGGATGGAAACACGAGCGTTCATGTTTTTGGTACACAGACATAGCTTGAAGCATTAAATCTAGTTGACCAACCATACCTCTGCTGAAATCCTCCGATGTCCCCAAAAATATTATTTGGATGGATTTTCAAGATCTCTCTCGATGTGATCTATCGTTGTAGGTTGTTTACCTCTAGGTCTCTCAACACAATCATGACACTTTGCCTAGGGCTCCTAGATCTTTCCATGTGTCCTGTAGCCTTATCGCCATGATCTCTATGGTGAATCTCGTCTAAATGACTCCATGTGGGAGTTCTCTGCCCTATACTCATTACTATATCGGGCAAGTGCACGAGCCTCTACTGATGGCTCTCTGTCATGTCTTCTAGGTCTCCCACCTAAAGATACATCGCTTATAGCGGCATTAACATCCTATAAGGTCTCAAGTATTTGAGGCAATATAGTTTCTACCGCCTGCTGGGGGTGGTAGTTCTAGGTCCACGTGAAATAACCACTCATTTGGTCTATGCCTCCTAAAAAGATCAAGGCAAGAGTTATTTTATTATTCTAGATTTTGTTTCAGTTTTCTAGGTTTTCTTCATTTAAAATATCATGCAAAGTTGTGTGATCTAGGTTTAGAGTTGTGTTAAGTTTCCTTATTATGTTTTATGTTTCCAAGTGTAGTTGGGGTCAAGCATTGAACCGATGGCTCACGATACCAAATGTAATGCCTATAATTTTGATGCTCTAAAACCACATTAAACCTTAATAACTATCTAGAATGTTGGATATTTTTTTGTTTTGTTTTAGGTTACAAGGATGTCAACCCTATAATATGTTTAATTAATTCCTACCAACAATTTTCTATATTACAATGAATGGGTCAAGTCTAGGCTAATACTTGAAAATTCTAAATCCACTTCAAATGTTAATTTAATTACCATCCACTAGACAAGTTTCCATTAATTTTTTTACTAGGTTAAATAATTTCCCTCTCAAGAATTGACATTCGAGTAAGATTTAATCAACCCTTATCCTTAATTACCTTGTTTCTCATAAATTATTATCTTTAATGTCCATTGAATCATTTACTAAAAACTACTATAAGGGGTTACATAATTAACTTAACATTACAATGGTATTATGTGGCATTGTTCATCTATTTACACATACCCTTAAAATACTTAATAGTCCATAAAATTCATTCTATATAAAAATTGTAGGGTTGATTCTTAAACATTGGATCAAATCAATTGTGGCCACTAGATATAAGAGTTCAAACCTAACCCTAACCATCCTTTTGGATCTTTATTAAATCCTTTTCGTTTCCCTAGCCTCCTCATTTTCTCTCTTTTCTTTTGTTTAATTGGTAGGTTGGAGAAATGGAGGTCATGGGAGTGAGGAAGGAAGCCATGGAGGAGTTCATTTGAATCAAGCTTAGCTTAGTTTAGTTTATAGATTTATTGTAGCAATTTATTCCATTTGTTGATTGAAAAGGTTTCCATTCTAAATCTGGAGTATTTATTTAGTTATTTCCATTTTGAGTTATCTATTTGGGAAAAACCCTCTTCCAATTAATCTATGAGATTGAGTACATTTAAATGTCCATTTAAAGATTTACATGTTTAGAATAATCAAAATATACCCTTATGGTTTGCTACTGATTTCCTCTTCATATTTGTATGCTTAAATTTTTAATAAAACAAGTTTGAAACTTCCCAATCGTGGATTTTTAATTTTCCGCCGACAATGATGAAACCACTATCGAAGCATGTCGAGGTCCCGAGACCACCACTATACCTAGGTGACAATTCAAAAACCGCCACCATGTCTAGGCAGTAGTTCATATTCCGCCACTCTACACGGGGGCATCGGTCATGTTCTTCAAAAACAAAACCATCAATTCCGTGAATTTTCCAAAAATTATTTCTAAAAGGGTGATTTAAATTTTATCCTTAGCTTGAATTTAAGTGTCTATAGTCTCCAGTTGAAAGGTTAACCATTTATTCATTCCATGCTTCAAATTACTAAATTTAAATATTTTCTATTTCAATAGTAACAAGAAACACAACTACAAGATCATTTTCATTTTCTTCCAACAAAATTTCTTTCAAATTTAAAAGTAGGAATGAAGCTTAATCTATTTCTAGTATTATTGTTTTCCTTTCCACAACCAAATGTAATTTTTCAACAAAATAACTTGTTGGTACCCAAATTGATTCTCCTTTAAAGTCCGAGCAACATCACAAGTTTGGGCAGAAGCTTAGAGATAGATAGATCATAGTGAGTCATTTTGTAGCCAAGGATGGAATCTAATCGTGCCTCTGTCACTTAGATGTGGAGAAATGGATAGCACCCTGAAAAAAGGATTTAATCTATCCTCGCTACTTTATGGTTGGGCCTTTAAACCGAGGTGAGAGGACCCTTTTATAGCCTGTTGTTTATTGAGGAGATGGGGAATTCCTTCCTTCAAGTATTTAAGAAGACCTTGAAGAAAATATGATCAATACAACAAAAATAACTCTCACGAGTTTTCACTCTAGATAATGGGGATATTTTCTAAGCAAGGTTTAGGCCACTAAAGACAACAAAAACACGAGGGTTTCTCCAAGTTTTGGTCATAGAAACTACGCATCTGTATACACACAGACAAACAAGGATAGTATGGGTAAGATTAATCATTTTTGAATGATTTTGGTGGGAGGTGAAGTAGGATAAAGTTGATTATGCCAAATCTTTGAGAATTTTTACAAAAATGGAGAGCTCGAACAACAAAATGCTTGAGTATCTAGGATGTCCCTTTAACTAGAACATGTGCTTTAATGGAAGCCCAGATCAACATTTTTCACACAAACTTCAAGGATCGAAAATGAAGGCTCATATTGGAAAACTTAATTGGACATTATCAATATTTGTTTCATCATGCCTAAGATACCCTCAAAGGATAACAAACAATCTTATAGTCATGTTAGAGTCTCACTAATTTTAAATTCATTTATTCCACTATCAAATGAAAGATCTTCTAATAAATGAAATGGAAAATGCCACCAAACTATCAGAAGGATAAGATCTTGTGTGATTCACACATATTTCAATGTAAGAATGCAATGGGAACAACAAAAACTACTTACTGAGACATTTAGAGATGAAGCAAACAAAATTTTCCCCTAAAAAAACACAGATTAACTCAAGATTTTTTAATTTTGTTAACAAGGAAAGTTTCTCGAACAATCTCGGAGCTTGTCAATGGTTGTACATCTTGAACCACCTCGACAGATCAAAATTTAATACAAAGGAGATAAACAGGTTTCTTCAGATAGTTTCTCAATAAGATGGGTTCTATCAAGCTTTTCTCTTAGAAAATCAGTTCTTACCTTTAACACTCCAACCTTCCAACCTCTTCCACAGCAAAAATCATGCCATTTATAACATTTTGCAATAGATTTTTCCCCAAAAAACCCAAACATTAAGTGCACCAAGATCGCTCGCCATGATCCCGATCTAGATTCCCATAATCAAATATGTAAAAAGTTGTCAGGTGCTCAGGGGGCATATCTCTTAGAATATCTCCCACATTCAACTCCCTCCTTTGGTAGATCACTCTTCCTTTTACTCGCCAACCACTTCCACCCCTAATATGTCCAATTTGGTTCCTTCCATGCCCAGAAGGGAAAAAAGGGAAGATCATATCGAGCCCAAAGGTCAGATCTCATCTTAATGGCAAAAGACATCCCTAGATTTTCCTCACTAGACCACGATATAAACAGTCTCTCGCGTGCCAAGGAAAGGAAAATTGGGTCAAATCCAATAGTCAGATTGCACATATAATGGTCGATATGTTTTGCAAACCTTCCCCACCAAACCAGGCTACCAGATTAATGTTCCTCTTCATTTGGTGTGCAGGAGACTCCAAGAAATGATAAAAACCACAAGAATATGCTTCCCCAGAACTCGGAGTAAAAATGGTGGAAAAGTCGATACAAATGCATAGCTTCCACTGATTTCTATTTTGAATTTGGACAGTCCACGTGGGAGATCTACTTTTAAGATGGGCTGCAGGTTACCATTTTCCTTTTGCAACTTTTGAAAAAATGTAAAACTCTCATATTTTTCTCCATACCTCTGCCTTTGAAAAATGATCCTGACACATGTCCTAAAGTGGGTCCTAGAGGAACCGTAGAAAAATTCTACTATTTCACTTCTTTTTTGGAAAAAGGAAAATTTTCCAAGTTTCCCCTGTAGCTCTGCCCTTCCACTTCTAGCCTCTAATGTGGGTCCTAATGGAACCACGCTTAATTTTACACTTTTAACTCCTTTCTTCACAAAAGGGAAAATTTTCAAATTTCCCCTGAATGTCTGCTCCTCCACCGTTGACTGAGAGAAATTTTTGCGATTCTCTATTAGGTCTTTGGGCCATTTTGATGTTTTAATACTTTTTTGACAAGAGGAAAACAATCCAAGTTGGCTCTCGATGGTCCATTTTGATATTTTAATAACCTTTAGGAGGAAAAATTCCATGTTGTCCCTGATGGTATGCTTCTCCACCTTTTCATTTTTCAAACTACCACATGTCATAATGGCGCATCTTGAGACGGTCCCCAAAAGCTAAGATCGTGAATGAGTTCAGCTCACCACGTGTCTCAGGCCCTTTAAGAAGTTGAAAAGTCTAAGGTAAGAACACCCAATGGAGACCTCCACGTGTCGTTAATGCACAATTTAAAAAACCTTAATGCTTTAAAATGACTACAGGACACGCCTCCATTTTATAATTTTACTACATTTTACGTAAGGGAAAAACATCCAACTTGCCTCTAAAGGCCCGCATCTCGGCCTTTAAACTTGCTATGTGTCCTCTGGGGTCAAAGTAAGACCATTTCCCGTCACTAAAATTTTTCTTTAATCAAAGCCTGACATTGGGCTATCGAGTGGGTTCAAACATTTTTACCAAAGTAGCCAAAGAAAAGAACAAGTTCAAAAATAAACCCGCCGAGTCGATTAGAACAAGCCCCACTAAAAGAACGATTAGAGCAAGCCATTTTTTTTTTCCAAAAAAGTAAAAAGCAAAGTTAAAGCATTTACTTTTCATCCCCGATTTGACCAAAAGAATCCGCGTTTCCTATTGATGTAAGGATGTAAATTTGACTCTGGGGGAAATGTCCATCAAACCATAAAATGTTTAAAAATGACCATTTGAGCCTGGAGATGAAATTTTCTCCAAGGACAGAGAATTTAGAAATGTTACAAGGCTCAAAGACATTCCTCCGAACTACATCCATTCATTTTTCCTCAAGTATTTAGGGAAAAATGACAAGGACAACAAATCCCGGCTATGGAAAATGGAAAACATGGGACAACCCAAGTTTTACACCCAAATACAGACCTTTTCCAAACAAATAGAGAAATAAGGAAACAACCATGGATCCATACATGATCCTCAACCCATGAATGGATTGATTACGAAAACAAAAGGAATGTAGGGACCTCTTAGGCATGACATGAGGAGATACAATATGGAAAAGGCCATAAATTAAACGATTTTCAATGGAAAATACGGTGAAACTATTTTGAGCACCAACATTGGCTCCGACTCAGGGATGGGCACTCCCTGTGAGTGCCACAAGAACAAAGGTAGACCAAGTGCTAAAATATCCATTAGGAAAATAAGTCACTTGTAGATGAGAGAAAAAAGTCATATCCCCAAAAATGAACAAAGGAACCAACAAAAATAGGTCATCAAGGACCAGAATGAGCAAAAACACAAAAGATAGGAAACAAACCAACAAACTATACACTATATAGATGATGCTCACCTTGATTCTGGGGAATCAATCCAAGAAATGCTTCAAATGCCTACCATTAATAGGTAGTTCGAGTAGTTCCCCATCTAAGTCCTTCAAGAAGAAGGTATGTTCACAAATTCTAATATCAATGGAGTAAGGTTCCATCCATAATGCATCAAATTTACCATGCTTGCCATTATCTTCATGCCTTCTATCCCATAGCAGCACGAGATCTCTAACATTGAAAGCTCTGGGAGTGACCTTCTTTTCAAACAACTTCTTCAGATTTTCTTTGAACCTTACATGCCTTTGGTGGGATTCCCTCCTTCTTCATCAAGTTCAACAATCTGGTTTATGGGGGCATCATATGGACTTACTTCTTGATCTTCCAGTTGCTTCATGAACTGATATGAGGATAATTGCATATGTAGGGGCATCAGGTCTTGAGTTCCATACACTAATTCAAATGGAATCTTTTTAGTTGCTCTTTTAATAGTAATTCAATTAGCCCTGCATAACAAATTTCAACTGATCACCCCATTTTCTCTTGTCAAGCTCCAAGGTTCTTAAGATAATCTTTAGAAAATTTTATTACTAGACTCAGCTTATCCATTTCCTTGGGGATTATAATTAGAGGCATATGTCAAATTTATCCCATATTCTCTACACATTGCCACAAAGGTTTAGCTCAAGCTCATGGCATTTTCAACAACAATTTTTAATAAAGCACCCCAAACCTACATGATGATATGGTTTAGCATGAAGTCCATGAAAATTTGGTGTGTTGCTCTCTTGGTGGGTATTGCCTCCACCCACTTGGTGAAGTAATTAGTGGCTACAAGAATCCACTTATGCCCAAGACTTGAAGCATCTAAAATCTCACCAATGAAAGGAGCCCTGAATCTTTTAGTTTTCCAAGGAAGTGCTAGAAACTCTCACATCTTCTAACCAAAAGAGTTGTATCCTTGAAGAGAGTTGTCCACCAATAACTAGCCCTCAAGATCTTTTGTGCTTTGTGACTTTTCTAGCAAAATTCCCCCACAAACTCCTTCGAGATCAGCAATTATCTGGGGCTTCATCTTCAATGATGCACCTTAAGAGGACTCCCGAGGGTTCTTCCAAGCTAATCCATAATCAGTATGACATATTTCTGGGAAGCAAACTTAAAGGCCCTTTTATGGTTCTTACTAAAATACACAGGGCAGTATAAATGTCTAAGATAAATAATCACATCCATGTACTACTCAGAACTCATTAATTTTTCAAAGACATCTACCCTTGTTTCTTCTACCTCATTCACCTCAATAGTTTGCAAGTTACTCTCACCATAAGCGTAGCAAGCCCAAACCTCTCACCAACTTTGTGGTGTGGATGTCCATGTCATATTCTTGCAGCTTGTTCACCCTTCGCATCTTTTTCGAGACCTCCATCTCGATAAGATGTCTTTGACCATGGTGTGGGGAACATAAGAAACAATTTTGGAACTCATAAAGTAAGGCCTGAAAACCATTATCACTTTCACCAAGGGAAATGCTTGTTTCTCCATAATATTGTATTTCAGCTCAGCGCCCCCGCAATGCCTTACTAAAAAAGGAGATTGGCATCTCAGCCCTCCATCATATTTCGTAGTAAGACAGATGCAATAATAATGTTCTCTCAAGAAAAAGAAAACAATTGGAAAGGCTTCTTATAATCTAGAGCTACTAAAACAGGGCATGCTTTAATGTCTCCTTGATCCCATTGAAAGATTGAATGGCATCCTTCACCCATTTAATGGTCTAGTCCTTCTTCCGCATGGTGATTGGAATGGTCAATTCAGCAAAGTTTGATATGAATCTCTTGATAAAGTTTATCTACCCAAAGGACTGAATGCCCCTCTTGGTTCTTAGAATTGGGACATTTTGATGGCCTCTACCCTTCTCGGATCAATCATCACTCCTTCTTTTGACACAATGTGACGAAGCAATTTTTCCTTCCGCACTCCAAAATGACAAATTCTTTCCATTAAATGAAATACCATACTCTCTACATCTTATCACCATCTTTTCCAAGTGTAGCAAGTGATCACCTCACTTACTAGAGAACACAATCACATCATCCTATAAACGGCAATAAAATCATTGATGTAACTGGCAAAAGAAACATCGATTGCTCTTTGAAAGGTTTCTTGAGCATTCATGATACCAAAGGACATCCTGACATACACATAAGTCCCCTAAGGAGTGGTAAATGCTATTTTAATTCTTTTCGATTCCTTCACCACAACTTGGTTATAACAAGAGAAATCATCCAGAGTAGAAAGTAACTCAGAACCAATCACTAGGTGCAACATGTTTTCCATGTTTGGTAAAGGATAATTATCCTTCATTGATACTTTGTTCAAATTTCTGAAATCCACATACAACTGATGTCACCATTCTTCTTCTGTCTGGTACCATATTTACAACCCAGAAGAATACCTTATGGGTGAATGATCCCTCCATCTCTGAAGTTTCTTCAATTGTTCTTACATTTTGAGATATAGGAGCAGATTGATGGGTGTTTGTTTCTACTGAATGGTTTTGCATTAGATTCCAAGGGCATCTCATGTTGAAATATATCTTCTCTATACTGGATTTAGTTTAGAATAATTCTAAGCCATGCAATCTTGATATTTTTTAGAAATTGGACATGGGACTATTTTTCCTCCTTGCTGAGATTGCTTCCTATTCGATCTTCCTTGGCTTCTTCTTTGTGCCAATGTCATGCTCCTGAATATCCCTTGAGGTTGTTATACATCCGTTAATAATGCAATCAACATTATTAAAGTCAGATTCAAGAACAACCAACCCTCTGGGAATGCTATTAGTCTTTAGTCGAATGATGCCTTTCCCAAACAAGGTTTTTTTACCCTCTATTATGCACACCATTAGCTCCCAATCAATATTTTTATTGGAAAACTCTCATTTATTCAATGTAAATATTCGACTGAGCATCATCATAAAAACTGCCAATGCTTAATGTTGTCGGGGACATATGGCCTTATCAATACTTCAATATCATATTCACAATATGGGGACACTACACAATTATCAAACCGAGATCCCAACACAACAATCTTGTCTTCCAAATCATTGAACCTCCTATCATGATGCACAATGTTGAATGAACCAAACAACTCAATGAAATCCTAAACTACATGTTTGTATTGTTTCATTAGCTAATTTTTGTGGCATACCTTTTTTCGACTTGCTTGACGATTAATTTTGAATATCCTTTGACAATGATGTCTTTAACACCATATTTCCAACCAATTCTCGGTCCTAATAATAGTGCCTTATACTCGTAAATGTTATTAGTGCACTCAAAGTTGAGTTTGAAGGAAAATACAAAATTTTCCCACCCCTGGAGAGATAAGAACAACACCAACACCATTTCAAACTTGGAGCAAGCTCCATCAAATAATAGAGTCCAAGGAGAGCATTCCCCTTCAAAATAATTGCATCCTTCAATTTTATTCTCTTTTCCATTAGCATATCCTATGAAGTTATCAGCATCAACACTTGTGTACAATACTTCATAGGATGCATTGTTGGGATCCTCAATAAGGTTTAGAATTTTCTTTTCCCCATACAAATTTACAAGGTTGCCCTCAATTGGGATAGTGGCATAGGACATATGCATTTTAACACTCCCACCAACACTTGCATCCCATTTTCTAGACAACAACATACCCCACTTGTTTGGGTAGTCAACAATAACTACATCAAGCTTCGGTCCCTTCCTAGATAGGTTCATGCAAGTTACTACCACTGACCTTTCACACATCCCACAACTAGAACTCTCTCTGGAGTCCATAGCAAAGTACACTTCAAGTATGTTGTTGTTACTTTAATATTAATTTCATTCATGAATTCCAAAGGCATGACATTACATGATGCCCCTGAGTCAAACATGCAGTTGTGCAACAACATGTCCTTAATGATTATAGTGGTGAAGAATGGATCCACATTTAGTTGAGAATCCACCAAGGATGTCCTAAGATAAACCTCAGGTGGTTCAACTAGTTCCTCTAACACTGGTAGTGTTTCTAACACTTCAATGACCTGGGGAGTTTCCACAATGTTTTATATTTCTACCCAATCCAGTCTTCTCCTCTTTCAGCCTTAAATATTCAAACGCCCTTTTCTTGTGCTCAAGAATCCTAAGCAACTCAATAATTGGAACTAAGATCTTGATCTGACTCAAGACTTGGGAAATATCATAAGGGGTAGACTTTGGCAAGGCAGCATTAGAAGGAAGGTTGACACACTCATTAGATGGCACGTGACTTTTGATAGCTTCAAAGCATGAGGAGGGGTATGAGTTTTGTTTAGGACAATAAGGCCTTTGCGATGCATCTTTCTTAGGAGCCTCTTTAGGAATATTTGAAAGAAATGGAGTTTTTGGCTTGGGCCGAGGCCCTATCTCTTCGACAACCCTACTTCTTGTGTTGTTTTCTTTTTCTTGAGCCACAATTAAATTCATCAATAATTACATGTCCTACTTAGATTGGATTCCTCCATCATACTTCTTTATCATTAAATCTCTTAGATATTCAAAGTCATTATTGGGAAATTCAAATTTTTTAGATCATCTACTTCTAAAGTATGAGAGGGAGGAAGAATAGGTACCCAGTGGATGTAATCTCAAAAGTCAAGCAACATTCCTAACACTTATTACCTCAATTAAACTTGCCCCTTATTGTGAGCTCATGGAGCAACCCACCATAAGGACAACATCATCATTATCATCATCAGCTTCTTCTTCTTCTTGCTGATCTTCCTCACATGGAGCATGGGGCATGAAACATCTGTCACACCAATCAATGACATATGTCTCCTCCACAACAACAACTCTAGTAGCCAAAGGATCAGGTATCATTCTGTTTTCCCTGGCTTGGGACTATCTATTTCCAAATCCAACAGTTCCCTTACCTCTATCATCATATCTTTGGTGATTTGTAATCCTTTATTGTCCTTGTTGCTTGTGTTTGACCTTTGTGAATTCTATCCAATTCCATTTTCTACCTAGGATAATTTGTATGATATTTCTTTGATAGCCCTAACCAAAGTTTTCACAACTTCCTACAAATCAGCAACCTTACTTGTCTCGATATTTTCTAGGTTAATTAGTTTTACACCCTCACTTTTTAGAGGCTTTCCAATTGCTTTGATGTTGTTTTCAATTTGTAGAGCCATGGTGAACGCATGCCTCAAATTAGTAGGGTTTTGTCCCTCAAGTAGTAAGAAACTTTTTAATCAAATGCATCTAAATATTTGATCAAACATGATTCAACACATGGCCTTAAGCTATCAGGAAATATCCTTAAGGTCTTATTAAACCTTGTGTTGAAATCATGTACTAACTCATTGGGGTTATCCTTGATATTTTCAAACTTATATAGAAGAAACCTAGGGTTAGTTTTTATCACCATCTTTGCCAGTCTAAATGCATTGTTCATCTCTGTCCAGGAATTAATGGAATTATCGGAAAAGCTTTATTCCAATCCCTTGCATCCTCTTCCAAAGTATGGATATACAACTTGATATATACATCTTCATGTTCAATCTCAAAATATTCCATCATATTGATAAAAATCTTTAAATGTTGATCACCAGTTATAGCATTATTTCCTTGAAACTTTGGTAATCTATTTCTTACATCCTGGGAACTGCATTTGGATAACCATCTATCCCTACAAAATTTATTAGAAAAAGGTGTTTATAACAAAAGGAGGTCCGGGTGGGGGCAAGGCTATGTTGTTATGAGGAGGTGACCTCAGAGGGGAGACAAATTGATATGGGACAAAGGGTCTTTGAAAACAGGAGTATAACTTCCAAAATGGATATCCCCTAAAGGCAGGAGCAGAATGAGAAGAAAAATTTTCAAAATAAAATGAAGGCCCCTCTCCAGATGGAGAATTTAATTCCACAAAAATACTACCTGATTCAAAATCACTTGAATAGCAGTCTTCAATGATAGGCTGATCACTTTCATCACTGGAGATCCCTTTTCTTGTCTGCTAATCTCCAACAACTCTCCAGGATTTTCTTCCTTCTGACTTTGTTTTTCCTAGTTCTAGAAATAATATCCTAGTAGGATTTCCAGCAAAGAAATATCTTCTTCCTTCTATCTTTGCAAAGTTTAGTAACAAAACTCACTTGACATAGGTTAAGACATTGGTACTCATCAAGAATCACATACAACAAGGAGTCACTAGTGCTAACGATTTCCACCTTAGTTGTGCAAATGCACTAAAATATGATCTGCCAAATGTTTATCAATATTAGAAACTGGAAATGGAAACATCGACTTTTCTTTACCCATATTTATCAATGAAACTTAGTGCAATAACTGTAGAAAATGGAAATATTGCACATAACACTTGTAACTTTAAAACCTCTTATAGGCTTGAAACAGGATGATGCCTGAAAAGATGTATTAGCACTTTGAGCATACAAGAAGTGTTTACCAGGGTCAAAATATGAACTACGATCAGTATGTCCATGTAGCGATGCTAGTAAGGTGTTCATACCCAAATTGATTTTCCTCTAAAGTCGAGCAACATCACAGGTTTGGTAGAAAACCTAGAGACAAATAGATCATAGTGAGTCATTTTGTAGCTGGGGATGGGATCTAACTGGCCCTTTGTCACTCAGATGTGGAGAAATAGATAACACCCTGGAAAAAGGATTAGATTTATCCTCACTACTTTATTGTTATGCCTTTCAACCAGGGTGAGAGGACCCTTTTGTAGCCTGCTATTTATGGAGGAGATGGGGAATTCCTTCATTGTGAAGTATTTAAGAAGACCTTGAAGGAAATAAGATCAATACAACAAAACCTAACTCTCATGATTTGTCACTCTAGATAATGGAGATATTTTCTAAGCAAGGTTCAAGCCACTAAAGACAATTAAAACCTGAGTGTTTCTGCATGTTTTGGTAATAGAAATTGTGCATATGTTTACACACATGACAAACACGGGTAGTATGGGTAAGATTAATAGTTTTTGAATGATTTTTGTGGGAGGTGAAGCAGGATAAAGTTGATTATACCAAATCTTTGAAATTTTTTACAAAAATGGAGAGCTCAAACAACATAATGCTTTAGAGTAGCTAGGATGTCCCTTTAACTAGAACATATGCTTTAATGGAGGCCCAGATCAACACTTTTCACACAAACTTCAAGGATCCAAAATGAAGGTTCAAATTGGAAAACTTAATTGAACATTACCAATCTCGGTTTCATCATGCCTAAGATACCCTCAAAGGCTAACAAACAATCTTATAGTCATGCTAGGAGTCATAGTGATTTTAAATTTGTTTATTTAAATATGAAATGAAAGCTCTTCGATAAATGAAATTGAAAATGCCACCATACTATCAAAAGGATAAGATATTGTGTGATTCACACAAATTTCAATGTAAGAATGCAATGGGAATAAGAAAACTACTAGCAGACATTCAGAGATGAAGCAAACACAAATTTCACCCAAAAAAAACATTGATTAACTCAAGTTTGATTAAATTTATCAGTAGAGGAAAGTTTCTCGAACAATATGAGAGCTTGTCAATGGTTGTACACTAGCAACCACCTTGACATGATCAAAATTTAATACAAAGGAGATAAACATGTTTCTTCGAGATAGTTTCTCGGGAAGATGGGTTCTATCAAGCTTTTCTCTTAGAAACTCGGCCTCCGACCTCCGACACTCTAACCTTCCAAACTCTAACATCTTTCATGGAAAAAATCATGCCATTTATAACATTTTACAATTTGAGTTTTCCCCCGAAAAAAACCAAACATTGAGTGCAATTCGGAATTTCTCCCCATGATCCCGATCGTGATTCCTAGAATCAAATCTGTAAAAATTTATCAGTGCTCGGGGGCATATTTCTTTGAACATCTCCCACATATAACTCCCTCCTCTAGAAGATCACTCTTCCTTTTACTCGCCAACCACTTCCTCCCCTAGTTTGTCCAAACTGTTACTTACATGCCCGGGGAAGGAAAAATGGAAGATCATATCAAGTCCTAAGGTCAGATCTCATCTTAATGGTAAAAGACATCCCCGTATTTTCCTCACCAAACCAAGATATCAATAGGTCTTTTGCGTTCCAAGGAAAGGAAATTGGGTCGAATCCGATAGTCAAATTGCATATTTAATGGTGAGATATGTTTACAAACCTTCCCCACCAAACTAGGCTACAGAATAATGTTTCTTTTCATTTGGCATGCAGGAGACTCTAAGAAATGATAAAAACCTTAAGAATGTGCATCCCAAGAACTCTGGAGTTAAAATGGGGGAAAAATTAGATACAAATGCACAACTAACATTGATTTTTATTTTGAATTTGGACCGTCCACATGGGAGATCTACTTTTAAGATGGGCCTGTGGGTTCCTTTTTCCCTTTGCAACTTTTGAAAAAATTTAAAACTTTCACTTTTTTCTCCACACCTCCACCTTTGGGAAATCATCCTGACACGTGTCCTAAACCTGGGTCCCAGAGGAACTGAAGAAAATTCTACTATTTCACCTCTCTTTTGGAAAAAGGAAAATTCTCCAAGTTTCCTCCACAGCTCCGCCTTTCCTCTTTTAGCCTTAGATGTGGGTCATTGCGAAACCACACTTTATTTTACACTTTTAACTCATTTCTTCACAAAAGGGAAAATTTCCAAATTTCCCTGTGAAAGTCCGCACCTCGTCGTTGACTGGGGAAAACTTTTGACTATTCTATGTCTGTCCAAGCCATTTTGATGTTTTAATCCTTTTGGTGACAAGAGGAAAAAAATCCAAGTTGCCTCCGATGGTCCGCTTCCCCACCCCTTTGACTTTTTAAATCCAACCTTGACCTTTCTCTTATCGGGCTTGTAGGCCATTTTGATATTTTAATCCTTTAGGAGAAAAAATTCCAAGTTTGCTCCCGATGTTACGCTTCTCCACCTTTTGACTTTCCAAACTGCCACGTGTCATAATGGCATATCTTTATAAGGTCCTCAAAACCTAAGACCTTGAATGAGCTTGGGCTCACCACATGTCTCGGGCCCTTTAAGAAGTTGCTGAAAAGTCTAAGGAAAGAAGACCCAGCAGAGACCTCCACATGTCGTTATGGTGCAACTTCAAAAACCTCAAGGCTTCAAAATGACTCGATGGGGGCATGCTTCCATTTTAGAATTTTACTCCATTTTTCTAGAAGGGAAAAACATCCAACTTGCCTCGAAGTCCCGCATCTCAGCCTTTAAACTTGCCACATGTCCTTATGTAGGGTCAAAGTAAGACCTTTTCCTTGCCACTAAAATGTTTCTTTATCAAATCCTGGTAGCGCTGCGGGGAGGGCTCAATTTTTTTTTGCCAAAGTAGCCAAAAATAACAAGTTAAAAAACAAACCCATCGAGACCCATCCAATAATAAGAAGCCACGTAAGCACCAAATGAACCAATAAGAATTGAGCAAAGCTATGGGACCAAATTTTCCTTTTTCCAAAAAAGCAAAAATTGTCAAGTTAAAGCATTTTCCGTCATCCCTTGACCAACCAAAAGAATCCACATTTCCTGTTGATGCAAGGATGTAAATTTGACTAGGAGATACACCGTCAAACCATAAAATGTAGAAAAATGACCATTTGAGCCCGGAGATGAAATTTTCTCCAAGGACAGAGAATTTAGAAATGTTACAAGGCTCAAATAAATTCCTTGAACTACATCCATTCATTTTTCCTCAACTATTTACGGAAAAACAACAAGGACAGTAAATCCCGATTGTGGAAAACAAAAAGCATGGGACAACCCGAATTTTACACCCAAATACAGAACTTTTCTAGACAAACAAAGAAACGTGGAAACAACCATGGATCCATATGTGATCCTTGACCCATGAATGGATTTATTATGTCAAAAAAAGGAATGCAAGGACCTCTTAGGCACAACATGAGGAGATACAATATGGTAGAGGCAATAAATTGACAAATTTTCAATGGCAAAATGAGGCGAAACTATTTTGAGCACCAACATAAATCATTATAATTTATTGCATCTTTCCATTACTACTATAACCATTCTCAACTACAAACAACTCTATTTCACATTCATATTTTTAAGTATACAATATTAATGATTTACAACTTCTATGTTCTTTCTCAAGTTTCATCCACACTCCGCCTTTCCTCTTTTAGCCTTAGATGTGGGTCATTGCGAAACCACACTTCATTTTACACTTTTAACTCATTTCTTCACAAAAGGGAAAATTTCCAAATTTCCTTTGAAAGTCCGCACCTCCGTCGTTGACCGGGGAAAACTTTTGACTATTCTATGTCAGGTCTGCAGGCCATTTTGATGTTTGAATCCTTTTGGTGACAAGAGGAAAAAAATCCAAGTTGCCTCCGATGGTCCGCTTTCCCCACCCCTTTGACTTTTTAAATCCAACCTTGACCTTTCTCTTATCGGGCTTGTAGGCCATTTTGATATTTTAATCCTTTAGGAGAAAAAATTCCAAGTTTGCCCGATGTTCGCTTCTCCACCTTTTGACTTTCCAAAGCGCCACGTGTCATAATGGCATATCTTTATAAGGTCCTCAAAACCTAAGACCTTGAATGAGCTTGGGCTCACCACATGTCTCGGGCCCTTTAAGTAGTTCTTTGAAAAGTCTAAGGAAAGAAGACCAAGCAGAGACCTCCACAATTCGTTGTTATGGTGCGATTTCAAAACCTCAAGGCTTCAAAATGACTCGATGGGGGCATGCTTCCATTTTAGAATTTTACTCCATTTTTCTAGAAGGGAAAAACATCCAACTTGCCTCTGAAGGCCCGCATCTTTGCCTTTAACCTTGCCACATGTCCTTCTGTGGGGTCAAAGTAAGACCTTTTCCTTGCCACTAAAATTTTTCTTTAATCAAATCCTGAGTAGCTGCTGCGGAGGGCTCAATTTTTTTGCCAAAGTATCCAAAAATAACAAGTTCAAAAAACAAACCCATCGCGCCCCATCCAATTATAAGAAGCCACGTAAGCACCAAATGAACCAATAAGAATTGAGCAAAGCTATGGGACCAAATTTTCCTTTTTTCCAAAAAAGCAAAAATTGTCAAGTTAAAGCATTTTCCCATCATCCCTTGACCAACCAAAAGAATCCACATTTCCTGTTGATGCAAGGATGTAAATTTGACTAGGAGATACACCTGTCAAACCATAAAATGTAGAAAAATGACCATTTGAGCTCGGAGATGAAATTTTCTCCAAGGATAGAGAATTTAGAAATGTTACAAGGCTCAAATAAATTCCTTCGAACTACATCCATTCATTTTTCCTCAACTATTTACGGAAAAACAACAAGGACAAGTAAATCCCAATTGTGGAAAACAAAAAGCATGGGACATGACCCGAATTTTACACCCAAATACAAAACTTTTCTAGACAAACAAAGAAGCGTGGAAACAACCATGGATCCATATGTGATCCTTGACCCATGAATGGATTTATTATGTCAAAAGGAATGCAAGGACCTCTTAGGCACAACATGAGGAGATACTGATATGGTAGAGGCAATAAATTGACAAATTTTCAATGGCAAAATGAGGCGAAACTATTTTGAGCACCAACATAAATCATTATAATTTATTGCATCTTTCCATTACTACTATAACCATTCTCAACTACAAACAACTCTATTTCACATTCATATTTTTTAAGTATACATTATTAATGATTTACAACTTCTATGTTCTTTCTCCAAGTTTCCTCCACAGCTCCGCCTTTCCTCTTTTAGCCTTAGATGTGGGTCATTGCGAAACCACACTTCATTTTATACTTTTAACTCATTTCTTCACAAAGGGAAAATTTCCAAATTTCTGTGAAAGTCCGCACCTCCGTCGTTGACCGGGAAAACTTTTGACTATTCTATGTCAGTCTGGAGCCATTTTGATGTTTGAATCCTTTTGGTGACAAGAGGAAAAAATCCAAGTTGCCTCCGATGGTCCGCTTTCCCCACCCCTTTGACTTTTTAAATCCAACCTTGACCTTTCTCTTATCGGGCTTGTAGGCCATTTTGATGTTTTAATCCTTTAGGAGAAAAATTCCAAGTTTGCCCGATGTTACGCTTCTCCACCTTTTGACTTTCCAAACTGCGCCACGTGTCATAATGGCATATCTTTATAAGGTCCTCAAAACCTAAGACCTTGAATGAGCTTGGGCTCACCACATGTCTCGGGCCCTTTAAGAAGTTCTTTGAAAAGTCTAAGGAAAGAAGACAAGCAGAGACCTCCACAAGTCGTTATGGTGCAATTTCAAAAACCTCAAGGCTTCAAAATGACTCGATGGGGCATGCCTCCGGTTTAGAATTTTACTCCATTTTTCTAGAAGGGAATAACATCCAACTTGCCTCGAAGTCCCGCATCTTAGCCTTTAAACTTGCCACATGTCCTTATGTAGGGTCAAAGTAAGACCTTTTCCTTGCCACTAAAATGTTTCTTTATCAAATCCCTGGTAGCGCTGACTGAGGAGGGCTCAATTTTTTTGCCAAAGTAGCCAAAAATAACAAGTTAAAAACAAACCCATCGAGACCCATCCAATAATAAGAAGCCACGTAAGCACCAAATGAACCAATAAGAATTGAAAGCAAAGCTATGGGACCAAATTTTCCTTTTTCCAAAAAAGCAAAATTGTCAAGTTAAAGCATTTTCCCGTCATCCTTGACCAACCAAAAGAATCCACATTTCTGTTGATGCGAGGATGTAAATTTGACTAGGAGATACACTGTCAAACCATAAAATGTAGAAAATGACCATTTGAGCCTGGAGATGAAATTTTCTCCAAGGACAAAGGATTGAGAAATGTTACAAGGCTCAAATAAATTCCTTGAACTACATCCATTCATTTTTCCTCAACTATTTACGGAAAAACAACAAGGACAGAAATCCCAATTGTGGAAAACAAAAGCATGGGACAACCCGAATTTTACACCCAAATACAAAACTTTTCTAGACAAACAAAGAAACGTGGAAACAACCATGGATCCATATGTGATCCTTGACCCATGAATGGATTTATTATGTCAAAAAAGGAATGCAAGGACCTCTTAGGCACAACATGAGGAGATACTGATATGGTAGAGGCAATAAATTGACAAATTTTCAATGGCAAAATGAGGCGAAACTATTTTGAGCACCAACATAAATCATTATAATTTATTGCATCTTTCCATTACTACTACAACCATTTGTTCAACTACAAACAACTCTATTTCACATTCATATTTGTTAAGAATACATTGTTAATGATTTACAACTTCTATGTTCTTCCTTCATTCTTACAATAATGTAACTTCTATGTTCTTTTTCAATGCAAGGAGCCTTCTTTTCCACAATACATTACAACTTAATAAACAAAATATATAATACAACTTTTCTTTCAAATACAATGTTACTAGTCTTCCACCTTAAGTGGGAATCACAAGAAAAGTTTCTATTGGTGCTCGTCTTGATCTCACACCACTTTCCCTAATTTTCCTTTGATCGCATGTCATGAAATGATTTGTCTCTCGATGTGGATGTTTTGAAGCTTTTACCTCAATTTGAATGCATCAAATTGTTTGTAGAATCCATTGTCATGCCCTTTTTTGAAGGAATCTCTGTGTTTTCCCTATTTTTCCCTAATTTCTTCAAAATCCGTGGGATCTACTGTTTTTCCTATTTTTCCCGACCATGGAAGCACAAGAA
Source organism: Taxus wallichiana var. yunnanensis (assembly GCA_018340775.1). NCBI lineage: Eukaryota > Viridiplantae > Streptophyta > Pinopsida > Cupressales > Taxaceae > Taxus > Taxus wallichiana. The sequence continues at coordinate 686,180,261 of CM031238.1, read as the reverse complement.
TGATCAATTTATATTTATATGCCATTGAAAATTGAAATCCATGGTCGAAAGATGCTTGGAACCATGATTCACTTGGTTTTGTTTTAAATAAATCATCCTTAGCGAAAAAATAGATTCTAGGCATGAATGGTTAATTTATGTGTTTTTAATAGTCAGCACAGGCATATTTTCCTGTTTAAATTATTCCTCAGCATTCGGTGGTCATGTGGCTTCTTTTGGTTGGTTAGGGGACGGTGGGAAAATGTTTTAACTTGTCACTTTTTACTTTTTTGGCAAAAGGAAAATTTGGTCCCGTAGCTCCACTCAATTTTGATTGGTTCTTTTGGTACTTACATGGCTTCTTCTAATTGAATGGGGCGTGGTGGGTTTTTTTGAAATTTTTCTTTTTACTACTTTGGAAAAAAATTTGAACTTGCCCCGTGGCCTTGCCATGCTTTGATTAAAGAAAAATTTAAGCGGCAGGGAAAAAGTCTTACTTTGACCCCATAGAAGGACACGTGGCAAAGTTAAAAGTGGAGATGTGGGCCTTCAAAAGCAGGTTGGAATATTTTTCCCTTTTGGAAAAATGGAGTAAAAATTCTAAAATGGAAGCGCGCCGCCAAATCATTTTGAAGCCTTATAAGGTTCTTGAATTTGCGCCATAACGACATGTGGAGGAGTCTGCACTTTGGGTCTTCTTTCCTTAGAATTTTCAGCAACTTCTGTTATCCAAAATTCACCCCCCAGGGTAAATTTTGATAACATGCATTAAATTCTCAAGTCCCAGGCAATTATATTGATTCAGGGAAAAAAGTCATGTTTCTAGGGTCCCCTCAGATTTTTTCTAACTCCCCTGTCCAAGTAGAAGAGAGCAAGTTCTGAGAAAAGGTGAAAAATTTGTAGAAAACAAGCTCGGGCCAGAAAAAATCATTAAAAATGGCTAAGTCCTAGTCCTCGCAACAGTCGGGACATGAGGGACATCTGGGCGCGAACCGGCCGAAAGGCCTTCTAAGCGTCACTGTGCGGCAGCATTTGGGACAGTTGGGACAAAGGGACGCGTGGGGTAAATCAACCGGCCGAAAAATAAAAAAATTGACTAAGCTGTTGAACAAGCGATGCAGGACATCTAGGAAGTTAGTACACGGAGGACGCGGGTCGGCTGAAAAGACTTAAGGCAGCCCGAAACAATTGGGCCGAAGGTACGTGAAGTATGCGAACCACCCAAATCGGCCGAAGCAGGGAACTACAGTCCGGGACAAGAGTATGCGAACCGGCGGGTTCGGCCGAGCAGAGGACTTTCGTACTAGGACATCCGAGCCAAAGGGACACGTGGGACGCGAAAAGCCGGAAGCGCGAGAAGGAGAAGAAGAAAAGTCAACGTTTGGTCCGAAAACTTCAAACGGCCATAACTTTTGACTCCGAGCTCCGATTTAAATGAAAGAAACGTGTTCGGCTCCAGTCAGTTAATGCTCATTCCTGTCAAATGACAGAAAACACCTGCCAGACCCCAAATAGCTGCCCACACTCAGAAGGCCATAACTTTTGCATTTCTCAACGAAATCGCACAAAATTGGTACTGTTGGAATCGTGGCTCCGAGCCCAATGTATAGAAATTAAGAAATTCTGGATTTGATCAGAAATTGATTGATATTTTTAGAAAACGTGGCTGGGTTCACAACAGTGTTTCATTTGGTGGTTGGGAGTGCAATTAAGAGGCATGGTCATCATTCTTTCTCTGTTGCAGCACATGGGACAGTATGGGGAGCCTTTTACAAGTAATGTATAATCATATTACTCCATTTAATGCCTCTTATAGGTGGTTGAAGGATAGATTTCGGGATTTCCATTTTCCCTTCTCTTTCCCTTCTCATTTTTCTATAAATTGGAGTGTTGGGCTCATTGTAAAGGGGGAGTTTTCCAGATAGCAAAGCTCTATCAAAATTTCTTTGTGAAGCCAATGTGCTACAGGCCCTTGTAGTGGACTCCTTGCATGGTGATCCAGGCCCTTATCTTGTAATAGATTGAACTGTGCATATCATGAAGCAATAAAATATCAGTTTGTGGATGTATCTTCCCCTGCTGTGTTTTCTTGCATTCTTCTTGCCCCTTTAATCTTTCTACAAGAATATTGTGTCTATTATTATGTTCTTGCAGGGATTTATTATCATTGTGTATGCTTGGAATATTGTTGTGAATGCATTTTGCTAGATTACGAGAAGCTGTCATCACCTCTTCTAGTGTGCATTTTGCCTCTGTATTCACACATTTGGAGAATACTCTCACACCCTCCTTTTCTGGTGTATCACCGCTTTAGTCTAGGCTTTCATCTTATGCATTCTCTTTCCCTAGTCCCTTGGAAATTTAGATTAGAATAGTTATTTTCCCCATGAGTAGAGTAGATTATGGTAGGTAGTTTAGGAGCAAGAACCAACTTTCTCGGAGGTCTATCTCAAGTAGCGAGTCCCCAACTTAGAGATAGTACCCATGTTATCCAATTACACCGTGAGTTCAAGTATATGCACTTGTATAAACATAAGGGTGATGTGATTCGTTGATAACACTTCCTAAAGGGCCCAAGACACTTAATGAACCTGCACTCATTTAGGGTCTCTACTTTTGGGGACCATCTCAAGATACGCCATTGAGACACATGGTAGTTTGAAAATTCAAGAGGCGGGGAGGCGGGCCATTGGGGGAAACTTGGATTTTTTACCCCTTGTTATTCAAAAGACTGAAATCATTTAAATGACCCGTGGGCCCGAGTGATAATAGTAAAAATTTTACTCCATTCAATGGCGGGGTTCGAACTCTCGAGGGAAATTTGGAAAAAAATTCTTTTAGGAGAAAGGAGTTAAAAGTGTACAAGGAAGCGTGGTTCAGCTAGGACCCAAATCAGAAACTAGAAGAGGAAAGGTGGAGCTACGAGGAAAACTTGGAAAATTTTCCTTTTCCGAAAAAAAAAGAGGCAAAATAGAAAAATTTAGCCATGGTTCCTTTGGGACCCACATTGGGACACGTGTCAGGCCCATTTTTCAAAGGTGGAGGGGCGGAGAAAATTGATAAATTTTGCATTTTTTCCAAAAAGTGTAAAAGGTAAAAAGGAACCCTCGAGCCCGTCTTAACCTGGATCTCCCCATGGATGGTCAGATTCAAAGGACAGATCGATCAATGGCAATTATGCATATGTATTTGATTTTCCGCCATTTCTTCTCCAAAGCTCCTAGGGATGTGAATTTTTATTGTTTTTTATCATTTCTTGGAGTCTCCTGCACGTAAAATGAAGAGGAACATTAATTTGGTATCTTGGTTGGGTGGGAAAAATCTTAAGACATATTTTTCCATCAAGACGTGATCCGACCATTGGCTTTGATATGATTTTTAGGTTTTCTTTCCTTGGCAAGGAAAGAACTAGATTTGACAGATTGGAGGAGGAATTAGTTAGCACGCGAGATGAAGAAGCAGTGACCGGGTGAAGAATTGAATGCTGGAAATATTTGGAAATATTTTCCCTGTACACACCTGACAACTTTTTTGCAAATATGATTTTGGGAGTCTCAACACGCAATGAAGATTTGAATGTCCTTGGTTTTTGGGGAAAAATCTATTGTAAATGAAGTATTATAAAAGCATGAATTTTTGTGTAAATGGTTAGAGTTGTAGAGGTTGGGGCTGATTTTTGTAAGATAAAAGCTTGATAGAACCTTTCCTTCGAGAAATCATATGAAGAAACCTTTTTATCTCCTTTGTGTTACATTTGATCATGTCAAGGTGGTTGTGAGTGTACAACCATTGAAATTCTCTGAGATTGTTCTAGAAAATTTCCCTATTTGATAAATTTAATCAAACTTAAGTTAATCTATGTTATTTTTGGGAAAAACTTGTGTTTTCTTCATTCTTTGAATATCGGAAGTATTTTTCTTGTTCCCGTTGCAATCTAACATTGAAATATTTGTGAATCACACAAGATCTTATCCTTGTGATAGTTTGGTGGTATTTTCAATTTAATTTATTAGAAGAGCTTTCATTTGATAGTGAAATAAACAAATTTAAAATCATTGTGACTCCTATCATGAGTATAAGATTGTTTGTTAGCCTTTTAGGGTATCTTAGGCATGATGAAATAGAGGTTGATAATGTTTAGTTAAGTTTTCCAATTTGAGCCTTCATTTTGGATCCCCGATGTTTTGTGTGAAAAGTGTTGACCTAGGCCTCCATTGAAGCACATATTCTAGTTAAAGGAACATCCTAGCTATCCTAAAGAATTATGTTGTTCAAGCTCTCCATTTTTGTAAAATTTCTCAAGAATCTGGTGAATCAAGTTCATTTTTGGCTCACCACCAAAAATTTATTTAAAAATAACCAATCATACCCATACTACCCATGTTTTTCATGTGTGTATACAAATGCATAATTTTACTACTAAAACATGTAGAAACAATCAAGTTTTCATTGTCTTTAGTGGCCTGAACCTTGCTTATAAAATATATCCATTATCTAGAGTGACAACTTGTGAGAGTTAGGTTTTGTTGCATTGATCATATTTTCTTCAAGGTCTTCTTAATAATTTCACAAGGAAGGATATCTCCATCTCCTCCACAAACAATAGGCTATAAAAGGGTCCTCTCACCCTAGTTGAAAGGCACAACCATAAAGTAGTGAGGATAGGTCAAATCCTCTTGAGGGTGCTACCCATTTCTCCACACCTAAGTGACAAAGAGAAAGTTGTATTTCATCCCTAGCTACAAAACGACACACTACATGCTCTGCTTATCTCTAAGCTTCTGCTGCTAAACTGTGATGCTACTCAAACCGAGGGAGAATCAATTTGGTTACCAACAATTTCTACAATGAAGGATTTATTTTCACTTCAAAAATGCTCCAAGTCCCAATTCCTAAACAAGAGCTCCACCGTTTCTTCACATTAATCAAAACAAACAAAAATGGGGAAGAGACAACACTCTCCACCCAACCAATAATCCAATGAGAATAAGTTCTCCTCCTCATTAGACCCCCGATCCCCAACCAAAATGCAATAAGGGATGGATATAACTCATGACAACTAACACAAAGCTTTTACATCACAATACAAAATTTCACAACTATTTTAAAACACATTCAACACAAGATACAATCACAAACATGAAACTATCGAAATACACAAGGCTTGAAAATGCAAAGCCAATGGAGCAAGGATCTATGGGGTGATCAATTATGCCTCCCAATGGGATTAGGTTCCCACATTAAATCCCTCAAAACACAGTTCAAAACCCCTACACAACTCTTATTCCTCCCGCTAGATACTCTTATGCCTCCCACATTATTTTTTGTCTCCCTACAATCCCTTATGTCTCCCTTAAAAGAACCAAGTAAGAAATGCAAGCATTTTCTTATCAAACGTGGGGCACCTAACCCAACCTTCCTCCAAAACCATGAAGTAAAATCTTATGCCTCCCTACATATAAGATCTTCATAGCCTTCTCCTACACCATACTTAGTAATTCTACCCAAGATCCCAACAAGCATACAAACCATTCACTTGCATACAAATATACACATATAAAAGAAAACGATTTTAAAAAGGGTTTAGTTCCTACCTTTCCATGGTAGAACTTGATCAAAGAGTCACACACCAAGCTCCTTAAAGCTCAATCCAACTCCAACAAGCTCTAAAAATTAAACAAGCACACCAAAACTCTCCAACTCCAAAAATACAAGAGCACCAATGAAATGAAGTAACCCCCAAACATACAAATAAACTTGCATATATAAAAAAGGAAATAGGAGGGTGAGGTGGCTCTATATAGGATGCCACATCACTTATCCTCAACTCCACATTAAAATTCAAACCTCAACCCCAATGCACAATAAATTGGTGGTTGAGAGAAATGAAAATCCTCTTACACACACAATCTAAACCCACACCCCCTAAGGATATAATTTAAAACCCATGTAAGAAAAGTGCTATAAATGTCACTTTTTGTCTTAGAAAACACAAAATGAGGTCTATCTTTACTCCCCAATCCATAGATAGGGTTGGTATATGAAATTAGGAGGTGTGGGATGTTTAGCTTGTTCCACAAGCCTCCAAAAATGGCCCTTAAGCCCAAATCTAAAATTCCAAGGTAAGGTAGAGTGTACCACACTCAAAGTCAAGTAAACTCAATCAAAATCAAAAAATCCAAATGAACAACTACTATAATAAATGGCCCCTTTTTCACATCCCCATATAAATTTATAACATGATTAGAGTACTTAATGAAGGCACATAAATCAAAAATGATTAAATGCATTACATCTAAAAATAAATCACATACTCTATAATAAATAAATAAAAAAGGGAAAGAATTACAAAAAAATCCCATGGTCATAATTGGAGGTCATTCCCCCCATGGGGACTCCTTAACAAAATAAAACAAACAACAAACATTACACAAGTTGTCATGATGACCTTCATTATAACCATCTAATATTCCGCGTGGTTGGTCTCCAATCACCATTTTGATTTTTGTGATATAATTATATGCAAAATCACACTATACCTCTTTCGTCCTCGTGGTTGCATCAAAAACATCAAATATAAAATATACACACATAAATCAATAACCATCCTCATATAGCTAAATCATCATCTCAAATGAACAATTCTATCATTTGTCTAAAATTTCAACATCTCAATTCTATCTTTTTATCAATACAAACACAATCATGAGATTAGTTCAAATGCTAAATCCTAGTCAACACGATGAGAATTCCAAATGTCAGTAAAATATACTATAACAACACATCATCATCATCAATATAAAAATGTATCTCTATGCCTCTAAGAATCCACACAAATCATACTATGAATTACAATCCATCAATAGTCATAATATCTCTATCATCTAACATCATGCTAAAACAAAATGATACAATAATATCCATGTCTATGGTCACTTGACAGTAATTGAAATAAAAATATAATAAGTTTCGAAGAGGAGTGGTCACTAAAAATCCTCTTCGCTAATGTATTGCAAATTTTAATGCATGAGTTAGTTATATTTACCGACTATTCTTGTTTTCTATGTAATTAATTATTTTGTAGAATAATGAGGCGAGATTTTTTTCATATAGTGTGTGAAAACATATATTTTGAATTATGTTTAATGTGTTGCTTTCTGAATCAATTTAAGACCACACTTACTCATAAATTAAACATTTCTCATTATTTATAATCTATTCTTTTAAAACCATCCGACTTAAAATTTTAACTATTAAGTCAAAGCCGAGCCATGTTATCATTTGAAATATTTGTGAAATTTTTGAGACTACTACCCTCACTTGGGTTGTAGTCATTTATCCGAATTGAATTTCTTTTAAAATTCCACTATAATTAGCCAAATGGGTTGCATAACAGGAAGTTTGATGTTTTTATTTACAAAATACTTAAGCAAGATTTTCGCAATTGTCATTTTTCTTAATTGGGCATTGAAACAATGATCATTATTTTAAATATGTCTTTTTGTACAAATTTCATTAGATTTTCCATTACATTCAATTATTATCAAATTTCTAAGTTTTGATAAAGTAGTCATTAAATTTAAAATTAAATTTGTTCTTTGATAACTAAATAGAGACTAAATTTAAAATCATATATTATTTTTATTTGACAAGCATAGCGGATCCTTAAAAATTAAATATATATTTATCTTTCCACATATTGAAACAATGTTTTCAATAAGCAATTTAGAATTTAGAGTTCTTTAAAGATTAGAAATTAATCTTTCGCATATGGAAAGTGTGCTTTAGAGAGATAATCTAAATTTTTTTCTCATGATTAAATTCATATTTATATTTTATTCTCTCTATCTGTATCTCTCTCTCTCTCTCACACACACAGATATATATATATATATATATATATATATATATATATATATATATATATGTATGTATATATGTATGTGTGTGTATACACACACACACACATACATACATACATACATACATACATACATACATACATACATACATACATATATATATATATATATATATATATATCACTACAATACATTAGATCTTTTACCACAATTTTTCAACAATAATTTTGTGGTTATATAGTATTTCAAAAATTAAAATTGTGGCATTAGAAGTGTAGCTAATCCACATTTTGATATATTATTGTAGTTTTTCCACAATTCATTCTACCGTGGATGGTCCACAATTCATCAAATGCATAGTTAACCTCAATTTTCTAATAGTACATTGTCCACATTTTATGATGTTTGTGGCATTTCTACAATTTTTGTTTTTGTTAGTATTCCACAATTTTCACCAAAATGTAGTTTTTCTATAGATTCAATCTTTGTAGAAATTCCACAACTTAAAATTTCGTATCTCTCATCAATGTTATATTTGTGGAAATTTCAACATTATTTTCTACAATTATCCTTACCACATAAAACTTTTAGGTGGAAGCTACAATTTGATTTCCACAATAATTAATTGTGAAATTATCTTTTAAGAAAATGTAAAAAAATACCATTAACAACCAATTTCACATTCATTTAAATAATTCTTTATGTAGATTGTCTACATTTAAAACACACATAAATATACAATTTTCTTATTAAATGGAAATATATTTCTACAAAAATATATTTTTCATTTTTATATATTAAAAATATATTAGAATCTAATGAAATGTTTACTATTTACATGATCTAAATAAAACTATTTAACAATATAAATATATTTTTCTAGACTCATTGATATTGTGAGTAACTTATAAGAAATAGTTAAGAGGTTACATGAGTTCTCCTAAGCCTAAAAAGACTCCAAAGTCTTATTTACAAATATACAAAACCTCCCTATATGTCATGTATAGTGACAAGACAATAATAATTAAAAAGAATTTCTTATCAAATGTATCAAACTCTTGTTCATCAGGGAAGTTGATCTATAGGATTATATAAGTAAGCATAAATCATTCCAAAACGATATAACGAAGCGTTGATCTAAATGCCATTCACACAATCGTGGGTACTATGGTTTTTTTGGATTTGGATAAAAATAACCTTAATTATCAATGGGATGTCAAACATATGAAATAAATTGAGCCATTGTAACCTTAACATATATGGTATGCAATTTTAATGGGCTAACTTGCATTATCAGTTCCTTAGGATGACAACAACCTAGATGGTACGTGAAATTTTTGGAGCTTGTGGGCTTTACACAAGAGAATATACTGATTCCTCTATAATGTTACTCACCGAGAAGAAATGAAGGGAATAAAGACAAGGTCAAACATGCCCGGCACTTCTAGAACCAACATAACCACAAAAATAAAAATACATTTACATGCACTTTATCCATACAAAGCAACAATTTCAATAAAATAAAATTACATTTTTATAGAAATGAATGTCTAAAATTTGTTAATTTCATATAAAAATTTGAAGCAATGTTAATAATTTTTTTATAAATGTTTGGATCACCGAGTTTTCATTGAAAAAATTAATATCCTAATAATTTAATAACAAAAACCATGAAAATAAGCCAAAATAACATACAATCTTTGTTCATAAAATGTGCATAGCAAAATAAGGAAATAAATGTCAAGATTATTTTTATAGTTCCCCATGAAATATTGTAGTGCCTAAAGACTTAAATAAAATCTAAGAATTATGAAATTGATAAAATATGAATCAATTATGAAATTGTGAGCATCAAGAATAGGCCAGAATTGTTTTTTCAAAGGTATGAAATAAAATGATCAAAGATAAAAAAGACACGAGTGATAGAAAAGTAGGAGTCTGTTGATTTTATCATAAATATTTATCAAATGTTTTTCCTTTAATAATTATTCTATCTTCGAGAAAAGACTAGGTTCAAATCCCACCATAATCACTAGATTAACGTCATCTTCGTATACTGGTGGAAAATCCCCAAGCTTATGCCATCAGCCCACCATTATATTATATAACATAATATTTACAGCAAATACTAATCCAATTCCATTGTATTTGCTAAAATTTCTGGCCATATACCACCGTGTAAGTAACATGTGCGTGGACATATATAATATAATACATAGTCGTTATGTATGTGTTCATAAGCATAACATTATAGTTATAAAGTACTACATAGTCGTTATGTATGTGTTCATAAGCATAACATTATAGTTATAATACATAGTCGTTATGTATGTGTTCACTAGATTAACGTCATCTTTCGTATACTGGTGGAAAATCCCAAAGCTTATGCCATCATCCCACCATTATATTATATAACATAATATTTACATCAAATACTAATCCAATTTCATTGTATTTGCTAAAATTTCCCAGGCCATATACCACCATGTAAGTAACATGTGCGTCGGACATATATGATATAATACATAGTTGTTATGTATGTGTTCATAAGCATAACATTATAGTTGTAAAGTACTACAACTATGAAAGAATATTTTGGAGCCCAAAATTTACCCAATTGAATAGCACCGGAATTGCCATTTCAAGGGTGAGCAAGATAATAAAAACTAAATTTTGAAAACTCAAGATTTAGATATGAATGATGCTGATGCATATATTTGTAATCCATGTTCCCTTTCCATTTCCGTAGGCTAAACTTGACATCAAGATCTACATTACCAAATTCTGTGAGGTTAAGTCAATGTAAACAATACCGGAACTTTCAATTTTTGCATTGTCTTCAACCTTCGAGAGAAATCGATCCCTATTATTAAAACATGGCCCCCAAATCTATTATTCAAATATGTCTACCATTACTATTATTAACCTATATTACATGCCTATGTGGCACAAAAATAGCTGCATGTTGAACACCTTCTCAACATGCAAGTGACATCCTAAAAACAACTAATTTTTTTATTTGTTTGATTACGGTTTTAAGAGTTGGTCAAATTTAAAATTTATACTTAAATCTTATCTACCCGTAAGTCTAGCATGCAATTTGTAAATGTTTTAATTTATTTTGAGTACAATTCTTTAAAAGGATTTTAAAAATATTATATTTTAAAGATACTTGTAATTTTAAATATTTGATAAATGTTATGTGAATGTTATTTAAAATGTAGTTTTAATAATATTATATTATTGTCCTTAAATTTTTTTTGAGTGTAAATATGATCCATAGCTTTTTTTTAAATTCAAATAAGATTGTGGATTTTTATTGAGAAAATGTTGTAGTGGTTAATTAGGTACAAATTATGAACACTGAAATAAAATTGTGGAATATCTGCAATATTTAAAAAAGGAAAAATTTAATAAGATTTGGATTTACAATGAGAAACTATTGAATATGTGAATTAAATACAAATTATTAACACTTACAAAAATTGTGGAACATCCACAATATATAAAAATGCAAAATTTGAATTATCATAGAGATGCCACATATAGTCTACATTTATTATTTATAAATCAATTATTAATTTTCTCAGGAAAATTATTTATATTAATAAGAATAATAAAAAAAAAATTACTTATCGATTTAATATTTATAAAAGAATGGGTTATATTTAAAAAATTATTTATAATTACAAAAATATTAAAAAATATTATAAAGATAAAAATATATTATTATTCTTAACGTACAGTAGAATAAACATATTTTAATATAATTACATTTCCATAATAATTTAATTTTAATTTTCTATAAATTTTTGTAATATAAAATATTGAATTTTACTATTAATATAATTTTACGATCAATTTTAGTTCTATTTTCTAAAAATTGTGGAATTTCTATGAAGAATGGTTGGATATGTGACTTTTCTACGAATTATTATCACTATATGTAAATTGTAGAATATCCACAATACTTAGAAATGACCAAATGAAATTTTTGTAGAGATGCTACAAGTATTCTACAATTCTTCTAAATTGTGGCAATATTGTGGAATAATTGTGGTAAAAAAGGCTTGTTTGTTGTAGTGTGTGTGTGTATGTGTGTGTATACATATGTGTGTGTGTGTGTGTGTGTGTGTGTGTGTGTGTGTGTGTGTGTGTGTGTGTGTGTGTGTGTGTGTGTGTGTGTTCTATTGTGTGTTATGTATCTCTTTTTCAATTTAGTAGTAGATGTAATTGAAAAAATGGAGAAATATATTAGTAATTTCTTTGACCACCAACACAAAATCCATACTTTGAAATATGGAGTAGACATTCCCAAGACATCATTATCCCAAAACAAAAAGATAATAACAATTCAAAATAAGCTCATTGATACCATAAATAACCAATGAATAATTTTAAATATGATGTGGATATTCTTAAAACTGCATTAGTTGAACCAAAATGAACAAATAAATATATAACCATTTGTAATTATTTAATTATCACATTAAAAGTTGTATTATATATAAGAAATATCTAAATAGTGAGGTATGTGACAACCGTAATGTAGGTTCCGAGAATTATATGCCACAATTATTGTTAGAATGCAAACCTATGGAAAAATTAAATTATTTAGAATGCTTACAGTAAAACTACAACCGCCATCCGAGTTGAAAACAAAGATATTAGTATGATTATAATACATAGAGAGCATTACTGATTTTATACCATCCAAATAGATGGCCACCTTCTAAGAATAATCTCAAAGATAAATTTGATTGTTTGAATAAAAAAAAATTATTTAAAAATTCCATAGAAAAAAGGAGCTTGTGTTAATTTAAGCAATACAAATAGATATTAGAAAATATGTGGAATAATATATTAAACATTACAATTAATTGTAAATGAATTTATATATAAATCTAATTGTTTAGGAAAAAATATATATTTGAAAACCCTATAAAACATAAATAAAAGTTAGAGTATATATATATATATATATATATATATATATATATATATATATATATATATATATATATATATATATATATATATATGGATATGGAATAATATATTAAATACTACAATCATTTGTAAATAATTTGTTTATATAAATCTAATTGTTTTCGTAAAGATTCTATATATTAAATGTTATATTAATTAATTTTTAATGAATTTATATATAAGTCTAATTGCTTAAGTAAAGAATATTTATTTGAAAACATTATAATAGAAGGTACATGGGTAAATTTGGACAATACAAATAGAAATTAGAAGATATTATATGTGGACAACACAAATATAAATTAAAACATATATGTGGAATAATATAATAAATGTTATAAAATAAAGAATTGATATATTCAAATAATTATAAATTAATTTATATATTTGTTATTTCTATTTGTTTCTTAATTAATAGATGTAATAAAGGAAAAGTTCCACATATCAATTTTTAAAAGAAATTAGAACACATATGTTAAATAATATATTAAACATTACATTTAGTTATAAACAAATGTATGTATATGTTATTTTTAATTTTTTAATAATTACTATATATTTCTATTTGTTTCTTATAGTAAATAAAATGTTGCATTTTAAATTTTATATAATTAATAAATATTTCAAATTATGTTGAATTAATAGATGTAGTATAGGAAAGGGCATTTATTATAAATTTTTAATTCAAAAAAGAGGGGAGTGATAGCATTAGGAATGAAATCCAGAATTGCAAGAGACACCAAAAAAGAGAAAATAATGGTCTTCATAAGAGACTCATAACAAAAACCAACCCTTCAGATATATTGAAGTATTCTCCATCAAATCTAAAGAGAATAAACCTAAAGTGAATAAACCTAACACTGCAATCATGAACAACTAGGACCCATGCAATACATTTTGGCCTTATTAAGTATATATATATTTTTGTATATTCTTACACTAAAAATTCTAAAGTTGATAAGTATATTATAATTTATATTATATGTCACAAGTTTATTTTGATGAAATAATTGTGTGATAAGTTTAAATAAAACAAGTCATAATATCTTATTAGAATTTGATATTTAATAATAAAATACTTTCAACCATTTAAAATTGTTAGTTATTTTTATTAATTTTGACATTTCTAAAAATAATTAATTTGCGTAGTCTAGAGGGATCAATGGACACCTAGAAAATCATAGTTATGAAGCTCTAACACAAGGTGAGTGCCATTAATGAAACTCTATAGTGAAACACAAATAACCCACTTTACATGACATGAGTAAAATGTTAATCAAACATGTTGAACTTGAATTTTTGTTTTGTGAACTGATTTCACTATTGATACAACATGGAATTGAGGTCACTTTCCATGCAAGGCGAATGGAATGATGAGGAACATCATAACTCTTAGCAATAAGCAAATCTAGTAATTGGAAAAGTAAAGAAAACAATTAATACAAATCCAAAAAGTAAAGCAAGAAGAAATGATATAGTACATAAATGAATAATGAAAAAGAATTGATATAACACATAGATGAATAATGATATAATTTCCTTTAAGGCTCATTTTTTTAGGATAATTCTTTTATTGGAAATTAAATGGGGACCAATTATTTTTATTGGAATTGGAAGATGTGAAACAAGACATATGATTGTGGAATTCATTGATGTTGTTCATGCTCTAAATAGTTAAGGTGATGAGGATTTAAATAATTTCAAGTAATTGTAATTGGTAGATGCACAACATAACTTATTCATTCTTATTGGTTTTATACCCATGTGTATAATTAAGATTTCTAAAATAAAGGAATAAAATACAATTTGATAATGAAGCATAAAATTTAGATTCACCATGTGCCCCATATTTTTTTAAAAAAACTTTTCAGTTTCTTAGATACACAAAATAATATCTTTTTAATTGTCTCTAAATATTAATTTTTGGTGTCTTGTAGACTAAGACTATAATAGTTTGTTAAATGCAAAAAATAATATTTTTTTATTGTCTCTAAATATTTGTGGTGCCTGGTAGGGTAATACAATTGTAAGATTTGTATAAAATTGGCTGGCATTTTACTAACATATGCAAAATTAGGAACTCTAAATAAGGATATGGCTATTCATTTACAGTATATTATTGAAATATATATTTTTGATGTTTTTAGTTACTAGTTCTTTTGTGGAAATGTATGCAAAACGATGAAACTTATAGAATTCTTGTCAAAATTTTACAAATTACCTCAAGATTCTATGAACTTAAGTATAATATTAGCTATTCATGTCAATATTTTTGAAATTTTAATTTTGCAAAGGTAAGTAAGACATTGTTTATTATTAAAAATCCTTTGAATATGCTCTTCTAACAAAATGTCGATTTACTCAAATATATTTATAATCTTATCTTACATCCTAATGTGATAAAAGAACAATTACTAAGTAAATTAATCAAGTATTATATAAATTCATTGATGATATATAATAATATGTATATTTCATTTTGCTATTAATTTTTTTAGCATCTAAACAATAGATGTGTGATGTGTGCCTATCAACTTCCACAAACACACATATGAATGCTTTTGCTAGTACTAACATATGGATGTTAGTTTCACTTTAGTACTAATTATTTCTTGTAATAAATAAAATGGTATAATTAATAAATATTTTTAATTGATAGATGTATACTTTTGCTAGTACTAATTATTTCTTGTAATAAAGAAAATAGTCCACATTGCAATTTTATATAATTAATAAATATTTTTAAATTATTTTTAATTGATAGATGTAATACACAAAAAGGTCCACATATAATTTTTTAAATTTTGAAGCATTTTCTTGACTCAAAGGTCAATGCATTTTCGAAATCACAATGTTAAGTCTTTTCAATTCTATGACTATGCATTTTGTAGCCAATTTATTATACTACCAAAGGCAAGTATATTGTTTTCATAAAGAACAAATACTTTTTCCCATAACATCCAATCAAATAATGCAAGGTGTATTTGAAGTACATCAAACTAAAGTTTCAAAACACATATTTATGATTTGCTTCAACTCTATTAGTTACTCCCTTTATCCTACACTTTGTGCACAAACATTAATTTTTGGGGAAAATTTTTCCTTTGGACGGAAAATTTGGTAGACAAGGTACTCGATAGCTGCATATTTAATTCAAGTGACAACCTTGCTTTGCACGCCATGCCAATCAATTTAATTTGATTGACAACCATAATATTACATTTATCGATCCCATTGTCCTAGATGTATCTGTGTTGTGTAGAAATTAGGGCGAGATATTTCTTTCCCTCCACTAGACATTTATCGACATGTTCAGTGTTGGAGGAGCTATCACCATATTAGAGTGCCAAACAAGAATAATGACCAAGATGAGAATTCATGGATATGGTCCATTTGGTGCCTATTATTCAACGAGGCCAAAAAATTGCGGTGGAGTTTGCTTGAAAAGAAGGCACTTGGGAACAGAATTCTCAAAGATTCTCCAAAGAATTTGAGGAGTTAACAAACATTGGAGTTGCGGTTCAAGTCGTAGGTACAAGTCGAAGATGAATCACAATGGAAATTCTTCCAGAGAATTTAACTATAGATTCTGTGGTAGGAATTTTCCAAAATCATATTGCTTGAAGGACATATGAATGGCCATCGTCAAGGTCATTCAAATTTTTCTATGAAAAATACAAAAATGTGTTCTCTTTTCTACAAAGTGGAAATGAAAATAGATCCTCGTGAACTTTTTTTTCAAATTCAATGTAATATAACAAAGTGGTGTTTATGGGTGTGTAATTGAGTGAGAAAGAGACGTAGAGAAGTTTAGAAAAGCAAAGGATCTTGTGGAACATCGGGGGGAGGAAGCGGCCCTTCGATGTTGATGTAGCAGTAATTTATTGATTCTATTTGTGTAGGTTTCATCTCTTCTATCACTTTTACTGAAAATTTGTGTTTTTATCATTTTTTTATAAGAATGACGGTCAAAGCGGTGGATTTGGTGAACCACAAAACTATTCGAGAGTGGAAATTGGTGATAGGAAGTCCAAAAGATTGTATATATTGCTATATTCAAATGATACAGAATGACGCCTTTATATAGGCCGATAGGGAAGAGCCGTGAGGGAAGCATGATTATCTGTTGTCCTTTAACAAATACTAACACACAAATGTATTAGTTATCTAACATTCCCCCCCTTAATACATTGCTCTTACAAATGTACCCCCTAAATAAATCAAACTTCACCTTGCCGAGAGGCTTGGTGAGAATATCTGCAATCTGAGAATCAGTAGGGCAGTACTGGAGCTGAATTTGGTGGTTCAAGACCTGTTCACGAATGTAGTGACATTCGACCTCAATATGCTTTGTTCATTCATGAAAAACAGGATTCTTCACAAGCTTCAACACACCTTGATTGTCGCAGTGAATGATGGGAGGTTTCTCTTCAGGAATCCCTATATCTGCAAGAATGCGACGTGACCAAATTGCTTTCGCACGACTCCTCGTGCGTAGCGCAGTATTCACCTCAAGTGGATGAGAGAGAGCAACAGATTTGCTTCTTGCTGATCCACGAGATAGGTCTAGACCCGAGATGAAAACATATCCGAAGTGGATTTCCCTGTCATCAACGGATCTGCATAGTCCGAGTCAGTACATCCTGTAAGAAGAACTCGAGTGTTCTTCGATACTCTGCACCAAATTCAGCTGTACCTCGGACATATCTCAACACATGCTTTTGCTGCTTTTATCAATGACATTTCTTTGGCTCCTGCATAAATCTAGCGAGATAGCTCACTGCAAAGCAAAGATCTGGTCTGGTATAAGTCAAGTAAATGAGACTCCCCACAAGCTGCCTGTAGTGAGTGCCATCTACCTGTGGTGAATCCTGGAATCTAGATAATTGCAAACCTTTTTCCATAGGTGTGGACATTGGTTTACAATCTGACATCCCATATTTTTCCAGGAGTGTCTTGGCATATTTCATCTGGGAGACGAAGATATGATTCTTCTTCTGCCATATCTCTAAGCCAAGACAATAGTGAAGTAGCCCCAAATCAGTCATGTCGAAGGATTTCTTCAGATCATTCTTTACATCATCTACAAGATTGTCAGAACTTCCTGTGATCACAAGATCATCTACGTACAAAACCAGAATGACAATCTCTGTTCCTACCTTCTTGATATACAAATTTGTATCTGAGGGGCTACGAGTGAATCCATGCTGTAATAGGTGATCATCAATTTTTATATACCATGCCCTAGGTGCTTGTTTAAGTCCATAAAGAGACTTTATCAGACGACATACCTTGTGTGGTTGATGCTCGTCTACAAACCCTTCAGGTTGGGCCATGTACACTTCTTCTTGTAGATCACCATTTAGAAAAGCACTCTTGACATCCATCTGCTGAAGTTTCCATCCATTTTGTCTTTTGCCACAAAAAGTACACATACAACTCGATGGTTTTGATCTTCGCGGTGGGTGCAAAGGTCTCATCATAGTCGATTCCTTCTTCTTTGAGCATAACCCTTTCGCAACAAGTCGTGCTTTGTGTTTGTCGATTGAACCATCGCCTTATATTTTGTTTCGAAAATCCATTTGCAGCCAATGGATTTCTTACGGAGGCGATCGACAAGTTCCACGTCGATTCGAATCAGGGAATCATATTCAGCATCCATAGCTTGTTTCCACTGTGGTTGGTCTAATGCCTCATGAACAGTGTCAGGTTCGGTGCTCTCAACAACTGAACTCATGAGTGCAAAATTTACCTCATGTCTAGCTTGACTTCGTGTTCTAACTCCCGTAGAAGTACCAGGAAGTGAGTTCAGGTGTGCATCCCTGATAGTACTCTGGACCCATTTCGGACGTTGGCGCTGCTGATGTGAAGATGTGTTTTCCAGTGTGCCAAGATCAACGAACAAGTCTCCACTCAGCTCTTCTTCTCTCTGAGAAGAATCATCTTGCTCATCATCTGGATGTGTGAGCAATCTATGTGACGAGGTCGGTATTGGATCTCCATTGTGTGGCAGGGAGTCAAAGGACGACTCATCACATACCACATCTCGACTCTCGTATATCTTCTTCGTCTCAGGATCCATGAGACGATATGCCTTTGAGGTAGTACTATACCCCAAGAAAAGACATGGCAGTGTCTTTGGATCGATCTTCTTCCTTCTCTTATCGGAACATGCATATATGCGCAAAGTACAACCAAAAACTCTTAAATGATGAATAGAAGGTTTATGACCAGTCCATACCGCTTCCGGTGTCTTGTTCTGCAAGATCTTCGTGGGTGCCCGGTTGAGTAAATACACTGCTGTCTGGAATGCTTCTACCCAAAACTGATCCTCCAACTTGGCGGTTGAGAGCATACAACGAGCCATCTCCATGACGATCTGTTGTGGCGCTAAAAATCCTGTTCTGTTGGGGCGTATAGGAGTAGTCAAATGTTGTTGAATGCCATCTTGCTTGAGCCCGGGTATGCTAAGAACTTCTTTGACACAAATTACCCCCTCGATCTAAGTGAAGGAGAAGAAGAGGCTTCCCAGCATCGCCTGGTGGCTTCTTTGGTAGAAGGTTTGGAAATTTGTAAGTGCCTCACTCTTCTTCCGAAGGAAATATACCCACATTTTCCGTGAGTAATCATCAATGATGAGCTGAAAGTACGCAAAACCTTGAAAGCTAGGCTGGGGGGTCCGCGGATCGGTGTGAACGACTGAAGATGCTCTCGTAGAATGATAAGAGCTCTGTTTGAATGGACCTCTATGTTGTTTGCCGTAAGACATCCAGAGCAAACACGTAAGGAATGGGAGAGTGGAGGAAGCCCTCTTACCATTTCCTTCGTGACCGAGTTGATACGAGAGCCCGGGAAGAAAGATGACCATATCGAAAGTGCCAAAGTGCGGTGGACTCTGCCGTTGATGCGGAGAGAGCAACGCTAGATGAAGTGACCGCATCAAAGGCAAATAGATGGCCCTTCGAAATGCTTGAGCAATGACCGACTCTCCACGGGAAATGATGCGAGGACTTGACCCCTTTCTCAACAAAGAATTCAACCTTTGAATTCTATGGTTAAGAAGTTGACTTATAGACAAAAGATTTGAAGTCAAACCTGGAACATAGAGCACCTTTGTGAGTGTATATATTCGTGTTCCAAGAGGAATGATGACATCACCAATTCCTGCTGCAATATACTCTTGATTTATCTGCAATGGTGATCCGATCTCGATGGGCGGTCAATCGAGTATGGAACAACTTCTTGTTGCCAGTCATGTTTTTTGGCGCTTTGAATCAATCAACTAGACATCTTTGACGGTGTGAAGTACGTGAGACTAGAAAAATGTCGAATGATTCGTATCGGTACCTCTTCATCGGAGGTGGCATCTGCTTGAGCAAAAGCAATGTGGCCCTTTTGCCTCGATTACGAGCATGCCATCGGGATTTCTTGGAATATCCTCGGCCAGAAGTGCTCTCTTCGCCAGAATTTCCATACTTGCGACCATTGTAATAACTAATGATTCATGATCGTGTGCATATCCATGGAGCAAATGTGGCACCATCGATCCGCCTTGTGATTATCATGCTGGGTGGCATTTGTGGAGGGAGCATTTGTGAAGATGGCTGCTGAGCATGCTGCTTCTGATTTTGGGGGGCAGATTTCCCTTTCCGAGGCTTATGTTTTTGCCTCGTGATGAGAGCCTTGTCTTCGAAGGCTTCTTGTACATTTTGCATGGCTTCTTCCTGCTGGAGATAATTCACCAGGGTTGCAAAACTCACCTCCTGTTGAGTGATTGTCAACGTGGTGATCAGTGTCCGAAACCGTGAAGGAAGAGCTCGCAGGGTGAGCGGGACAAGCAACTTGTCGTCCACTGGTTCACCGAGTGCAGAGAGTTCTGCACGTAACTCAGCTACACGCCGCAAGAAGGCTTATACTGATTCGCCATCATGCATACCCATCGTATGAAGCTTTGTTTGAAGTTACAACTTTGTCGTCAGATTCTTAGCTTCGTAGATGGTACATAATGCGCTCCATGCCTGAGAAGAAGCAGTTGCTTCTGAATGTATGGCTGCACCTCATCAAAAAGACTCAGGGTGATGAGCATTAGTTCTTTCGCATCAGCGTTTTCATATTTTCCAACAGATCATCGTTTGTGGGAGGGCGTCTTTCTAGAGACAATCCCCCAAAGATCTTGAATTGAAGAATCGTTCGCATTTTGGTTTTCCATGCGGCGAAATTTGGCCCTTTCAAGAGTTGGGCATCGGATAGCAATATTTTTGGAGCGGACATTTTGAAAACTCAAAAATGTATTTTATTTATTTATTTTTCAAAAATGGCTACAATGCTTATTGAAGGAATCATCGAAGATGGGCTCTATAGGCTCATCTGAGACGCCGACGCTCTGTGGGCATTCTATTTCACGTTCGTCATCGCATCATAACCACATTCAAGTTACGCACGAATCCGGCGTGCTTGACACCGAACGTCGAACCAAAAGTATTCCAGCATGATCCTCGGCGCACAATCTCGCCAAAGAGAATGTTCCCGGTGTTGTTGTATCTTGTTGATCAAGGAAAAAACAGTAAGATGGCGTCTTCATTGTCATTCAATGCCCAAATATTTGGTGCATTGCTCGCGGTGCTTTGTGCATCGAAATTTGAGACATACGCGCACACACTGATTTGCTTCCACGCTCCAAGGACAGCACACAGCTTGCTCGCAGGCAGAGTTCACGCACGGAATCTGATTCTCCACGCACAGCAAGCAACTTCCTTGTAGGCAGAGGTCACGCACGGGTTCTGAATCTTCACTCACAAGCAAGTAAATATCTTTCACGCTCAGAATGGATCCTTCAACTGTCCCTCCACGGCCACAGCTCACAATATGCAAAAAAAAAAAACTGTTTTCTTCAATACATGTCTGCAACTTTCAACTTCCAACGTAGGTAGGCAGGCTGGATTTGAATCTTCTCGCCAGCAAGGAGTACAAAACGCCAAAAAAGACCCGTCGCTCCACTTGATGTAGATTACTTCTGTTCTTTGCTAAGTCTCCACGAACTCATGCACCTCGGCAAAGCACGCACACAGCACAAACGGGGCAGATTTCGGTCTCCACGGCTCGCATGCACACGAATGGGTGGTCTCGGTCTCCTCGCAACGCGGAGACAGGCACTCCTCCTTCACGCGGGATAGTAAAAAATGTGGGACAGGCACTCCTCAGGCACTCCTCCTTCACGCGAGACAGGCACAGTTTTTCCTCCTCCTTCACGCGAGACAGGCACAGTTTTTCCTTCACGCGGGACAGGCATACTCAGGCACACAAACTTTGCTCCCTTCACGCACCAGTCTGCTCTTCCTCTCTTCCTTCACGCACGACCTGCTCTGAAACCAATGATAGGAACTCCAAAAGATTGTATATATTGCTATATTTCAAATGATACAGTTCACGCCTTTATATAGGCCGATAGGGAAGAGCCGTGAGGGAAACAGTTATACAATTGTCCTTTAACAAATACTAACACACAAATGTATTAATTATCTAACAATTGGCACATCTTCATCTTCCACATATATAAATTGCCTATTTCCTTTCAGAATAAGAATTATGTATATTAGAATAATTATGCACACATCTCTGGCTCAAGGAGCCTTAATCATCTCCCTCTCACAAGAAAATGGTTTACCCTTTTCCTAAGCCCGCTCAAGAAATTCGTATCTGCTAGGTATCTAGTTTTACATTGATAGTTCTAGTTTTTATTCTTTCTCGAGAAAGTCCGTTGTGATAGTTCTATTTGTAAAAACAATCTTATGAACAAGTGAATGGTGGAACAACAATCTGTAGATGTGCTAAATGAAGCGCATGAACCGGAGCCATACTATCGATGTGGTTACTCTTGGAAGAGTTGTAGCTACCTTTCAAAGTCCTTTGTTGCCATTTTGAGACTTAGCTAAAAATGCCATGGTATAAGTGACTTCTTGCACAAAGCGCACCATTAGCTTTTCCCAACCCCAAAAAGGTAGCGCAGATGGACTTTTGAAGCTCTATATAAATCCAATCTCTTCTATATGCACGTTTTACCCACATATGTTGAAGTTCATTGCAATTTATAACGTGAGAATTACAAACAATGTTGTAGACTATTTGCATGAGAATAATTAGGGACATGGTGTGTAGTGATTCTTATAGGCTACATCCTTCTTTAGTGATTTTGTGCATACGCTAACACAATACTTTAGACCCGATTATTTCTATATTTGCAATTGTTTCTTTATACACTCTCTTTCATGAGGTAATAAATGCCCACAAAATTAACTTCCAATTATTATGTTATTGACATCTATAACATGTTCCAAAGTTCTCATTTACTCACACCTTTGTGAGGATACTATCAATCATTCACGAGCTTGGCTATACCCTTAGTAACTTGTATTTGCTTTAAAATATCATAAGCTTTATCAATGATTTCATATTGGGCATATCATGCAATCACTTTATTTTAGGAAACAGGACTTGTTAAACAAATTATGCTTAGACATTTTTTAATACATACTGACTTATCGGTGCGATCAAGTACAACAATCTGGAGCAAAGGCGGTGACAATTTTATAAGGTTGGCTCTTCCACACTAGAAAGTATATCACTTTGTTGACAATGAGATTAAACTTAAGCAAGGGAAATTTAAACATTTACAGATGAATTTGGCATAGATGGCTTCTTGCCACATTTTCAATTATATATAGGTCTACAACAAATGCATTTGCAAATTGAAGTCTTGTGTGAAGGACAAGGCATAAATTCTCATTGTGCCGAGTTTTCAAGAATACACTCTCTTCTACTACTTTCACTATTTTCCCGATATTTTCCGCAAACTATAAACATATGAACTTGTCAATGTGCCTTCATAGGCATGCTTTTTAGCCTAAAATTTTGAAAATAGGGTGCTTCAATTTAAATGTTGATAAGTACAATTGTATACCTCTAGTTGTTTACGTGTGTTCATTCATCGTTATCATTATCGGTTGATTAGCACCGAAGACAAATTCCAACCCTTATGTGCTCTGTTTTCAAGAATACGGTGTTAAGTATTTTGCTGAAAGTGTTTTCCATATGTGCAAAGTCGCGGGAGGAATATTGGCATTTCTAGCATATAAGAATGAAAAACATCAACATAGTCTCCATGTATGACAAATGAATGAATCTTATAATTTCTAATATTAAAGTGATTTCATAATGCTATGACACGAAGACAATCAAAATATTCTAGTTGTTGGAATCATGTCTTTAGTCAAACCATCAAAAGCTTCTTGAATTTGCCACACAAAAAGAACAATAAGCGTGGTGGTATAATTTAGACATGCTTTCACTATCTACACAAAACATAGGCAAAGATACATGAACATACCACAAGAAGTAAGTATAGTAGCTCCTAATAAATCCAAAGGAATATTGTGTTATTTTTCTTGCTACAATATGTTTATGGTTTATTTTTTTAGTAATAATTCAAATGTTTGCTAGCAATTAATTTAGATGGTCTCTTTATTGCATTCTATTTCTCTGAAAATTGTAAGCATTAACAAAAAATAGCACTCACATTGTGTTTTAGGTGTTTTGTGGGTAAAATTAGAAATAAATCCGTTCGACATAAACTTCTTGAGTGCATTATCTTCACCTCCAACTCGAGTTCGGTTAGTTTAACATCGTATGTGCAGGTTTTCCACAAAGGTGATCAATTCATGTCGTCTTTCTTGTCATCCCCTTTCCACCCTTTAAATTCAAGTTTGTGGTTCGTAACCTCAACATGTCCTTTCATTTTCGCCAATATGTGTTTGATATCTTTAGTCTCGATGACACTTTAGTGTATGTAAGATATCCACTTCACAAACAAATCAAAATTCTAACAATATTGTTCTTACATTCTTTTCAAAATTTTGGATATACTTTTTCTCCACATCCGACAAAACATCACCTTCGACAGTATATATTTGTAACCACGATATAATATATATAACGGTAAAACAATTCTGGCATCGCGACATTTTTGTAACCACAATATATCTAATAATAAAAAGAGGTTGTACAATGTTACGACTTAAATTCATGAAATCACAAAATACTTGGAAAATAACATAGATTTTTGATATTCTCGGAATCTAGAACTATAAATTTATTGATTCATCTCAAAAAGCTTTGAGGCCTGAGCTGATTTCATGCAAGGAAAAACGCGTTCTTCTTTAACATTTTGTCACACGACAATAAGCTATGTGCTACGTGCAGAGACATTTTATTTATATCTTTAATACGTGGTACCCAATTTATATCTAGTAAACGGAAGAATGTTCTCTGCTTCGTCGGATGTTGCAGCGACTGGGTGAAACGTTGCAATGTTCAGGAGTTGTCTTGCCCTCTGTAACTGCTCCTGTTCTTGTCGTTCACGCTCTCCTTGCCTTCCTGCAGTACGTCGATTATTATAAGTTTCTTCCTGAGCTTGGTCGAATAGTTTTTGAATGGCGTCGCAGCGACATCGTTGAGGCATTCTTGACAGACCCTGGCAGCACATGGAAGACGGTCTCTCCTCTTCCTCCTCATATTCCTCCTCTCCTCTTCCTCCTCTTAAGAAATCTTTGCACTCATACAGTTGCCGGGGGTCACATGACTGTTGTCGCCTCTGGTTGTCGACCTCGACCTCGCTCTCATGGCAGTCTGCCCATGTGAAGGGGGCAGAAGAGATGACAATTATAAGGGCTACCGCTAACAAACTCAAAACGAACTGCTTCTTCATTGTAATTGCTGATCACCGAGTATATATGACTATGGATGTCCTTTGAACGAAGCACGGAAAGACTGTATATATAACCAGGGGATGAGAGAGGAGGATGTATACACATGCACGCCATGCACGTGGGGCGTTTGGACGAGCAACACGTAAAGGAATAGTTGAGGTGGCAGATAAAAGTGTAAGCTGCATGCGGCGTCGACACAGCGTAGTAGTTAGTAAGATGAGCTTCGACAAATGTATTATGTTGCGGGTGTTGCACGAAGACGATGTTTGATTGGACATTGGCCTTTAAATTAACAATGATTTCCATTTTGATATTTGGTTCTCAAAATCCTCATTAAATTTGTTTTATCATTAGTATAATTTTAAACATGAAATTTTGTTTCAATATAGTGAATTTTAAGGTTGATTGGATTGAAACTACTACCCTATGATAAGGGTTACAATTTTTAACGAGAAATAAATATTTTTGGCTTCTTTGATTATTTGCAAAAATTTTACTAAGAGTTTGATTGGAAAAGTGATTATACATCAACGATAAAAGTAAGAGTAGTCTAAGAAAATATTTTATTTCATTTGAATATCTTACTTATTATTCATATTTTATAAAAATATTGGCCACCAAGTGAGACACATTTGTATGCTTTGACATGAGGGCATTTTTGAGAGGAATACATTTGCAGAGTTTCATGGAAATCGGATGCATGATTATTGAGTTAGGAGTATTTTTCCATTTTGGGAGTTTGATGTTTTGGGACAAAATGACAACATACCTACGTAAAAATGGAGGTTTGGAGGGGAATAAATAACAATTTGATTGATCATAAATGGCTAAGTATGAGAGATGAGGAGAATTATCATTTGTTTTCCAAACTTTAACTCATATTTTGATCCGGAAACTTAACTAGAGTTGGTAGATGGTTGAGGTCAAGTTACACCGGAGAAAAATGGACAAAGGAGACACAAGAGACACCCAAGTGCACTTTTCACTAGATGGTGACAAGTGGCATCCCCCTATTCGGTGTGAATGAGATGCATGGGTTGAGAAATCGCTTCAAGGGCTTAAAAGTGGATTTTGATATGACCGGGAACCGAGAAGAGAGGAGAGAGCATAATTTTGTGTCCCCCTTTCATGTTGGTGACAAGCCAATGGGACATCAAGTGCTCAAAAATGTGCCAAGAGGATCTCCATCATGAAAATTTTGGTTTGGCAACTTAAGTTACTCACACACCCATCCTAACACCTCAAGTTAACTTATTAAGTGACATAACATCCAAATCAATGGGGAGCACACTTTGGTGTCGCCTTTGTCCCCTTTACACCAGGGGTATAATCCAAGGTTAAAAATCATGCTCAAAACCTTGCTCATGCCATTTTAGGAAGATGATTTCACCGTCAAGTCTAAATCGAGACACTAGGATTATGTTTTTTGACCCCGGGAGCATGGAAGGGTATTTTAAGGTCAAAACATAAAGGAATTTGACTCCAAATAACTTGTTGATACCATTAAATACATTATAAGAAGACAATTATTTATTCAATTTTATTTTAGGGCTTACTCCATTCTTTACTCAAAGGGGAGTTCAGAGTATAGGGTTATCATAGAAGATTATTAAGACTCATGAAACAATCTATGTTTCCATCATGTATAGGATTCCAAGAAATTTCCATTGAGTAATTTTTGCTTCCCAACTCCTTGCAGAGCTCCCATAATCATTCGAACAAGTTGGCTTTGACCATTGGATCCTTCATTCCCGAGCTTAAAATCACCCGATCTTGCATAAGGTGGTGCTAACTTAATTTTATTTTTTCAATTTTCCGTAAACTACTTTGGATGACTTTATTGTTCTCAAATAACGCTCCCCGATGATTTGAATCTTCCTTGTAAGCTTCCTGAGGGTGTTTTCCATTGTAAAATGGCCAAAAATATCCCTTTCTAGGCCTCTCGGAGAAGTTGTTTGTACTTAAATATTAGTGACATCATTAGTCACCTTGGGCATATATCCCTTCACATTAAAAACACTTATAAATATTGTTATCATGTTCCTCATAACCTTAATGAGGGTGAAAATGAGGACAAGTTTGCTAGAAGAAGGGTTCACATTGATCGAGAGCAAGTAATTTTCAGGTGTGGGCTTAGTTGTGATGGACCAAAATTTTCAATTTTACATGCTATACATTTATCATGAAAATAAGGCCCAATTTTGTAAATAAGACGTGTTAGAAAAGAGAATGAATTCCACCATGCCCTTCCAATATGTGGAACAACCGAATGAAGAAAGGAGAATCATGCCACCAATATTGCTAAAACTATAACTAAAACTAAGTGTCATTGTGAAGATTGAGTGAAATAAATTGTGCCCATATAATTGATATGATATGAGTCAAATGGATCTAAAACTATGTTAGAAATTTGTACGTGTAGGTGAAAATTTGATATTGTTGAGAAAGTTGATGTACTTCATTGATGGCGAATCACAACACCCATGAATGTTTGGAACTCAATGGGTTGAAACTCTCACAGTGTGATTGCATAACATGGAGCTTTTCCCAAGTGTGGGACCTTACGAATCGGGAAATCTCTCCAGATTAAGTCCGGTTCCTATTCCTCTGTTGAGATGCACATATAAAAATTTAGAGGGTTTACTCGAAACCTAATCTAACTTTCCAAGGAGACAGGGGTAAGAAGATGCATAAAAATAAACCTAGACTAACAAAGGTGATGCACCGAGGAATGAAGAACACCTATCTTGCCAATAAACACAAAACATTAAAATGCAATGCAAGATCATACACAAATAACCAAATTTGTAGTGAAAGATAAAGAGGATGCAAATTAACATAGAGGGTTGAGAATCATCCAAGACATGCATTATTTGCTCCAAAGATTGATCTGATACATTACAAATTGCCAAGAGGCAAAGTTACATTACGTTTTAGATGGGAGGTTTGAACTCCACAAATTCACTCCGCCAAAGAGAAGAAGGGAGGGGAAAACAAGAATTTCCAACCTTTAGAAAGAAGCTCCTCCTTACAATTTATAGGAAGAATGAGAGAGGGAAGAGAGAGGAATCCAAATCTACCCCAACCACCTCTAGATTGTATTTAATTCATCTCATTATGACGGTAGGTGAGAACCCTAGCAAACCAAAAAATGGCGAAATTGTATTTTGCATTTTTGAAGAACTTGTTCTCACCCAATTAAAGATATCCAACCTTGTGTGAATCCGAGCTCCCTGTGAAAAGTTATGGCCATTTGAATATCTGGGTCAGGGTTTGCTTCCTGTCGGGGTGTCAACGCTCAAAATGTTGCGCCTCCTGAAGATGCACCTCGGCGCATCCATCCTCATGTCAACATACTCTTAAGTGTGCCATAGGCGCTGAAAATGTGGTGTTGATGCCTTGTAACCTACGCTAGGCGTGACCTTTTTCATGTCTATGTTTTTTAACCTGCGCCTTCCAACTTGTGCCAGGGTGCAACCTTTTTCATGTCGACATTTTTCAACCTGCACCTTCAACCTACGCCAGGGCGTGACTTTTCCCATGTTAGCACCTTATGATCTGTGCCTCCAACCTATGCCAGGGCGCGACTTTTCCCTTGTCGGCACCTTCTGATCTGTGCCTCCAACCTGCGCCAAGGCGTGACTTTTCCCATGTTGGCACCT
This sequence comes from Taxus wallichiana var. yunnanensis, assembly GCA_018340775.1. NCBI lineage: Eukaryota > Viridiplantae > Streptophyta > Pinopsida > Cupressales > Taxaceae > Taxus > Taxus wallichiana. The sequence goes on along the minus strand of CM031238.1, from coordinate 686,151,008 downwards.
TCTGATCTATGCCATGGACGACTGGTGGCACAAATAAATGTCGGGTTTTGAGTTTCTTTGATTTCCATATTCTTCTATTTTTCTATATTTACCCTGGGGGAGATATATACAACAACTTCCCTTGGAAAAAACCATATGGGAGGGTTAGGAATGTGTGTATGTTCTGAAAAATTTATATGTTTACGGCCCTGTGAATGGTTTTTTGTATTCTTGTGTTTGAAGTTACTTCTGAGTACTTGTACCGTATTTATACCTATATGTTACCCCAAAATTCTTCTTATGTATCTTGTAGGTGTAGAATATACCCGAATGAATGCACCTTTTATGAGGTGTGTGTGAAATGCCATATTGTGGCTCAAAATAATAGATGTGTTCAATACATGCACTAGATGTATGAGAAATTATAGAAGAGTGTAGGATGTTGAAGAGGTGGCCACCTTAAACAACATGTACTTACGAAAAGGAGGTTAAACAACATCTTCCACTGGCCTTACCTTTGCCAGCCGCCCCACCTTCATTTAATTATGATTTGCAAATCTCTTGCGTCCCTTGCTAGCCTGTATTATCCTTCTTTGACCGCGTGAGTTTTTCCTGGTTGTTGGACTGCGTGCGGAGGCGTGTGAGAGGCGTTCCCTTCCGAGTTGCGTGGGTAGAAAGGCCAGCAAAATCCTTTTGTCATGGCATTTTTCCTTCCTGGATCCTCCCTGCCTATGCTGGTTGCGTGGATTATTTGCTTGTTTGGTTTTTGTTTGTCTGCACGAGCTATCCTAAAGGAGCTCTAACCGATTTTTCCTAGATTTGTTGGGGTTTCAAGAGCATAGAAAAGGCATATTGCCGATTTTATATGTAGATACCCTCATGGATAACGTTGATATTGTGATGGGTATATGATTTTTATAAACTTGAAGAATAGACAAGGCATATTAGATGTTTTATTGAATGCTAAAGAGATAATGGATAACGTTGAAAGAGTATGGTGTAAAGCCAAACTCCACAACCTTTGATAGCATCTCCACTCCGCCTATACCAAAGTGGGAGTGTTTGAACAGGGCATGGACGTTCTCCAATGCATTAAAAAAAAGAGATTTTTGTTGCTTGTTGTATCTGCTAGTGTCCTGGGTGCATAACTGTCTTAAGACGGATTTATACTCCTGATCTGGATGCTCAACAAAGTGTTCGGATGGTTTGGAAAAACTTGAAAGAAATGTGGTCTTTTGGACAGCAATGATTGTTGGTTGTGGACAAATTGGGTGGGTTGAGACACCTTGGAAACTTGGAAAATAATGGAGAAGGGACAAGGCTGTGTCAAATGCTTTGTTTGCGGTGCGTTGGTAGATACATATGCAAAGTGGAAGCAAGCATAAGACACCCAAACTATTTGACAAAATGCCTGAGTGAAATATGGCCAAAGGACAGCAAGGATTGCATGATATGTTTTGGAATGGGTTTGTTGAGGAGGCATAGGAAGTTGAAACAAATCTGAGTAACTTGGGTAAATCCATCTCCTACAACCTTTGCTTGCCGTGACATCCTTGCTAGGTTCTTCTCTGAAAATATCTCCTCCAGCCTTGTGTAGATCACTTGTGTTTGTGGTAGCACGTATAGGGTATGTGAGTTGGTTGTCGAATCCCACAAGAAGTAAAAGCTCAAGGAAAGCAATAGTTGAGCACAAGTGCATGGAGTCACTTCGAATACAACAATGCTCGTGAACTGTTTGACAAAAATCCTCTTCAATTGCATGGTCTCGCGGATCGTGAATGTGGACCGCTTAGAACTGGTGCACCCGGATTCCAGTACCTACAGTTCTTATGCTGACCCGTGCGGAGTCTGTACGACCTGTTGAAGCTGGAGAAACAGGAAAGATATTCCTACACTTTTCTACTGTTGCTATATTTATTTTATCGTGAAATCGAACCACCATTTCTTTGAATTGGTTGTCTTCTTTTGATGATCTCTCCTTTCTACTTGCTTTCTTCTTGTTTAGCTATTATCATTGCCTATATGTTAGTGGAAAGCATGCAAGTGTTCTCTTCTTGGGTGTATTTTTTTTCTGGCTCGAGTGATCGATCTTCCTTTATTATATATATATATATATATATATATGTACTCTTCTCTACGATAGAGTTCCAGTTATTATTTGTTCCAGCTAGTTTTAGCAGTCGTTAATGTAAGCGTGCAATAACTATGAAGTTCCTTCCTATCAACCAAGGCTGTCCTTCTTTGTCTTTTGACATATATTGTTAATGATCTCTCAAGCCACCTAACAACCCTTTTGGCATCGAAAAGGAAAGGTTGTAGGATTAGTGTAATCAACGCTTGGACTATTTCAGGTTAGAGATTCGGTGTTAAAACTTTTAGAATGTTTTAGTTTGCGTGCATCGTGTTTCAACCTCGAGTGTTTAGACTCCTACGTAGCTTCAGCCTGGTTCCTAGGTTTTATAGCCATTCTTAGGAGGTACTTTGACTGCCCCTTCATCTTGAATCGTAACTAGTTTTTTTTTTATATTAGCTATGTTCGAGGTCTTAATTGTGCAACTCTAGTACCCCCGCTATTTCTGGAATTATTTTTGGTCTTCTTCCCTCTCGGAAGATTGTTGGTGAAATAATCTAGTCTTCTAACTTGTGTTTCCTCCCATTTATTATGACTGTGTTGTTAATTAGGATTGGACAGCTTATATGCACATATGTACCTTAATGTTTTGTGATGAAAATTGCCTTGAATGTTGTCAACCTTGGGAAAATCTTTCTTGCAATCAATAGTATGATGGAGCTATAGCAGAAGGAGTTGTTTTGATAATGGAACTTAGTAGTTTATGTTGTACCTTTGTTTGAATGGTTGTTTATGTTACCAAGGGTTGCCTTAAAAATATTGTTGTTTTGGGAAATAGGAAATTTATTTTAAATTAACTGAACTCTAATAATTGATGTGGAGTGTTGTAAATTTTTAGGGTTATAAAAGTTGTTGATGACATTTTTGTATACTCTTGGTTGACGGACTCTTTTTCTTCTCTCGCGTGATTGCTACTAGCCTACAAGGCATTGGCCTTCTTGAATGATTGGGAAATCTCTTGGAGTTAGTGGCCAAAACTAGTTTACTTTGCTTATGCTTCGAAACTTATGTTGTGTGGATACTCTATGTGATTTCAGGTTTGAAACTCATTTATACATGGCTTTTTGTGTTAATTCTTGGAACCGTGGTTTCCCTTTTCTTGGGCCGATCAACTCTTGTTCTTCTAGAAATATAATATTATAACCTATGCATTTGGTACCTGTGATAAAATTCTGGATGGTTGGTACTTTATATCAAATCGCACTCTTGTGATTGTTATTTAATTATTTACTTGGTGGGAATCCTGCTTTGTTAGATTGGTTATTTCTCCTTATAGGGCCAAGGGCCTTTCTCTTTCGGTTGTTATATTTTCGTTGTCTTTACTCCTAATGGAAGTACATGGTCTTCTTCCTTGTTTGGCATGGTGGAAACTTATTATAACTTGAAGTGTTGATAGTGTTTAGAGGTTTGACCCAAATTCTTGTAATAAAGTGCTTCTTTTCATGGTATTGATAGATAACAGTTATGGTGGGTTTGTGTAGCCTTATCTTGCTCAGTTCTCGTGAACTGACTCTTGTAGAAAATTTGTTGCAGATGGATTTTGCGTGTAGATGAGGGATAGACTTGTAGACTTTTGTCATCAACCTCAGTTGAGAAGTTCCTTTGCTCGAAACTTTTTTTTTATGTTGTTCAACTATTGTTAACGTCCAGTGGAAAGTTTAGAAGAGGATTAATGTCTTAGTATAATGTATTGTGGACTTTGTCATCTGAACTTTGGAAACCTTGTATTGTTTGACCATCTTTGAAATTATAAGAAAATTTGGTTATTGTTGTTGAGTGACTTTGTTGGAGTATCAGTATTTTAAGAATTGATGTAATCTTGTTTTGTTCTTGTAAATGAGTGTTGCTACAACTTTGCCTTGAGAATAAATTTTGAGTTAAACCTTGCTATGACTTAGTAATAAAGTGTCATAAGTAAACTAACATAGGATTGTTTAATACTTCTGGAAGTTAAATTAAAAGTTGTATTCAAATAAAGTAACGTAGGGGTCACCAACTTGAGAGCAAGAAATTCTTTAAGTAATCAAGGGCAAGACTATCATTGCAGTAAACTTTATAACATGATAACCCTAGCTCCTCTAGTGAACATTATTCCTTTTATGGTGAAATTTGTAAAATGACCCTAAGGTGAAATGAACTGTTAGTTGTTTGAAGATGATAAGATTTAATAAGCAGAGAAAACAAATTGGAGACCTCACCATCTTTCTCACCGCCATTTGGAAAGTAAATTTTTACTCCTTGTTAATACTTTTAGTGAAGCCTAAGTAAAGTTGTTGATAATTCTGGTTAAGAGCCCTAGCTTCAATTAATACTGGCAATAACTAATGAGGTCCTAAAGATGTTTCATCTCGACCTTCTCCCTCTAACCCTTTTCCAAGGCACCTTGTATCTCTTCTCTTAAGTGTGTTGAACTTAAAACCATGTTGTCTTGTGGGCAAGAACGAATCTTAGTAGCGTTAGTGGTGAGCAGATGGCCTTGTGGAATTTAAATACTCCTTTTTCTTGATAAACGAATTAAGCAAATAAATGTCATAATAGAGAAGATTTAAAGATAATTACTCAGTGTCAAAGGAATAAACTTGGCTTGGCAAGTTGAATTATACGAATCATATCTTGAGCCTCCTTGAAAACGTAAGCTAAGAATTGCAAGATGTCCTTTTAAAATAAATAACCCTCAAGAATATCTCATTGTGGTTGGCCCTAATTGTAAGTGTGTTCTGTGATTGGACTTCTATGTTGTCTTGTCAAAAAAAAAAAAATGTATTATCCTTTTGGGTGTGAACGTTTCCGTGTTGACCTTGTGGTCATCCCCGTAACAAGTGGTTCCCAGAGTTGGTTGTAACTTTGTGACGACATGTTGTGTCGTGTTATGTGTGGAAGCAAGTCAAAAAAAAATTATCCTGTCTTTTACTGTGTTGTTCGTGTGTGTGAATTTTTTGGGTCGTTACACTTGGTATCAGAGCATAGGTTCATGCTCTCGAACCTATGGGCCGGATTGGTGTTGTATGGTGATGTTACATGATGGTGATGGTGTTACATGATATTGTTTCATGGAGATGATGGTATTGCATGATGATGATTTATATTGGAAGAGTAATGTGCTTTAAGCGTGATGTGATCCATGTCGTAATTGTGATATTGTGAACGCACATGATGTGTATGTCACCTTGTGCGTGTTTGTGATCATGTTGATATGTTGGGGATGGGAGTATTCTCTCTCCTTCTTGTGGATTCTATGAAGAGTTCACGTGTGAATTATTGTTTGTGATGTGTGAAAAGAATTATAATGTGGATGACATAGTGTTGGAGCATTGTGGCATATTGTGATATGTAGGTGTATCAATGTGTTGTATGACTAGATTGATGTTAAAAGAAATGAGTTGTATCATGATGTTTTTACCATGTTTTGAAGAAATGTGTGTACCACCTTGTTATGTAGCAATGGATGTTATGTTGTGATGTACTATGTTCATCGTATGTATGATTTGTGCAAATATGTAATGCTTCATGTTGTGATTTGGGGTCATACGGTGAGTGTATGAACCCTATCGTATGGTGATTGCACTTTGGGTGCAGAATGTGGTAAAGTGATGTGTTACACTCAGTGAATGTATGATTGTGATCTACCTTGTATATGTACCATATGTAAGACGTTATGGTAGTTATGTGTGTGCCACCATTATGTTAGTGATGTTGTTACATGTTATGTTGTGAACCTTACGCTAACCGACCCTGAGGGAAATCGGTAGAAGTGTATGTTGAGAGTGAGGAATGGTGTACCATGGGTGACCAATAACTCGAGCCAGAGCCAACCTTAGGTTTAGTAGATGGTGGACCATGTGCTCCTCTCTCTCTCTCTCTTTATGTGGTTGTTTTATGGGTACAACCTTAGTGTATCTATGACTATGTTTAGCCTTGTAGAAGTGGTGGCGGGATGATTCAGATAGAGGTGATGACAGTTGTATTATTGATATGTATTTTACGAGCTGAGGCTCGATGTTCCGAGTGCTAGAAACTCGTTGAGTACCCCTTTGGTGGCTAGATAAGGCCACATAGTTATCGTAATGTGACATTATTATAAGTTGATTTTATTCGTAAATTGAGCTTTTTACTTTATTTTGTAAGGACCAGAACTTTTCTTGATTGCCATGCTTTACAATTTTGGGCATTTCCTTGGTTTGTGGCACTAACATGGGGATTTTGATACTAACTATGGCTATTTGGCCATTTATTTTGCTTGATTTTGGGTCTTCTTTTAAATTTGGAATTTTACCGCCTTGCCCAAGGCTTGTACTTTGCCACTTGGCACTTTGATTGGATTGTTGTGTTGGTTCTATTGTCGTGATGTGTGGAATAGGGTCATGGGATGCACCATGGAATGGTTGGACCTATGGACCCACTTCGTTGTATGGGGGTACGCCCCAAGGAGTTACAGATAACTAGCGGGTTGTTGAACCACGCGTTATTATGTCACTTGGGTTAGGAGTGTTCGAACTCTATGTGTCTTGGGCCATAGGGTCAACCGGCCTCCTTGAGGGAGGCATAAGAGTTTGAGGGAGGCACTTGAGGAAGAGGGAGGCATAAGAGACTTGAGGGAGGCATAAGAGTTTGAGGGAGGCATAAGAGACTTGAGGGAGGCATAAGAGTTTGAGGGAGGCATATGATATTTGTGTGTATGGTTGATGTTTGGGATATATGTTGAGTTATTGTGATGTTTTGGTAGTGGTATTTTGATGTATGTGTTACTCATGTCAGATGGATATGTGTTGTGATGTTGTGGTTATGTCATTGATTCCCTTGTGGACACTATGTACCTGTAGCATTTGTTTGGTGTTATGTGAATTTTTCATCGATGCAAATTGAGGAAATGTCTGGTGGATTGTAGTACTCTTTTGTTTGAGTATTTGGTATGTCAGTCATTGATGTGTGTGAGTACTATGTTATGTGGACTGTGCCTATTCCATTCCGTATTTGAGTAACCTTTTTGTGGTGTAATACAATCATGAAGTATATACTTGTGTGCTTGTGAATCTGTAGTGTCTTTTGAACCTGATAGGGTGTTGTGTTAGCAGTTCATGTTGGGCACCCACAATAAGGAATAAACCAAAACTCTTCAATGATGAAATTTTAAAAGAAATTAAACTAAGAATAATGTTAATGGAAAGAACTAATGAAATAATAAATAAGAGGGAACTGCCAATCTTCACAGAACCTTGAAAGTTAAAATTTCTACCAAATGTTCCTAAGGCTACCTTGTGGCCGTGCTTTAATCAACTAAAATTTTAAACCATAGGGTGTAATTTCTCCTTTACCTGTTCTTGGTTACGTACCATTTCCTTTCCTCTGTGTTATGTCGCATCGAGGACGATGCTTTCTTAAGGGGAGGAGAATGTAATGCCCCGTTTGGCGGTTACCCAGGTTCTTGGCGTAGTGACCTTTCCCTTGTTGGGCATCGAACAACTGTGTGTAATTCTGTTGTCTTAGACCATGTCTCAACGATGTTTTAGCACCTCCCCTCTCCTTCTTGCAGTCCTCGAGTCGTTATCGACACCTCCCTTTCGTGGAATTTGAAATGTCCATGAAAATATTTTTACATAGGGGATCTTAATTCTCGCATTATTAAGCTCAATTTGGTCAATATTAATGTGGGTAGAAATTATATGTATAATTATAATATGTAATGGTAATGATGTTATTTTAATTTAATGATCGATTGGTTTATTTTATAAGTATTATTATTTTGCCTTAATTTGATCATCATCGATATTTTATATTAAGTATCCCTATAGCAGCCTTTTTCTAGTTGTTTTGTTTAATTGTGTTGTGTTTGAACAACCCCATCCTCGCGTTTGAAGAAGGGGTTGCCCATCTTGGTTGCCATGGTAGTCGATTTGCTCGTGTTCATGTTCTTGAGTGTAACCTCTAATTTGTTCCCCCCCATTTCGTGTCACTTCTTAAATGCTTGTAATTCTTCCTATGGCCGTGAGGCAGTGGGAGGCAAAGTGGAGTCTTATTTTTCCCTATTTAATTGAAATTTGCATGTTCAAGCCTGGTTTATTATTTCTTTTCTATATATATATATATATATATATATATACATGTATAGATATAAAATAAGATGATTTAAGATGAAATGAAATAAAATATAAGTAAAAAATAAAAAATAAATAAATAAATAAATAAAGGAATGTTGTGGTTGCGTGGAAAGAAGGGGGGGTAGGTGTGAGGCGCAGGTTGGAGGAGACTGAATTAAAATCAAAATTTTAGGTCCTTAGGTCCTCTGTGCTAGGGCTGCTCTCTCTACCGTCCCTCACCCCTTTCTTTCTGTCATCTAGACTTGGTGCGTGGCCATCTCCACTAGAAGCCTTACCTCAACAAGCCCCACCTTCATTTGTTTTGATTTGCAGATCTCTTGCATCCTCAAATTGCCTCGTATCATCCTTCTTTGACCAAGCGTGAGTTTTTATCAAAATCGATTAAGTGTGGAGGCGTATGAGAGGTGTTCCCTTGGAGAGTTGCATGGGAGAAAGGCCATGGCAAAATTCTCTATTGAGACCTTACTTTCTTTGGCGTTTTAACTCTGGAAGAGCCTATCATTGGTTGCGTGGATTATTTGCTTGCTTGGTTTTTGTTTGTCTGCACGGGCTATCCTGAAGGAGCTCTAACCTTTACCAGTAACATGCCAATTTTTTAGTAGCCGACTGTGTGGGTAGATTTGTTGGGGTTTGAAGAGCATAGACAAGGCATATTAGCTGTTTTATTGAATGCCTGAAGAGATACCCTCATGGATAACGTTGACTGCAGGCTCTGTATAGTATGGATATGTTGAAATGGCTTTATAAACTTACAAGCAAATGCAAAGAGCAGGTGTAAAGCCAAACTCCACAACCTTTGATAGCATCTCCACGCCTATACCAAAGTGGGAGTGTTTGAACAGGGCATGGACGTTCTCCAATGCATTTGAAAAAGAGATTTTTGTTGCTTGTTGTATCTGCTAGTGTCCTGGGCGCATAACTGTCTTAAGACGGATTTATACTCCTGATCTGGATGCTCAACAAAGTGTTCGGATGGTTTGGCAAAACTTGAAAGAAATGTGGTCTTTTGGACAGCAATGATTGTTGGTTGTGGACAAATTGGGTGGGTTGAGACACCTTGGAAACTTGGAAAATAATGGAGAAGGGACAAGGCTGTGTCAAATGCTTTGTTTGCCGGTGCGTTGGTAGATACATATGCAAAGTGGAAGCAAGCATAAGACACCCAAACTATTTGACAAAATGCCCGAGTGAAATATGGCAAAAAGGGGACAACAAGGATTGCATGATATGTTTTGGAATGGGTTTGTTGAGGAGGCATAGGAAGTTGAAACAAATATAAGTAACTTGGGTAAATCCATCTCCTACAACCTTTGCTTGACATGACATCCTTGCTAGGTTCTTCTCTGAAAATATCTCCTCCAGCCTTGTGTAGATCACTTGTGTTTGTGGTAGCACGTATAGGGTATGTGAGTTGGTTGTCGAATCCCACAAGAAGTAAAAGCTCAAGGAAAGCAATAGTTGAGCACAAGTGCATGGAGTCACTTGAATACAACAATGCTCGTGAACCTGTTTGAAAAAATCCTCTTCAATTGCATGGTCTCGCGGATCGTGAATGTGGACCGCTTAGAACTGGTGCACCCGGATTCCAGTACCTACAGTTCTTATGTTGACCCGTGCGGAGTCTGTACGACCTGTTGAAGCTGGAGAAACAGGCAAGATATTCCTACACTTTTCTACTGTTGCTATATTTATTTTCATCGTGAAATCGAACCACCATTTCTTTGAATTGGTTGTCTTCTTTTCAGTCGGTCTCTCCTTTCTACTTGCTTTCTTCTTGTTTAGCTATTATCATTGCCTGTATGTTAGTGGAAAGCATGCAAGTGTTCTCTTCTTTGGGTGTATTTTTTTCTGGCTCGAGTGATCGATCTTCCTTTATATATATATATATATATATATATATATATATATATATATATATATATGTACTCTTCTCTACGATAGAGTTCCAGTTATTATTTGTTCCAGCTAGTTTTTAGCAGTCGTTATTGTAAGCGTGCAATAACTATGAAGTTCCTTCCTATCAACCAAGGTTGTCCTTCTTTGTCTTTTGACATATATTGTTAATGATCTCTCAAGCCACCTAACAACCCTTTTGGCATCGAAAAGGAAAGGTTGTAGGATTAGTGTAATCAACGCTTGGACTATTTCAGGTTAGAGATTCGGTGTTAAAACTTTTAGAATGTTTTAGTTTGCGTGCATCGTGTTTCAACCTCGAGTGTTTAGACTCCTACGTAGCTTCAGCCTGGTTCCTAGGTTTTATAGCCATTCTTAGGAGGTACTTTGACTGCCCCCTTCATCTTGAATCGTAACTAGTTTTTTTTTATTAGCTATGTTCGAGGTCTTAATTGTGCAACTCTAGTACCCCCGCTATTTCTGGAATTATTTTTGGTCTTCTTCCCTCTCGGAAGATTGTTGGTGAAATAATCTAGTCTTCTAACTTGTGTTTCCTCCCATTTATTATGACTGTGTTGTTAATTAGGATTGGACAACTTATATGCACATATGTACCTTAATGTTTTGTGATGAAAATTGCCTTGAATGTTGTCAACCTTGGGAAAAACTTTCTTGCAATCAATAGTATGATGGAGCTATAGCAGAAGGAGTTGTTTTGATAATGGAACTTAGTAGTTTATGTTGTACCTTTGTTTGAACGGTTGTTTATGTTACCAAGGGTTGCCTTAAAAATATTGTTGTTTTGGGAAATAGGAAATTTATTTTAAATTAACTGAACTCTAATAATTGATGTGGAGTGTTGTAAATTTTTAGGGTTATAAAAGTTGTTGATGACATTTTCGTATACTCTTGGTTGATGGACTCTTTTTCTTCTCTCGCGTGATTGCTACTAGCCTACAAGGCATTGGCCTTCTTGAATGATTGGGAAATCTCTTGGAGTTAGTGGCCAAAACTAGTTTACTTTGCTTATGCTTCGAAACTTATGTTGTGTGGATACTCTATGTGATTTCAGGTTTGAAACTCATTTATACATGGCTTTTTGTGTTAATTCTTGGAACCGTGGTTTCCCTTTTCTTGGGCCGATCAACTCTTGTTCTTCTAGAAATATAATATTATAACCTATGCATTTGGTACCTGTGATAAAATTCTGGATGGTTGGTACTTTATATCAAATCGCACTCTTGTGATTGTTATTTAATTATTTACTTGGTGGGAATCCTGCTTTGTTAGATTGGTTATTTCTCCTTATAGGGCCAAGGGCCTTTCTCTTTCGGTTGTTATATTTTCGTTGTCTTTACTCCTAACGGAAGTACATGGTCTTCTTCCTTGTTTGGCATGGTGGAAACTTATTATAACTTGAAGTGTTGATAGTGTTTAGAGGTTTGACCCAAATTCTTGTAATAAAGTGCTTCTTTTCATGGTATTGATAGATAACAGTTATGGTGGGTTTGTGTAGCCTTATCTTGCTCAGTTCTCGTGAACTGACTCTTGTAGAAAATTTTTGGTAGATGGATTTTGCGTGTAGATGAGGGATAGACTTGTAGACTTTTGTCATCAACCTCAGTTGAGAAGTTCCTTTGCTCGAAACTTTTTTTTTATGTTGTTCAACTATTGTTAACGTCCAGTGGAAAGTTTAGAAGAGGATTAATGTCTTAGTATAATGTATTGTGGACTTTGTCATCTGAACTTTGGAAACCTTGTATTGTTTGACCATCTTTGAAATTATAAGAAAATTTGGTTATTGTTGTTGAGTGACTTTGTTGGAGTATCAGTATTTTAAGAATTGATGTAATCTTGTTTTGTTCTTGTAAATGAGTGTTGCTACAATTTTGCCTTGAGAATAAATTTTGAGTTAAACCTTGATATGACTTAGTAATAAAGTGTCATAAGTAAACTAACATAGGATTGTTTAATACTTCTGGAAGTTAAATTAAAAGTTGTATTCAAATAAAGTAACGTAGGGGTCACCAACTTGAGAGCAAGAAATTCTTTAAGTAATCAAGGGCAAGACTATCATTGCAGGTAAACTTTATAACATGATAACCCTAGCTCCTCTAGTGAACATTATTCCTTTTATGGTGAAATTTGTAAAATGACCCTAAGGTGAAATGAACTGTTAGTTGTTTGAAGATGATAAGATTTAATAAGCCAGAGAAAACAAATTGGAGACCTCACCATCTTTCTCACCGCCATTTGGAAAGTAAATTTTTACTCCTTGTTAATACTTTTAGCGAAGCCTAAGTAAAGTTGTTGATAATTTCTAGTTAAGAGCCCTAGCTTCAATTAAATACTAGCAATAACTAATGAGGTCCTAAAGATGTTTCATCTCGACCTTCTCCCTCTAACCCTTTTCAAGGCACCTTGTATCTCTTCTCTTAAGTGTGTTGAACTTAAAACCATGTTGTCTTGTGGGCAAGAACGAATCTTAGTAGCGTTAGTGGTGAGCAGATGGCCTTGTGGAATTTAAATACTCCTTTTTCTTGATAAACGAATTAAGCAAATAAATGTCATAATAGAGAAGATTTAAAGATAATTACTCAGTGTCAAAGGAATAAACTTGGCTTGGCAAGTTGAATTATACGAATCATATCTTGAGCCTCCTTGAAAACGTAAGCTAAGAATTGCAAGATGTCCTTTTAAAATAAATAACCCTCAAGAATATCTCATTGTGGTTGGCCCTAACTGTAAGTGTGTTCTGTGATTGGACTTCTATGTTGTCTTGTCAAAAAAAAAAAAAATGTATTATCCTTTTGGGTGTGAGGGTCATCCCCAGTAACAAGTTGGTTCCTAGAGTTGGTTGTAACTTTGTGACGACATGTTGTGTCGTGTTATGTTTGTGTTTAGGAAAAATATAATATTTGAAAACCCTATAAAACAAGTATATATATATATATATATATGGAAAATGTTAGGAATGAAATCTGGAATTGCAAGAGACACCAAAAAGAGAAAATAATGGTCTTCATAAGAGATTCATAACAAAAACCAACCCTTCAGAAATATTGAAGTATTCTCCATCAAATCTAAAGAGAATAAACCTAAAGTGAATAAACCTAACACTGCAATCATGAACAACTAGGACCCATGCAATACATTTTGGCCTTATTGTAGTATATATATTTTTTTGTATATTCTTACATTAAAAATTCTAAAGTTGATAAGTATATTATAATTTATATTATATGTCACAAGTTTATTTTGATGAAATAATTGTGTGATAAGTTTAAATAAAACAAGTCATAATATCTTATTAGAATTTGATATTTAATAATAAAATAATTTCAACCATTTAAAATTGTTATTTGTTTTTTATTAATGTTGACATTTCTAAAAATAATTAATTTGCGTAGTCTAGAGGGATCAATGGACACCTAGAAAATCATAGTTATGAAGCTCTAACACAAGGTGAGTGCCATGATGAAACTCTATAGTGAAACACAAATAACCCACTTTACATGACATGAGTAAAATGTTAATCAAACATGTTGGAACTTGAATTTTTTGTTTTGTGAACTGATTTCACTATTGATACAACATGGAATTGAGGTCACTTTCCATGCAAGGCGAATGGAATGATGAGGAACATCATAACTCTTGCAATAAGCAAATCTAGTAATTGGAAAAGTAAAGAAAACAATTAATACAAATCCAAAAAGTAAAGCAAGAAGAAATGATATAGTACATAAATGAATAATGAAAAAGAATTCATATAACACATAGATGAATAATGATATAATTTCCTTTAAGGCTCATTTTTTTAGGATAATTCTTTTATTGGAAATTAAATGGGGACCAATTATTTTTATTGGAAGTGGAAGATGTGAAACAAGACATATGATTGTGGAATTCATTGATGTTATTCATGCTCTAAATAGTCAAGGTGATGAGGATTTAAATAGTTTCAAGTAATTGTAATTGGTAGATGCACAACATAACTTATTCATTCTTATTGGTTTTATACCCATGTGTATAATTAAGAGTTCTATAATATAGGAATAAAATACAATTTGATAATGAAGCATAAAATTTAGATTCACCATGTGCCCCATATTTTTAAAAAAACCTTTTCAGTTTGTTAGATACACAAAATAATGTCTTTTTAATTGTCTCTAAATATTAATTTTTGGTGTCTTGTAGACTAAGACTATAATAGTTTGTTAAATGCAAAAATAATATTTTTTAATTGTCTCTAAATATTTGTGGTGCCTGGTAGAGTAATACAATTGTAAGATTTGTATAAAATTGGCTAGCATTTTACTAACATATGCAAAATTAGGAACTCTAAATAAGGATATGGCTATTCATTTACAGTATATTATGGAAATATATATTTTTCACATGTTTTTAATTCTACTAGTTCTTTTGTAGAAATGTATGTAAAATGATGAAACTTATAGAATTCTTGTCAAAATTTTACAAATTACCTCAAAATTTTACAAATTACCTCAAAATTCTATGAAACTACTACCCTATGATAAGGGTTACAATTTTTAACGAGAAATAAATATTTTTGGCTTCTTTGATTATTTGCAAAAAAATTTACTAAGAGTTTGATTGGAAAAGTGATTATACATCAACGATAAAAGTAAGAGTAGTCTAAGAAAAATGTCTTATTTCATTTGAATATCTTACTTATTATTCATATTTTATAAAAATATTGGCCACCAAGTGAGACACATTTGTATGCTTTGACATGAGGGCATTTTTGAGAGGAATACATTTGCAGAGTTTCATGGAAATCGGATGCATGATTATTGAGTTAGGAGTATTTTTCCATTTTGGGAGTTTGATGTTTTGGGAAAAATGACAACATACCTCTGTAAAAATGGAGGTTTAGAGGGGAATAAATAACAATTTGATTTATCATAAATGGCTAAGTATGAGAGATGAGGAGGGTTATCATTTGTTTTCCAAACTTTAACTCATATTTTGATCCGGAAACTTAACTAGAGTTGGAAGATGGTTGAGGTCAAGTTACACCAGAGAAAAATGGACAAAGGAGACACAAGAGACACCCAAGTGCACTTTTCACTAGATGGTGACAAGTGGCATCCCCCTGCTCGGTGTGAATGAGAGATGCATAGGGTGAGAAATCGCTTCAAGAGGGTTAAAAGTGAATTTTGATATGACCGGGAACCGAGAAGAGAGGAGAGAGCATAATTTTGTGTCCTCCTTTCATGTTGGTGACAAGCCAATGGGACATCAAGTGCTAAAAAATGTGCCAAGAGGATCTCCATCATGAAAATGTTGGTTTGGCAAATTAAGTTACTCACACACCCATCCTAACACCTCAAGTTAACTTATTAAGTGACTTAACATCCAAATCAATGGGGAGCACACTTTGGTGTGGCCTTTGTCCCCTTTACAGGGGTATAATCCAAGGTGAAAAATCATGCTCAAAACCTTGCTCATGCCATTTTAGGAAGATGATTTCACTCGTCAAGTCTAAATCGGGACACTAGGATTATGTTTTTGACCCGGGAGCATGGAAGGGTATTTTAAGGTCAAAACATAAAGGAATTTGACTCCAAATAACTTGTTGATACCATTAAATACATTATAAGAAGACAATTATTTATTCAATTTTATTTTTAGGCCTTACTCCATTCTTTACTCAAAGGGGAGTTGTAGAGTCTAGGGTTATCATAGAAGATTATTAAGACTCATGAAACAATCTATGTTTCCATCATGTATAGGATTCCAAGAAATTTTCATTGAGTAATTTTTGCTTCCCAAATCTTTGCAGAGCTCCCATAATCATTCGAACGAGTTGGCTTTCACCATTGGATCCTTCATTCCCGAGCTTAAAATCACCCGATCTTGCATAAGGTGGTGCTAACTTAATTTTATTTTTCAATTTTCCGTAAACTACTTTGGATGACTTCATTGTTCTCAAATAACACTCCCTCGATGATTTGAATCTTCCCTATATGTTTTTGAAGGGTGTTTTCCAGTTGTCAAATGGCCAAAAATATTAGTGACATCATTAGTCACCTTGGGCATATATCCCTTCACATTAAAAACACTTATAAATATTTTTATCATGTTCCTCATAACCTTAATGAGGGTGAAAATGAGGACAAGCTGGCTAGAAGAAGGGTTCACATTGATCGAGAGCAGTAATTTTCAGGTGTGGGCTTAGTTGTGATGGACCAAAATTTTCAATTTTTCATGCTATACATTTATCATGAAAATAAGGCCCAATTTTGTAAATAAGACGTGTTAGAAAAGAGAATGAATTCCACCATGCCCTTCCAATATGTGGAACAACCTGAACGAAGAAAGGAGAATCATGCCACCAATATTGCTAAAACTATAACTAAAACTAAGTGTTATTTTGAAGATTGAGTGAAATAAATTGTGCCCATATAATTGATATGATATGAGTCAAATGGATCTAAAACTATGTAGAAATTTGTACGTGTAGGTGAAAATTTGATATTGTTGAGAAAGTTGATGTACTTACGTTGATGGTGAATCACAAGCACCCATGAATGTTTGGAACTCAATGGGTTGAAACTCTCGGTGCGATTGCATAGAATGGAGGTTTTCCCAAGTGTGGGACCTTACGAATCGGGAAATCTCTCAGATTAAGGCCGGTTCCTATTCCTCTGTTCGAGATGCACACATAAAAATTTAGAGGGTTTACTCAAAAACCTAATCTAACTTTCCAAGGAGACAGGGTAAGAAGATGCATAAAAATAAACCTAGACTAACAAAGGTGATGCACCGAGGAATGAAGAACACCTATCTTGCCAATAAACACAAACCATTAAAATGCAATGCAAGATCATGCACAAATAACCAAATTTGTAGTGAAAGATCAAGAGGATGCAAATGAACATAGATAGGGTTGAGAATCATCCATATACATGCATTATTTGCTCCAAAGATTGATACAATACACTACAAAATGCCAAGAGGCAAAGTTACATTACAGTTTTAGATGGGAGGTTTGAACTCCACAAATTCACTTGCCAAAGAGAAGAAGGGAGGGGCAAAACAAGAATTTCCAACCTTTAGAAAGAAGCCCCTCCTTACAATTTATAGGAAGAATGAGAGAGGGAAGAGAGAGGAATTCCAAATCTACCCCAACCACCTCTAGATTGTATTTAATTCATCTCATTATGGCGGTAGGTGAGAACCCTAGCAAACCCAAAAATGGCGAACTGTATTTTGAATTTTTGA
Organism: Taxus wallichiana var. yunnanensis; assembly: GCA_018340775.1. NCBI lineage: Eukaryota > Viridiplantae > Streptophyta > Pinopsida > Cupressales > Taxaceae > Taxus > Taxus wallichiana. Next base: position 686,133,662 of record CM031238.1, on the reverse strand, counting down.
AGAACTTGTTCTCACCTAATTAAAGATATCCAACCTTGTGTGAATCCGAGCTCCTTGTGAAAAGTTATGGCCATTTGAATATTTGGGTTAGGGTTTGCTTTCTGTCGGGTTCGGGGTGTCAACGCTCAAAATGTTGCACCTCCTGAAGATGCACCTCGGCGCATCCATCCTCATGTCAACATACTCTTAAGTGTGCCATAGGCGCTGAAAATGTGGTGTTGATGCCTTGTAACCTACGCTAGGGCGTGACCTTTTTCATGTCGATGTTTTTAACTGCGCCTTCCAACTTGCGCGGGGTGAAACCTTTTTCATGTCGACACTTTTCAACCCGCACCTTCTACCTACGCCAGGGCGTGACTTTTCCCATGTTGGCACCTTATGATCTGCGCCTCCAACCTACGCATCGGGCGTGACTTTTCCCTTGTCGGCACCTTCTAATCTGCGCCTCCAACTGCGCTGGGCGTGACTTTTCCCATTTTGGCACCTTCGATCTATGCCATGGGCGACTGGTGGCACAAATAAATGTCAGGTTTTGAGTTTCTTTGATTTCGATATTATTTTGTTTGTCTATATTTACCCGTGGGGAGATATATACAACAACTTCCCCGAAAAAACCATATGGGAGGGTTAGGAATGTATGTATGTTCCCTGAAAAATTATATGTTTGGCCTGTGAATGGTTTTTGTATTCTTGTGTTGAAGTTACTTCGAGTACTTGTACCATATTTATACCTATATGTTACCCCAAAATTCTTCTTATGTATCTTGTAGGTGTAGAATATACCCGAATGAATGCACCTTTTATGAGGTGTGTGTGAAATGCCATATTGTGGCTCAAAATAATAGATGTGTTCAATACATTCACTAGATGTATGAGAAATTATAGAAGAGTGTAGGATGTTGAAGAGGTGGCCACCTTAAACAACATGTACTTATTTAAAAGGAGGTTTTGCACATGATGGAAACCACATTGCATAACAAGAGTATTAATGGAAAAAATAGACAATAAAAAAATAGTAATAATGCATGTATGATAAAACAAGTGTAGAAAAATGAAGTCAAAGTCACTATTATGCAAACAATATCACAAAAATCAAATGATCATGTAAACATGGGAAACCCACAGGGGTCACAATATAATTAAGTTCGTAGGTCTAGAAAAAGAGCACACAAGATAAGTGTAGAGACACAAACATAAGACACCTATGGTGCCACAAGAAAAGAAAGGAGCTCATGCCCTAATTAGTGAAATAAGAAAATAACAACCCATACAATAAGTATGTATAAAATATAATAATGTCAAAATAAGATGAAATACAATTAATATAGAAATAAATATATGAAGCAAGAGGTGTGAATGGTCCACAATACATGCTCGTTAGTCTTGTTACATCCATATATACAATATAAACAATGTATGTAATACATTGTAATGAGGAAGTATAAGAGAACTATAATAGAACAATAGCACATTTACGTAGTGTATAATAGATTCCCCTAGATGTATAGAAAGTTTTGGTAAAGGGCCAAGCAATACCTATCATTATGTACCACTTTGTGTGTGTCCTACATCAAGTTCAATATACAATGAGAACCCATGTATGTAAAGATTAAAGATATATTCTATCTATGAAATCCATAATGAAAATAACATGTATAATGCAAAGTCGAAACAACTCAAGCTAAGTGTATAAGTCCTCATGTTTTGGAAATTATATGAATACTTTTATATTTTGAAACTATGTTAATGTTTTTTTTTTGGAATGTTGATCTATGTACAAGAAGTAAGGGTACCATAAAACTATTAAGTTTCAAAATAATTTTGTAACATGGTGAAAATCATAGGCGTGGTCCCAACACCATACCTCAAAAAATAGGTGTTGGAGGTAAGGCATGAAGCCATGATGGTTACATAGTGATAGATCATGTTTCCATAGTGTTATAATCAACAAATGGGTCATGCCATGTGTCATAGGAATATGATCTTGAAGTAATAGAAGTATTATGGTTGATGCGGAGGGATGTATGATGGAACATATTATTTCCCTCAATAGGTATATGAGTGTCATAAAGTAACTGAATATGGAACAAACAATGAGAATAATCATAGTGACCTTATTTTAATTATAAGAGGTAATCATATAAATCCATAATATGTGTTTCAAATTTATGTTGTTCACTAAATATAGTAGCACCCGTAGAAATTTAATACACAATTATATAGAGTTTTTTGAGATCTTCAAAATAAACCATAAGAGTATGTGCATTGATAAGAGGCATAATCTGCTAAAGTAGAACATGAAGGTTGGGAATCAAGTATGGCGTCAATATGGTTGGGAAACTTAATAGGTGTATGATCATTAGATTTGAGCTTATAATTTCTCTAAGTAACTGATTTGAAAGTCATAGCCATGGTGACATTTTGAATAGGAATATGAGATGCCCCCAACATTGGTGGTATAATAGATGTAGTAAAGTCGAGTAATAGATGGAGGGACCGTATTCGGTGATTGATCTAAATATGTGGTAATAGTATATTTATTAGTGGATTTGGGAGGATATCCCACTTGAAAACATGTATATCAAGAAGATCTTGTATAACATGATGAAATTTAGCACATCAATCGGTATACAACCTAATATATGATAGTTAAAATAAATATGGCAATAGAATTTCTTTCTAAAAGGATCACTTATATCAACCTCAAACAATGGAGGGAGAGACACAAGGCTACATTCAAGTAAAAATTTCAACATAGTAAATGGAGCATAAGGTAAACACTTGAAATTCCATCTAGGTGGAGTAATAGGAACAGTTGTAGTAGCATCATTAATGGATGTCTATTATCATAAAACATATAATTTGAAAGTTGTAAGGTATCATTTTTAAATATAATTAGATATTTTATGAGAAAATGTTAGACCACAACACTCTAAGGTTGTTTTGGGAGTATGTAATAAAGGGTTCATGGGGAGGATGTTATAGTCGGGATCACCAAGGAAAACATAACAAAGAGTGTCAAAATTCTTAGGGTCAAAATTGATTGGAATAAGGATAGATCCAAAGATTTGGTGAGGTATATTATCATATCTTTAAATTTTACAATGAGAAGGAGAAATATCCTATATAGAGATGCCTAAAATAATGATAAAATAAAATTTTCAAACATGTAAGTCCGATGTTATGTCAATAAGAACATGTTTAACCAAAGTTGTGTGTACAAAGACTTTAACATATAGGGGAAGCCCATTGTTAACTAGTGGTTGAGAAGGATATAGAATAGGATGCTATAAATTAATAAAGAGGAAAATTTTGAAGAATAGCTTGAACATGTTCAATGGGTGCATTGGGATGAATTCAAGTATTATAAAGAATTTAAGGAGTACATTCCTATAGATTGGGTTTTTATTTAACTATTTAAGGAATGAGATGGTTTGATCAATAGAGGAATCCATAGTAAAATAAAAAAACAAGATGAGCACGGGAAGTGAGACAAATATCGAGTCATGATTCAGTTCACCAAAATGTTTTACACCCTTATTAGATTATATGAAATAGATATTATTGAATTTAGTAAACTAAAGGATGTAAGGGGAACTACAAAAGGTTATTCTAAATAATTAAATTGCAACATTAATTATCCAATATTAGAAAAATGTATTGATAGTTGCAAATAATATATGAAACAAGATATGAACTTGAAAACAAAAGATGATGAGTGTGCTTATCTATTTACAAACGGATCTAGGAAGGTATGGGAGGGCACACTACTGAAATAGAGAAATATAAAACTGATGATGGTTCATTCTATGAAATGTGATTTCATTGACCTAGGGAGAGACCCTACAAGTCTGCACGTACTATTCATATGGTCTTGAACCTATTGTATGGTCTTGCATCCACTTGGATTTTGGTTCTGTCACTTTATGAGAGTGTTGCATGCCTATAATTTTTTTAGTTATCAAACCCTAGTTCTTAGTCATGTTAAACAACCCTCTACACATTCTGAAAAAAGATCACAAACCCTAACCATGGATGAATAACACTATATTAAAACATTATGTAGGTTTTTGGGAACCCTTATGCACCACCAATATTGGAACTACACCAAAGAGGCTTGGAACCACATGTTTTTCTCCACTTATCATTTGATATCTTAATAAATTCAATAGGATTTAACAACTTCTTTGACAATGTTTTTTTCATGTTTGGATCTTGCTAAAATACTTTGAGAAGGGATGTGCGAGTTCTTGTACATGAGAGAGACTAATTCCTTAATATGGTAAGAATATTTACACTGTAGATATTGTTTCCTAATGACTGTACATTATATTTTAATATATTTAAATATCATATGATACCTTTTATAAGCATTGGAAGTGAGTGTATCAATGTAGTCCCGTAGGAGTTCTAGGTTAGCAAATGAGGTAGTGTTGACTTGCTTATATAGGGTTTCAAAGGTGAATTATAAAAATATGACCCAAAAGGATTACATGTCCCATCAAAGAATTCGGAGCTGAAAGAAAATACAAAGGATATACCAATTCAAAACCATGCAAATAGTTTAAAACCATATATAAAGTCCTTACCAAACTATACGGCCTTGACTAGAGATGAAAATGATAAGTGAGGTTTTCATCCTATTAGGTTGACTCAGTATATAGATTGTATTTTGTAATGCCCACATTTTCCACGCACCAAATTCAATAGTTAATTAGGAAAAATACGGAATATTTTCTTTTTTAAGGAAGGTTGCAAAAGATATCCAACAAATAGATTTAAATATTTCTCGTTAAATAAATTTCACATCTCAACAAGGTTAACGAAACTCATTTAATAATTAAATATTAAAATCCCTTCCAAACCATTTCGGGTTTAAATCCTCTCCTAGGGTTTTTGTTAATTCACCTTATTTAAGATATAAACTATGTCAATATTCCTCGGTTAGTCTGGTTCTTACTTTCATAATAACTTAATAACAATGCCCCACACTAGATCATCTAACTATTCATTCAAATTCCAATAAGTACCCCTTTTAATTCATTAGCCAAGTTACTCTTTTCAAAATTAATTAATTTATCCTTATAATTCCAATTTCATTTATTTACTTAATAACCCAAGACTAAGGTCACAATTTACCCTAATCCTTAAGTGGCACCAATCAACCCATTACCCATAATTTTTAATTAATTTTCCATTCCCACAAAAACACATCACTTAAAAACTCATTTGAAACACTCTCCTCCTCTATCGATCTTAACACCTTTATAGAGTAACCGCTCGCTTTTCAACCATGGCCTTAAACTCTTTGAACACACTAAAGACTTATAACTTATGTTTCAAGAAATAAACCCAAGTTTTTCTACTCAAATCATCTATAAAAGTTAGAAAATACATGCTCCCTCCAATTGATGGTATTTGCATAGGTCCACATAGATTTGAATGGACAATCTCAAGAAGAGATCTAGCTCTATATGACTTTCCAATAGGAAATTTTTCCCGTGTTGCTTCCCTAGAATACAAATTTCACAAGGCTTGTTTGGTTGCTCTATCAAAGGCAAACCCTTCACCATATGCTTCTTTTGCAATAAATCTAAACCACTAAAACTTAAGTGTCCAAATCTCAAATGCCACAACCAAGTCTGATCTTTTAAAGAAACTTTAAATGCTAGTGAAGAAATCTCTTTAGATGACAAATCATGTTGGATTCTTAATGGAAACATTTTGTTTCTTGTCATCTCAACCTTTGCAATCAATTTGTTACTTGGATTTCTATCTAGTATAACACATGCATCATCTTCAAAATAGACTTTATATCCCTTCTGCACTAGCTGCACAATACTCATTAGATTATGTTTCAAACCAAGAACATAATACACATCTGGAATTTGTTTGTTCTCACCTTTCTTTGTTTCAATATTTATGGTTCCTTTTCCCTTTACTTTATGCAACATTATTATCATTTCCTAACTTAACTTCAGATGTAAGCCCGACTCATCTATGTTTGCAAACATTTCCTTACATCCAATCATGTGATTACTACATCCACTATCTAGAAACCAAATATCCTTTGTACTTTCTTGAGCAACATTGCATGTAATAAACATTGAACCATTGTTATAACTTTCAAACTGATTTTCTTTAGAAAAATATGCATTTTGTCTACTCATATCAAAATATTTCTTCTTGTATTCATTGGCATAGTATCTATACCTTTTACAATAATGGCATTAAACATGCGACTTGTCATACCTCTGACCATAAGTATGATTCTAGTTGTTTCCTCGGCCTCTAGCACTTGCAGTGTAGAAATTTGAATTTGTTCTTCCTCCTTCATAAGATGTGTTTTCTCTTCCAGATCCTCTTTGGAAATCTCTTCCTCTGCCTCTATTGAAGATTGATCTTCCTCTTGCTCTATTACCACCAATTGAAACTTGCGATTTAAAGGCTTGCTCAAGAGATGAGCTACCTGATCTATTCAATCTTTGCTCATGGGATATTAAAGATCCCATTAATTCATCTACAGACATTTGGGTTAGATTCTTTGATTCTTCTATTGCAACAACAATCACATCAAACTTGCTAGGAAGACTTCTCAGTATTTTCTCTACAATCCTTTGATTCTCTAGAGTCTCACCATGAGACCTAATTTGATTTACTACACTCATCACGTGGGTAAAAAATAAATCTACTGAATCTAAGTCTTTCATGCAAATATTCTCAAAATCTCTTCTAAGATTTTGTAATTTTGCAACTTTTACTTTACTAGTACCTTGATAATTTGTTTGAAGACTTTCCCATGCTTTCTTTGATCTAGTTGCTACTGCAACACGTGGAAATATGGACTCATCCATTTCTTGTTGAATTTGAAACAAGGCTTTTGCATCCTTCTGCTTGTTCTCCTTCAACAAATCCTTATCTGCTTGTGCTAGTGCTTGAAATGCTTGAAAATATGTAGGTTCTGGAAACCCATTCTCAACTAGCTCCCACACATCTAGTGAAAAAAATAAGTTCCTCATTTTTATGCTCCAATAATCGTAGTTCTTCCCATTTAATGTGGAGATGTGGGCTTGAGTGAGGCTGCTGCTCATACCCACCATTTTGAACTAGACTAATAGAGTGAAATAAAAACTTATAACGTAAGCTCAACCTAGCTCTGATACCAATTTGAAGAATATATATCTAACTTCTAACCTAGAGGGTGTGTGCTACAAATAGAAACAATATTATGAACACACACAAACTCACAAGAGAAATATAAAAACAACTTTGTATTAAAAATACTCTAGAGCACTTCAATGCCTTCTCTTTCTTTTCTTGCTTTTTGAATTACAAAATGAAACCTCTTATTTATAGAAGTTTTCCAACCTTCTACCTTAGAAAATATCTCATAATATCTCATAATATCTTATATTATATATTATTGATCTTTTGGATATTTTATAGATATTCCCGAGATATTTCTAGATACATATAATATCTCTTGATATTTTCTAGATGTTATATACAATATCTTTTGATATTTTGGAGGAGTTAATATTCACAATAAATGTGAATATCTTTTACATAAAGTTGAATTCCATAAAGTTAAACTTTATCTAGAACAAGATTAGATATTTCCAACATCAATTCTGGCTGGTCTGTCTACCACTTCCCGATCACTGTTAGTGAATTTCCCGGCATTACTGTTCCACTGATGCATATGTGGTGTTAAATATCCAGCCAGGCCCTATCCAAATGGCCCGCATCATCAGATTGTTCCATTCGTTGCTACAATCGCTATAGTATAAGTTTATTTTAGTTGTGGAGAAAGACATGACAAATGTAAAGTAAGAAATAACACAAGAGCTAACTTACATTTTGTGAGTCCTTAAGCAAGGACATGAGAAAGTTGACACTCAACTGGAATATTTGTTTCAATTGAAATTTTATTGTGGCTTTTGTTTTGTTCAACGTAACACTTAAACATGAGTGATTTTTACCACATAAAATAAGAAAATGAAATAGGGTGTCACCTTTGGTAGGATGCATCATCATCCTAGTTGAACTTCAAACATAGGTACTGATCAAATCATGTAGCAATATGGTTTAGAAAATTATATCTTGGGAAGCCTAGCCAGTCATCAAGGAAAACACATATCAATAGTTAGTAACTAAGTATTGTTTCCACCAACCTAATAGTATGTGTTTGGCTTAGGCTCTAAATATTTCATCTTTGCAATGCATTCCAACCCAATACATCACTAAGAGTACTTCTAAGTTCTCCTCATGGCTTAAAATGAGTTGATGCATGCAATAATCAAAGTTACTACATAAATAGTGAAATTTTCCATGATCATAATTAAACTCATAAAGTAATAAATAAAGAAGTTCAACAAGTTAGAAAACTATTACAATAGTAGTTAATATGTAGGCTTTTCTTTTGGTTAATAATAATATTGCTTAAATTGAATTGCAAAGATTGGACACAATCAAGCCGCCACAGGGCTGTTTTATTCTTTGTTGGTTCCTTAATTTGGAACAAAATGTGGATGTTGAGTGTCAACCAATGAAATCATAATTCACTAAAGGTGAAAAGAAGTATGCTAGAATCCACTAAGTTGAAATAACTTTTACATCAAACTTTAATTTCCATAGTAGGAAATCAATGAGATGATACATGATATGTTTGAGTTACTGTATAAATAGTTAAATGCTTCGTGATCATAAATAAAGTAACAAGTAAAGAAGGTTAACAACTTAGAGAACTATAACAATATTAGTTAACTAGCGGGTTTAGTTTTAAGTTCTTGGTAATAATAATGCTTCCTAAATTGAACTGGAAAGATTGGATGAAATCAGGACTCTCATAGAAGCTGTTTGATCCTTGTTACCTAATTTGGCTCAAAATTTGGATTTTTAGACTCGACCAATGAAATTTTAATTCGTCCAAGGTGAAAGGTTGTATGCTAGAATGCTGCCAAGTTGAAATCACTATTGCTTTAAACTTAAAATTCCAAAATACAAAATCCCAAAAAACACCTAAATCCCAATTTCAAAATGAGATCCGGGCCAAAGCCCAAAATTATTCTTAATGCATGTTAAAGCTCGCAAGTTCACTTAGGGAGGACTAGAAGTTCTTTTGCTTAGAATATTATAGAATGAATTATAGATAGATATTGAAGAAAAACTAGGGATCTTACAAGAAAAATTGTTTGGAATGCATCATGAATAGTCAAAAACTATTTACATAGGTCTTAGAAAATGGAAAAATAATGTAAGAGGAATAATATTTATGAATTTTATTCATCTATCATACAAAGGACACTACTACTAACTAGCCACTCATGCTTTACATCAGGAGTGTTTGCCTTGCTGTCTTTGCCTTGAGCAGAACTCAATGAAGGGATGTCAAGCTACAAGCACAATTTGATATATGGCCCTCTTTTTGATAAAGAGGGCATTGCTTGTGGTCAAGTACACTCTTCGTAGGAGTCTAAACCTTCCTTAATGATCTTAAAGGCTTCATTATGACTTATATAGTTGTTCTAATAATCCCATGGGCATTCATTAATGGGGTGTTTGTTCTTAGGCTATAAGAATCTTGTTGTTCTCCTTGGTCTTTGAATTTGAAGTGGCTTTCTAACTGTTCAATAATTTGAAGGTGTATGAAATTTTTTTTAGAGTTTCATAACTTGTTCTTTGATTTTTCAACAGAAAGGTTCAAGTGTATGTGTTATTTAGTTGCAGATGTTTAGATTGCATGGGATAAGTAAATATTAATTTCTCTCGAATCCATTACATTTTATAATATCAATTTCTGGATTTGATTTCAAGTTTTTGAATGGATGCAAAAGCACAAAGAGTTTGAGCTTGAAACGGGTGATCATGTTATCCACATAGACTTATTAGCTAAAGAGCAAGGCATAGCTAGTGCTTTGAAAAGAATTTTCAAATCTCCCCGAGAAAGAAAATAATGGACGGACCCATGGTGTTCTTCTCCATTGTTATGTGCAAGAGAAATATATTGAAAAATCAGAGAAACAATTCAAAAAGATAGAAGATTCAAAGCTTTGATCGCGCATACCTATAATGAGATGAAAACCCCTGTATTTGGCAATTGGAAAGCTAGAAAAGACTCTTATGACATTTGACCATATGAAGGAAAAGAATGTCCTGCCAGATAGACTAACTTATATCCTACAGATGAAAGCATGTGGTGCTATGTCTAACATCGATGGGTTAGAGAAGGTTGTAGATGAAGTGAAAGCTGGTGATGAAAGTAATATAGATTGGACAACATATAGCGCCTTAACAAACATATATGTTAAGGCTGGTCTTCTAGACAAAGCAGAATCTGCATTGAAAGAAGCAGAGAAAAAGGCTCCTCAGAAAAGCAGCGAGGCATATCATTACCTTATGACCCATTATGGTGCCCTTGGTAAAAAAGAGGAACTATATAGGTTATGGAAATCCATGAAAACAGACTTCAAAGACTTCCGTAGAATACCCTTTTCAAATTATCTTTCTGTGCTTAATTCACTGGTAAAGATTGGGGACATTGAAGGAGCTGAGAAAATTTTCAATGAATGGAAATCTACAAATTCAATAGTTAGTTGCAAATTATCCAATATACTTCTTGATTCTTACGTGAAGAAAGGTATGTTGGAAAAGGCTGAAAAGATTCATGATTACATCTTAAAGAAACAGAGTGTTCTAAATAGTAGAACTTGGGAAATTCTTAAAAAGGGTTACTAAAAAAGAAAATAGATGTCAAAGGCGGTTGAAAACATGAAGGAAGCTCTAACAAGAGTGAAATCTAAAGAATGGAAACCAAATTCGAACTGGGAAGCAAATAGATCGCTTGAAGCTAGGGGTGGAGAGAAGGTGTTCATATTGTATGCAAAGGGTCAACGACATCTAGGCACCCTTTTGTATTTTATCATTGTATTTAAAGGGTTAACAATATTTAAACACCATTTTGTATTTTATCTTATTCGATATTAATAAAAATTTTGTGGACCCATTTGTTGGGCACAAGATTCAAATCAAATTGTTTTTTATTTATAATATTCCTTACAGTCTACTCGACATCATATAAGATAAGTAGTCTGTCAATCGTGCACTATATGATATTTGGTTATTATTTATTCTTGAAATTCAGATTTTTCACCCTTTAAATTCGTATCGTCTCTAGAGAGACAATAAAATTGAAATTAGTATTGTCTCTAGAGAGACAAAATTAGTATTTTGTATTGTCTCTAGCGAGACAATAATGATATTGTCTCTAGAGAGACAAAAACTATATTGTCTCTCAAGAGAAAAATATGTATCAACCTATATTGTCTCTCCGGAGAGACAATAATTAGAGACAATATTAGAGACACCTGCTTTGAAACAATAATAGAGACAATATACAACTTTTTTTTATTGTCTATTTGAGATTATTTGGTCAAGTATTGTCTCGAAACACCCCTCTTGTAGTAGTGATGTTTATTGATGTCTAAGGATTAACTAAACTATACACATTCATTGATATAAATTATAAACAATTTTATATAATATTTTCTAATTTGATTTACAATCTCAAGAATGTGCTCAAAGCAATCATTAATTGAACAATAACGTGATTGTTTTCTTTAAACTTAAAGATTTGTGAAATCATAATTGATATTTACAACAATCATATAATTATGATTTCAATTATCATTTTATGGATAGAAAAAATGTTTTTGAATTTTCAAATTTAAAACGTGTTGGGAGCATGTTAGAAAGTATAGACATTAACTTTACAACTTCTAATTGATATTGTTTGAAACTTTCGAGGATTTTTTAATTAGCCAATTTAGAGTTACACTCTATAAGACTACATTTCATTGAAAATATTTAGGGTATTTTAAATCATTATTCTATTCCAACATCCTCGTCTTTTTGAATTATTTTTATGAAGAGTTCACATAACACAACTTTGTGTATGCTTCCACATTGTAATAAAATCATACAAATATCACATTTTATTTATGCTTTCATAGATGCCTTTATAAAGCTCCCAAAGGTTACGAAGAATGACTGACACATTCAAATTAAAATTTCTTCAAAGATTTACATCTTAGATTAAACTAAATTTTAGTTAATGTCTCTACTATTCTCGTTGAATACAATATCAATTAATGTGATAACCTTGAGTTCTTTTACATCTCCCTCATCGATGGATTTAATCGGTGCTTCTCCATGGTTCACACCATTTCTCTACGAAGTAGAAGCACTTGTAACAACCATATAATTTCAAAGTGTCCCAAGGAATTGTGAGTGGTGGATGGATACAAGAGTGCTGCGGTGGTTTTAATAAGCCATAGTACTATTGCTTGGGCACTTATTTAGAAAATCAGCCTCCCACGGGCTATTCTTGTTTCTTACAAAAGGAATGATGTCATAAGTACAACTATGTTAAATATGATGCTACTACCACCTTCACTTTGTCCAAGTTGTCTTCATCTAGAAATCCAATAGCATTGATTACAACTATACCATTTCACAATATAGAAAGAATTGCATCGATATACATAATTAGATAGAGGGGTAGAATGTAGTTTGATATACTTAGGAGCTTCTAATCCCCGTGAAAGTGAGCATTTGAATTTAAAAACACTCAATTTAGAATGTTGGGAGTGATTGTGTTTATTTAATAAAACCTAAATAAAAAAATTTACTGTATATTTAGATATGTGTTAATACTTAATAGGAATTAAAATGTATATTAAATTAAGCCTTTGAATCGGCCAAATGCTTTAAATTATTTGATTTAATATTAAAAAAACAAAAAAAGAAAGTGGGAGTGTTTTATATTGTCGGCCATTTAAGCAACGGCCTGCATGGATTATAATTTTGAAT